>JAJQQW010000009.1:13009172-14209172 GCA_025583905.1 Ia io | reverse complement strand
GAAGGAAGGAAAAATAAAGATCAGAGCAAAAATAAATTACATAGAGACCAAAAAAAACAATACAGAAGATCAATGAAACCAAGAGCTAGTTCTCTGAAAGCATAAACAAGATTGATGAACCTCTAGCCAGGCTCACCAAGAAGCAAAGAGAGAGGACCCAAATAAACAAAATCTGAAATGAAAAAAGGCAAAATAAAAACAGACCTCACAGAAATACAAAGTATTGTAAAAAAAGAAAGTACTAAGAACAACTCTATTCCAACAAACTAGACAACCTAGAGGAAATTGACATATTCCTAGAAAAATACAAGCTTTTAAAACTCAATCAGGAAGAATCTAAAAATCTCAATAGGTCGATAACTATGGAGGAAATTGAAGCAGTCATCAAAAAAACTTCCAGCAAACAAAAGCCCAGGGCCAGATGGCTTCACATGGGTGTTTTACCAAACATTCAAAGAAGAATTAAAACCTATCCTCCTCAGACTACAGCAAAAATTCAAGAGGAAGGAACACTTCCAAACTCATTCCATGAATCCAGCATTACTCTAATACCAAAACCAGATAAAGACAACACAATGAAAGGGAATTGCAGGCCAATATCCCTTATGAATATAGATGCCAAAATCCTCAATAACATTCTAGCAAATCAGATCCAGCAGTACATTAGAAAGATCATACACAATGACCAGGGATGCAAGGATGGTACAATATCTGCAAATCAATAAACGTGATACCTCACATAAACAAATTGAGAGACAAAAATCACATGAACATATTAATAGATGCAGAAAAAGCATTTGACAAAATCCAACACCTTTTCTTGATAAAATCCCTCAGCTAAAGTTGGAATAGAGGGATCATACCTCAACATGATGAAAGCCTTATTGACAAACCTACAGACAACATCATACTTAATGGGCAAAAATTAAAACCATTTCACCTGAAAACAGGAACAAGACAAGATGTCCCCTTTCACCACTCCTGTTCAACATAGTACTGGAAGTGCTAGCCAAATTGGAAAAGAAGAAGTAAAACTGTCATTATTCACAGATGGCATGGTACTGTACATAGAAAACCTTAAACACTCCATCAAAAAAAAAATATTAGACTTAATAAATGAATTTGGCAATGTATTAGGAGGAACCTGCCACTCCAGGAGGAACAAATTCAACATTCTCTTTTTTTAACAGTGGAAACAGTACTATACTGGCAGGTAGCAGGAGAGTACTGAATTTAGTTTAGTTCTAAGAAACAGGAGGTAAGGCTAAATAAGAATTAATAGATAAGTCATCTTTGCATAAGCCAGTTAACCAATTTGTCATAGTGATAAGCAGAAGAAAGAGGAAACTTACCATTAAAAACATAAAAATAAAATTAAAATAAAAAAGCAATGAAACAAAAATAGGAAAAAAAACATATTCTCATAAAGTTGTGTAACTCTTTGGTTGTGGAGAAGTAAATAAAAATTAAATTTACATAAAAGATCTCAGTGTTATATTTTAAAAAATCAATTGGTCTTGAACCCAACCTTAACCACTTCCTGAAAATAACTGATCCATAAAAATATTTTTCCATATCCTATCTAATAGACAGGGAATATGCTAATTGACCCTCATACCATTGCAAAGATGGTGGCGCCCACAGCCAATAAGGAGAGAATATGCTAATTTACTGCCCTGCCCTCAAAGATGGCGGCGCCCAGTTCCCTCAGCCCTGCTGGGGCAGCAGACTCATGGCAAGGCCAGGCCTGCCCCCAGTGGGCCCGGCCACTCTGTGTGCCTGCCTCTGGAGTCCCCAATCCCCTCAGCTCCCCAGCTGCCCAGGGATGCCCGAGGCTCAGGTAACCAAGGCCAGCCAAGGCTTGCGCTGCCGGCAGTGGCAGCAGCAGAGGTGTGATGGGGCATCACCTTCCCCTGATCTCCGGGTCACCTCCTGCCCCTAAGGGCTCCTGGACTGTGAGAGGGGCAGGCTGGGCTGAGGGATCCCCTCTCCAGTGCATGAATTTTTATGTACCAGGCCCCCCTCTAGTGTGTATGTGTGTGTGTGTGTGTGTATATATATATAATATTGAATAGGATATTATATAATATTGAATAGGATACATAAAAAGATATTTTTTAAAGGAGTTAAAGAAAAAACATGAAAATAACATAAAAAGTTCCTAAGAGAAGAATGTTATTAGGGTGCAGATAAAAATTGTTACCATATATTTTCACCATGCGTTAAAAAGTATAATTACTTCAAAGAATACTTTTGGGAAAACTGGAAAACATAGAACAATCCACCCCTCTCCCCACATAGGGGAAACGTTGCCAAAAGCAACTGGGATCAATTAGGAAAAGGTGTAGTAAGAAGTCAAAAGGCCAAGAGTACAGCATATAAATGACAAAACAATTGGGAGAGATTTAAAATCTGAGCCATGAGAATTTGATTTTTTTTTAAAATGGAAGAAATCATAAAAATATCATAGTAATAAGATGAATCTGAAAGGAGGACAAGAAAAAATATAATGGCTAAATTAATAGTAAAGGACAAAGGATATAGGAATTAAAAAATAAAAGGAAAACAGATATAGGAGGAAAAGTGAATAAAATGACAGATATTGACAATAATCAAAGGCAATCTTTGATAAGCTCAGTTTATCTCTGTTAAAAAAATAAAATAAAAATATTGGGATAGAAGAAAACGTAAAAATATAATATAAGAAATTTCAGAAACAAAAGAAGGCATTATTTCTAAAATTAAATAAGTACCAGAGAAACCAAGATGGCGGCATAGGTAAACACCTGAACTTGCTGCCACGCACAACCACTTCAAAACTACAACTAAAAGACAAAACAGACATCATCCAGAACCACAGGAAAGCTGGCTAAGTGGAAATCCTACAACTAGAAGGGAAGAGAAAAGCACACTGAGACTCAGAGGAGCTGCGGAAGTAAAGTGCAGAGGTATGGAGGCGCGCATGCGCGGAAAGGGCTGGCAACTGAGGATGCGGCTGTCTTTTTCAATCGGGAGGGAGACACAAGCTCCTGACTGCTCTGAACTCCAGTTCCGGGTGAGACTCTTGAGACCCAGACTCATACGGGGAGAAACTGGACTGTCTGGCAGCGGGCGGAAATCAAGGGCAGCTTTCTCTCAGAGGTGCTTGCAGCGATTACCAAGGGACACTGAGACATGGGGGCCTCTTAGGGAAGGGCTGATGGGAAGCCATTGCTGTTTGCTCCCCCCTGAGACTCTGCCCCATCCAAGCTGTGTGCAGAGGCTTTTGCATATGAATTGCCTGGTCCTTTGAATTCCAAACTTACCTAACAAACTGCAGCTGAGTCAGTGAGACCCAGAACATCCAAAAGAAGGCCCAAGGCCCCACAGCAGCTTGCATTGCTTCACAGCTGGGCCTCATCTGGGCACCTCAAAAACCCAAACAAAGAAGAGGAATCTGCAGATCTTTCCGTAGCTCCTGCTGGGTGGCCTCAGGCAGAGGCTAAATTAGCACCTCCTTGGAGATCCAAGAGCCAGTGTACCCAGGGGTCAGAGAGGGACCATCCAGATTACAACTCCTCAGATCCATAAGGGACACACTCAAGGGGCAGAGTCAATGAGCACCAGAGCCCCACTGAAGCTAGTCCTTCCCCATAAGGGTATCTCCAGTACAGAAGTTCTCCCATCGTAGACACAGCTGATCCTCACAGCCAATTGGCCTGGGGGTCAATTCCTCCCAGTGATACCAACAGCAATCAAGGCTTAACTACAACAACACTGTGCACACAGCCCACAAAGGGGTGCACCAAGAGTGTCCACCTCAGGTAAATGGGGAGGCTGAGCCACTGGGCCCTATAGGACACTTAGTATACAAAGCCACTCTAGCAACTCAGGGAAGCAGCCAAAATGCAGAGACAAAGAAACAGGTCACAAATGAAAGAAATGGAGGAAAGCAAACTACTGGATATAGAGTTCAAAACCACGGTCATAAGGTTTTTCAAAAATTTTCTAGAAAAGGCAGATAAGTTTAGTGAGACCCTTGAGGATATGAAAAAGAACCAACTAGAAATTAAGCATACACTGACTGAAATAAAAAATAATTTACAGAGATCCAACAGCAGACTAGAGGATCACAGGAATCAAGTCAAAGATTTGAAATACAAAGAAGCAAAAAACACCCAAACGGAAAAGAAAAAAGAATCCCAAAATATGAAGATAGTGTAAGGAGCCTCTGGGACAACTTCAAGCGTACCAACATACAAATTATGGGGGTGCCAGAAAAAGAGAGAGAGCAAGATACTGAAAACCTATTTGAAGAAATAATGACAGAAAACTTCCCCTACCTGGTGAAAGAAATATACTTACAAGTCCAGGAATCACAGAGAACCCCAAACAAAAGGAATCCAAAGAGGACCACACCAAGACACATCATAATTAAAATGCCAAGAGCAAAAGACAAAGAGAGAATATTAAAAAGCAGCAAGAGAAAAACAGTTAGTTACCTTCAAGGGAGCACCCATATGACTGTCAGCTTATTTCTAAACAGAAACTATGCAGGCCAGACGGGAGTGGCAGGAAATATTCAAAGTGATGAATAGAAAGAACCTACAACCAAGATTACTCTACCCAGCAAAGCTATCATTCAGAATTGAAGGTCAGATAAAGAGCTTCACAGATAAGAAAAAGCTAAAGGAGTTCATCACCACCAAACCAGTATTATATGAAATGCTGAAAGGTATTCTTTAAGAAGAGGAAGAAGAAGAAAAAGGTAAAGATAAAAATTATAAACAACAAATACATATCTATCAACAAGTGAATCTAAAAATCCAGTGAATAAAAAATATGATGAACAGAATAATCTGGTGAATATAATAGAATCAGGGGCATAGAAAGGGAGTGGACTGACAATTCTTGCGGGGAAAGGGGTTTGGGGTGTGGGAAGAGACTGGACAAAAATCATACACCTATGGATGAGGACAGTGGGGGGGGGGTTAAGGACATTGGGTGGGGTGGGAACCAGGTGGAGGGGAGCTATGGGGGGGGAAAAAAGAGGAACAACTGTAATAATCTGAACAATAAAGATTTACAAAAAAATTTTTTAAATTAAATTAAATAAGTACCTATTGTTATCAGTATAAATGACAGAAATCTGAAACATATCCTAGCAAATGGGCATATATTTAAATGAAAGATCATTTGTGGGGGAAGGCAAGTCTACTAAGAAGAAAAACTCTGATCAGTCTCAGGTTATCTGACATCATTCAGATTTCAGAAGACAATGGGAAAACATCTTCAAAAGACTTTTTCACCATTTTTATATATTTACTAGGGGCCCAGTGCATGAATTCAGGCACCTTGAAAGGAACTGTGGGCTGTGAGAGGTGCTGCTGGCCCTGATCTCCCCTCAGGAGCAGGGGGAGGTGGAGAAGCCCTGAGGGGCAATCAGGACTGGAAGCTGCCGCTTGCACCCACTGACGGTGCCAAGCGATTGGGGCTGGTGCCGGGCAGCAGAAGTGGGTGTGAGCAGCTTGTCCAGCACTGGCAGTGGGTGCGAGCGGGGCCGGCGCTGGCAGCAGGTGTAAGCACTAGGTGGGAACATGGCATGTGGGAGCAAAGAATTTTCAGTAACCACCAGAGGCTCGCCCCAATGACAGCTACCAGCGCCTTGCCTTGGTCTGGCACCCCCACTCACCTGCTCCACCATCCTTCTATGGCTTTTGACAGCCATGTTCTGCGCACGACCCCTGGTGGTCAGTGCATGTCATAGTGACTGGTTGTTCAGTTATTTGGTTGTTCTGGCTATTCTGCCATTTGGTTTGTTTGCATATTAGCCTTTTATTATATAGTATTATATTTATTGAGATGTAATTGACATATAACATTGTATAAATTTGAGGTGTAAAACATTGGTTTGATAGATTTATGTATTTCAATATGATAACTAAAGAAGTGTTAGCTAACACCTTATCACCTACATATTACCATTTCCTTTTTGTTTTCAGAACAATTAAGATTAGTTGCTTAGCAAATTCAAGTTTATAATATAGCATTGGTCATTATAATCACTTTGTTGTGCTTTAGAGCACCAAAAGTTATTATTTACTAGTTGTAGGTTTGTTCCATTAAACAGCATCTCTCCAATTCCCCCATCTTCTAGTCCCTGGGAAACACCATTCAACTTTGCCTTTACAAGTTCAACTCTATTATATTCCACCTATAAGTGAAATCATACGTTATTTTTCTTTCTCTGTCTGATATTTCTATTTCCCCCCAGAATTAATCCTATTATTAAAAGGATTAGATATGTTCCCTTTTTTCCTCATTGACCTTCTTCACCCTGTACCCATACTTACCTCCAGGCCTTCACAACACTATTGTCTGTGTCCATGGGTTATGCATATATCTCTATATATAAAAGCTTAGGTGACCATTCGACCATTCAACCAGTAGCTATGACACGCACTGACCACCAGGGTGCAGACGCTCAATGCACAGGCATGGAAACATGGAACAGTCTAATGAATCTCAGAGGGAATGGGGAAGGGGGAAGGCAGGAAGAGATTAACCAAAGATCTTATATGCATACTAGAGGCCCGGCACACGAATGTGTGCACCAGTGGAGTCCCTCAGCCTGGCCTGTGGGTATTTAGCTGAAACCAGCAGTCTGACATCCCCCAACGGGTCCCAGATTGTGAGACAGTACAGGCCAGGTCAAGGGACCCCACTGGTAAACAGATTTGTGCACTGGGCCTCTAGTTTGCACATAAGTTCTTTGGTTAATTTCTACCTCCCTCCCTCATTTTTCCTCTGAGATTCATCAATCTGTTCCATGATCTATTTTGTTCATCAGCTTATTGTATTCATTAGATTCTACATATGAATGAGATCATGTGATACTTGTCTTTCTCTGACTGGCTTATTTCTCTTTGCATAATACTCTCCAGGTCCTCCATGCTATCTCAGATGGTAAGAGATCCTTCTTTTTTATAGTTGCATAGTATTCCATGGTGTAAATGTACCACAGCTTTTTTACCCACTCACTTACTGATGGCACTTGCACTGCTTCCAGATCTTAGCTATTGTGAATTGTGCTGCTATGAGCATAGGGGTGCATATATTCTTTCTAATTAGTGTTTCAGATTTCTTAGGATATATTCCTAGAAGTGGAATCACTGGGTCAGAGGGTAGTCCCATACTTAATTTTTTCAGGAAACTCCATACTGTTTTCCATAATGCCTGCCCCAGTCTCCATTTAATTAGCATAATGCCTTCAAGTTTTATCCTTGTAGTTATAAATGAGAGAATTCCTTCTTCCTCATGGCTGAATAATAATCTGACATATTTTTTTTATCTATTCATATTTTGCCTGACACTAAAATTGTTGTCATATCTTGGTTGTTATAAATAATGCTGCAATACATATAAATGTACATATATCTCTTTGATAAACTGATTTCAACTCTATTGGACATATATTTCTATGAGTGAGATTGCTGGATAACAGAAACACAAAGTGACTTTACAAAGCTGATCTGTGTTCCAAGTACAAAGTACCAGGCATATCTTTTGAATATGCACACTATTGCTATAAATCATTCTTTAGGAATATAGTAGAGGTCAAACTCCAAAGATTCCAGTAATGATTAGAGGTCTTATGACAAAGAACTCTGTTTAGAGTTAACATATAAAGTGCAAGGTTCCTAATATTCAAAATGTTATGAAAATTCCTAAATTAAAGAAAAGTTCTGTATTTATTTGAAATTTTAATTTAAGTGGATGTCTTCTATTTTTATTTCCTAAAATTGATAACTCTAACTGCAGTTAGAGAACATTGAATCATTTCAACTATATCAATGATTGAAAGAAATGTGGGTATAAGGATTTCAACACAGAATATAAATATTTTATCTACTGAAATTTTTGGAATGGCAAAATAAAAAATGAGAGGGAGGAGAGGGAAACAAGGAAAAAGAAAGGTATGTTCATAAATTCCCTAATCTTTAGTAGCTAAAGTAAAAATACACCATAAAAGTTAACATGCAAATAATAGATGCATATTTAACTATAAAAATGTGCACACTGAGGCAGTTAATAACATTGACTAAAATTAGATGATATCAAAGAAGAAAAGTGGAAAAGAGAGTTACATTAATATTTATCAATTCTCAGGTAGGAAGAGACATTATCTAAAGATAGAAAATAAATAATTTACATATAGTTCTATAAAATTAAAGTGATAACACTAAACATTTGAACAAAATTATAATGTTTCAGTAGGAAAACAAAACCTAGATAAAAATATTATAAAATATACAATAATATGTTGGAAATAAAATCTAACATGATTGTCACACAACAAATGACTCTCTTATTTGTTTTCCCAAAGTAAGTGTCTATGAGAAATATAACTTAGACAACCTAATTTAGAAAATTAAAAACCAGGATGTCACAGTTTACAAAAATACATACATAAAGAAATCTAAGATTGAGATATTTTATCAGGCAAACATTAAGTCAGGCCACAAAATATTAGACAAATTGGAAAAGCATATATTTTTTATTTAAGTTTCAGTCCATAATGTTACAGCCTCAATAGGCATAAATCAAACTAGAGATAATATATAGGGTGGGGGGAAGATAAATTCATTAGTCTTGTCTTTCCATCCATGAAAATTAAGGAGTCAAAATAAGTAAATACCTAGGATATCTATGGTACATAGCTAATAAACAACCAATAGTGTACATCAAGCTCTGTATCTTGAAAAAAGAATAGCATGCAACTGCTTTCAAGTACCCATTGATTACTTATAAGGAGTGGAAATATTTTTAGGCAAAAAGAAATATTTAATTAAATTCTAAATGTAGAAAAAAGACAGGGTGCATTCTCTCATTACTCTGCAAGTAATTATAGTAAACACCACAACAATAACAAAGCCATCTGAAAATAAACAACAACAACAAAAAAAAAACAAAAAACAAAACAACAAACAAAAAACACAGAAATCTCTCTTCTTGGGTCATAGAGAAAATCCCATGTAAAATTGAAAAATATCTGAAACAAATTCAAAATATCTTTTTAGACATAATTCACAAATAAACTAGAGAATATGATATTTTTTTCCTTATGTTACATGTGGTAACATTTGAGATACAAAAATCCACATAGCTACATAGCTAGTAAGGAGAGGAGTTGAACTTAAACTCTATTGCTTTATTTCAAATTTGTTCTTCTACATTGCTCATCAGTGCCTTTCAAAGCATCAGTATCTTTCTTCTTTCATCTGCAAATGAAGGACTTGAATTAGAAAATAATAGCTAGTTATATATTGCTTACAATAGGGCATATAGTGTTACAGGTATTTTCCATGCATTAATATGTAATCTTCATATAAATTCTATGAGATAAATATTATTATGATGCCTGATATAGAATGAGGCAAAAGTAGGTTTACAGTTGTTAGTATGGGAAATCCTCCTAATAAAATGGTAATATGCAAATTAACCATCACTCCGCTACATAAGCCATGCCCACAAGCCAATCAGGGCGAGTATGCAAATTAACCACAGCCAAGATGGCTACAGCCACAGAGAGCAAGGTTTCCCAGGTAACAGAGCAAGCCAAGCTTTCCATAGCCGTTGCAGGCCTAAGCCTCCACTCAAGCTACAAAGTTTCAATTATAGAAGGTAAACAAATTTAAACAAATGGCGGTAGAATAGAGCTTGAGAGAGCAGGCCAGGATTGCTGGCGGCAACAGGGGAAGCAAAGCTTTCCAAAAACCCTGGCCGGGCTCACCCGCTTAAGGCTACAAAGTTTCAATTGTAGAATAGAAGGTGAATTAACTGCTACAGAAATGGCTGCCGCCCCGGAGGGAGCAGCAGGCTAGGCTCCGCTCCAGGCTACAAAGTTTCAATTGTAGAAGGAAAATAAATTCCAGATACCAGGGCCTCCGCTTGGGTCACCAGGGGGTGTGGCCGGCCTGCAAACCACCACAGGCCCCTTGCTCAGGCCATCCCATGCCCCAAGGGAACCCCACCCTGATCTGGGACACCCTTCAGGGCAAACCAGCTGGCCCCCACCCGTTCACCAGGCCTCTATCCTATCTAATAAAAGAGTAATATGCACATTGACCATCACTCCAACACACAATATGTCTGCCCCCATGTGGTCAAAGATCCTGCCCCCATGTGGACACAAGATGGCTACCACAAGATGGCCAACAGGAGAGGGCAGTTGGGAGGCACCCGGCCTGCAAGGGAGGGCAGTTGTGAGGGACCCGGCCTGTAAGGGAGGGCAGTTGAAAGGGACCAGGCTTACAAGGGAGGGCAGTTGGAAGTGATCAACCCTGCAGGAGAGGGCAGTTAGGGGTGACCAGGCTGGCAGAGGAGAGAAGTTGGGGGTAAACAGGCTGGCAGGGGAGCAGTTAAGCATCAACCAGGCTGGCAGTGGAGTGGTTAGGGGGTGATCAGGCTGGCAGGCAGAAGCGGTTAGGGGCAATCAGGAAGGCAGGCAGGCAAGCAGTTGGGAGCCAGCAGTCCTGGATTGTGGACATCCCTCCAGGAGTCCCAGATTGGAGAGGGTACAGGCTTGGCTGAGGGACAACTGCCCTCTGTGCATGAATTTTGTGCACCAGGCTTCTAGTAATACAATAATTAATAAATAATAATACAAGAATAAAATGTGTTTCGTGTACTCACAACTATAAATCTGTTTTTGCCTCACTCTATATAAAGGAGAATAAATGGAGACACAGAGTTAGATAACTTGTCTAACTTACATAGCTACTTAATAGTCAAGTCAGTGTCTGAACCCAGAGAGTCTGGTTGGCTGTAGAATTAGTGACATTTAGAGTTCATTTGCTTCCAAGGTACCTTCTACTTCTAGAGCTCTGTAAGACACATACCTTTGTATTGACGACATGAAGTTAATTTATAAATGAAACTAGAGGCCTGGTGCACGAAATTTGTGCATGGGGGGGAGGTGGTGTCCCTCAGCCCGGCCTGCACCCTCTCCAATTTGGGACCCTGCAGGGGATGTCTGATTGCCGGTTTAGGCCGACAGCCGGACATCCCTCTCACAATCCGGGATTGCTGGCTCCTAACCACTCACCTGCCTGCCAGCCTGATCGCCCTCTAACCACTCCCCTGCTGGCCTGATTGATGTCTAACTGCTCCTCTGACAGCCTGATCACCCCCAACTGCCCTCCCCTGCTGGCCTGGTTGCCTCTAACTTCCCTCCCCTGCAGGCCTGGTCAACCCCAGCTGCTCTTCCCTACAGGCCTGGTTGCTCCCAACTGCCCTCCTCTGCAGGCCTGGTCTCTCCCAGCTGCTCTTCCCTGCAGGTCTGGTCACCCCCAACTGCCCTCCCCTGCCAGTCTGGTCACCCCCAACTGCCCTCCCCTGCCAGCCTGATCACCCACAACTGCCCTCCCCTGCTGGCCTGATCGCCCACAACTGCCCTCCCCTGGTGGCCATCTTGTGATGACGTTGTGCAGTGCCACCTAGGTTTTTATTATCTAGGATTGTACAACCTCAATAACAAATAACTGTGAATCTGCTTAATAATCATTTTTGTACCATGTTTAGAACAGATTACTAGAATTGTATTCCCTGATTATAAAAAATTTGGAAATGAATCACACAGTTGCTTTACTACTTACAGTTAAAAATTATTTCC
Source organism: Ia io (assembly GCA_025583905.1). Taxonomy (NCBI): domain Eukaryota; kingdom Metazoa; phylum Chordata; class Mammalia; order Chiroptera; family Vespertilionidae; genus Ia; species Ia io. Next base: position 14,197,519 of record JAJQQW010000009.1, on the reverse strand, counting down.
TTCCTTCTTCCTTACTATCTATAATAATAAAAGCATAATATTCGAATTAGACCAGATGTCCTTCTGGACGACCTTCCAGACAAAGCCAGGGCTGCAAAGGAAGCCCGGATCCTGAGTGCAGGAAGGAAGCCAGTGCTGGCAGCCAGGGGTAGGAAGGCCTACTCTTGCACGAATTTCATGCATTGGGCCTCTAGTGTAATAATATTTATTTATTATTTTGAACCTGAAAAATTGAACCAGAAAAGGTAAACCTAAGTCAATATATGAAAGACAGTAATCACAGTGATAGACATCAACATTAAAGGAACAAAAGAAAGAAAGAAAAATAAGGTGGGTCAGACATGGTCTTTAAAAATCCCTCTCTGACCAGAGGTTATGGCTTATGATATCTACTCCAGAGTCTCAGAGTATACAGGTGTAAAGGAAAGTTGGCTCTTATTTTGAATGTCAGTTTCTTCTCATGATAATATGACATTTCCAAATGTTAAAAGTACAACTGCTTATTAGAAAGTTAACCCCAAGTTTGCCTCTGAATTCCTATAAATGATCTATACTTGATAAATATATAAAAGCTTTAATATTTTATTGGGTTGCAAAACAATTATGTACCTTAATTAACCTATAATTCTGACAAGATAATCTTAATTTTCAGTAATTTGTATGAGTTGGTGAAAAAACTTAGAAATATTTGTAATATTATTGGCATTCTAGTCACAGAGATGAAAATATTTTGTTAACTAAATTATAGTTAAATATTTTATGAAAGTTATTTATAGAGCAAAGTAACGTTTTATATATTGTTTATGCTTAATTTGAAGAATGAACAAGCTATTATAATAGTGCACTATCTAGTTCATTTGACCCATCCGAAATTGATTTGATGCATGAACCAACAGTAAATTCATTTATTACTTTAGAAAGGCAATGTTAAAATTCTATTTATTCATGAATGGAAACACTTCTACTTTACATAAGCAATTTAACACAGTTCATTTTGTTCAGGTGTACATGGTGAGAAACAATTTATAAACATTATATTTCTTTCTCTACACACTACATTCCCATATTGCATTCATTTCCCAAAAGCAGTTGCTTAAAAAAAAATCATCTTAAGGAGATTCATTTTCATTTTCCCCACAGCCAGATGGTTTTCCAAGCAAAGACACATACTAACATAAACAGCTTTTGCCCTATATTTTGAGAGATCAAAAAACCTTGGCATTCTATAAATGGCACAGAAACTGCCACAAAATTTTTAGTTGAATGAACAGTTTTTGAACAGTATTTGTAATACTGTTGTTATTGATATTTCTACTAGAAGTCTTCATGATAATAGTAGTAAGGGTATTTGTACGTGACATTTCTTTACATTAATTACAAATTCTTCCTGCTAAGATTAGAAAATAGTTACATTTTTCAGAAACACATATAGTTCATATGTGAGGGAAGTTAAAAAAAAAAACACAAACAGGTTGATAAACTTCCTGGAGATGAATTCATGGAAGGTTTCCTACTTTGCTATAATCTTATTGTGCATACAACAACTGTGCATCCAATAATGAGAGAGGTTTTACCATAATCCTTGGCATTTTCAAGTTTTACCACATTTCTTCATCTTAATTTTTTTGAAAGAGCCTGAAAATCTCATTTCTATCAGATTTTTATCAGTCTTACTCATCTAGGGAAATAGTACATAATCTTTCCATAGTAATTATCTGAAGGGGCTCTTTCAAGCTATAGACTTCACCTCCAACACTAACAAATAAACCTGGATTTTGATACACATCTTATAACCCACAATGGAATAAAATTCTCTAATGATCCATTTCCATCATTAACACAGAAGGTGTAACAGATAACACTTGGGAACCAGTTCTACAAATAACTGGAGTATTCTCCAAGCAGTATTCTATTGTACCTGTAGTTGAAGACTCTCTCTCTCTCTCTCTCTCTCTCTCTCTCTCCTTCATACCTCCCCTTCTCCCTCACACTCCCCATATCAGCATAGTTGGTAGAATGTGAATAATAATGTCATCCACTTTTCTATTTATTTATTTCTATGAAAATAAAAAAAATTGCTTTCTCGTTGCTTTTCTTAGGTTTCAGGCAAACTTTCCCTGGCCACTGAGATTATATCAGTTTTTTTTAAAGAATAAAATTTGTTTATCAAATATTTAAGAAATTTATACAGTGCTAATATAATAGTTTTATTTAAAATTTGTCATTTTCTGTTTACATCTATCTCTGCCATTAGAATACAACAGGAAACATAGAATTTGCTTACTACTGATTTAAATTGCAAAACCTAGTATGTCACCTCAGAGAGATTGGCTATCAGCGTCTACAGCTGCTGATACTAAGCTACAAGAAGTTGTTCATATGGATTAAATACAAGACAAGAGCGGAAGTGTTAAATTGGACTTGAGCTCCTTCTCAAGGCTAATGCTGCCATTAAGGAAACAATCAAGATGTGTTTGTTTATTTAAAAATGTCTAGATCAATGCTAAAAATACTAATATTAATGATATTAATAATCATATTTACTTTGCTAAACTTTACACATGTGATTACATTTGCATCTCATAATAATCATATTGGGGGGTCTATTTTCATACCACTTTTCCACACCAAACAGCTGGGGATGAAACCATAGATTTTCCAACTCACACAGCTAGTAAACATTAGATCCAGGACTTGAATCCTCAAAGTCTACTTGAGACTCCTTTCATGGTGATAAGGTTGAAACATTTCAGATAATTAGAACAGAAGAAGTAAAAAAGCAGAACTAATTGTTGTATTACACAAAGTGGATTTGAATTGTTATCACCTCTTGTCACCATTTTTCTTCTGATTGGTACCTATAATTATGCAAGAGAAGGGGTGTCCCTAGAATAAAAATACTAATGGACATGGGCTTGGAGTTAAACAGGTGATAACTGTCCCACTAAGGGTATTTCTGAAAAAGCAACTTAATTCAAATGTAGTGCTCTTATTCTTTACAGTCAGTCATGATTTATTCAAAGTTGAGGCTCCTAACCATAAGAATTTTTATTAAAGATCTATTTTACTGCTACTGCAAGGAAATCTTTTCTTTCAAAATGGGATTCTTAAAATCTTTTAACTGTATATCTACTTGTAAGGACTACTGGATAACAAAAATTGCATGTGCAGATCACATTTAAAGCTCCCAATATTAGTATTTGTAAAACCCATCATGCAGAACACACCACTCCAATAACCAGCTTCTAATATGAAGGCTGCAATAACACTTGTGCAGAGAATGTCCACAAGTGAGTTAGTGCACACAAATCACCCTGCAGGAGCAACAGTCTCTAAAGATGTATACTGATTCTTTGCTGGAGGCACAAAGTATGAGTGCCCAAACATGTATCCCATTGAGAGAATAAGTCATTTAAAATCCATTTGAATAAAATCTAGGAACTAGCACAAATCATAACCTCACTGAACTGCAAGTCATCTTGATTAGTCCCATGACAGCAAAGCACAGTTAGGGATAGTGTCACATCCAGAGTGCTCAAGCAAGTTGCCATTAGATACTTCAATATCTGTGGTAGCACTCATAAATGATCATGGTACTGTTTTATAAAAGTTGATACTGTGGGGCAATTATTTTTCAAGATTTCACTAATCATATTTCTCAATCTTGGGAGAAGATACTCTGTAAATTTTTAGTGTAATAAATAAACTAAAAACAACATAGGCACTGGATTATTTGGGTCTTTGATTTGAACTCTTTCTAGCTAGGTGACCATGGCCATATCATTGAACCACTTTAATAATCAATTTTTTTCATCTGCTGTGAAGTATATGAAATAAGGAATTTAATATTCTGACATAATCTAAGCAGGCATTAAATATTACTTGATGTTGATGTGGTTGCTATTATGAATATCATTTGTATTAATATTGCTCCTCCACCGCAAGGTTGTAACTAGGGATCACAAAAATGTGCCACCAGTTTTTCTTGGATATAATTCATCCATTCTATTAGTAATACCCAAGGTATTAATATCATGATCTCTTATACTTAAAGTTTAGATGTTCCCAAATTGGGCCTCAAGATATTTTTATCCTTATACAAAATTAAAATTCACTTTAAATTAGAACTATACCTTTTTTAATTGGAAAAAAATAAATTTTAAACACTTCATCAAATGAAGTAGTACTATCAGCTCATTGCTCAGAGCCATTCATGTTCAGCATTACTGAGTTATGAATTACCGAGTTATGACTAGGAAGATGGTCCAACTTGCCTAAAATCCACAACACCATTGTGCATGGCAATTTGGCAATAAGTATTAAGAAACATAAATATTTTTGCATGGTTTAGATCTAGCAATTAAACATTTTCATATTTGTGCAAAGAAAATTATCTTGAAGTCTAAATATAATACAAAGTGTATCATTCTAAAATTTTATAAAATAGTCCAGGACAGAGAAATGACCAGATAATTATGACACAGTTATTTAATTTATTGTTAACAAAGGAAAAGCAATGGAAATTAAGTAGTAGCTTAGAAATTGTAGGATAAAAGAGCTGTATAAAACTATTATTATTATCATTAAACTTTTTTTAAAATATGCCTAGAATTAATGACCATAAGGGACTATAACAAAACAGTTACCTTTGGGAGTTGCTCCTTTTTTATGCTTTCAATTATTCTTTATTTTTGTAATATGTTGTTGTTACTTAACAATAAAAGCAAGTAATTCATAAACATTTATATCAATCCTACCCTTAAATTAGACTTGAGGTTACAGAGAAAAGTGAAACACTTTTGCCTGAAACCTAAGAAAAAAAGTTTGCTTGAAACATAAGAAAAAAAGAGTTGCATGTTGCTTTATTATAAACACTCTACCTATTTCTCCTAAAGAAAAATCTTTATTATTCAAGTGGGGTGTGTGTGTGTGTGTGTGTGTGTGTGTGTGTGTGTGTGTGTGTGTGTGTGTGTGTGTGTATTGACCAGCTTTGAAGTACTATATATCTGGTTTGCAGTTTATTTGCCATAGAGCTGTGTTATCATCTGATGTGGATGAAAGTTTGCAATAGACAGTGCAGAGGAATGAGTATTTAAATACTACCTCTCAAAGACTTGTCAATAATAAAAACTAAAGGAAGCATTGATTCTTCTCTGGTTAAAATAACTGTGAAGGTGTCAGATTAGTCAAGTATAACATAAAAAATATTTTAGCATAAAAAGTCTTCCTTGATTAATGAAAACATTTTAGCAACAACAAACATAATTTTCTAGGGAAAATGCTTAGAACAAAATTTTAAAAAATTAATAGTCTGTGTGACTTTATATTATACTCTTTTTCCAATTTCACTCTCTTTTAACTTATTTTATAAGCACACATCAATTTTAAAATCGTAGAAATACATTTCTAAACTTCAAGTGCTGTGATTTTCCTATGACCCAGTCTTAGTACCTTTTATTACTCTTGATGTAACTTTGAGGGCGAGATCAGCAGAAGGGGCTATTGTTAAGAATCTGGTCATACATTCATTGCTAAGGCTTCCATGTCTTTTGAATAATAATGTCAAAGACCTAAAGACAAAGGCCTTTGCCTTCAGTAAAATCTCAATATAATAATATTGATAATTCTTCTTAGTATAATTCTAAATAATAATATAAGATTTTTATATAAATTGATTTTAAACAACAACATTGTCTTAAAGATAATTTTCAGACACATATTTAGAATTCAGCTCTTTGGGCTACTGTTCATCTTCAATCATACCTTTCACTTAAATGTAGCCAATAATGTTGTAAAAGGAAGTATGGTGCCAGGTAAGTACTTAAAATATTGGGGAGGGACCACTTTGTAAAGTATATAATTTTCTGACCAATATGCTGTATACCTGAAACTAAAACAAAATGATATTGAATGTAAACTGTCACTGCAAAATAAAATAAAAAACAAACATTTTCCTTATATCCATTTATTGGCCACAATGAAGAACAATAATCTATATCCTTAATAATTAATGCTGTTTTTCCATCAAGAGTAAAAGTTATTTTTCAAATTTTTATCTTTAATTTACTTTTAAATTTATGAATATAGCAACCCAGCAAACATACAACATTGATATTATTTGTGAACATTATTTCACTAGGTTATATGCAAGTTAATTGTACTGTCAGAATTATGCTGCACATATACTTATTAAACAGGAAATTTCTTAAGTCAATCAATCACAGTCTACTGAAAATGTATTTATTTCTATTAAATTTTAAAACAAAATTTTGTTGAGGTAACATTGGTTTACAACATTACAACAAGATTCTATAATTCCACATCTGTATATACTACATCATGCTCACCACCAAAAGTCTAGTTTCACCACACAATTATCCCCCTTTATCATCTTATCCTCCCTCTATCTCCTTCTGCTCTGGTTGCCTGCCTATATGAGTTTTTGTTTTGTCTTGTCTATTCATTTATTTGTTTTGTTTCACTTAGCATAATACCCTTGATGTCCATCCATGTTGTTATAAATGGCAATATTTCATCTCTTTTATGGCTGAGTTGTGTTTCATTTATCCATTCATCCATCAATGGACACTTAGAGTGTATCCATATTTTGACTGTTATAAATAATGTTTCAATGAACATAGGCATGCACATAACTTTTCAAATAAGTGTTTTCATATTCTTGGCCTGAATACTCAGAAGTGGAACTGCTGGATCATGTGAAAGTTCTATTCTTAATTTTTAGAGATCTTGTATACTGTTGTTGTTTGTTTGTTTTTTAGTGGCCGAACCAATTTACATCCCATCAACAGTGTACAAGGGTTCTCATTTTTCCACATCCTCTCCCAACACTTGTTTCTTGTTTATTTTATGATAATCATCCTAAAAGGTATGAGGTAATATCTCATTGTGGTTTTGATTTGTATTTACCTACTAATTAGTGATGTTGAACATCTTTTCATGTGCCTGTGGCCATCTCTATGTCCTTGGAAAAATATTGATCTATTTTTTAATCAGGTTGTTCATTTTTTGTGGGTTCTTATGTTGTTGTTAGTTTGCATGAGTTCTTTGTATATTTTGGATATTAACTTCTCATAAGATATATGATTTGAAAATATCTTTCTCCATTTAGTAAGTTGCTTTTTGTTTTCCTTTGCTGTACAGAAACTTTTTGTTTAATTCAGTCCCATTTGTTTATTTTTGCTTTTGTTTCCCTTTCCTTTGGAGTCAAATCCACAAAAATACTGCTACCACTAATGTCAGGGAGTTCACTGCTTATATTTCCTTCCCTATACTTTATAGTTTCAGGTATTACATTAAAGTCTTTAATCCATTTTGAGTTAATTTTTGTGTATGGTGTGAAACAGCGGTCTAGTTTCACTCTTTAGCGTGTGGCTGTCCAGTTTTCCCATCACCATTTATTGAAGATACTTTTCTTTCTTCCCTGTATATCCTTTATATCTGAAGAATAACTTTGCTGGTTACAGTATTATTGGCTGGCAGATTTTTATCTCTCAATATTTTGAATATGTTTTTCCACTCTCTCTTGTCCTGTAGAATTTCTGTTTAGAAAACTGCTAATAGTGTCTTAGTAGGTTACTGATTTCTCCCCCTGGCTTCCTTTAAAATTATTTTTTATCATTGCATTTTAAAAATAATTGAGTATATATAATGTGTCTTGGAGAAGGTCTTTTTGTATTGAGATAATTAGGTATTCTGTTAGCCTCTTGTGCTTGTATGTCCAGTTTCTTCCCTAAGTTTGGGAAGTTTGCTTCTATTATTTCCTCAAATAGGCTCTGTGTTCCTTTATCCCTTTATTGTCTTTCTCGAATACCCATTATCCTTATGTTGCCTTTTTTGGTGAAGTGAAATCATTCTTGTAGAGTTTCATAAAATTAAAAAAAATATATATTAGTTCTCACTCCTCTTCCACCTGAATTATTTCTAGATTTCTATCTTTGAGATTGCTATTCTCTCTTCCATAGTGTATGATCTATTCCCAGTGCTTTCTAGTGCATTCTTCATCACATTTATTGAGTACTTCAGTTCCAGAATTTCTGTTTGCTTCTTTATTAGGGTTCACTCTCTTTGGTAAAAGTATGCTTCCTATTCATTAATTTTACTCCTGAATTAATTGAACTGTCTTTCTGAGTTTTCTTGTAGCTCCTTGACTTTCTCCACCAAGGTTATTTTGAATTATCTTTCAGCTAGATCTGAATGTTTCATTACTTCATGTTTGGTCTCTGAAGAATTGTCAATTTAGTTTTTGATACCATGTTACCATGATTTTTCATGGTGCTTGATGAGTTGTTCCTCTGTCAGCACATTTGATGTAGCAAAAATCACTTAAGTAAGACTTCATTTCCTGAATCTAACAGTTCAACAGGTTGGTAATTAGAAGCCTTTCTTTTGTTTTTCTAGTAGTTGGTGCTATATCACAAGTTTTTTATTTCTCTTGAGTTGCCTCTAGTTATATTTAAGAGCCAGCATTTTCCACCCTCAACTGCTTCTGCCAGAGGTTCCTGCTTGTGCTTCCGAGGTCGCTGGTGTCCCGCTACTGCTGGTGTCCCTGTGGTCATGGGCATCGCCCCTGGAGTCAGATGGCAGGTGCCTCTCCGGTGTCCAGGGTCATGGCCACCTTCATTGTGGTGGGGGAGAGGGGGGGAGGCACCAGTGCAGCTGAGGGGACATGGGTTGTGGGTTCCTCGTGGCCTCTGACACCACTACAACCTGGAAATTAGAGTCACATGCACGCCAGTCTCAGCCTGTTGTTCCAGTGTTCTCTCCCTGTGTGTTGCTGTCTTCACAGGGCTGTCTGCCCTCTGTGTTCCTTTCTCCTCTTCTTATATCAACACAGTCATATTGGATTAAGCTTTCACCCTAACTTTGATGTTATCTCATCTTAACTAATTACACCTGCAATGACCCTATTTCCAAATAAGGTCACACTCTGAGGTACTAGAGCTTAAAACTTCAACACATGATTTTGAACACACAGTCAAACATAACACTAGGTAAACCAAAAATTTGTCAAAACCAATAGTATTTTTGCTTATTTCAGAGTTTGATTGGCTGCCCAGAAGATTATGTCTAAGTCAGTCTGAGATGCTATAACAAATATATCATACGTAGAGTGGCTTAAAACAAACAAACAAAAAAAATTTCTCTCTGTTTTGGAGGCTGGGAAGTGCAAGATCAAGATGCCAGCTGATTTGGTCTGGTGGGTGCTGTCTTCCTGGTATGTTTCAAGTGGTAGGGAAAGAGAAAAGAAGCAGCTCTCTTGTCTTCCTTTTCATAAGGACAATATGAAGTCTCTACACTAATGATCTATTCCCCCTCCAAAGGCGCTACACCAAATACAGTCACAGTGGGAATTAAGATTTCAACATATGAATTTTGGGGAATACAAACATTTAATCAATAGCAGACTACATTAAAAATAATATTTTTCTTCAATGAAAGTTGAAAAGTCAAAAAGCAATGTGATGTTTTAATGTTTCTCAAAGTGAGCAAGGTTTAAACATAGTATTTTATGATTAAGACTATTTCAAACCAAGAAAAGTGATAAAAATATTAATTTTTATTTCATTTTTTTTAGTTTTCTAAAGCATACAACATTTTTTCAAGTAAACTTGCTATTTTTGTGACATGCAATATTGTAAGATAACAGCTGTATTTATGACTGAAAACATTATACCAGAACATATAAAATATTTAGGAATTTTGTACAATTTCTGAATTTTTTTATTGCAATGATAAATATCATATACAAATATGACCTAAGAAAGTTAAACATTACTTTTATTTGAAAGATGTTTCCCATGAAATTTAATATATTAAATAGGCCTAAATAAATTAACTCAATATCAATTATCTCAGCCTCAATAAAATTTAATCATAATTAACACATTTAGAGATGGTTCAATATGACTAAAATAAATCTTAACTTTGAATACCTAAGTTAGTCTCATAACTTCATTTTCTTCTATATTTACAAAGTATTATTTTATCCTGATACCACATTGCAGAAAGATTTAAAAAGTACCTTCACTCTCTCAAATTTCCATAGTTCATAAAATTTATTTTCCTGTTTGGTCTTTAATTCGAAGGCATCAATGTCATATTATTTATATTTTGAATTTAATTTGTAAAATTCATTATAACAAACACAGTCATTACACTATTCAAATTTTATTTTAAGTTAAAAAAATGTTCTAAGAAGTCAGGGCTGGTGTGGTGGTTAAGAATTTGATCTGAAGCCAGAAAGCATGGGTTCAAATCCCTGCTCTACTATATACTTGCTTTGTAATAGATGGAATGGGAACATGGGAGTGGATCCTGTTTCTGATACTTACTAGCTATGTGAGCTTAGACTAGCTCTGGAAATTCTACAATCCATACTCAATTTCATGTCCTGCAAATTAGGACTAGTCTGTGGCACAAGGGTTGAAAAAAATAGATAAAGGGCTAAGAGAAATATTTGACAAATGATAAGCTTGCAATCCTAACTTCTCCCCTCTTTTTTCAAGTTCAACTTTGGGTGGTGAGAAAAAAAGAACTGGAAATATAGAAGGCCAGGAGACTAGGAAGCAATTAAGGTGCTGCTGCACTATCAATAGTAACATGAGAAGAGAGCCAGATAAAGAGTCAATAGCAAGGAGAAATGGAAAGTATAGAAAGTAGGATTCACATTCTTGGTAAATGACTAAATGGAGGCATGAGTGATGATATAAAGGCTTCTGCAAAATAAGTTCTTTAGGGTGATAACACTTCACTATGCATATTTATTTTAAAGAAAGCACTTTTTATATGTTTTGTTGATTTCAGAGAGAGAACGTGAAAGGGAGAGAGAGATAGAAACATCATTGATGAGAATCATCCATCAGCTGCCTCCTAGATGATCCCTCCTGGGGATCAAGTCCCCAACCCAGGCATGTGCTCTGACCTATTGGAACCATGACCTCCTGATCCATGATCAATGCTTAACCACTGAGCACACAGTTCAGGCTGCTATGCATATTTTTTCACACAAGTCACATATGGTATTATTACTAGTATCTGAAATATAGCATTTTCTTACCCTTCTAAATCTCCAGACCTCATACTGCTCTAATTTTAATTTTTTCTTTATTTTTATTCCATTATTGCTCCTAAATTTGTTCCTACCAAGCAGTCATGGTTTTCTCTGCAACTTGTGAGAAGCATTCTAATAAAAAAGCATTTTCATCAGGGAAATGCTGTATCAGATTTTATTATACTGTGGGCTCTGTTATGCTTATGAGTTTGACTATGAGTAGTAAGAGAACCCTCTGGCAATAATTTCAATATTGACAGTTATTTGAAAATCAGCGTCAGCATTATTAATGATTTTGGAGAATATTTTATCCATGTAACTTATTACTTATGAAAGAATGTACTAAGAAGTGATTTGAAAATCATAACACATATAAGTAGTAACAGTTGCTACTATGTTATCTACTATAACTAAAATCAATGAACAAAATGCATATCTATATATAACCTGGTCTGACTTTTAATTCTATTTTTAAAATAAAATAAAACTTCCAAAATATAAATAAACACAAAATTCCAATCTTAAAATTAGTTAAATTCTATTAACAGACTTTGATGGGAAACACAGCAATTTGTATACAATGAATGATTTATGTTTTATACAAAAATATTTATTTATAATTTACTTATAAATAAGGAAATATTATGTTATTGTTATTACTTCATTGGTCTTGAAGATTTGTTGGAAATTTGGGCTCTTTTAAGACTTTACCTCCCACTTTAAATAATTCAAAATACAGAAGGATAAGAACATCTTGACAAAAACTTTATAGAATAGAATCTAAGGTCTAAATAAAACAAAAAAATGTTGATATGAATACAAGAAACATAGTGATAATGTTTAATGCAATCCATCAGTGAGATTTGAAATTCAATTTTTCTATGAGATGAAATGATAAATTATACTAAATTAGAACAACTAGACCAGTTTTTCATTAAATAATTTCAGAGTCTATACTGTAAAGAGAGTAGTTAAAAGTCACTGAAGTCTCAATTTCAAGCTATCAGATTCTAAACTCATAATTTACAGTCCTAATTTGGTGACTAGCATGGTAGTTCTAAACAGAACCCAGCAGATGGCAGTAGGCTATTATAAAGTTATCAGGAAGACTGAAAAATAAATTATACATTACCAATATTATATATGTACATAGAGAATTTAATGAATAAATTATGCTATCCTTTCTAATGTAGTACAGATACCACATCCTTAAATGCATTGTATTATGTTCTGGTTTTGTGGTAGTAACCCAAATATTGCTGAATATTACAAACACATAATACTTTTCTCATATTAGATGGCAACAATTACTCTAAACTCCAATCTCAGTAAAATCCAGTCATAATTAACAAGATGGTTCAATATAAGTAAAACAATATTAACTTTTAAGATCTCTAATTCATTCAGCTCAAGCTCTATATACATAAAATAAACCAAGATATAAAAGTAACTCTAAAACGCTATGCGAATGTAAGATTATTTTCCTCACATAGATGTCAAAGACAAGAAGTTTTAAGATGAATATCTAGCCCTAGCTGGTTTAGCTCAGTGGATAGAATGCCACCTTGCTGACTGAAAGATCCTGGGTTTGATTCTGGTCAAGGGCACATGCCAGTTGTGGGCTCAATCCCCAGTGGGGGGCTTGCAGGAGGCAGCAGATAAATGATGTTCTCTCATCATTTATGTTTCTATCTTTCTCTCCCTCTCCCTTCCTCTCTGAAATCAATAAAAATACGTTTTTAAAAAAGAAGAATATCTATTCAAAAGCATCAAATGCTTCAGTATAGTTAAATAAAATGAAGCCCAGGAGAAAAGTCACTAGGTTTAGCATTTTTTGAGAGTATATCTTGAATAAAATGGTAAATATGCTTTAGGTTGGATGAGGAATTGCTTTCCCATTGCTTCTATTATACAGTGTAGTGGTTCCGCATACTGGTTCCAAAGTCAGAACACCTGGGTTCATAACTCACTTTCCAACTGTGTAACCTTGAGTAAATCACTTAAATCTCTGTGCCTCCACTTGTTCATTTCTATGAAGAGGGTAATAACAGCAACTGCCTTAACTGAAAAAACTCCCTGTCAGTGCCTCCTTTGTAAAATGAAGGCAACATCTCATTTTATGGTGAACTTCAAATGAGAGAATGTATACCAAAGCTATCTTATATTATAAAAGTATAATATGGAAATCAACTGGACAGCAGAACGACTGGTCACTATGATGTGCACTGACCACCAGGGGGCAGACGCTCAATGCAGAAGCTGTCCCCTGGTGGTCAGTGCACTCCCACAGGGGGAGTGCTGCTCAGCCATAAGCTGGGCTCATGGCTGGCAAGCGCAGCATCACTAAGGATGTCTGACTGCCGGCTTAGGAGTGGGTCTAAGCCATTAGTCGGACATCCCCCGAGGGTTCCCAGACTGAAAGAGGGCACAGACTGGGCTGAGGGTCCCCCGAGTGCACAAATTTCATGCACCGGGCCTCTAGTACAGATATAATGTAGTAACTTTTCCATTGACTGATGTTTCAGTTTGATTTGGATTAATTATGTTACTTATTTTGTCTTATAATGATACATATATAGCAAGGCATATTTTCACCCACACAGAAAGGATAACTAGTTAGATAATTCTCAGATACCACATCCAAGAATAACCTTCAGATAGCATCAGAAATCCCCCTGTGGTAGCAAAGGACAAAACATACCTGGAACATAGCACGCACTTTGACATTTTCCCCATTTCTCGGACAACAAGGGATTTTCCCTTTATCCTTCTACCACAAGTAAGTCAGAAATCCTCGCAGATAGTTCACAATTCTGTCATTATTCTAGCATCCTGTTTCCAATATGTGAATGCTGTTGTATTTTCCTCAAATCTTACAAATTCCTTGGGATCACCTTGTACTTTCTCATTGAAATTATAATTTGAAATGGTTTATCAATTTTAAGGTATTACCTAAGGCCATGGAAGAAAGTCTATTTACTTGGTCTATATGGAGGTAAATAATCCATGACTCAAATTATACTTCAGCAGCCCAGTTAAACTGGGAGGGGTCTGGAAACTGTGGGAAAGTAAGCAAATATTCAAATATGTATGTAGTGGTAAATTTAGGACATATACTTATATGTGTATATATTTTTGAATTAATGCATAATCTATATGAATACAGATATTCTTATTCTGAATTAATATATAAATACATACATTCAAACAGATTAAATTTATTTTGCTTTTAGGTTTGTCTAATTGCTTTTGTTGCAAGACATGCATATATATGCTTTATTGTGAGTTATCCAACTAGATCATGTAGCATGGGAAAGCAAAAATAAAACATGGGGGACAAAATTTTGTCAGCAGTCCTACACATTTGCCATGTCCAACTCAGATTAATGAATCTTGTCCCTACAAGTCAAACAGGATCCCTTCAGTTCACTAATTCTGTAACATAATACTATCTCAAAAATCTTTTAATATAGGATTTTCTGAATATGGGAAGGAATAATGATTAAGCCTATAACCTCAAGTAAAATTCTGTCTACTAGAAATATATTATACATAAACTTATGCAATAACTAAAATTATTATACAGCGAGGCTGTGAAATCAACCTTTTGTTCCTCCTTACTGGAAGTAGGTGGTGATAACCCTCCTTAATTACGGACAAAGGAATTCACTGTTGAACTCCATTTCTTTCCTTGGCTTCTGCAAGTACTGTGCTCTGTGCTCTCCTGTCTTAGCTGAACACACAGATATAGATGCATTTTGGTCTGCTCCTGTGGGCAGTATCATTCACCTCCACAGGAGAAGGTTTGCAAGTGTCCTGCCCTTCTAATGAACAGCTTATTCTAATTCTGGATTTCGGAATTCAGGAGTTCACAGTTGGTGTCCAACTAAGCCTGTACTCTTTAAGCCAGCAATCAATTTCTAGCTTCCTGACTTAATCTATTTTTCAAGTGGTTCTGAACTTAAGCAAATAAAACAGTTGCTATTTGTTAAGCTCCATCAAATTCCAACAATGAAAAAATACAAATATTTTGTTTAGGGATTCATAACTGTGTGGTAGAAATATAAAGGTAAAGGAATAATATACTCTAACCTTGGGCATTATAAAGACATTAATTCTGTTTATAATGTTCAATTTCTTTTCTTTTCTTTTTCTTTTTTAATCCTCACCCGAGACTATTTTTCCATTGATTTTTAGAGAGAGTGGAAGAGAGAGGGAGAGACAGAGAGAAACATGTATGTGAGAGAAACACATCGATTGGTTGCCTAGTGCACGTGCCCAGACCAGGGCCCAGGCCAGGGAGGAGCCTGCAAATGAGATAAGCGTGCCCTTGACCAGAATCAAACCCGGGACCCTTGGGTCTGCAGGCTGATGCTCTATCGACAAAGACAAACCGGCTAGGGCTAATGTTCCATTTCTTAAACTAAGTAGTAGATCCACAAAGATTTGTTAAATTATTCTTGAATGCATTGGTGTAGTTTTTTTTTTTAAAATTGATTTTTAGAGGCAGAGGGAGAGAGAGAAAACATTGATGTGAGAGCAAAACATTGACCAGCTGCCTCCTGCCCTCAAGTCGGCAACCTGGGGATGTGCCCTGACTGGGAATCCAACTGGCAACCTTTCAGTGCACAGGACAACACACAACCAACTGAGCCACATGAGCCAGGGCTGCAGTTTATTTATCTAAGCTGAGTACTCTAGCTTGATTCCGTTTTCTCTGCTTTTGGCAGTTCTCTGTCAGTCTGGAGTGAAAGGATGGTTTATATCCAGCAAAAGCTGGCAAAAAAAGGGAATAGTTTCTTTTTACACACTGAAAAATGAATTTTCCTTTGCTCAGCACCATGAAATTTCTTCATTTAAATTGGCACAGGCTGTTAACTGTGTAACCTTTTAACAGCTGATATCGAGAGTTTGGGATCTACCTAACAACTAGATCTCTTGCTTTTCCCCTTAACCTACAAACATATCAATATATCCCTTAGAGTTAGGGTCATCATTGTTTCAATAAGTTTGAAAGGTGTTCTAGGGTAATGTATGAGCACTTACTGGGTCCTTGAAAAAGGTTAATCTCTTTAAAATCATTCCCATATGAATGGGAATGATTCAAACAGCAGCCAAATGTAATAAGCTAATTATGGGTAAGATTCAAGTGTCATTTCTTATTAAATCAGAACCCTTCCTAATAAGTTTCCTAATAAGTAGACATGTACAATTAACATCTAATTAGTCATCCACTATCCTTTATGTTTTAAAAGGAAAATTAAAGAGATTTATCTCATAAAGATTTCACTGAAAATGTACGATAGTGTCCATCTCCACTTACTTATTCATTGTTTGCTATGTAGTAGCCTACTTGGTAAGATGATTTAAAAAAATAGAAAACATATTAATTGGAATATTCCAATATTATTCAAGAATATCATTATTTTTTGTCTCCAAATTATTGTATTGACAATTAGTTCAACCAATTTACTTTATAGATGAGGACATTGAAACTACTGGATGTTTAACTTGTTGAAAAGCCACAGTTGCATAGTGCAAGGGTGAGTATTTAAGACCAAGTCTTAAGGCAATGTTCCTTCTATCCACCCTTCTTTCCATTGTAGCTTTGAAAGAACATTTTAATGCATTCAATCTACTTCACAAGATCACCGAGCTACCTATTCCTGTTATTATGTGAGCACAATTACTAATGTGTGTGTTTTTTCCACATTCTATCTGGCTTTAGAAAATCTGGATAATTTAGTAAGTAGAAGCTCAGGATTTAGTCAGAAACCTGGTAGCAGCACTTATTAACTATGAGACTTTAGGTCAGTTTCTTAAAGTCTCTGTGCCTTTTCTTCCTCATTCCTGAAATGAAGATGACAGTGATGCTGCTTCTGATGAGGATGATGACAGTATCTACCCCAAAAATTGGTTTTGGGGTTAAATAAAGCAAGGTCCTAAATGATTACATCAGTCTGTGGAAAATTTGAGAGCTCATTTACTGGTATCCTACCTAATAAAAGAGTAATATGCAAATTGACCGCACCTTTGCTATGCCCAAGCCACGCCCACCAGCCAATCAGGGTGAGTATGCAAATTAACCCAACCAAGATGGCGGTTAATTTGCATACATACCCGGGTCTGGGGAACCTCCTCGGCACCCAGGTCACTCCCAGCCGGCCATCAGGCAGAGGCTTTAGGCTTGGAAAGGGGCCGAGCCTGCCATCGGAGGATCCGGGCAGGGTCCCCTTCCCAAGACTAAAGCCAGGGGCGGAGGCTTTAGGCTTGGGAAGGGGCCAAGCCTGTGATCGAAGGTTGGGGGGGGAAACCCCTTCCCAAGCCTAAAGCTTGGGGTGGAGGCTTTAGGCTTGGGGAGGTGTTGGGGGGAACCCCTTCCCAAGCCTAAAGCCTGGGGTGGAGGCTTTAGGCTTAAGAAGGGGCAGAGCCTGAGATCGGAGGTGGGGGAGGACCCCTTCCCAAGCCTAAACCTGGGGAGGAGGCTTTTGGCTTGGGAAGGGGCTGAGCTTGGGATCAGAGGTAAGGGGAAAAAAAATCAATGGAAACATATCCTCAGGTGAGGATAAAAAGAGAAATAAAGAAATGTAATATTCTATGAAAGACATATCTTGAAAATTCTTAAAGAAAGTTGCCATTTTTTCATGGTGAAGGGACTGGGGTCTGTGTTGATGAAAATACCTGGGCGGCTGCGGTGACTGGCAGTGGCTGCAGCAGAGGGGTTATGGGGCAGGCACCTTCCCCTGATCAGCCCAGTCACCTCAAGCAAAGGGAAGCCAGACTGCGGCTTAGGTCCGCTCCCAATGGGGAGTGGGCTTAAGCCATCCATAGGACATCCCCTGATGGCTGCCAGTATGTGACAGGGGGCAGGCTGGGCTGAGGGACCCCTCCCCAGTGCACGAATTTCATGCACTGGGCCCTAGTCTATTTATAATACATCATCTCTCAATTTTTCTCCTATTTCCTTCAAATTCATTTTCTTTTTTAATTTTATTTTATTGTTTAAAGCATTACAAATAGTAGTACATGTCTCCTTTTTTCCCCATTGACCTCTCCCCAGACTCCCTACCCTCTAGCACATGCCTTCACCCCTTCCCTCCCAGTGTCTTGTGTCCATTGGTTATGCTTATATGCATGCATACATGTCCCTCGGTTTATCTCTTATACCCCAACCCTCCCCAGCCTTCCCACTGTAGTTTGACAGTCTGTTCAATGCTTCTTTGCCTCTGTATCTATTTTTGTTCATCAGTTTATAATGTTCTTTATATTCCACAAATGAGTGAGATCATGTGGTATTTATCTTTCACTGACTGGCTTATTCCGTTTAGAATAATGCTCTCCAGTTCTATCCATGCTGTTGCAAATGGTAAGAATTCCTTCTTTTTTTACCGCAGCATAGTATTCCATTGTGTAGATGTACCACAGTTTTTTAATCCACTCATCTGCTGATGGGCACTTAGGCTGTTTCCAAATCTTAGCTATTGTAAATTGTGCTGCTATGAACATAGGAGTGCATATATATTTTCTGACTGGTATTTCTGTTTTCTTGGTATATATTCCTAGAAGTGGTATTATTGGGTCAAATGGCAGGCATTTGTTGTAGCAATATCTTTACCAATACAGCTCCTAGGGCAATGGAAACTAAGAAAATAAACAAATGGGACTACATCAAAATAAAATCTTCTGCACAGCAAAAGAAACCATCAACAAAACAACAAGAAAGCCCACTGCATGGGAGAACATATTTGCCAATGTTATCTCCAATAAGGGTTTAATCTCCAAAATTTACAGGGAACTCATACAACTTAACAAAAGGAAGATAAACAACCCAATAAAAAATGGGAAAAGGACCTAAATAGACACTTTTCAAAAGAAGACATACAGAAAGCCAAGAGACATATGAAAACATGCTCAAAGTCATTAATCATCCAAGAGATGCAAATCAAAACAACAATGAGGTACCATCTCACACCTGCCAGAATGGCTATCATCAACAAATAAACAAACAACAAGTGCTGGAGAGGATGTGGAGAAAAAGGAACCCTCGTGCACTGCTGGTGGGAATACAGACTGGTGTAGCCACTGTGGAAAACATTATGGCGTTTCCTCAAAAAATTGAAAATGGAATTGCCATTTGACCCAGTAATACAAAATTCATTTTTCTATTAGACAATGAATACACTTACCTACAATGGAATGAAAACACTGTTCAGACAACACAGTTTCTGTACTTTGTATGATCCCCACCATGTCTATCTAAGACCAACAGAAAAGATGCATTACCAGGAAAAGTAGAACATGCAATAAGTGAGGGAAGGGGAAAATGAGAAAAGTCCACTATTAGTCATTTCCAACCATTAGGCTGTTCTCATGTTCATTCAGGCTTATAGAGAATTTGAACTTGTATTTGGTATACAATATTAACATTTGCATGATTTCAAAAGCAGCAGCTTATCTATGGCACATTCTTAAAATGGAAAGTTACAAACAAAAAACAAAAAAAAAAAGAAAAGAAAGAAAAGTTAACCTAGTTAGGGCCTGAAATAAAGTTATAATGGATATCAAGAAACCCAGTAATACCAACTGCCTAGACTTGAAGGAGTGTGGAGGGAAGGTGATTAAAACATTGTTCATTTCTTTTTCATTATCCCTATGACAAGTTCTGCCCTAGTGTTAATATATTTCCATTAAGCTACTTAGTTTCCCATGGTTCTGGGCATCCCCAGAGCATACAGGATAGTATGTACATATGAAAACACAATCAACGTGTAAACATAATGGTACTAATATCCCTCTTTTCTTTCTTCCCATTGTACAGTAGAAACTCCAAAAATTCTGTTCTCATTAACAAACATTTCACATTTAAGAACTGTTGATTGTAGTCATAATCTGCATAGCAAACTTGCATATATTCAAATATTGGACAATTGTGTTTCTTTAACTACTAAATTTTTTGAAACTGTATTAGATATGGAGCACTTCATAGTAGATATTGAAAATTAGACAAGAATGAAGAAATGGTTCCTATCGTCTTGGAGCTAGAGTTTAATTATATAGACAAATAAACACAAAGTTATTTAAAACTAGAGGCCTGGTGCATGAAATTCATGCACTGTGGAGGGCGTCCCTCAGGTCAGCCTACACCTTCTCCAATCTGGGACTGCTGGCTCCCAACTGCTCTCCTGCCTACCAGCCTGATCACCCCCTAACCACTCCCCTGTCAGCCTGAGCAACACCTAACTGCTCCCCTGCCAGCCTGATTGCTCCCCACTGCCTTACCCTGCTGGCCTGGTAACCCCCAACTGCCCTCCCCTGCCAGCCTGGTCATCCCCCAATTGCCCTCCCCTGCCAGCCCAATTGCTCCCAACTGCTCTCCCCTGCTGGCCTGATCGCCCCCAACTGCCCTCCCCTGGTGACCCGGTAACTCCAAACTGCCCTCCCCTGCCAGCCTGGTTGTCCCCCAATTGCCTTCTCCTGCCAGCCCAGTTGCCCCCAACTGCCCTTCCCTGTTCTCCCGGTCGCCCCTAACTGCCCTCCCCTGCCGGCCTGGTTGCCCCCAACTGCCCTCCCCTGCTGGCCTGGTCACCCTTAACTGCCCTCCCCTGTTGGCCATCTTGTGGTGGCCATCTTTGACCACATGGGGGCACCATCTTGTGCGAGGGTGTGAGGGTCAATTTGCATATTAACTATCATATAGAATGTGATGAGTGTTCAGGTAGGAGGTCTTTCTTACTCTACTTCACAGAATCTATATATTATCTATTATTTTTACTTTCTCCTGAATCTGAATTTTCCTCTTATTTTCTGAATAACTCTCTTGGCTTTTAAATATGTTCAACTCTCTTTATATTAAAACATACCCCTTTACTCCATGTTCCCTTTATAACCGAACTTTTAAGATTTGTCTGTCCCCTAATCTCCAAATTTTTACATTTTCATTCATAAACATTCAGATAGATGTTTTTAATTTATCCTTCTCATACAAAATAAATGTCACTACTGTCCTAAAAATTCCTAGTCACTAAATCTAATGCACACTGTCAATCTGCATCTATATCTTTTACGACCTATGAGCAATATTTAATAAAGAACACTGTCTCTTAAAACATACTCTTTACTTTTAAGTATTATTTTTCTCTTACTTCAATCATTCTTTCACAATATATTTTGCAGCTAAGCATGTTCTACTAGGGCATTAAATATTTGATTTTCTCAAAGCTCAAGTGTAGGCACTTTTTCTTCCCCTCACTATACTATCACTATCCAGTAGAAGTATAAAGTGAGTTACAAATGGTACATGTATAATTTTAAATGTTAAGTAGCTCCATCAGAAATGTAAAAATAAACAATTGAGATTAATTTTAATATAAAATTAAAATATTATCATTTCAAAATATTATCATTTCAATATGCAATCAATATAAGCAATTGTTATTATTTTTGTTAATCCTTACCTGAGGATATTTTTCCATTGAGATTTTTAGACAGAGTGGAAGGGAGGGAGAGAGACAGAGAGAGAATCATCGATGTGAGAAACATGGATTGGTTGCCTCCCTCACTCACCCCAAGGACAGGGATCTAGCCTGCAATGTAAGTACATGCCCTTGACAAGATTTGAACCTGGGACCCTTCAGTCTGCAGGCCAATGGTCTATCCACTGAGCAAAACTGGCTAGGGCAATATAACCAACTAGTTATTCCTGTATTAAATGGTTCAGTTTTAGTCTTTTAAGAACTATATAACACCTTTCATCCCCATGTCTTGAATTACTACTTCAGAACCAGGATTTCAAAATATCTGTCTTCATCCCAGACCTCTTCTGAGTTCTGTATGTTTGCTATCTTTCCTTATTTTCAAATTCTTCTCAAATTCAATGCACTTATGTGCAAAAACATGATCTTCAACTCCCTATTTGAACTTGTTCCATTTTCTCTTACCTTAATAATTGCACTAATATCTACATAGTTTTGCAAAATGAAAACCTAGTTGTTGCCTTGCTAAATCCCTTTCACATGTATGATTATTCTGTCATTATATCTATATCCAATTTAATAGTTGACATTGATAATTTTACTTCCTTTGAGAAGTAATCTTATGGCCCTTTCCTCCACCCCAGCTCAAGTTAATTTTCTCTAAAGCATAAAATAGGGTTTGGCTCTCTGGATAAGATTTGGCTCGCTGCATATTTTCCTTGAGTCCCTGTTCCCTTATAAATAGCACTAATTACAATTTATAATTAAAATTTGTTAACTTACTGACAAAGTACTAAATTGTAAATTGAATGAGCAAGAAGAAGCATGCTTGTTTGGCTCACATTTGTATCCCACAATGTTTAGTAGGTTCCTGGTATATCATAGGCCCTTAATAAATACTTATTAAATGAGGAGCACCTAACCTAGTATTAGAAGATCAGGAAAAATCAGAAAGTGATGTCCTCTTTGCTGGTGTGTACAAATTGGGCATAAGGCAATTTAGGTCTTATCTTTCTAAGTTAAAAGTGCATTTGTCTTTGATCCAAATGCCACTTCTAGGAATAGTAATGACTCACATTGCTTCAGGGCATATGTTGTACCAGGAAAATCATTTTACCTGTATTATTTTACTTAATCTCCCTAGCTATCCTATGAAATAGATATTTTTCACCATATACAAATAACAAAAATGATATTCAAGTTTAAAAAGCTGACTCAATTTACATACTGAGTAGTGAAGCCAGTAATTCACTAAGGCAATTAGACTTCAGAAGTTTTTTTACTTATATTTTTTACAACTCCTGCCTCAGATTTATTTGTACAAATAGCACAGAAGGACACCAGCTCCATGCACACAGCAGCCATGGGTCATCCCAGTTCTTCCATCCTCACATTGGCAGACAGAGGTATTTACTCTGGAGCCTTCATGGGAGCTTGGGAACTTGTTGGAGCCTGGGCCTGAGATAGAGCCTGAGCCAAAGCTGCAGCCACAAGCCTGGGCCTTGTATTGAGCCTTGGCCTTAGCCTTGGCCTTGGACTTTGGCTGGCAGAGCCTGAGACACTTGGCAATGTGGCATGAGCACGTTTCCCAAGCTAGGAGTGAGTGATGTAGGCAAGTCGATTGAGCTTGCAGTTGCCACCCTTTGGGATCTTGGGCTTGACCTCCTGGGGCTTTAGGAGGGCCTTGATAGCCTCAGCACATGCACTCACAGCTTGGCGTTGTTGGCCGGTACCTTCTTCAGGCCCTTCTTATTGTGTTTCTTGGCAAAGGACATGTTTCTCAGGAATTTGAAGTCTACTTCCCTTTAAGAGACTCATATCTTTGTGATCAGGGTTTCATGATACTGTTTCTGTGCCATTTTATGGAATGGTTGTGCGTGGTGTGGTTCTTGGACTTGGGCATTTCTGCAGCTCCTGAAGGGCCTGGGACTGGAAGCTAGAAATCTTTTTTTATTTTTTATTAACCTACATTACCTCATCCTACCTAATAATAGACAAATATGCAAATTGACCACACCTTTGCTATGCCCAAGCCACGCCCACCAGCCAAGCCACGCCCACCAGCCAATCAGAACGAGTATGCAAATTACCCCAACCAAGATGGCAGCTAATTTGCATATCAAGACAGCATATAAAGAAGCCAAAAGCTGCGGAAGGGAGCAAAGCTGCAGAGAAGCAAGCAAGCTAGGGGGAGGAGAAGGGAGGAGCAGAGGCAGGGCCTGGGGGAGAAGGGAGAAAAGCAGGCAGGCTGGCGGAGAAGGCGGGGTGGGGGAGAAGGGAGGAGAGCAGGTGGGGCGGGGTAGAGTGCAGCAGGAAACCCTATTGCAGGACTTTTCCTGCATCGGGAACGCTAGTATTATATATAAGAACTAAATATTTCCCAGCTGAAATTTCCACAAGTAGAGAAATGTCTCAATATTATATACCATATTCATGCCATGGAAAAAATGTAGTAATGTAATACAAAAGAAAGAAAGAAAGAAAGAAAGAAAGAAAGAAAGAAAGAAAGAAAGAAAGAAAGAAAGAAAGAAAGAAAGAAAGAAAAGAAAGAAAGAAAGAAAGAAAGAAAGAAAGAAAGAAAAAAAAGAAAGAAAGAAAGAAAGAAAGAAAGAAAGAAAGAAAGAAAGAAAGAAAGAAAGAAAGAAGGAAGAAAGTGAGAGAAGGAAGGAAGGAAGGAAGGAAGGAAGGAAGGAAGGAAGGAAGGAAGGAAGGAAAGAAAGAAAGAAAGAAAGAAAGAAAGAAAGAAAGAAAGAAAGAAAGAAAGAGAGAAAGAAAGAAAGAAAAAATACTGAAAAAAATACAAAAGTATTACATCCACAAAAATATTTCAAAGACATGTTGCTATATCTTCTTTAAAGCAATTTGCACACTAACTAAAGAGTAGAGGCAGCGTTTTATTTTTGTCTGTTTTTTGTTTTGTTTTAACATTTTATTGATTTCAGAGAGAAAGGGAGAGAGATAAGAACATCAATGATGAGAGAGAATCATGGGTGGGTTGCCTCCCACACGCCCCACACTGGGGATGAGCCTGCAACCCGGGCATGTGCCCCCACCGGGAATCAAACCCTGACCTCCTGGTTCTTAGGTAGACACTCAACCACTGAGCCATGCCGCCAGGCTGGAGGCAGAGTTTTGACTCCCATGATCACCTCCCACTGGTGTTACAACCATAAACATGTTTCCTTACATAGCAAGAGACCTTGCAGATGTAACTTGTGCCACTAAACAGGTGCCCTTCAAGTAGAATGATTGTTCTGTATTATCCAGGTGTGTCCAATGTAATCACATATGCCCCTATAAGTAGTTTTCTCCTTGCTGAGGGCAGAAAGGAAGTCAGAGCAGGAGAACTTGACAGACTATTGCTTCTGTGTAGTTGGAGGGGCCATGTCAAAAGATGTGGGTGGCTTTCAGTAGCTGAGGGCAGCCCTTGGTAACTAAGATCTCAGATCTGTAACTGCAAGGAACTGGCTTCTGCTAACCACCTAAGTGAGCTTAGAGGCAGATTAATCCTCCAAGCCTCCATGTAAGAAGTAAGCCTGGCCAACACCTTAATTCCATCCTTGTGAGACCCAAAAGAGAGAACCCAGTGGAGCCATGCCAGATGACAGATCTAGGTAACTGTGAGCTAACAAATGTTTTATAAGCCATTACATTTGAGGTAATTTGTTAAGAAGCAATAAAAAATTAATATAGCATGCAATATGATACTATTTTTTCAGTAAGCAAGAGTAGCTACGTGTGCAATGAAAATTTATAAAGGCACAGAATTAGAACTAAAAAGGTAAATAAAATATTGAAAAAAATATTTAACTCCAGAGCATTGGGAGGTTGCAGGTAAGCAATGAATTTTACTTTCTTTCCACATAGACATTTACTGGTTGACTCCTTTATCGGCATAATGTATTATTTGTAAAATACAAATACAAAAGATGATATTTTTAAATGTGGTCATTCCATTAAATTGGAAATCAATCATGTTTCTCTTTCAAAATTGTATTCTAAATCAATCAAGACATGCAATATCACCAGTCAGAACCTAGACACTAAAACAAATGAAGCTGAAAACATTGCCCAGGGACTCATGGGTTTCAAGTAACTGAATGATAAACAATTACAGAAATCTGTTCCAGTTCATCTTCAGAATACTCTTTCCAGTGGTTAAAAGGCATTCATGATCCCATGAACCCAATGCTGTTTTTGAGCCCACATAATCTGGCGGCTTAGAAAACAAAATCAGAGCCATCATCTTTAATCCTCTGTCTTACCCACCCTGACAAGATTGCTGAAAATTTTGCCAATATATCAGTGAGAATCCATATCAACATGACCAAAGGCTATAGAAGCTAAGCAATTTCTGCACTTAAAATCAGCCATCCCTAAGAGCCCCTTCCCTTCCTTCCTTCCTCCCTCCTTTCCTCCCTCCCTCCCTCCCTCCCTCCCTCCCTCCCTCCCTCCCTCCCTCCCTCCCTCCCTCCCTTCCTTCCTTCCTTCCTTCCTTCCTTCCTTCCTTCCTTCCTTCCTTCCTTCCTTCCTTCCTTCCTTCCCTCCATCCTTCTTTCCCTACTGTTTCTGGGGAATCATTTAAATGCAAAAACCGATTTATAAAAAAACAATCAAATATTATTTAATGTGAACAAGTAAACTATACTTTTTGGTATTAGTATGAAATGCACAGAATCCTATAATATAGAGTTCATTAAAGTTATATATATATATATATATACATAAATATATATATGTATATGTATATATATTGTTAGTCATTTTCTCCAAGCATTTTAACATTTCAACTTCAATATCAACTATCCACTGCATTTCAGTCAAAATCAGCTGACTTCAATTTGAGACATTCTCTATAATTTAGCTTATTCATATTTTAGAAAATCTCGCAAGTAGGAAATATGTGACTTAGGAAAAAATGGACCTGCAGCGAATTGGTAATTACCTTCTTATAGCACAGAATGCAGATCTACAGTCTTCACTTAAAACATAAGCTGGGTGTTCAAAAGTCAAGGAGTCCACAGAGACACCACAGGACTAACTATATTGTTCTTGAAAACTAATTCTGTGATTTATGATTCAGAACCAACTCCTTAAGTAAGGTTACAGATGTTCACATCATCCCTGTGAGAGGTATAGAAGAGAGAAAAGGCCAGGCTCGCATCTGTCTCTGCAGCCAAGGAGCTGCAGTAACAACCAACTTCCTAGTGACTTGCTAAAATCACTATTTTCATCCGTGTTTCTTTAAAGCTCCTCTTTTGAAGAAAACCCACATATCGTTTTACTTTACTGGATGATGGAATAAAAAATAGATGCCCACTGTCAGCCAGCTATATTGATTACAAGTGAAAATGCCATTTTGCATTGACTTGCCCCAGAGCATTGCGTTCCATCAAAGCGGCAGGAGGAAATTAATGCTTTCATATTGTGCCAAAGACAAATGTGAGATGGTGTTCACTCTGCCCTCTAGACAAAGAGGTATATGCAATAGCTGAAAGGTAATAGCTTTCAGAACAAGAACTCTAGACTTTTATTAAAATCATTATTTAATGCACAAAAAATAATGAACCCACTGCCATGGCATTTAAAGAAGTCATTTATAGTCATTACCTCTTAGAGCATAAGGTTTACTTTGTTAAAGTCCAATAATTCTCAAATTAAAAGTAGTCCTTGCTCCATCTACATCATATGTCTTAAGTGATAACTTCTTGTATACACATATCAATAAAACAGTATAACCGTGTAAAAACTGTGAATTAGTCATGATAGAAATTGTTATTTGCTTATATTTATGTGACTTCTGTTTTACCAAAAAGACTAATAATCTTACTAGTCTTCAAAAGACACCTATCTTGAGTGCAGCACAGATCTTTAAATATATATGGATCAATATAAGTTGGCTTGCAAAATGACTTTAATATTATATTAGTGGTTGCTAGAATATAGGATTTTACTTAAAAATAATGCAAAGCAATTGCATTACTATTTTAAAAACAGAGTTCCAGCACTCACTGTGCTGACAGTCGATGGACTTCATATTCACCATCCCCTGTGTTCTGCATTTAACTCACTCCCTACCCTTTTCAGGTATTTTAGAAAAAGTTAGTTTCTTTGTATTGAGGACCCATAGCTGGCCTGCAAGACAGCATCAGGAGCTCTTCTCAATAGGAGTCCTTGCAGCCATTCCTAAAACGGTCCCAACAGCCGTCCAGGGGTCTTTCAGGTGTAAGAAAATGAGGTACAGGGTCTTCCTAGATGGACAGCCTTATACTCTAGAAACCAGTATTTCTTTTAACAACTCCGTAGCAACAGAACATGGGATTCCCACAAATTACATGCCCCATTACAAGTCATTATGCTCTGGATAATCCAAAGTATGGCATCCCCATGATAAGTTTATAGGTTTTTCATATTTTCTACCAGTTCAGATGCAATTGTCCACACTGAGGTTATTTTTTATCATAAGTAATGCTTTTGAATTATAGAGTGAACTATCTATGCTATGAGGTTTCTGGGAGACAGAACTGGATCAGATTCCCATGTAGCAAAAAAAAAAGAGTTTTATTAACTTTCTGGCCACAATTATTTTATTCTAATGATTTTCTCACTACACTGTAAGTATCACAAAGGCATGGATGTTCATCTATTTTGTTCATGCTGAAGGCTGATGAATCGGTCTTTATAATAAGCATGAAACATAGTTGAATTGTCATGTAAATGAATGTCTCAGTTTTCTTTCCTATAAAATGAGGATAATAACAGTACCTATCTAGCCATGTTATTATAAGGATTAAATGAAACAATATTTATAAGACACTTAGCACAGAGCTTAACTTATTGCCAATGTTCAGTAAGTGTCAAATAGTAATATTTTTACAATTATTGTCAGTAACCTATGGAAATTCAAACACAAAAATCTAAAACAAGTCAATAAACCAAACCAAAATAAATAAATACGCCCAAATACATTTGCTTCTAAACTGAGTTATGTTGAAAATTCTCATATATATTATTAACTTTTTGATGCAGGCAATTTAAAAAATCCTATATAATAAAACTCTAATGTGCAAATTGACTGGACAGTAGAACGACAGGTCGCTATGATGCTCACTGACCACCAGGGGGCAGAGACTCAATGCAGGAGCTGCCTCTGGTGCTCAGTGCACTCCCAAAAGGGGAGCACTGCTCAACCAGAAGCCAGGCTCATGGCTGGCTAGCTCAGAGCCTCTCCCGCCTTCACTGCAGGCAAGGGGTCCAGGACTGTGAGAGCCCCGGACTGCGAGAGCCCAGGACTGTGAGAGGGATGTCTGACTGCTGGTTTAGGCCCAATCCCCGAGGGGTCCCAGACTGCTAGAGGGCACAGGCCGGGCTGAGGGACCCCCCTCCAGTGCACGAATGCCATGCAGCGGGCCTCTAGTATAATGTAATATCTTTCTGGAATAAGTTAATTTGCCCATTAAATACGTCTCTTTGGGATAGATTTATTTTTGTGGATTAAAAATATTTTTTTAATTTATTTACTTTTTATTTTTTAATCTTTATTATTGAAAGTATTACTTGTGTCCCTTTTTTGACCTCCATTTACATCTTCTAGCCTGCCCTCAACCCCCATCACAGGCCTTCACCACCCTATTGTATGTGTCCATGAGTTATGCATACAAGTTCTTTGGTTGATCTCTTCCCACCCAACCACCCTCCCCTGCCTTCCCGCTGAGATTCATTAGTCTATTTCATGATACTATGTCTCTGAAACTATTTTGTTCATGTTTATTTTGTTCATTAGATTCCACATATGAGTGAGATCATGTGATACTTATGTTTCTCTGACTGGCTTATTGCAGTTATCATAATACTTTTCAGGTCCATCCATGTTATCTCAAAGGGTAAGAGATCCTTCTTTTTTACTGCTAATAGTATTCCATGCTGTAAATGTACCACAGATTTTTTTACCCACTCATCTACTGATGGGCATTTTACTGTTTCCAGATCTTAGCTATTTAAAATTGAGCTGCATTGGGATGCATATATATTCTTTCTGGTTGTATTTCTTAGTACAAATTCCTAGAATTGGGATCACTGGGTCAAATGGCTATCCCATTTTTTATTTTTATTTTTTGAGGAAACTCAATGCTGATTTCCATAATGGCTGCACCAGTCTTTATTCCCAGCAGCAGTGTACTAGGGTTACCTGTTCTCCATATCCTTGCCAGCACTTGTCATTTGTTGATTTGTTGATGATAGCCATTCTGCCAGGTGTTGGAATACAACATGGTCATTTTAATTTGCATCTCTCAGATTATTAGTGACTTTTAGCATTTTTTCTTGGCCATTTGTATGTCTACTTTGGAGAAGTGTCTATTTAGGACCTTAGCCTAATTTTTAATTGGGTTGTTTGTCTTTCTTTTGTTAAGGTCTATGAGTTCCCTATATATTTTGGAGATTAACCCATTAATGGATGTACCATTGGCAAATATGTTCCCCCATGCAGTGGGCTTTCTTGTTATTTTGTTGCTGGTTTCTTTTGCTGTGCAGAAGTCTTTTATATTGATGTAGTCTCCTTTGTTTACTTTCTGTTTAGTTCCCTTAGCCCCAGGAGATGTATCCATAAACATATTGCTACAAGAGATGCCTGAGATTTTGCTGCATATATTTTTTTTCTAAGATTTTTAAGGTTTCACTACTTACATTTAAGTCTTTTATCCATTTTCAGTTTATTTTTGTGTATGGTGTGTTAGTCTAGTTTCATTTTTTTTGCGTGTACCTATCCAGTTTTCCCAAGGTGATTTACTGAAGAGACTGTATTTACACCACTGTATGCTCTTGCCTCCTTTGTCAAATATTAATTGAGCATAATGGTTTGGGTCAATTTCTGGTCTCTCTATTCTGTTCCATCAATCTATAAGCCTGTTCCTGTGCCAGTGACAGGCTGTTTTGAGTGCAGTGGCTTTGTAGTATAATTTGATATCTGGTATTGTGATTCCTCCAACTTTTTTCTTATTTCTCCAGAATGCTGTGGCTATTCAGGACCATTTTTTTGGTTCCACATACATTTTTGGTGTTTGTTCTATATCTGTGGAATATGCCATTAGTATTTTAATAGGGATTTCACTGACTATTTTGGGTAGTTTGGATATTTTAATGATGTTAATTCTACCAATCCATAAACTTGATATATTCATCCACCTATTTATATCTTCCTCTATATTTTTTTTTCAATGTCCAGTAATTTTCCAATAATACAGTCTTACTTCTTTGGTTAAGTTTATTCTTAAGTAATTTAATTTTTTGTTGCATTGGTAAATGGGATTATTTGTTTAGTTTCTCTTTCAGAGAATTTGTTATCGGTGTATAAAATTGTCATCGATTTCTGGGTGTTAATTTGTATCCTGCTACATTTCAAATTCATTTATTAAATCTAGTAGTTTTTTGTTGTTGTTGTTGAGTCTTTAGGGTTTTCTACGTACAGTATCATGTCATCTGTGAATAATGAGACTTTTACTTTCTTCCCTCCAATTTAGATGCTTTTTATTTCTTTCTCTTGTCTGATTGTTGTGGCCAGGACTTCCAGAACTATTTTGAAAAAGAGAGGTGAAAGAGGGCATCACTGTCTTGTTCTTATTCTTAGGGGAAATGGTTTTAGTGTTTGTCCATTGAGTATAATGTGGGCTGTAGGTTTTTCATATATGATTTTTATTATATTGAGGTACATTCTCACTTTGCTGATATTTTTATCAAAAAAGGTTGTTGGATTTTGTCAAAGGCTTTTTCTGCATTAATTGATATGATTATGTGATTTTTGTCTTCTAATTTGTTTATGTGCTGTATCATATTTATTAATTTGCGAATAGTGTACAAGCCTTGTATCCCCAGAATAAATCCCACTTGGTGTATGATCTTTTTAATGTATTGCTGGATCTGGTTTGCTAAAATTTTGTTGAGGATTTTAGCGACTATGTTCATCAGGAATATTGGCCTGTAGTTTTCTTTCTTTGTTGTGTCTTTATCTGGTTTTGGAATAAGGGTTCTGCTAGCCTTTTAGAAAGAGTTTGGAAGTGTTCCTTCCTTTTGAATTTAAGTCCCTTGTTCTGAGGTGGGTCTCTTGTAGACAGCATACATATGCATCATGTTTTCTTATCCATTCAGCCACCTAATGTCTTTTGATTGGAGCATTTAATCCATTTACATTTTAGGTTATTATTGATAGGTATGTATTCGTAGCCATTTTCATTTTTACACCTGTGTTCCTTCTTCCCTTTCTAGTTCTTTTTTTTTTTTTACAACAGATCCTTTATCACTTCTTGCATTGCTAGCTTGGTAGTAACAACTCCTTTAGCCATTTTTTATTTTATTTATTTATTTATTTATTTTGGTCTGTGAAGCTCCTGATTTCCCCTTCAACTTTAAATGATAACCTTGAGGGATAAGGTATTCTTGGATTCAGTCCCTTGCTTTTCAACACTTTGTATATTTAATTCCATTCCCTTCTGGTCTGATGTGTTTCTGTTGAGAAATAATTTGATAATATAATGGAGGACCACTTGTTGGTAATTCTCTGCCTCTCTCATGAAACCTTTAAGATTCTTTGTCATTAATGTTTACCATTGTAATTACTACAAGTCTTAGTGTGGGTCTTTTTGGGTTCATTGTAATTGAGACTCTCTGTGATTGTGTGACTTTTTTCTTCCCCAAATCAGGGAAGTTTTCTGTCATTATTTTTTCAAATAGGTTTTCTAATCCTTTTTCTTCTTCCTGTCCTTCTGGCTCCCCTATTATACGGATGTTGTTCCAAAGCTCCCTTAGGCTCTCCTCCTGCTTTTAATTTATTTCCTCCAATTGCTGTTCAGATTTGGGTATTCTACACTGTCTTCTAACCTTAATTTGGTCCTCCACTTCTAGTCTACTGTTGAAACCTTGCATTGTGGTGTTTGTTTGTTTTTTATTATTATTGTAGCTATATAATTCTTCATTTCCTCAAAATTCTTATATAAGTTGATTTTCTCATACAGCCAGTTTAGGAACTGTGTGACCCATACTCTGAATTCTTTTTCTGACATATTACATGCCTTCATTTCATTTAGTTCTTTTCTGGTGATTTCTTCTTTTCTTTCTTTGGGGGTTGTTTCTTTCTCTCCCCATTTTTCTCTCACCTAAGGGTCCAGGCACCGAGTTGCACAGGGCCTATGGCTGAAGCAGCAGGCTTGGTGAGAGGGTCACACTGCAAGACTCACCAAAGGGCCCAGGTGCCGGGTAGTGCAGGCCTGTAGCTGAAGCGGTGAATTCAGGGGAGGGGAGCACACTCTGGGGCTCACCAGAGCCTGCAGCTGGGGAGGCTGGAGTCCCCTTTTCTTTGGGTCTGCAGATGAGGTAGCAGGTCTTTGGATAGAGTGGCTGTAGGGTCCTGGATGGTGTCTGAGGCCAGTCTGGGTGGTGGTGAGGCTGGGCTTCTAGTCACAGCATCTTTCTCCTTTATGATGGCATGGTTTCTTTGCCAAAGCTGGCCATTCTGGGAGTGCCTGCAGAGGTAGCAGGGGTTCCCTATCTAGTAGATCCCAGTCTGCCAGCCTCTGCGACTACTGCAGGATCTCATTGTCCCTCACTCACACACACATACACACACACACACACACACACACACACACACACACACACACACACACACACACCATACATGTCCACACACTGCCCTTTCACTTCTTCATTCACTCATACTCTCTCCCTCACTGCCATCCTGCCAGCCACCATCTTGACCCACCACCACCCCATGTTATAATATTTTTTAAGAGAAAATTAAAGTAAAAATGAGAATAAATTGTATCTGGTACTGTTATTTAAATAAAGTGAATGAGGTTTATCTATGTAAAGTGGCAATATTTGAACAAAGACCTGAAGAAAAGTAAGGACGAAAGTCTTGTCACTCCTCACTGTGATT
The DNA here is from genome assembly GCA_025583905.1 of Ia io. Taxonomy (NCBI): domain Eukaryota; kingdom Metazoa; phylum Chordata; class Mammalia; order Chiroptera; family Vespertilionidae; genus Ia; species Ia io. Next base: position 14,164,047 of record JAJQQW010000009.1, on the reverse strand, counting down.
GATATCTACTAACTTGTCTCTTCGTTCTAAACAACCTCTTCCACAGTAACACGAGGGTTATTTTTTTAAAGGATGAGATTCATTCAGTAATTCTTCTATTTAAGAAGCTTTGTCACCTGTAGTGTAGAATGCATCCTCTTTACCTTGGCTGTTTATGCTCTTGTTCCTGCTCCTCACACCCCACCCACTATGCATCCTATACTCTTATCATCTAAATTTACCATTGTTCTCTGACTACATTATGCCCTTTTCTGCCTTTCCACAGCTGATTTGTTTTTTTATTTGTTTGTTTTTATCTAAATGGAGCTTTCAACTCTCCATTTCTGCTTATTAAACATCTGTGTAACATTAAAGGACCTTTATTCACTCACCCTCTCTGGTCAGACTTCCATAACTTCTAGTGGTGACAATAGTCACACCATCTGTTACACCTACTTTGTCATGGTATGTAACACAATGGATTTTAATTGTTTATTTTTTACATCAATATACTTTTAGAGTATGGCAGCTTTAACTTACTAGAGCATATGGCACAAGGTTAGATAAGTAAACAAAATTGATATGTGTTCATTGACCGAATTAATTAGCTTGGGATGAAGAAACTAGCTCAATTACCTTTGCCAAGCCCCAAAATTGGTGGCTTGATTCTAATTGTATTAGAAAAATAAAGTGTGTTTTATATGCATCTGTATTTCTCTCCACTTGAGTTTTGTTGTTATTATTCTTGAGGTTTTCTTTTATCTTTTCTTTTAGTTTTCTGGTGTGTGTGTGGGGGGGTGGTGCATCTGTGTATGTGTGTGCATGTGTTTTCACCATGGTACCATGTTCTATTCTGTGGTAGCAAAGTTGGGATATATGAGAAAAATACCTGTGAAAAGAAGGTTCAGCAGCTTCAGATTTGGGCTGTTCCCTGATGACACATTTCTGTGTATGGGTGAGTGGAGAAGAAGCATGCCTAAAATATTCAATTCATTTCTGCTTCTGCAATGTAGATGGGTTTTTATTTTCATTCAATTCTAGGGTAAGTATTTAGGCATAGAGATATACTAAACATATAGCTATCAATAATAATTATTACTAATTAATTATTATTGTTGCTACCACAACTTATTGATCACAACTTTATGAGGTAGAACTTAACTCATAGTATCAAATATTACTGTTTCCAAATCTCTTCGTTGATGCATAGTTGTTCCCATTTAAAGAAAAAAAGGATAAAAAGTTCAGTTATGTAATCATTCATATATTTATTAAGAAGCAGAGCTAGAATAAAATTTAAGTATCTACATTAACTTTTGGAAATATATATTGTTAATTTCCATTGAGTAAGAATCTGAGTAATATCTGATTAAGAAAGAATGTAGCTTGTACATATTATAGAATGCATCTATATGGGTATAATTCATTTTATGAAAAGTATAAAACAATATTTTAATAATTCTTATGAATTTGCACTTAAAGTGTTTTGAAAGAGACTGCTAATGCATCTGATTCTCCTGCCATAGAGTGCTGAAAAGGTTTTATTTTTAAAGAGAAGCTATAAACCTCATTGAATTGCTACTTTTTTCATAAACAAACCAATATCTCTAGCATTAGAGAATATTTTTTAAAGAATATTAATAGAGGCACAATAGTATGATTATATGTAATATTTTTTAATATATGTTATTGATTTTTACAGAGAGGGATGGAGAGGGATAGAGAGTTATAAACACGATGAGAGAGAAACATCGATCAGCTGCCTCCTGCACAACCACCACTGGGGATCGAACCTCCAACCAATGTACATGCCCTTGACCGGAATCTAACCTGGGACCCTTCAGTCTGTGGGCCAATGCTCTATCCACTGAGCAAAACCAGCTAGGGATGATTATATGTAATATTGATAAAAGCAATGGTTTAGAAATATTCTCTAAGGAAACTTTAAAATATGGAAATTCCAACACTCCAAAAAAACAAACAAAAAAAAACAAAAAACCGACCTGTTTTCTCTGCTTTGTTTGCATACAGAGTTATATATATCTTACCTGCATATCCTTGGCACATTTAGATCAATTCTAGATGCTTGAAACTGAAATTTAACAGATAACTTGCCCCTCAAATAGGTGAAAGTGATGAAAAGGCAGACTGATATCCCTTCTTAAAACACTTTCACTTATAAATGTGACATCTGAATAGACAGTGAGTAGACATATATGATCAAAAACTCTGTAAGCAACTTCTCAGAGCAATTTTATGGTAATTTGATTAGCAAACAGGGTAGATATGATACCCAACATTTATGGCAGAAATTAGTATATTTTGCAAGAAAAAGAAGATATATTCCTAAGGAAAGTAAGCTCTACCATAAAGGCTGAGCTGCTTTTATTGTGATACTAGAGGCCCATTGCATGAAGAGATTCATGCAATAGGCCTTCCTTCCCTTGGCTTCCAGCACCGGTTTTCCTCTGGAACCTGGGACCCAGGCCTTCACTCCAGCCAGAGTCTGCCGTCTTCATCTTTGCTGCAGACTCCAGCCGGTGTCTGCTATCTTTGCTGCAGACTCCAAAGTCTGCAGTCTTGTCTTCACTGTGGCACTCCGCTCCTGTAGATCCCTTCGCTCCCCGCCCTCCCTCTCATAGCAGGCATTCTGCCCCGCTTGGCCACTCCATGCCTGGAGCCATCTTTGGCCTTCTAATTTGCATACTCACTCTGATTGGCTGTGGGAGTAGCAGAGGTATGGTCAATTTACATGTTTGTCTATTATTAGGTAAGATAATGTAGCCTCCAGTCCTCTTGTCCGCCTAAAAGCCTTGCATGAGCTGGTATCTTTGTTTATCTATCTATTTATTATTTACTAGAGGCCCGGTGCATGAAATTCGTGCACAGGGTGGGGGGTGTCCCTCAGCCCAACCTGCACCCTCTCCAATCTGGGATCCCTCCCACAATCCAGGACTGCTGGCTCCCAACCACTCGCCTGCCTGCCTGCCTGATTGCCCCTAACCACTTCTCCCTGCCAGCCTGATCACCCCCTAACCACTCCCCTGCCAGCCTGATCGATGCCTAATTGCTCCTCTGCCAGCCTGATTACCCCTGACTGTCTGCCCCTGCCGACCCGGTAACCCCTAACTGCCCTCCCTTGCCAACCTGGTCGCTCCTAACTGCCCTCCCTGCTGGCCTGGTCACCCCCAACTGCCCTCCCCTGCAGGCCTGGTCTCCCCTAACTGCCCTCCCCTGCTGTCCTGGTTCCCCAAACTGCCCTCCCCTGCTGTCCTGGTCCTCCCCAACTGCCCTCCCTTGCAGGCCTGTTCCCCCAACTGCTCTCCCCTGCAGGCCTGGTCTTTCCCAACTGCCCTCCCCTGCAGGCCTGGTTTCCCCTATTGCCCTTGCCTGCAGGGCTGTTACCCCCCAACTGCCCACCCCTGCAGGCCTGGTCCCCCCCCCCAACTGCCCTCTTCGCTTGGTCCCCGCCACCTCTGGCCAGGCCAACAGGCCCAAATACTCCAGCCTCGCTGCTCAGCCCCAGACACTCCAGAGGCGGCAGAGCAGTGAGGCTTGATCTGCTACTGGAGTGGGTGGATCCCGCCTCTCCGCTTGGTCCCTGTGACCCCTGGCCGGGCCAACAGGCCCACACATTCCAGCGGCAGGGATGAGGTGACTGGACGCCACCATCTTGTGGCTATGGGTGCCGCTATCTTTGTGACGGAGTGATGGTTAATTTGCATATTACTCTTTTATTAGATAGGATTTGTTTATTTATTTATAAAAAGGGCTCTATTTATCAGCATTCTGGCCAAGGTGTGCCAACCCCAATTAAATAGCTGGTTCTAATTAAATTGCTTGTTAGCTGATGGCTGAATCATGTGCTTTCCTCTGAGTAGATTTTATCTCATCATGAACATGAGAAATAAAAATGTGTCATGTTTCTATACCAAAGAGAAACCATTTAAACATCATGCTTATATGAAGATCAAGCTATGTGACCTCATTCTCTACTGCATTCCTGATGCAAAATATCTGAAGGAAATAATCAGGCATATATTGATCCTATTCCCATTATCTCATTTTACTGAGGACAATGTTTTGGTGAAGACAATTTTGAGGGTGTTTTGCAGAAATTTTATTTTATGGTCAGTCTGTTCTTTATAATTTGAGCAATCTTAGCCAGAACTTACTTTAAAACTGAATTTAGATCAACTAATATTTTATGTAAACTCTTCATGGTTTCATTTAATTGAATGTAATTCCCGAAACTAAATTTCTAATCATAGTAGAACATCATTAAGTAATGATTTCTAAGTGAAAAATCATTTATATGATACGATTTTTAAATAGAATGACTAAAGCTGTAATTGAATATGAAATATAAAGATAAAATGTTTACTTATCTCTAAAATAGATCACAAAAAGTTATTTCAGAATATATTGTTTATTGCAATTACATATTCCAAAATATTTGCTTTCTTAACCCTTAATATAGTATTACACCAGTTAAGCTATTAAATAAACCAATAATTTTACCACTGACTCAAATGTAGGATTCTATCACATAAAAGATGCCTCAAATCCTTCAAATATATCCATTTTATATTTTTATAAAATAACTTTATGGTTTATGTAATGGGACAGTTTTAAAATATCAACTCAGGCACATTAACAAAAGAAAATGACCTAACTTAAAACCAATAATGAAAATATAGGCTGTAATGATACTATCATGTGAAGGTTGTTTTAGTTTTCTAAGCTATTCTAATCTCAAATAAAAACATATTTTTCGGTATTAATTTTAAAAATTAAGCAATGTTCTATGAAGGGAGAGTGAAGATGGAAAAAAGGGTTATTAGTAGTAAATCTTCATTGGTGATTCATTCTCAGAAGTGGGAGAATTATGATCATTGTTTTATTTGGGGGAGAAGCAAGTATGATTATCAATGAAAACTGGTAACTAGTATTTTGCTTTAATTTCAAAGTAATTTCTATTTAAATTTATTCTCTCCCATGCCAATCAACTTTCTTGATTATTTCTTATTCTATCCTACCTTTTATTTATTACATATTAAAATGTAATGTTATTTCAATATTTACCTATTTTTCTTACATCTAATAGTCTCTAAATATTAGTGTTTCATAAACATATGATTTTCCTAGTCAGTCATTAGCATAATGAACCTATTTTTAAATAATAACTCAGGAAAAATACTACCCAAAACATATAAAGTAATTAATTTAGTCTTTCTAAAAGGATCTTAATTTTGAAAACTTATAAAATATTTAAACAGATTATTAAACTTACATAAGATTTTAAAGTGGCATGTTTTGCTTTTCTATAAATAATGGAAAATATTTAAAACATAATCATTCCGTTCTTGGGCTTAATTATTTAAGTTGCCATCCATATTGTGTTATCATGTACTACAAAAAAAACTAAGTCTTTTGGGTAATCAGTAATAACTAAAATAAAAGTGTAGTTTGTTTTGCACTGCCAGAAAATAAAACATTGTATGTCTAGGTATGGCCAGAATTAAACAGAAATATCTGGTAGTGAAAATATAGTCAATACTCCAACTTCAAGATAGATTCAACTTAGATGTCAGAGTTTACATAAAAGAACAAAATAACAATTATAATTTACCAAGGCTAGTTTGACAGTGCAATGGTTAAAATAAGTGAATCTGTAAAAAGACAATGTATGGCATCTTTTTAATAAGGTTTACATCTGTTCATCTAGATGCAGTAATAAACTGAGAAACACCAGGATATATGCTCTTTGGGAAGGCAGCAATTGCACATAATACATATGGTCCCTTTCAATTCAAGGCCTGATTCTTGGCTCCTGCTCCTGAAATACAATGTTTCATTTTCATGAAAAATGCATTACTGTAGTAAGATAAGGTCATCAGCTGTTAAGTGCAATGCAATTTCAGTAATAAAATTAATTTTATAGCCTGCATAAAAGACTTTATATGGGTTAAATACTTCAAATTACAAGCCAAATTTTGTTTCTTAGAATGTGTAAATGAAGCACTTTCACCTCCATAAAAAGGAGGCATATGCTATAAAATATCCTAGAATTCTTTCTAACTTCAATTCTTTGTGTTTTGCTAAAATTGCAGCCACAGTAAACTGTGGGCTACCAAGGCCTTCTTTGGCCACAGGGACAGAGGTTCTACTTGCTGGCTTGTCAACACTAAAAGCAGTTGTGCTAGTAAAAGCCCTAAGCAGTTCCCTTATAGGTCAGTTATTTTTCAAAAACATTTCAGGCCAGTGACAGTTTAGGGTGATGGAGATGTAGTGGTGAATAAATAAAGTCTCTGATTAATATAGTTTGCTCTTGATTCCAAAATGGTGGGGGAATAAGTGGAAACTACACTGACATGCTCCCAAGACCAAACTGGAATTACAACTAAAACACAGAAAAACCATCCTGAATAATTAACTGAAGACTAGCTGGAGAGAACCTGATAACCAAGGACAAAGTGGAGACTGCATAGAAACTGGTAAGAAGTGCGGAGGTGTGAAAGAGGTGGCTGGTATTCTACAGCCAGCAGCTGAAGTTCTGGAAGGATATCTCAGCTGTGGGGAAGGCCACTGAGAACTCTGGGGTCTAAACCCCAAGCTGGGCCCCAACAGGCCAAAGCACCAGAACTGAGAAAGATATCCATCGATCTGGTGTGAAAGGCAGCAGGGTTGTTGTCTACCAGGGAAAAGATGGCTGGAAATGCAGGCACCCTCTTAAAGGGTCAATGGACAAAATTTACTGTGCAGCTATTCACCTTGGGCTCTGGCAGAGGGAGGGCAGACTGGACTGGAGCTGTGTTTGTAGAATCCAGGGTTGGGGACTTTGAGGTTAGAGCTGAGAAGGCAGACACCCTGGTTTCCTGTGCTGAGTCATTACCTCATACTGCAGAGGATGTCTTTCTCCCACAGACCTTTACCATCCATCCACATTTTGCCTGTGGGGGAAGACAGTTGCCCCATCCTATTGGAAAATCCCTGGTCCCACCCTGAAGAGTTTCTGAAGACCACTAAGAGACTAAGAATAACAATCAGCCTGCATGCAGGCAGGAGCAATTGTCCCACCCTGTTGAAAAAACTCTCGCCCCACCCTGTGGTCCATAATCTGAGGCTAATTAACACATTGTGGACAGATCATGAGAATTCTCACTTCATATTACATAGTGTTTTACAAAGCATCATACTTTAAGAAGATATTAGCTTGTAAAAACATGTAATAAATAACTTCAAAATGCAATGGGTATTTAATTTTAAAGCATGCCTTTAACATTTATGCAAAACATTTTTTGTACTCGTTCAATCAAAACTTGTCTGGCCACTGGGTAAAGCTAGCAATAAAACTACTGTTCCAAAATGTTTTAAGACTGAATAACAATCAAACTGCAGGCAGAGGCAGGTCTCTGGAGGCTTTGAATCTTTGTCTGATCTAATTCTGGACCAGGGGCTAGAAAAAGCAGACGTTGGTACACATATTGGTCCTTTCCAAAGGTACCCTGCCACAGCAGAGGGAGCCACAAGCTGTGGATTGCTAATAACTCCAAACAGGGTACTTCAGGCCAGTCACAAATAGCATCTGGCATTGTCCTACACTATAAATTTAAAGTCATAGCAAATCTACCTAATACATAGACACAAACCCAAACAAACAGCCAAAATGGGGACACCAAAAAAAAAGCCCTAAATGAAAGAAAATGTAATTCTCTAGAAGACCTAAATGAAATGGAAATAAGAAATTTTAGATATAGAGTTCAGAATAATGATGGCAAGGACGCTCAACAGCAAGAGAAAAGACACAGTAACTATGGAAAAAAAACCATTGGAAGAAAGAATGATATAGCAATAATAAAGAACATATAAAAAATACACAGCAGATTAGGGGAAGCTGAGGATTGGGTCAATGAATTAGAACAGCAGTCACCAACTGGTGGTCCACAGACCACTGGTGGTCCATGAAGTTTGAAAGGTTGGCGACCACTGACTTAGAAGACAGGCTAGAGAAAATCATGCAGAGAATCAAAAAGAAAAAAAATTAGAAAACAGCTTAAGGGAAGAGAATTTAACAGAGCTGTGGGACAAAATGAAACTTAATATTTGCATCATAGGAGTGCCAGAAGAAGAAAGTTAGAAAAGTACAGAGAACTTGTTTAAAGAAATTATGACAGAAAATGTCCTTAACCTGGTGAAGAAAAGTCACACAAGTTTAGGAGGCACAGAGAGTCACAGCAAGAAGAACACAACAGGCCCATGCCAGACACATCATAATTAAAAATGCAAAAAAATTAAAGCCAAAGAGAGAATCAAAACAAAACAAGTTACAAAAAAAATAATGGTTTATTATGGAATGTTGAAAAATTGCTATATCTGTAAGAATGTTTTATATACATCACATCATTAGCCCTGGGATGTGAATTCTATTATTGACTTCACATGACAAATGAAGAAATTGAGGTCTGATACCTAAAGAGACAATTTTCAATTCTCTGCTTCTTAACTATAGTTGCCTCTGAGGTCTTCCTACATTGCTACACCAATGACACACAGGCTGAAAACCACTGGCCAAATGTCAGTCATCTTTTATGTTCCTTTATCTCTTTACCAGTGAGAAACTTAATATTTAGCTGAATTATATAATTTTTTAAGTTATTGAGATCTTAAGAAAACATTTATGATGAAACAACTTGAAATAAACAATAATAGTGAATTATTGGAATGGATTAAAGTATTATCACCTAACTAGAGGCCCCGTGCATGAAATTCATGCAGAGTCAGGGGGTGTCCCTCAGCCCAGCCTGTACCCTCTTCAATCTGGGACCCCTTGAGGGGTATCCGACCGCTCTCTCACAATCCAGGACTGCCGACTCACAACCACTTGCCTGCCTCTGCCTGATTGCCTCTAACTGCTTCTGCCTGCCAGCCTGATCACCCCCTAACCACTTCACTGCCAGCCTAATCGACGCCTAACTGCTCCCTGGCTGGCCTGATTGCCCCTAACTGCCCTCCCCTTCCCCTGCTGGCCTGGTCACCCCTAACTGCCCTCCCCTGCAGGCCTGGTCCCCCCCAACTACCCTCCTCTGCCAGCCTGGTCATCCTCAACTGCCCACAACTGCCCTCCCCTGCCAGCCACCTTGTGGTGGCCATCTTGTGTCCACATGGGGGCAGCCATCTTTGGCCACATGGGGGCGGCCCTCTTGTGTCTTGGAATGATGTTCAATTTGCATATTACTCTTTTATTAGATAGGATTGCATGTCCTAAAAATGCAATTATGAATGAAAACCAGTTAAATATTATGACCAAATTAAAAATTTTAGCAATCTAGAAATTATAAACCATTATGTTGCCTTTGACCCAGGGAATGCAACACTTAATTTGGTCGATGGCTGAGATACTTACAAGGTTTTCTTTATTCAGAATCCAATTGCTTTTGTCGCATTAAGATTCTCAAAGAATTCTAAATCCAAATAAAGCTATAGCCCTCTTCTCTGTGAATTCAGCTTAGACATTCTCTTAGCTAACACCTCTAAATTTGTCCTTGTTCTTGAGTTAGAACTCACATTGAAAATCATCCAAATTAAGAAATGTCTCTTAAGATTTTAGGTTGTTTTTAAGGGCCATAAAGAACATAGTACAGGTACTTTCAATGAGATGGCATTACTTATAAGTTAGTTATATAAAGTCCATCCTATATAATAAAGAGGTAATATGCAAATTGACCATCATTCCAACACATAAGATGGCCGCCCCCATGTGGACACAAGATTGCCACCACAAGATGGCCAGCAGGGGAGGGCAGTTAGGGGTGACCAGGCCAGCAGGGGAGGGCAGTTAAAAGCAATTGGGCTGGCAGGGGAGCAGTTAGGTGTCAATCAGGCTGGCAGAGGAGTGGTTAGGGGGCAATCAGGCTGGCAGGCAGGTGAGCGGTTGGGAGCCAGCGGTCCTGGATTGTGAGAGGGATGTCCCAGATTGGAGAGGATGCAGGCTGGGCTGAGGGACACATACACACACACACCCTGCATGAATTTTGTGCACCAGGCCTCTAGTCTAACTATAATAATCATTTCAGAAAGAAAAAGCTAACCATAAACCTGTTATCTAGGTTCCTCGGCTCTTGATTAAGAGACTCAAGTAAAAGAAGACTATGGCAATATTCCACTGAGATCCAATGGTGTCTTGTACCAGTGTAGTATCAGCCTGCAATGCCTTCATTCTATATTCAATTTAAAAATAGATCTGAAGGATTTCATGATGGATTGAGTTTGGGACAAAATACAAATAACAGTTAAGGATGACTCCATGGGTTTTGGTTTAAATAACCAATAAATAAAATTCATTTAATAAAATGAGCAAAACTGTAGGAGTACCAGGTTTGGGGGGAAGATCAGAGGATCAATTTTACAAATAATAATTTTTAGTTACTTATTAGATTTCAAATAGAAATATCAGCCTTATAGTTGAATATACAATTCTGGAATTCAGTGGAGTAATGAAAGCTGGGGATAAAAACTTGAGTTTTAATAGAGGAAATAGGGTCAGAATTTAGATCTGTTGTGCAATTTAGAAACCAGGAAGATGGGGGATCAGCAAAGAAGCTGAAGAGGCAGTAGTTAACTTGGTAGCTAGAACCAAGAATGTACAAGAATATACTGTCCTGGAATCCAATTGAAGATAATATATGTTGTTTTTTTGTTAATCCTCACCTGAGAATATTTTTTTCATTGCTTTTTCAGAGAGAATGGGAGGGAGGGAGGGAGGGAGGGAGGGAAGGGGGAGAGAGAGAGAGAAAGAGAGAGAGAGAGTAAGAGAGACACATGAATTGGTTGCCTCCTGCACATGCCCCGACTCGGGGTGGGGAATGAACCCACAACCCAGGTACGTGCTCTTGACCAGAATCAAACCCAATACCCTTTGGTGGGCAGGCTGACTCTCTAACCATTAGCAACACCAGCCAGAGCAAAGATAATGTTTAAAGGAAAAGTAAATGATTACTCAGTCAAACACTAAGAAAATGACTGAGAGTTGAAGAATACAAAAGTTAATGCTGTCCTTGGCAAAAACGAATTCTGTGAAGTAGCAAAGGAGAAGACAAATTGAAATGGAATCTCAAAAAACTACAAAGAAAGAATATGGAAACAATGGTGATTTGGAAACAATGTGTATAGACTATTACTGCAGTTTTGTTCTGAGGATAAGAGAAGGAAGGCAATACCGGGAGAGGGTTGGGTGATTTGGAAAGTCGTTCTGTTTTAAGAGAAGAATAATTGTAGCATGTTTTATATGAAAAAAATATTAATTAAAAAGAGGAGAATTGATGATGCATAAAAAAGGGGAAAGTTGGTGGAATAATGGCTTTGAGTTAGGTGAGAGATGACAGGATCTAGCCCATAAGTAGAAGGCTTGGTGTTTCCTATAAACAAACCTTGGGCTCTCACAGACTCTTATCCATATCAGCCAGAGTGATCCTTTATGATATAAGCCATGATACATGTCTAGTTAAAAACTCTCCAGTGGCCTTCCATTTCTTTCAAAGTAAAAGCCTGAGCCCAGTTGGTGTGACTCAATGGATTGAGCATGGTCCTATGCAACAAGAAGTCCCTGGTTGGATTCTTGGTCAGGGCCCATGCCCAAGTTGCTGACTTGATCCCCAGTAGGGGGCATGCAGGAGGTAAGTGATCTATGTTTCTCTCGCATCAATATTTCTCTCTCCCCCGCCCTTTTTCTCTCTTTAAAATAAAAAAGTACGTATTTTTACAAAGTAAAAGCCTACAAGGCACTGCATAATTTGGCTCCATTATCTCTCTACTTCCTTCTACTCTCGCTGTCCCTCTGGCTCACTACAGCCTAGTTATACAGAGCTCCGTGCTCTTCCCCATGCACACCAGGCTCCTGTAGGTTTCCATGCAAAGCGTGTGCTCTAAACCACTGTGGTGTGTTGCATGAACCGTCCTTTCTTTTACTCTGGGTTTCTCCTTGAATATCACTCTTAGTGACTCCTTCCCTCTCCATAATATTTAAAACTGCAACCTGTATCCCTCCTATTTCTGTGTGTGTGTGTGTGTGTGTGTGTGTGTGTATAAGTATATATATACATATATATATATATATAATATATATTTTCCCTTAGCACTTATGCCCTATGACATATTATGTGTTTTATTTTCTTCGTGACTGTCTTAACTACACTAGAAGATAGTTTCTAAAAAGACAAGGATTTTTGTCTGTTGTTCAGTGTTGTATTTCCAGCATCTAAATCAGTGTCTGTCACGTAATAGATGCTCATTATGTTTATCAAATAAATTTTTTAAATGTGAGTTTGGAGCTTAACCCAGAACATTGGTTTTTCAGTTCTTTGGAAATTCTGAACTTACCTAAGTGTGAAAGTCTTAAAATATTGTGTGCTTAAACAATATACAATCATGGTCTTGATTAAGAGACTGTGTGCTGATTATATATGATTAAGAGACTGTGTGCTGATTATATATGATTAAGAGACTATATGCTGATATTACTTCTGAGGCAGATCTTTTGCTCTAATACCAAGTGCAATTAACCATTATTGGATAAAGAAGAATTTAAAGAAAAAAATTATGTAAATTGTATGCAACCTAAAGTATTTATGGGTCTTTAAAGTAAACCACAGCTCTTTTCAGTAATTCCAAGGCTCTAGCTTTCTTTACTGCTAGGAAAAGCAAAGAACTAAGGCATTCCTAAGTCGTTTGATTAAATTTCGTTGCCAAACTTGACCATGTTTTGCAAACATTCGGTAAAACAGATTCTTCTTGCTTTCTATTATTATTATGAATGATAACTACTATTTATTGATATTTATTATGCAGACATTGTCCTAATTGTCCTCTGGCCCTAACATTAATTAATTTAATCCCCCAACAAATCTATGAGCTGTACTATACTATTCATTGCCTTCATTTTTAATAAAAGGGAAATGATTGTGAGACTATATAACAGATAACTTGCCTTTGGTCACATTTCTGATTTGTGGCAGGTCTGGGATTCAAACCAAGAACACCAATTAGAGGATCCATACCCTTAACCACTGTGCTCATCTACTGCCTTGGACTTCCATTACAGCCACATACCTTGGGTATCCTAGAGTCATGCTGACATTGTAAGTTGGAGATAGCCATGGGAAGTGTGTCTCTCAGTTCAGGATGCTATAACAAAATACTATAGATTGAGTGGCTTATAAACAACATAAGTTTATTTCTCACAATTCTTGAGCATGGAAGTTCAGGGTGCCCTCTTCTGCACTGCTAGTTGCTGACCTCTCACTGTATCCTCACACAGCAGAAGGAATGCAAGAGAACTCTCAGTGGATTCCATCCTCATGACTTAATTACCTTCCAAACATCCTGCTTTGTAATACACATTCCTGGATAGAATTTCAACATATAAATTTTGAGGGGACAAAGATATTTAATCCATATTGGAAGTGTCTTTGATTCAAAAAAGCTTATAAAGAAAATATTTTAAAGCAAAAAGAGAGATTAAAATAAATTGTTACCCTCAACTACACAGCCAAATAATAGCCGTTGGACTCGGAAAGATCTTGCTACCATCTAGGCTAACTTGATTGATCATATGTATCAGCTTGATTATTTTTGGTATTTACATAAAATATTAAATCAGCAAAAGAGAATTTAGTATGAAGCAATACTGAAATAAGTGTCTGAAAATCCAATTTATGATATTACTTCTTAGGCAGTCTGATTACATTCCTTAACAAGTAAACCTGTTAATGTAATTTCTTATCAATATAAAAAATTAAGCCATACTTCTGTATTTTTTGTGGATGTTAATTATAAAAAGAGATTTTTCTCCCAATACATTCTTGCTAACAGGAAAAATATTCATCAGAGATCTCTGTACAAAGTTTTATTAGTCTTACATTAATTATATTACTCTTAAAATAATTATTTATAAGAAATAATCATTTGACTTTGACATTTCATATTTTGTACAATTAAATAAATTTACTTTGATAAAATGTTATAAAATAATTAAATCATTTTGAGTTTCCATCTGCATTAACCATTCAAAGTACAAATTTGTGAAAGACTATAGATTTGACTAAGAGACTATACGCTGATTCATTATTTTGAGGCAAGTTGGCAAATAATAATTTCAACACTCTAAAATAAAGTGATTGCCCTAACCGGTTTGGCTCAGTGGATAGAGCATCAGCCTGTGGACTGAAGGGTCCCAGGTTCAATTCCAGTCAAGGGCATGTACATTGGTTGTGGGCACATCCCCAGGTGAGGGCATGGAGGAGGCAGCTGATTGATGTTTCTCTCTCATTGATGTTTCTAACTCTCTATCCCTCTCCCTTCCTCTCTGTAAAAAATCAATAAAATATATTTAAAAATTAAAAAATAAAATAAAGTGATTTATTGGTATGTCATGCGATTTGTTGTATGATATGATACATATAATATGATTCACCATGTCATTCTATGAATATTGAAATGTATTATTAAGGTGATAAAATCCAGTGGCAGAAATATAAGATCATGTCACATTTGTATAAAAGCTAGATGATAAATTGTGCCTTCTTTAAAGGCTGTTATAATCTTAGAAAGGTTCTAAAGGAGCAAAAAGAAAGAAAAAATCTTAAATCTAATTTAGAGTTCAATTAAAAACACTGATGAAGAATACTTGTTGAGAGCACAGACTAACACAGAAATACAGAATGTTCATATCTGGGCTCTCTTGTGATGAACATGTTGTTTTTCATTATAAAGACTATTCCTTGAATAGTTAGTCAAAATATTTACAAATAACATTGGAGTAACTCTTCAAATGAATCAACAGGCTTACAGGTAACGTTGTTTATGCTTTTTTAACTGTATTGAAATACTTTGTCTGGGTCTGGGAAAAACAATTTACCTTAGAGCCTTTGGAGTCAGGAAAACCTGTACAAGAGCTCTCATGTTCTACCTGCAATTACCCAAGTCAGGAAGACATCACTTACAGTGTCAGTTAATTTCATTATAGACCCTAACAGGAAGGGACTATCTTGCACTCCTAAATAGGGTAGTGAAATTACTACTTTAGCAGGAGGAGGAATTTTTCTTGCCACAAGCCCAGTCGATGGAAATGCCACAGCTCAGACCATGAAAAACACTCACCTGAACACTTACTTCCCCCAGGAACTTTTATTTTTCCTTGCTGATGACTTTCTTGCCCCTCCCTCCTTTCTATAAAAGCCTCCCATTTTGTACAACCCCTCAGAGTTTCTCTCTTCTCGCCAGATGAGATGCTGACTGATTCATAAATTGTTTAATAAAGCCAATTTACTCAGTTAAATTTCACTTTAAACATGTTTCTCCACTAGAACAGCCTGGTGGTGAGGTTTGACACTGTTTCTAGATGCACAACCTCCATACCTACTTCTTCCTACCAAAATAAATTTTGTGGGAGCTCCTAATATCCTTTAATACTTTTTTTTTTGTCTAAACTAACTGAAGTTAGTCGTTTTGGAAAACATACCTAAATACTTTGATATGGTAATGTTTTAATCATATCTACACTAATAAAAGAGAAACATGCAAATTGATCATACCTCTGCTATGCCCACAAGCCACGCACACCAGCCAATCAGGAGTGAGTATGCAAATTAACCCAACCAAGATGGCTGTGGCCACTGAGCGAGCAGGAGGCTTGGGTTTCCCTGGCAATGGAGGAAGCCAAGCTTCCCGCCCACTCTGGCCAGCCCTGACCTCCACTCAAAGCTACAAAGTTTCAATTATAGAAGATAAATAAATCCCGACAAAAATGGCAGCAGCCTCGGAGCTGGAGAGAGCAGGAGGCTTGGGTTGCCCCCAGCAATGGAGGAAGCCAAGCTTCCTGG
This sequence comes from Ia io, assembly GCA_025583905.1. Lineage (NCBI taxonomy): Eukaryota > Metazoa > Chordata > Mammalia > Chiroptera > Vespertilionidae > Ia > Ia io. Next base: position 14,148,190 of record JAJQQW010000009.1, on the reverse strand, counting down.
CCTGCCCTGGCCGCTGCTCAAAGCTACAAAGTTTCAATTATAGAAGATAAATAAATCCCAGATACCAGGGCCTCCACTTGGGTCACCGGGGGGCGTGGCTGGCCTGCAAACCACCACAGGCTGCTTGCCCAGGCTGCCCCATGCCCCAAGGGAACCCCCACCCTGATCTGGGACACCCTTCAGGGCAAACCAGCTGGCTCCCACCCATGCACCAGGCCTCTATCCTATCTAATAAAAGAGTAATATGCAGCCGAAACCGGTTTGGCTCAGTGGATAGAGCGTCGGCCTGCGGACTCAAGGGTCCAGGGTTCGATTCCAGTCAAGGGCATGTACCTTGGTTGCAGGCACATCCCCAGTAGGGGGTGTGCAAGAGGCAGCTGATCGATGTTTCTCTCTCATCGATGTTTCTAACTCTCTATCCCTCTCTCTTCCTCTCTGTAAAAAATCAATAAAATATATTTAAAAAAATAAATAAATAAATAAAAGAGTAATATGCAGATTGGCCATAACTCCAACACACAAGATGGCTGCCCCCATGTGGACCCAAGATGGCCACCACAAGATGGCCAGCAGGGGAGGGCAGTTGGGAGGGACCAGGCCTGCAAAGGAGGGCAATTGGGGACAATCAAGCCTGCAGGGGAGGGCAGTTAGGGTTCACCAGGCCAGTAGAGGAAGGAACTTGGGGGTGACTGGGCCTGCAGGGAAGGGCAGTTGTGGGGGACCCAGGCCTGCAGGGGAGGGCAGTTAGGGGTGACCAGGCCTGCAGGGGAGGGCAGTTAGGGGCAATCAGGCTGGCAGGGGAGCAGTTAGGCATCAATCAGGCTTGCAGGGGAGTGGTTAAGGGATGATCAGGCTGGCAGGCAGAAGCAGTTAGGGGTAATCAGGAAGGCAGGCAGGTGAGCAGTTGGGAGGCAGCAGTCCTGGATGTGAGAGGGATGTCTGACTGCCCATTTATGATCGGGCCTAAATGGGCAGTCGGATATCCCTCAAGGGGTACCAGATTGGAAAGGGTGCAGGCTGGGCTTAGGGACACACACCCCCTGTGCACGAATTTTGTGCCCCAGGCCTCTAGTACAATATAAAAGTGTTGTTGCTTTTTCATCTGTGATATTTTATATGTAACTAGAAGCCGGTGCATGAAATTTGTGCACAGGAGGGGTGTCCCTCAGCCCAACCTGTACCCTCTCCAATCTGGGAGCCCTCAGGGGATGTCCTACTGACAGTTTAGACCGGCTCGGGCCTAAGCTGCAGTCTGGCCTCCCTCTGCAGGAGGTGACAGAGCTGATCAGGGGAAGGTGCCACCCCCATCACCCTTCTGCTGCCACTGCCAGCCACCGCAGTCACCAAGGTGTTTTCATCAACACGGACTCCAGTCCCTTCACCACAAAAAATGACAACTTTCTTTAGGCATTTTCAAGATGTCTCTTTCATAGGATGTGACATTTCTTTCTTTCTTTTTTTTATCCTCACCTGAGGATATTTTTCCATTGATTTTTAGAGAGTGTGGAAGAGGGAGGGAAAGACAGAGAGAAACATCAATGTGAGAGGGACACTTCGATTGGTTGCTGCCTGCATGAATCCTGACCTGGGCCCCGGCCAGGGAGGAGCCTGCAACCTAGTACATGCCCTTGACTAGAATCGAACCAGGACCGTGCAGTCGGCAGGCCGAGGTTCTACCACTGAGTCAAACTGGCTAGGGCAGGATATGACATTTCTTAGCCCCTCCAGCAGCAGACCTGCATTTTTTCCTCCAGGAGTGATGTGGAAAAATCCTAGATCATCTTCTTAGATTCTAATTACCCAAGTTACCAAGAACACTGTGAGTGGCGTATGGAGAGCTTAGCCAATGAGTGGTCAGAAAAGGTGTTTCCTCTGTAGCTCATGCGCAGAGGCGGGACTGCCATTGTGCTGTGGCTGGCAGGCCCTACTGTCTGCGGGCCTGCTTGCTCTCTCGCCATGGTGCCTGGCAGCCAGGCCCTGCTGTCTGTCTGCAGGCCCCGGCACCTGGCAGCCAGGCCCTGCTCTCTGCGCCTGCCTCGCCCCACCCACCAGGCCGCCAGCCTTGCTGTGATAGGAATCTGTGGGCTGCGGGGGCGGGACCCAGAGGTGCTCCATGCACTTCCTGGTGACCGTTTGTCTGTCTGGTTGTGACGGCCTAAGGCTATTATTAGTATAGATGCTCTCTGACAAGTTCAACAAGTAGGTTGTAATACATTTTATAATTATAAATGAGGTGCTTTATGCAAAAAGGCAATGTTACATTTATAGTATAAACTATTAGAAGCTTTAAGTATATTGACTAATGATGACTACAGGATCTGTCTTCCCTTAAAAAAAATGTTCCATACAATTCTGAAATTTTAATACTGCCCTCATAAAATAACCTTATGAGATTTACTTTTCTACCTCACACGTTTCCTTTTCAATCATACCCCTTCACAAACACATGGCAAATGCAATGATTTATTGTACTGAATTTTTAGCTACCTGTCTACATTTATGCTTTGCTGTTAAATCTATCATTCCAGACAAATATAGCTAAAACAAAATCATTTGTGTAAGGTATGAGATTGGGAACAAAACCTGAGAAAAATGATTTAGAATAAAGAACAATTTGAATTTGCAGACAGGAACATAAAATTGAATTGTTATTTCAACAAGACAAGACAAAGGACATTTGGTGAATATTGGGGGGAGGAGAGGGGGGAAGGCTAGTCTCTAGTCTCATTGGTCAACAGTAATGATCTACAGCTCTGCATGATAGGCTTTCAGCTCTATAAATCTGTTCTGCCGTGTAGTCCTTTCCTGAGGAAGTGATATATTTCTAAAAGTTCCATCTAAATGTCATCCTGAAACTCACTAAACTGAAGATCATTCCCAGTGCAGAAGAGTGAAGTATGCTCTTTTCCAATGGAACCCAATACTAACTTAGATATCAACCTAGAAGATGGTTATAAAGTGCATACAAAATATGTAAACATTTTAAGGGAATGTCTGTCTCCTTAAAGGAAACTTTAACTTCCAAAGCTTCCAAATGCTAACACCTCTAAGAATAAGTCTTTGTTTCCACTGATGGATCAGTGTCACAAGGACTGGATTACTAGAGCAAAAAAATGGAGTGTAAACCTAAGGGTGGGAAATCCTCATGCATTTATGGAACTCCTGCTGTATCCCATACATTGCATAGTGTGAGGGATACACAACTGAGTAAGCCTGCATAAATCCAATACTGTATCGGATTCAGGTAAATATGAGGAAAGGAAGATTACAGAAGCAGAGAGGTGATAAAACCTTAAAACCTTACATACAGTGAAAGGGAACCCAGATTCGAAAAGTAGGTGTTTAAGATCTCATCTTGATTTTCACTGGTCTTTAGAAGATTAAGGAAAACCCAGAGATAAATAGGCAGAATAGTAGGATCAATTACATAGTTTAAACACACACACAATTAGGAAGGTATAATTTTTATCTTTTTGTTTTGTTTTAATTGGGAGGTTAAAACTGTCACTCCTAACATAATATAGGATATTCCCCCAAAATGTATACACACTTTAACAGCTGATGGCTCAATTTTGAAAATGAAATATATTTTAATAAACACTGCATTTATAATTATTCAAAGTCTGCGTATACATTTTTAGGACACCCTATATATGTCCAAGAATTGCTGTCCCGCATGTGACATTACACTTTCCTCTACTATAGGCTAGTCTTAAGTGAATCAATTTGTAGATTTTAGTTATTTCCATTACCACCTCCTAATTTATATTTTACTTATGTATGCTTAGTTTCTCACTCCTTAAGTTATTAACCCTACCATTATAGCTATCCTCCAGAATCAAACAGAACTAACTTAAGTGTTTGCTAAATCTATTAAAGGCAACTAACTGCTTCAATGTCAGAGATACATTTAAGAACTTTTTTCTTGTACTTTCTAACCACCCCTATAAAGAGGCAATGAGTGGGGAACATCTGTAATAGTCTCAACAATAAAATAAAGCAAACAAACAATAAAACAAGATCTTGAAGAGATATCTGAACTCCTGTGGTCATTACATCATATTTACATCAGCCAAGATATGAAAACTACCTAATTGTCCTTCAACAAATGACTTACTAAAGAAGTCATATATGATAATGATTCACATATTATATATATACTAGAGGCCCGGTGCACAAATTCATGCATCAGTGGAGTCCTTTGGCCTGGCCTGCCAGATTGGGTGGAAACCAGTTCTCCGACATCCCCTGAGGGGTCCTGGATTGTGAGAGGGTGCAGGCCAGGCTGAAGGACCCCACCAGTGCACGATTGGGGCCGGGGAGGGACACGAGAGCTTGGCCATCTGGGGAGGGACCATGGGAGGGCTCCAGGACATGTCTGGCCCATCTCGCTCAGTCCAAATTGGTTGGACCCCAGCAGCAAGCTAACCTACCAGTTAGAGCATTGGTCCCCTGGTGGTCAGTGCATGTCATAGCAAGAGGTTGAGTGACCTTAGCATATCATTAGCATATTATGCTTTGATTGGTTTAATGGACGACTGGATGACCAGACACTTAGCATAATAGGCTTTTATTATATAGGAGATATATATATATATATATATTATTCAGCCATAAGAAAGAAGAAAATCCTCCCATCTGAGACAATATTGATGAATTTGGAAATTTGAAGGGTATTATGCTAAGTAAAATAAAGACAAATACTACATGGTATTACTTACATTGCACTCAGAGAAACAGAAAGTAGAATAGAGGTTGCCAGGGGCCAGGTGTGGGGAAGGCGTATGGGGAGCTTAGCCAGGAGTGGGGAAATGGAGAGAGGCTGATAAGTTTCAGTTATAAGGTGACTATGTTCTGAGGATCTCATGCATAGTATGGTGACCTCACTTGATAATACTTTTTTTTTTTTTGCTTTCTTTGTAGTATTTATTTTACTTTATTGAATTTATTGGGGTGAGTTATTATTTAATTTAAATTTTCTAAGAGAGTAGATCTTCAACATTGTCATAAAAAGATCTGTTAATGAACTTGATTGTGGGAATCCTTTCTCAAATATACATGCACATATCTGAAATCATCACATTGTACATTTTAAACACATTACAATTCTATTTGCCTAATATACCTCAATAAAGTTGCAAAAAATAAAAAGTATTATCACCAGGGGAATCTGGGTGATACATATAAAACTCAGCATACAATTTCACAAATTTTTGAAAGCCTTAAACTATTTCAAAATAAAGAGTTATGTGGTAGCTTCTTATCTGGGTGAGGAGTGACAAACAAAATGTATTTCTATGTGAGGAAAGTAAAATTCATAATAATAGATGTAATGTGAAAAAAAAAGAGGTAATGAAGCTTCACTATTTTAAAAGTGGAAGTCCTTTTTCAATTTGATGTTAGAGACTCCACTAGAACATATAGTTAAAACAAACATACTAGATATGATTCTTCCTTTAAAAATAACATACATTTTCAAAGAAAATACCATATACTTTAAATAATATAGGTTTTATTTTGAAGAGTTAGAATTAGAACTATATCATATGTGCTGATGATGTCTGTCTAACAATATCTTTTGCTTTGGACTGTCTAAAATACATTTTTAATCCCAAAATGTTGATTGAGTCAACAAAAACTGAAACTCATTAGCAAAAGCAATTGATTAAGTTTGTTTTTAAAAGCTGGTAATAATAATAATAATAATAATAATAATAATAATTGGTGATAACAATAAATGAGGTAGCCTGTTTCATATTGATAATCAACTGAAGAATATGTACTCAGGTTCTTCACTTTCCCAATCTTTGGCTCAAGGAATTAAAGAAACAGGACGTGTGAAGTAGCAAGCTTATGCAGAAGGAAGCATAGCAAGATGACCGCTAATGACATGTAAGCTCCTAGACACATTAAATGATGAAATTTGCAAAAAAAAAAAAATGCATTGCAAAATTCCATGTTTGAAATTAATTTCAAAATAGTTATTATGGATCTACACTCATAGACTCCTAGGAACTAAACAAAAAATAAGAGGCAACTAATCTCACAGAGAAAACAACTAGAAGTATATATGTTAATTTTGATAGAAAAATGAACATAATGATAACAGCAAGTGACAGGGATGTAATTAACTTTAGATGACCATTTCTGAATTTCTGTCTAAATTCACTCTGAGTTTATTCATCAGGAGAAGTGACTTGACCTGTTGGTAAGTAGATGTTCAATTACTAGAGGTGGGGGTGGACAGAAGAGGACACCCAGGAATGTGGAGGTGTAGTGTTAGTTTCATAGCACTGAATAAGCATTTAATCATGTTTATTCCCCCCTTTCCCAGAAGAAATCCTGTTTTAGGGGGGAAATTATTACATCTAATACTGGTGAATATGTTATTATATTCATTGCAATTATTTTAATGGTTTATAGGCAGAAATTTTGTGTTATATTTTTAAAATGCGACTTTAAAAATTGGATACTCAATAAATACCACCTTTTGTGTGTCGATTTTGGAAACTGTAACCATTGCTGATAATAAACTATTTGCTGTAATATGTTTCCCACATTATTTTTCATTGTTCTGATTCTCATCTTTATCAATGTTTCCTGTAGAGAAGAGTTCTGAAAATATATCAGAGAAAATAAATACTTCAAATAAGAGTTTGTCTTACAAGTTAGCTTCAGACATGCCCACAGGCATTATCTGTTCTTCTGGTTCAGCACTAATGATTTGATTTTGAAGATACAGTTATGGTAACGCCAATATATTGTCGCTACACCCATCTATCAATTCCAGTGGACCTCACTGTAAGCACTTGGATTTTCTGGGCCACATGTCTACTATGTGGAGATAACTTTAGACTGTAAACATGGGTTGAAAACATCTGAGTGAAGTGTTATCTACACCTGGGATTTACCCTCTACAAGGTTAAGAATCACCCTAAGTCATTTCCAGGCTTTCTCTACTTAGCCTATGGAAGTAAATTCAGATAACTTATTTTACACCAATTTAAACTAATACATTTCACTTCACCAAATCAGTATTCATCTACTATGAGGGTGGTTGTCCCATTACTTTAATCATAATCTTTAAAAATTCAAGTGAAAAAATGTCAATTACTGAAAGACATGGCTTAAAATATTTACATAAAGATATAAAACTTAAAATGTCATCATTATGTTTGTTAATGTCTTTAGAAGATTTAGTTTAAAATAGATTTTTAATTTTATATTTAAATAAATTATAAGTAGTTAAATTATTACACAATTGATACAGGTGTGTCAAATCAAGGCTATCCACTTTATATTTATAATGCTTGCAGTATATTGTTGGGAAATAGGCAAATGTTTGTTAAATTGAATATTCATTTTGCAAGTTATAATCTATCTGTTAGCCCATTCAATCTACATCATTAAGAATACAACATAAATAAAACAGGATTTCAGTCTCCTTTTACTACTGTATATAAAATTAGTTTCCAAAATAGAGAAGATGGTATGAGAGGTTAATGAACCCATTCATCCAAATGTTTAGTCCACTGATAAATGCAACACATTGTATTTTATTTACTAATCTCTAGTGCATCTTACATTATAAAAGGTAAATTGTTATTTTATAGCACCCTATAACATCTCTCATGACTTATATTTGTATGAAATAATAGTTTAATTATAAAATACTTTTACCATGTAGAATGTATCCAATACTAAAATATACATCCATGTCATTATTCTCACCACAGTTGTGACAATATTTTGCTTATTAATGAATACATCGTTTCAAAGTATAACAAAGTTGTCTAGGTCCTTAAATAAAACTAAAAGAACATCTACATTGTAATTTTATTCCTCGTGATAGCTACAAAACAGTCTTAGACTTTCTTTGAAAGACATTTAAATTTTACTTTAGAAACAACTTATACTCAATGTAGCTATCTATATAAGTATAGTTTACCTTTTCCTTACAGGCCAAATTTAACCAAAGACCAAGATGATAGATTTAGCTCCAAGATATGTTATTAAAAAACTAGAGGCCTGATGCACGACATTTGTGCACTGGGGGGAGTCCCTCAGCCCAGCCTGTGCCCTCTTACAGTCCGGAAACCCTGGGGGGATGTCCTCTGAGCTCACCAGCCATGAGCCCGGCTTCTGGCTGAGTGGCACTCCCCCTGTGGGAGTGCACTGACCATCAGGGGGCAGCTCTTGCATTGAGCAATGCACCTTGGTGGTCAGTGCAGGTCATAGCGAGTGGTTGTTCTGCCGTTCAATCGATCTGCATATTAGGGTTTTATTATATAGGATAACAAAACCAACCCTAGCTGGTTTGGCTCAGGGGATGGAGCATTAGCCTGTGGACTGAACGGTCCCTGGGTCAATTCAGGTCAAGGGCACATGCCCGGGTTGTGGGCTAGATCTCCAATAGGGTGTGTGCAGAGGGCAGCCAATCAATGATTCTCTCTCATTATTGATATTTCTATCTCTCTCTCCCTCTCCCTTCCTCTCTGAAATCAATAAAATATATTTAAAAATATAACAAAACCAAAATGAATTGCAGATTTCAATTTAAAATATAAAACTGAATTTAAAAATGTGGTTGGGTGGCATCATTGTCTATATTCTAGTTGAGATATTTCACTATAATTTTATAAAATATTACCACTGGCAAAAACTGCTTTCCAAAAAGAGACTGGACAAAACATGCATGAAGTATCTCTGTATTTTATCTGATAACTGCATGTGACTCTATAATTATCCGAAAATTAAAGTTTAATTTTTAAAAACAGGTTTATTTCAAATATAGATAATGAAAAGTTCTATTTCTTGAAGCAGAATTCAGACATTAACAAGTTCACACTTAAAATATCCATAGTCAATTTAATATAAAATATAAACATTAGCTGCTTCAAAGGTAATGACTTTTTAATCCACTTGTCCCCAAATATTGAATAAGCTTTATAAACTATCACTTGCAAAGAGATAGTTCAGTTTATCATATCAGATTTGAATATATGAATGTCATATATTCCAGGACAAATTTCAATTTGAAAACCACAAACAATGATAGTAGTAAAACCTCCTACAAAAAGAAATCAATATTGTAAAAGATTAAATAAGAATCTGGTTTCTATTATTTGTCCTATAATGCAGCATTCTTTGCATTATCACTGAGAAATCTTTAATCAGAAAATGAGAAAGTAAATTAAATTTGGAAATAGTAAATGAAAGATGTGCATCATGCTGACAATCTAACTTAGAAATCTCCATTAGAACAACATGAAATAACTGGGATATGTATTGCATCATCAAGCTTTACCAAGCAGGAATAATCTAGCATTTCTTCACTAGAGGGTAAACTGTAGATCTGTCATTATTTTGATCCACCTAATGAATGTATTATAGAATGAAAATCATCTTAATTAACATATGCATGAGTCAGTCCCAGCATATGCATCTGGAAAGTGGCTAGATGATAAACATTGTGATTTCAAGAGCAAAATTGGGATTTAAATTACTCCACTACTGTTCTCTCAATTTAAACACAATTGTCAACTGCTCCTGGGAGCCTTCCTTTTCTTCCCTATCCCGTTTCAAGGGCCAATTCAATTTCTTTTTACCATTATAGCACTTAACCTTTCAAGTGAGATCATTGTTTATATATAGTTTTTAAAAATAAATTTGAGAACTTTGTAAATTTAGGAAGTGCTTGTAGATTAAATGTTTGCATAATAACAAATTCATATGTTAAAACCCTAATTCCCAATGTCTGGTGTTGGGGGTGTGACCTTTGGAACGTGATTAGGTTTAGATGAGGTTAGGATCACCATGAAGAAGAGGATAATACCAGAGCCTTCCTCTCTCAGCCATTTAAGGACACAGCAACAGGTGGCCGACTGCAAACTAGAAAGAAGTCTCTCACCAGCCCCTGAATCTGTTGGCATCTTGATCTTGGAATTTCCAGCCTCCAGAAATGTGAGAAATAAATATTTCTTGTTTATGCAATCCACTGTATGGGATTCTGTTATAATAGCCCAGCCAGAACCAAGGTAGAGGGAGAGAGCAAGAGACCATCTGAGTCGTCATTTCATATAAACACTAGAGGCATGACCTGTGCCCTCTTGCAATTCGGGATCCCTCAGGGGATGTCAGATTGCTGGTTTCGACCTGATCCCTGCAGGCCAGGCTGAGGGACCCCACTGGTGCACAAATCCATTCACTGGGCCTCTAGACATATATAATAAAAGCCCAGTGACAAAACAGTGGAAGGACCAGAATGGCCGGTCGACCAGTTGCTATGATGTGCACTGACCACATGGGGCAGGAGATCAACGCAGGAGCTTGCCCCTGGTGGTCAGTGCACTCTCACAGTGGGAGTGCCACTCAGCTGAGTGGGATGAGCAGCACTCCCACAGCAGGCTGATCCCTACAGGCCATGCCCCCCACCAGTGCACGAATCCCATGCACCTGGCCTCTAGTATGTATATAAGATCTTTGGTTAATCTCTTCCTGCCCTCCCCTCTCCCCCATTCCGTCTGAGATTCATCAGTCTGTTCCATGTTTCCATGTCTGTGCGTTGAGCGTCTGCCCCCTCGTGGTCAGTGCTCATCATATCTACCAGTCAAACAGTTGAATGGTCAAGTGGTTGCATGGTCACTTAGGCTTTTATATATATAGATTTTTTAAACATTTTATTTTAACACTAACATTTCAATTTAAATAATTCCATTATAAAAATTTGTTTATTGAAAAGATAATATTTCTTCAAAATTCAAAATTAAGAAGAGTATCTATTAAATTTATAGTAATAGAGCCTTTAGTAATACATAACTCATTTTACAATAATACTCCCCCTTAAAAAATGTGTTATGGTTTGTCATATTTCAAGTACAAGGCATCAGATGACATGGAAGAATAATATAATACATATAGTTTAAGCGAACCAGGTCTTTTCTCAAATATATTGTTTTTTTACAGCCCCACAAAATTTGTATAAATGTAGTTGTTGCATAAATTAAACAGTTTTTCAGAATCATTAGTTTGCAATATTCTACAAAACTCAAAAATAGAATCATACCTATTACAGGTAGCTTGTTATTTTACCTGTAAGAAAGACTGACCCATATACTTAAAATATTTCTTGAGAACCTTTCTATAATATAATTCAGTGTTTAACAAATATGTGAGAATAGTCGGACAGTGGGATTTTATTCCTCAATTCATTGCGTTATTTCATCAGCTAAATTCTTTGAGATGCAGAGGCAGTTTGGTCCTTAGATGGACTGTGTATTGGAACTTCTTATAACTGTAGTGATATATGCACAGCTACATGGCAAAGTAATTTGTTATCAAAATGAAGAAACCAGATATGAGGAAAATATCTTGTAGAGTTTCAAAAAACTTAAGCATATTTTTTAGACTAGGCACTAAATACATGAATTTTTTCTTGTGTTTATTTGTTTACTCTTTTCTAAGAACAAGTAGATATATCACACAGTAAAAGGCTCATCTACAGAGAAAAAATATATACACATATAAATAAGAAAAAAATAAGGAAACTCTACCCATAACACAGAATAATCTAATCACAGGATATCAATGTATCACTTAATTTGCATATTTAACATATGAGCAGGGTATCAGGAAGAACTCTTTTGTAGGAATTGCTGACATTATTCTTCTTTCTCCACTGTTTAATAAAAATTATAAAAATTCTAGGAAGTTCAAAAAAACATAGCTAACATAGCTACATTCATTAGAGAAGGCTTTTGGGACTTCCCTTTCACTTACTGAACTCTGTTGGGAAGGTTTCTGTGGGAGAAAAGGAAGAAATTATGAAGGTAAAGATCTGGAAACAACTCGAGCCATTGGGCATCCATGGGGAAGAGGGAGAGCACAGCCTTTGCAGGACCTGGTGGGAACGTGGACCCGGCAAGACAAGAGCTGAAGGGGCAACGAGAACCAGTGTGTGTGTGTGTGTGTGTGTGTGTGTGTGTGTCCCTGTATTTACATCCTAGGCGCCCTTCCTACCCAGGAAACGCCAAGCAGCAGCTGCCAACTACTGTCAGGAAACTTCTTGTCCACTAAATCAGTGATCTGCTACGCTTGGGCAGTATCTCAGAGCTAAGAAAAAGGCACAGCTTTTCATCAGTTTGTCATAAATCGAGGCGGGAAGCAAAAGGAAAGCGCCCCGCCAGCTGGCCTATCATCAGAGATGGACTATAGGCTGGAAATTAAATGTTTACAGATGCCATCTGGGCCTAGGGAAACACACACCTCCCTTGTTAGATGAAAAAGTGACAAGAATTAAAGGACACTGGGCAGTAACTTCTATGAATTAAGTTCAGAGAAGACTATGTGGAAAGAATAAACCAGGACTAGATAGCTCTTTAAGGTCAAAATAATTTCCAACTTTTTCCTTTGGAAGTGTTGCATACACACGCACATGATAAATGTGTAAGGCATAAGATTAAAATTAAATACAGCCCCAGGTGCACACCATCCAGCTCAAGGTAAGAAACTGCCAGGCCCACGGAAGCTCTCTGCAGTGCAGCGTCTGGCCCCATGGTCCTCACCTATAGAAGTTACCACTGTCCTGCATCTTGTGTTTTTATTCATTTCTTCTTGTTAATAGTTTACCATAATATCTACCCCTAACTAGTAAGTTGTTTAGTGTTGTATATTTTTGAACCTTATTTACATGGACTTAAGACTCTTTCTGCAATGTGATATTTTCATTCAACATTATGTTTCTGAGATTCATCTTGCTGACTTTTCTAGATTGTTCATTCATGCACACTATTGAGTAGTATTCCATTTTGTAAACACAGCAGGTCCTCGAATAACATTGTTTCGCTCACTGTCATTTCATTATAGAATGATGAGATGCCATAAAAACTTAACTCTTATCTGTATATAGCCTATAATAAAATTGTTTTTATTATAAGTCATTTTGCTTAAAGTTGCAGAACCTACTAATGACATTAAGTGGGACCTTACTGTACACTGATTTGTCTACTTGGATAGCTCAGCTGTCACTGCAGGCATAGCTACCATGGGCACTCCTGCATGTGTATTCCTGCCCATACCAAAGCTCAAGAGAAACTCTTCCTGCCTGGGTGAAGTTGCTGGGGTATAGGGTGTGAGCATCTTCACATTTATAATTCCAAATTGTTTTTCCAAACCTGTTGTGACCACGGAGAACCTCACAGAGTTTAAGTGTTGTGGTTTTCTCATGCTCAACTTGTTGCTCACATAATAAAAAATATTTACTAATTCCTTATTGTTTACTGCATTAGCTGAAACTGTTTGCAGTTTACATACAAATTCACTTCTTTGGGTTAATACTCTTTGTTGTCTGCTCTGTAACATAAACCTGAATGCCCATCATAAATCATGCCTCTCATTGCATGAAAGATTCACATTTTTCAAGTCACACAAATACAGGTAATTTTTATTTTATTTACCTAAAATTCCATGTTTTCCATCAGAATTACCCTAGAACTAGCAAAAGAAAGAAGTTTACAGAATCCCACTGACCAGAGGCAGTATGCATACTGGTTAAGAAATGTGAAGGCAACAATTTTAATCATCAAACCTGTTGGGATACAAACACATTTCTCAGTTATCATTTATGTAAAGTTGGCAATGCATTCCATCATATGATTTATAAAAATTAAATGAGATAATAGATGAGATACACCTAATTTTAAATGTTTATCATAAAATGGACATTCAATACATTTTAGCTATTGCTTTTCAAAAGCCACTTGTTGATCAATCACTGTTTTAGAGCCACTTTAATGAATAGCCTACAGCCATAATATACCCATGTTCATGAAACAAACATATTCCTCCACGTTTGACTTCAATGTCATTCAATATTTTAGGTAAGGTTGCCTTATTGGTACTGAAAATCCCTAGAATTCTTTGCTGTGATGACAGAATAGTAATCTGCAGAAAGGATTATTAGGTCACAGACAAAAAGAGCACAGCTCTTAGTAGCAGTAAACTGAGGTCCACGGATTCACACACTTTCCAGACACTTATACATAGGCATGTTGTCTCTGGTCTCAGGGATAAATTCAACTCTAGAATGCTGGACCACTACAACATATAGGTCTTATTAAATGATGTTTATGTGAAGTTAAAGCATTGTAAAATAATTATCATCACCACTCACAATCCCAGAATGAGCATGTTGGACAATACACTAAACCACAGACGCAGATCCTAAGTGATAAGCACAACTCATTTCCACCCACACACAGTGCAGGTCCTGCCCATCGTCACCGATGGAAAGCTCCATGTCACAAACAGGTACCGACATCACAAACACATACTTAGTACAGTCCAGATCCTCCCATTTCAGAAGAGAGAGGGTGGGGACGCCTACCAGCTCTAACTACGATGTGTCCAGGATCAAATGTTATCCAAAATAATATTTTTTATTCTTTTCAATTTATTCTTAATTTTCTCCCCTCCCCCATTTAGCAATATTTTTCATGGAGAAAAATCAATACATCAATAGTTTACAAGTTCAATCTTTCTACACTGACTAATAGGATTAGTATGGTTTTTAATCCATGTTATTTGGGGAAAGGCTTCAGTCCTTGTGGAATTACAGTGCATTTTGTTCTAATTCTTATTTAGGTTACAGACTGCTCAGCCAGGAGAAAAAAAAATTAACTAAGTATAGCATCATTAAGATGCTATGGTTATTTATAAATCATTTTGGTCCAAAATGCTTTTAAGTTGCTTATAGATGCATACAATCTAGTGAGATAAAATATTTAAATTCTTTAAAGAGACCCTTTGGAAAATGAAAGTGAGAAAGAAAGATGGTGTCAGGAAGGTGGTTAATGAACAAATGCATCCTTTACAAATTATGCACTGAAGCAAGGTAGAACAGATTTAACATTGAGCCTGTACTGATGTTTAGAAAGCAAAAGTATAACCAGTAATAAGACTGTACATAAAACAAACCAGTTATTTGGGACACATGCCAATATGATGTCAGAGAAAATATTTTCCTATGGTGCCATGTAGAGAATATTTGATGACGATAGCTAAAGCACAGCTCAGAAGGAAGCAATTGTGTGGGTCAGTGTGTAGTCCAGTTAAGAAGCTCTCTGAAAGTCTCCCTTAATTGTGAACCAGATTTTAGACTGTAAGGAAAAATGGATGACTGCATTTCTAGGCCCTCTTCCATAAATCTCCCATTATCTCAGCCACGTGTGTGAAGGCATTGCGCTGGAGTGAATTGAGATTATGGTCCCTGTCAAGCACCAGGACAACTATAATTCTGTTTCCATTTACAAACAGAACCATACGCTATAAAAGTCAACTAAATTGCATGAATCATAAGTTGCTGATATGGAAAGATGGGCCCAGATAAGAATGAGAAAACTGCTTAATTTCTGGCTAAAAATGTGTATGGACAGTACTGGCAGTCAGAGCTAAGAATCTCCTCAGAAACAATTCAGGGTCTCCTCCAATGCAGGGTGCAATGCATGGTGGCAAATGATTTTGTTGAGAACACTTGCAGTGAAAATGGCAGCCTGAAAAAAAGAAAGGGAGGGGAGGAGGGGGTGAGGGGATGGGAATGAAATATGAAGGAATGGTGTCTATAGAGTATCTATTTTGAGCAACAAAACTTCCTGAAATACTTTCCATAATAAACCTGTGGCAAAATGTTGAACTTGGAAATAGATGTATGAAATAATAAGTTATAAAATAGTCACATGAAGGATATAAAGCATTTGTTGTTTTGACAGAGAAATTAATCATGTCCACTGGCTTAAAGTAGAAATTTGGGGACAGAGACTGAAAAATATAAGTGACCTGTAGGCCTATTTATTTTGGCATTCTCTGTTTGTAAAATAAATATATATAATTGAATGTCTTTTCTAGAGCTTGTGCTTTTAATTCCCCATGGCCTTACTTCACCCTATTGCATCAGGTCCAGTCTGGCTTCACTCCTTTTCTCTGAATCTGCTTGCCTCCTGAAGCCATTCAAGTTCCTGCTCCCCATGCATGGCTGTTTCCCGGTGGAACGTGGGAAAGTGGTGAAACATAAAAATGATTTTTATATTAGACTCTGATTAATAGCAGCTAGAGGTGACTCGGATTAACTGAAAAAGGTGTGCAAGAATTTTATTAAAAACATGCTAAAACTTCACACCATCAGAGTGTGACATGTAGTTCAGCAGCAGGCCACACTGGGGCAGTAGATAGCTTTCTTATATGAAAATGAAGTGTACAAGGAGTTCATGAAAACAAGATTTCGATGAAAACAAAATTATGGTCTCTCAAAGATGACATAGAATCTAACTTCATAAATATTTCCAAACCCCATATTTAGTTTGTAATAAAACTGATTGCTTGTTTGATTTTTGCTCTCCCATGGAGTCTACTTTCAACCTAGTCCCTATCAAGTTTTCAAACAGCCTAGGAATTTTCCAATTTAAAGGCTTTTGCACATCCTGCTTATCTTTGCCTAGAATATTCTCCTGACCCCACCCTAATCTTTCAGGTCTCAGTTTATATGTAATTTCCTTAGAGAAATTTACCTAGACACCGTTTCAAAAGCAAGTCTCTCTCACACAACATGAACATTTTTATGTAACTTTTATTTTCCTGTGTATTTCAGTCATGGCACTTATCCCAATGTATAAGTATTTTATTTATGCACTTTTCTATTTAAGTTTGTCTATTTCCCTCAGTATGCTTTGAGCTCCATGAAGCTAAAATCCTATCTCTCCAGGTTGCTTGTTAATTCCCAGAGCCTAGTATAGTGGGGCATAGGAGAAACTTGAAACTACTTTTGAATGAATGAATGAATGAATGGATGGATGGATGTATGGATGATGAATCCCTATGATTGAGGATTATTTTCCTTTACCCACGATTTCAACCAATCCCCACACTCCTGTAAAATATTTACAGTAATGAGAACAGCAGACCTGAAAACTGGTCTAGAGGGTATAGCAATTAAGGATAGTTCTAATATCCTCCTGATTAAACACTGCTTCTCTTCTGTTTAGAAACGTGTCCCTCTTTGCAGAGGGTGAGAGTGCAGAGGCTTAGAAAGAAAGCAGGTCACTGAAGGAAGAATGTTACACTTGTCCACTTCATTACTCCTTTGGCAGAGTTTTTAGTCCTTGCTTTCAGACACCACATCTTTTGCCTTGCTCTGCTTGTGCCCTTGTTAAGGCAGAAATGCAGAAAATGAATTACAGAAGAGTTTAATGCTGCCTTTCCCACCTACACTGAGAACAATAGATATTAAGGCTAAAAAGAATGTATATTAAAGCTAAAAACAGGATTGCAAAAAATCTAAATTTTGTGAAAGTCAAATAAAAAACACTTAAGCAGATGTGAAAACTGTATATATACAATGCAACATTAAAATACTTCTTCAGTGGGGCACAGTCTTTAAACAAATTTTCTAGAGTAGCATTGCTTTTCTGTTAATTCTATTTAATCTCTGATATTCATACATACCGCTTCACACCCGGAAAAAAACTGGTACCATTTTTTTAAACAACAACTTTTATCAAAGTACTTACATACATCTGCATATCATGCATTAAAAATCAAGTCTTTTGCTCATTTTCTATCTTTAAAGTTATGTTACTGTACTAATCACGTATTCTATTTTTCCTATAACATGATCTTCTTAGATGTCTTTACTCAACTTTCTCAAAAATACAAAATGACTATATTTAAAGTTTGTTTGAAAGCAATTCATCTTCAATATCTTTATTTCTGGCACTTTAGTATATTCTGGGGTGTTTTTCCTTTGTGTTTTGTTTTGTGTTTTCTTTTTTACTGTGTGTGTGTGTGTGTGTGTGCACATGTATGCATACCTTTCTTCAAGGTTAATTAACTTTGGAAGACATTCATCAATTGTTGCTTGCCAAACATTTTTGTGTTTTTTTAGTGGTTTAAAGTTACTGAAAAAAATAGGTTTGTTCTCTCTCTCTCTCTCTCTCTCTCTCTCTCTCTCTCTCTCTCTCTCTCTCTCTCTCTCTCTCTCACACACACACACACACACACACACATGCACACACACACACACACACACACACACACCACCCCTAATGCTGACTACTCTGAGGCTTCAGATAGTTAAGAAACACAAAAGCTTTACCTGAACATCTTTTAAAGTTGATATACCCTCATCTATCTATATAAAACCCTAATATGCAAATAGACCAAATGGCAGAACAACCAAACAACCAAACAACCGGTCACTATGACGTGCGCTGACCACCAGGGTGCATGTGCAGAACATGGCAGGCGTTGGCAGCAGGTGGCAGAGCATGGAACATGGTGGGCATCAGCTGCATTGGGATGGTGAAGCAGGTGAGCGGGGGCACCAGACCAAGGTAGAGCACTGGTCACTGTCATCAGGGCAAGTCTCTGGTGGTTACTGAAATTTCTTTGCTCCCATACACCACAGTCCTGCCCAGTGCCTGCACCTGCTGCCTGCGCCAGCCCCAAGAGCACCTGCTGCCAGTGCCAGAGCCACCACTTGCACCTGCTGCCAGTGCCTGGTGCCAGCCTCAATCACTCGGTACCGTCAGCAGGTGCGAGCAGCGGCTGCTGGCCCTGATCGCCCCTCAGGGTTTCTCCACCTCCCCCTGCTCCTGAGGGGTAATCAAGGCTGGCAGCTGCCTCTCACACCCACTGCCAGCAACGGCCCCACTCATGCCCACTGACAGCACTGGCTCCATTTGCACCTGCTGCTGGTGCTGGCCCCAATTGCTCCATGTTGTCAGGAAGTACAAGCGGGGCCGGTGCTGTCAGCATGTGGGAGTGGTGGCAGCAGGAGCAGGGCTGCTGGCATACAGGGGACTAGGGGCTGCAGTGGGAGGGGCTGGGCAAGGATGCGGAGGAGGGACCAAGACTCGCCCCTCTGCCCACCGCAGCCTTGCGGCCCACACTTCCTTTCAAAGTACATGAATTCATGCACTGGGCCCCTAGTCCTATATAATAAAAGCCTAATGTGCTAAGTGTCCAGTCGACCAGTCGGCCATTCAACCAATGAAAGCATAATATGCTAATGATATGCTAAGGCTGTTCAACTGCTTGCTATGACATGCACTGACCACCAGAGGACAGATGCTCTTACCAGTAGGTTAGCTTGCTGCCGGGGTTCAGCCCATCAGTACTGAGCGAGACAGGCTGGACATGCCCTGGAGCCCTCCCATGTCTGTCCCTGGCTCCAATCATGCACCAGTGGGGTCCCTCGGCCTGGCCTGCTCCCTCTCACAATCCGGGACCCCATGGGGGATGTTGGAGAGCTGGTTTTGGCCCAATCCCGCAGGCCAGGCCAAGGGACCCCACTGGTGCACAAATTCATGCACCAGGCCTCTAGTATCTATACTAATAAAAGGTTAATATGTTAATTAGACCAGGAGACCTTCCAGACAAAGCCATGGTGGCAGGGCTGAGTCAGAGGTGGTTAGGGGCGATCAGGCCAGGAGGGGAGTGAACAGTCTGGTGGGGGGGGGTAATTGGGGGCAATCAGGCTGTCAGGGGGCAGTTGGGAGCAAGCAGGCTGGCAGGAGGGGCAGTTGGGGGTGATCAGACTGGCAAGGGGGGTCAATTGGGGCGAGAAGGTCGGCGAGGGACCCCCCTCAGCCCAACCTACAAAATTTGTGCACCGGGCCAGTAGTATCAAATAAATGACAATGTGTTTTGGTCACTACAAGTAAAATTATGGCATTCTTTATTTCCAAATACCAATAATGTAGGAATCAATCAATAGAAAATGTCAGAAGCAACAATTAACTGTTAACTGAATGATCTTATAATATTAAGACCAAGTCAGAAAAAGCTATGATATATACAAATTTCAATTCATATTATATTATCTGTGTTTTGTGGTATGAAAGAACACAAAATTCCATCTAGTTCAAAGTTCTTTCAAGTTAGATGGAAAGGTGTTTTTTGAGATTCCAGCAAGTTTTAAAATTTGTTTAGTAGGATATATATGTTTCCTAAGAGCTAAAGTAATGCATTCACTATAGACACAGTAACTTTTGGGGAGACTTACAGGCAGTTGGATTGGCTGGGGTGCAGGTCAAGAGATGGGGTGTAATGAATTACACCCAGATAAGGTGAGGGCTTTCAGAACCACATCAAGGAATTTCACTCTTTTCTACCTACCACGGAAGAATTGGAAGGGATTTACCCAAGACAACAACACAACTTCACATAAGCATACATTCAAGTTGGTGAGACAAAAAAGTTACTTTACCAGATACATTAGTAAGTAAAATTGCATAATTTACCTCCAAATTAAGAATTTCTCTCTTCCCCTGACCCTCCCCCCAAAACATTTCAGCAAACAGATTTGATGCCAGTTATTAAGTATGAAACATTATTCCCTCTGCAAGAGGGGACTTCCAATTTGTTCTTTTAGTTCTCAGTGTATCTATTTCCAAGGGAGTATAACCAAATCTCCACATCCTATCTTGTAAATCAGTATAAGTTAACTCAAAAACAGAGAGAAATGCAATAAGTTCCCCTGAAATTACCAGCTGAGCTGTCTGAGAAGACTGGATTGAATTAACACTGTAATCACAAAGAAGCAGTTTCTGTGTTTTGTTGTTGTTTGTTTTTTCAGGAAATCATGTAGAGAAAACCTGAAGTTCATGCACTGTCTGGCTCAAAGGAAGATGCTGTCAGGCGCAGCTGCCCCTCCAAAAGGCCACTGCCAATCGCCTGAATGGTGTGTAGTGTTAAAAGCGACCCACCAATGAACATGCCAATGCTCCTTAGTAAAGTGTTTCCCATTCATGCTTCCAGAGGTGGTGTCTATTTCCCTACTCAATCTGGGCTGCCCGCGTGGCTTGCTCTGACCAATGGAATGTGATGTTTGAAGCCCAGGTCCTTCAGTTCCTACTTTCCATCTTGGAACCCAACTCCCACCTAAAGAAATCCAAGTTGTCCTGCTGAAGACAGTGGGCACATGGAGACCCAGGTCCTGCAGGATGAGGAACCACAGGTTAGGAAAGAGTCCACAGAGGACTGTGGCTTTCCAGTGACAAGCCCCAAGCCCCAGACATACAAATGAGGCCACAGGAAGCCACCAACTGTCCAGGCAAAACTGTGCCAAGCGCAGATGAATTATCCTGCTTAGTCCTGCCCAAATTGCTGCCCCACAGAATCATGAAACGATAAAATGGCTGTGGCTTCAAGCCAACAATATTGGGGTGGCTTATTACACAGGAACAGATACACAATGCAGGTGGAAACACGTTTCCTGCTACCTTTTCAGAGAAAAATCCCAGTGGCAGACCATGCTTCCATGTAGGAGATAGCTAGGGACTCCATTAGCACAAAAATGTCACAGCCCGTGGGACGCAGAGATAAAACCACAGTCTCAAGGCCCTGTGCACAGCAGGAAGCACAAGAAGTCAATGTCATGGAGCCGCAGATGGCCCGAGGGCCTTTCCAACGGGCACGGGAGAAGCAGCAGCAGCAGAACAAGCATACATACATCACTGCAGCCCAGACAGTGATGTATGTATGCTCGCCACGGAGGAATCTGAAGAACCAGGCCAGACCAAGCAGGAATCGTGGCCAGAGAAAGACATGAGAAAACCCATTGAAAACACTGGGTTTGGTTTTCTTTAGATGTTTGTGACAACTATAATAAACAATGTGGTTTTAAAAAATATTCCCTTGAGAAAGCAAAGGAAAAATAATACCCTTCCCCTTTTGTCCCTTATTACATCCACTTTATTATGTTTTTGGAAGTTTTGTTTATTCCCACTGTTTGTTCTCACTGTGAAGACCCATGAAGAATGTGTTTCTGTTATTTCTGTTTTTCTAAAGCTCTAACACAAAAGTTTTACAGTGTCACATATTGTGATAATTAAAACGCTACTTTTCCTTAACAAGCAGTGTCAAATAGTCACACTGAAACTCACTTCAGTGTGATGTGAATGTCGCCGTTTGGAAAACATTATGGTCTATTTGGAGTTTCCCAGGATGTAATTATTTAAGTATACCAAAGCACTTAAAATGTTTAGATAATAGAAATTATAAAAGTGCTAAATTGTAGATTTTCAAATATTTCTGGACACTAATAAAGCCAATGATTCTACTGAACACTTACTGAAACCAGCTGAACAAGACAAATAAAATTTATAAAGTTTTATTAATTTGACAGGATAACTTCCATTTTTATTTTCATTCTTTTCTAGCTTCAAAATAATGTAAATGTATTCCTAAATAAAACCTACATTTATAAATTCCTTGTTAGTATTCTTTTACTCTAGATAAAATCCTCTCTTCTATTTTTAGTTAAGCTACCCATCAGAATAATGTTTCTTATGCAGTAGCTCGGTATTTCAGAGCTATATAAGCAAAATGCATGATTAATTTCAATCCTTGATATTTAATTAACCATAATGGCGGTCTTCAAAAGATCTGGCCAGTAAACATCACAGCATCACTGCCAGGAAGTAGCCCTCAAATGTCACCAGGGCAGAGCTAGGATGCTAGTGTCTGACTTTAGTTCCAACCACTCATGCGGTTATAGACCAAACATAGTGACCCAGACCTTTCTGGATGTAAAATCATTTTATAATCATTGTTTTTTTCTCATGCAGTTTCAATCTAATCAACTGCTATGTGAAGAGAATCTAAGGTTTTGACATAGTAAGTGACCTTTTATAGAAAAGTGTTCATTTGTGTCTCTTTGTAATAAATCCACAATCTTGAAGACATTGCTGTTTGAAATTGTTTTTCTTGAAATACCACTGCAACCTTGTATGTTAGTTAAACGTCTTTGTCTGAGTTTTATTATATTGCACTTTCCTGACAACTTCCTTGAAGTATGCCCTCGTTCTCTGGAGACTTTCTAAGCCTGTTGAACAGCTTTTCTTATTCATTAACAACTTCCCTTACAATCTAATAAGTCTCTTAAGACCCTAAGGTCCTGTCAGACGCCATGTTTCTTTTTAATGTCTTTATCACATATTTGGGAATAATTCTGGTACTTTTCACTTCATTTATGAGCTTAATGACTTTTCTTGCATATATGACTGCTAAAAATTTTATATAACTCTTAATTGCATCTACATCTTCTCTCATGATGGTATCTTAGGCCCTCCGCAGATCACAAGTCTACTGATTTTCAGAGAAAAAGACCTAGTTTAGCTTCCTGTGGTTTTATTCTCTCTCATATTTGCTTTATTAGAGTATATTTGACAGTTTAATTCTATAGCATATGCTTTATCTCTTTCACATGGTCTATAGTGCTTATGCTTGGCTTTCTTCTCTGAGAAAGGATTAATTTTTTCTAATATAAGCTTATTTTAAATAAAATCACAGCTAAAAAGACACTTTGTATTTCTCTAAATGCTACCTTAATTTCTTTTCTTTTTTCTTGAAAAATACTCTACCCAAACTCTTTATACAGCTGCCTAAAACATTTAGCCCTAGAGATCTGTCTTCTCAGCTCCTTGGCTTTGATTGATGGACTCACAAAAGTAGGTCACAGGAGTTTTCCAGAAGGCGCACCTTACTCTCATATATCCAAAGTATTCCTTACATATGATTATTGGACTTAGTAAATAAAATTACAGATCGATCACTAACATTTAAATTTCACATAAACAACAAATAATTTTTTGGTATAAGTGTGTCCTCAATTATTTGTGGTTTATCTGAAGTTCAAATTTAGATGGATGTCCTGTGATTTATCAGGCAAACTTATCCTAATGGGGTAAGTCTTTCCCTGTTAGTTTTTGTCCTAAACCTTAATTGGGCATCTTCTGAGAGCACCATTAATTTAATATCCAGAAGCAAAAAACTATTACCAGAGAAGGTAAGGTTTTATTTTATTTTCACATACTTGATTTTTTATGATACTACAACTGGGATCACAGGAAGAGCTTGTACAGCCACCAATAGTGGCTTCCTCTCTTGTTCAGTGAGCCCCCTGGAAATTAAGTCATTCATTCAAAGTATAAACATTGCATACCTACTCTAAGATAAGAATTGTAATATCAAGAATTCAAAAACAATTACCAGTACTTGTCCACTAGAAATTTTAAATCCAGTAAATGGGACAAAAAAAGTTATAAGGATGTGACCATTTTATTGATATTAGTACCTGTATTTATACCTTTTGATTGAGCCATACTTACCTATAAATTATGCTGTCATTTTTTAATTTTAAATATTATTTTTATTTTTCAATTACAGTTGACATACAACATTACATTGTTTTCAGGTATACAACCCAGTGGTTAGACATTATGTAACTTACTTAGTGATCACCTTAATACTGCTGTACCTCTCTGACACCATACATAGTTATTATAATACTAGAGGCCCGGTGCACGAAATTCGTGCACAGGGGGTATGTGTCCCTCAACCCAGCCTGTACCCTCTCCAATCTGGGACTCCTGGAGGGATGTCCATAATCCAGGACTGCTGGCTCCCAACTGCTTGCCTGCCTGCCTTCCTGATTGCCCCTAACTGCTTCTGCCTGCCAGCCTGATCACCCCCTAACCACTCCCCTGACAGCCTGATTGATGCCTAGCTGCTCCCCTGCCACCTGGTTGCTCCTAACTGCCATCCCCTGCAGGCCTGATCAACCCTAACTGCCCTCCCCTGAAGGCCTGGTCACCCCTAACTGCCCTCCCCTTCAGGCCTGGTCCCCCCCAACTGCTCTCCCTTGTAGGCTTGGGTCCCCCCCCAACTGCCCTTCCCTGCAGGCCTGGTCACCCCCAACTTCCCTCCTCTGCCAGCCTGGTCACCTCAAACTGCCCTCCCCTGCAGGCTTGATTGCCCCCAATTGCCCTCCCTTGCAGGCCTAGTCCCTTCCAACTGCCCTCCCCTGCTGGCCTGATTGCCCACAACTGCCCTCCCTTGCAGACCTGGTCCCTCCCAACTGCTCCCCCCCTGCTGGCCATCTTGTGTCCACATGGGGGTAGCCATCTTGTGTGTTGGAGTGATGGTCACTTGCATATTACTCCTTTTTTAGATAGGATTACTAGAGGCCTGGCGCATGGATTCGTGCACCAGTGGGGTTCCTCGGCCTGGCCTGCAGGGATTGGGCTGGAATCAGCAGTCTGACATTGCCCGAGGGGTCCCAAAGTATGAGAGGGCATTCTGCAAAGTTGCTGTTGCTCAGCAGCTCCTGCATTGAGCATCTTCCCCCCAGTGGTCAGTGTATGTCATAGCTACCTGCCAACCAGTTGGCTGGTTGGCCCGTTGCTCAGTCTTTTATATACACTGAGGGGCCAGATTATTATGATCTCCTAATGTTTGTAGGCAAATTAGCCGCACACTGCATCGTATGGGATATGGAAGCCAAAGGCCTGTTCGAACACCTTTGCTGTCTGCAGTTACCAAGATAAAACGTCTCCAATTCGCACAGGAACACAAGGATTGGACAGTAGGGCATTGGAAAAAAGTCATGTGGTCCAATGGGTCACGTTTCCAGTTGCATCATGCAGATGGCAGAGTGAGAATTTGGCAGAAACAGCATGAAAGCATGCACCCACATGCATGAGTACAACCCTTCAAGCTGGTGGGGGCAGTGTTATGGTTTGGGGCATGTTTTCCTGGCATGATTTGGGCCCTTTAATTCGTGTGGAACAACGTCTGAATAGCACAACATACCTAAGTATCGTTGCTGATCAAGTTAATCCTATCATGTTGATGGCGTATCCCAATGGAGATGGCTTCTTCCAACAAGACAATGCGCCATGCCACAGTGCTTGTATTGTGCAGGAGTGGTTTCAAGAACATGAGGGAGACTTTACCTTGCTTAGGTGGCCCCCACAATCACCAGATCTCAATCCAATTGAGCATTTGTGGGACGAAGTTAAAAGAGCCATCAGGCAGCTGGTTCCACAACCATCCAATCTCACAGAACTGGACAGAGCTATTCATCAGGCATGGTGTCAGATTCCTCGCATCACCTTTCAACATCTCGTGGAGTCAATGCCAAGAAGAACTGCCTTAGTATTGAAGGCAAAAGGTGGCCCAACGAAGTACTGATGGGGTGGTCATAATAATCTGGCCACTCAGTGTATATAGATTGACTATATTCTCTATGCTATACTTTACATCTCCATGAATATTCTGTAACTACCAATTTGTCTTCTTAATCTCTTCAGCTTGTTCACTCATCCCCCCACAATCTCCCTCTAATCTGGCAACCATCAACATGTTCTCTGCATCTATGAGTCTGTTTCTGTTCTGCTTTTTCATTTATTTTTTTTGTTTTTGATTCTACATGTAAATGAAAGCATATGGCATTTTTCTTCCTCTGTCTGACTTATTTCACTTAGCACAGTATCCTCTAAGTTTATGCATGCTGTTGCAGATCGCAAGATTTCATTTCTTTTTTATAGCTGAGTCATATTCCATTGTATATATTTACAACTTATTTATTAATTTATCTACTGCTGGACACTTAGGCTCCTTCCATATCTTAGCTATTGAAAGTAATGCTGTAATGAACATATGGATGTATATGTCTTTTTGATTTAGTATTTTGAGTTTCTTCAGATAAATACCCAGAAATGTAATTGCTGGCCCTTTTTTGTCTCTTGTTATATATCCTTTGTTTTAAAGTCTATTTAGTCTGGTGTAAGTATTATTACCCTAGATTTTGTTAGTTTGTTTCCATTTTGATGAAATATATTTTTCATCCCATTACTTTCAGTCTGTGTGTCTTTTGATCTTGAATCTCTTGTAGATAGCATATGTAAGTAAGGGTTTTGTTATCCATTAAGCCTCCATATGTCTTTATTGGAGTATTTAATCCATTTGCACTTAAAGTAATTATTGATATATATGCATTTATTACCAATTCATTTACTTTCCTTCTTCTTCTTTTTCTTCTTCTTTTTCTTCTTCTTCCTCTTCTTCTTCTTCTTCTCCTTCTTCTTCTTCTCTTCTTCCTTTTCTTCAAGACCCTTTAACATTTTCTCTAATAATAGTTTGGTGGTGATAAACTCTTTTAGCTTTTTCTTGTTTGGGAAGCTCTTTGTATGGCCTTCAATTCTAAACAATAGCTTTTCTGGATAGAGTAGTTTTGGTTGTAGGTTCTTACTTTCCAGTACTTTGAATATGTCTGGCCAATCCTTCCTGTGGATAAATCAATTGACAGTCTCATGGGAGCTCCCTTGCAGGTAACTAACTGCTTTTCTCTTGCTGATTTTAAGGTTCTCTCTTTGTTTTTTACCTTTGGCATTTTAATTATGATGTGTCTTGGTGTGAGTCTCTTTGGGTTCATCTTGTATGGGACTCTCTGTACTTTCTGGACTTGTATATCTATTTCCTTCACTAGGTAAGGGAAGCTTTCCATCATTATTTTTTCATATAAGTTTTCAATTCCTTGCTGTCCTCTTTTGTCTCTTTTTGGCACCCAAATGATGTGAATGTTGGTATGCTTGAAGTTGTCCCAGAGGCTCTTTATACTAGTGTCATTATTTTAAATTATTCTTTTCTTTTTGCTGTTCTAATTGTTTTATGCTTCCTTATTTTCCAAACCTTTGGTTTGACCCTCTGCTTCATCTACTCCTCTGTTGAATCCTTTAATGTATTCTTCATTTCCATTAGTTTATTCTTCAGTTCTGACTGGTTCTATTTTATGTTCTATTTGGGATGTATTTCTTTGTCTTCTTATTTTGGCAGCCTCCCTGTGTTTGTTTCTATCTGTTGGGTAGGGCTGCTGCATCTCTTAGGTTTGTAGAGTGGCTTCATGTAGTAGGTGTCCAACAGGGTCCAATGGCACAGCTTCTCTGGGTGCTCCAGGCGTGTCACCTACCTGGTGGTCTGTGTACACTCTTCTGTTTTAATTGAGCATTGATTTCTTTCGATACTTCAATGGAGGGATTTACCCCTAGACTCACTGGCTATGAGGAGGGCTACAACCTCCATGGAGAATCAGCTGTACAGAGTGCTACTTCACAGATCAGGACTTACTTCAGTGGGCCTCTGGTGCCTGCTGAGTCCCCTCCATGAGTGTGTCTCTAGTGGAGGTCTTTAGGTGGTGGTGTTTCAAAGTGGTCTGAAGCTGTCCACCAGGTATGCTGGCTCTGGGGCCTCCCTGGAGGTGCACACCAAAGTGAGCTGCCACCTGTCCCTGCCCAGGGCCACCTATCATGAGCTACAAAGCTACCTGCAGATGGCTGCCACTTGTGCTGGGGTTAGACGGGCCCAGATGTGCCCAGGAGGGGCTACGCTGGGAACCCAGGCCAGCTGCCACGAATGCAGGGATTGGGTTGTTCTGCCAGAGGTATGGGGCATGCTGAGGCCAGATGCTGCTTGAGAGATTTTTTTTTTAAAGTCAGAAGCATAAACCAAGGCAGGCTTTTGTATGAAAACAAAACAAAACAAAATAAAACAAAAAAACTGGATATGGCTTGGGTTGGGCAAGCAAGTTGGATGAGTCAGGGCCTCAGATAATATCCAGGGTGGGTCAAACAGTGTGAGTCAGTTTGATGGAGACTCACTATGGTGCTCACCTGGCCGCAGTGTGGGGAGGACCCAGAAAAGGAACAATGGCCTCTGACAGAACATTTGTCTGGGAGAAAGTTGCCCTTCCAGCTTTCTCCTGATGCCAGGAAATTCAGCTCCTCCCCGTATATCTCTGGTACTTTTGAAGCTGTTGCCCCAGTGCTAGAGCTCAGAGCAAGTCTAAGTAAGTTTGTGTGGAGGCCCTTTAAGAAGAACTGCCTGGGATTCCAGCAGCCCATTGTCTCCCTCAGCCTCCAGCCCCACTCATTATTACAACCAGAAGTTATGTGACTTCTCTTCCTGGCTCTGGATCCCTGGGCTTGGAGGCCTGGTGAGGGGATGGGACCCCTCACTCCTAATGGGTCCAATTTTTATTCACTACATGTGGCTGTGGTACCAGCCTATTCTGAGTCTCTTCCCATCCTACCAGTCTTTATGTGACTTCTTCATTAAATCTTTAGTTGTAGGACTTTCGTTCAGCTAGATTTTAGGCAGTCTGAATGATGATTGTTTTGTAGTTTCGTTGTAATTGTGGTGTGGGAGGAGGTGAGTACCACATTTACCTATGCCTCTATCTTGACCAGAACCCCTGCTCTTGTTATTTAAAACATCTTATGCTATCACATAGGCACATACATGTATGGCTTTCTTTACAGTCGACAAAAAGATTAAGTATGACCCTGGGAGGATAAATTTGCTGACAAATGGAAAGTTAAGATTCAGAAAAAGATATTTCCATAGAACTATAGAAATGGTCTAAATGTAATTTTATGGCACTTTCTTTGCTTCAATAATCCAAACATTGGGCTATCATAGCTCAGTCCTCGCACGTTTCTTCTATAATCAGTTGCTCAGTCTGAGATTTTTAAGGTGTGGTCTTGAGATCCCAGTGGATCCTTGAGATCTTTTGAAGGGATCCAAAAGGTCAAAACCATTTTTATAATAAGTAATTTCCTTTTAACTGTCTCTTTCTCTCTGAGTTACACAGTTGGGATTACCAAAGGCAATATGGCAAATGATTGAAAGCTGAAGCAGGGATGAAAACCCAGTTGTCTTTTATTAAGGAAGTCTTTGAAGAGATATGTATAAATTGAAGGAAACCCTTTTTCTCTCACTACTAGTTTGTTTTGGAAAATATAATTAGTTTATATATATATATATATATATATATATATATATATATATATATATATATATATATCATTCACATTCATTATTCTATCATTTGACTACTTTAAGTAAATCAATACATACACATTTTGAGACTTTTGTTTTAATTTCAAATACAGTACATATTAATGATAAAACACAAAAAAGCAATAGTTTTCAGAGCCTCCCCTTCCAAACAATCTTCCTCAACTGAGATAATTGCTAAAAATTACCCATAGCCACCTAACATCCTCTAAAGCCCTCATAATATTTGAATAGACTATTAATTTTAAAAATGCCTCAAAAATAGAATTTCAGATTTGATCATAAATAATATGATTACATTAAAGTACTTAGGATAACTTAACATCTATTTTCTGTAATAATTTCTTACAGGAACATAAGAACAAGAATTGATGTGAAAGAAAGTAGGACTTTATTCTTTTTTTCTAAGTGTTAATTAGCTAACATTTTATAAAGAATGATAATTTCATAGCATGTTATAGAGTAAGTTCCTTTGAAGGTTAAAAAGAAAAAGAAAAAGAGAGACACTCCTTCATGCCTTGCCAGAAATGTATGGTAGCCAAGGCGTGGCGATTGCTGAAAGCAAAATGCAAGAGTGCCACCCAGTGGCCATACGGAGACATGGCAGTTCACATTTCACCAACACAAAGGGGAAACCATTTCTCCAAAATCGAGTTCAGAGAAAAACATTTTTAACTGAAATTCGAGTAGTTATTAGGAAAAATAAAGTATGGTTATAATCTTAATTTGTATGTTACAGCAATCTGTTTAAATCACTTAGCAGGTATGCCACAAGTTATATTAAACTAAGTATTGGACTAGGCTGAAATTCAAAAACCAACCACATGGAACTGAACTAAACATTTAAAAATGGCACACTTTGAATTAAAAGGAAAATCACCTCAGCACTTTTAAAAAACAAAATCGGTTATAAAACAGAGGCATCACTTAACTTGTTTCCTTTATTATACTAAACTAAGTTTCTCACAAGACCCTGAAAAGTTCCTTCCCCTGTATAAAGATAAACCTCACAGGAGTCTCTCCTTGTAAATTATAATAGACTGAAGGGCTATAGGTCCTTACCTCTCTATTTCAGAAAAGAGACATGACTCATTTTAAGGCCATAAAGGCTACTTTTAATATTTATTTCTTACATTATCAATCAGTACTTCATTTGAGCAACCATGTACAGTGTTTGTTGAACCAAAGCTTTCTGACTATATGCAGTGCTTCAAACATTGTGTGGAAAAATGCATATTCTCGTGACAATGTTAAAAGATAATTTTTTCTGTTAAACCTATGATATATTACCTAAACATAAAATTAAAGTCAGCGTGTATAATGATTAAGAACATGGGTTTTGGCATCAGAGAAATTGGATTTGAATCAAATCTCTGCCAATTTTGCTGTTTTACTTGGAACAATTATGTCATCAGGTATACAAGAAGAGGAAAATACTACTACTGATGTGGATATTATAGAAAGTAAGTGATATATTTTTATATTAATCACTTAGATATGCAGTTGACTATCACTAACATGAATAACACATTTTGGGGGAATAATCCATTATTGTGTCTTGTCATTAGTGGATGAAAGTGGTGGAAAATTTTATATAAATATTAATTGGATTTAAGAGATTAAATATATAAACTAAGGAAACAAAATAAAAGAAGACAAAAGTTGCTGCTATAGTTGCAACAAAATACTTTTGTCTCTGTGAACTTCCTCCAATTTAGGTAATCTTCAGAACCTGTTTTTCCATTTCTACAAGAAGCCACAGGACAATTCTCACATAATGACAAGAACAACCCTTCAGATAAACATAGTAATAAAGTTGATGCTAAAAACAAAGAGAGAATTATAAAGTACATTTAGTAAAATATAAACAAATGGGAATGTAGGTGTAGAGTACATAGGATTTATTTGTATTAAAACCCTTTGTAGATAAGTTAAAAGTGAGTAAATTTATGACCAACAGATCCTTAACTCAAAAAAATACGTTCTGATGTTATTTCTGCATGATGGAAAACAACCACAGAAGGAAAATTGGAGATGCAAGAAAAAATGTTGAGCAAAGAGAGTGCAAGCATTTAAATGAATTTAAATACACACAATCTGTGTGAAACAACAAAAATACTTAATGCGGGGAGAAAGAAAAGAGGGTTAAAATATGGGACAACAAAATGAGACAGATTGGGATTTGATTTAAAGAATCAAGGCCTATGTGTTATACAAAAGGGAGTAAAGATAGTGTTTATCATAAACTTTATACTTGTTAAAGTTTTATTGTAACTACTAAAAGAGTATAGGGAAGAAATTGAATTAAAAAATAAAAACCACTTAATGTAAGGGATGCAGAAAAGGTGAAGTAATGAGATAGAGAAGAAATATGCAAAATAAGAAATAAGATGATAATGAATCCAAAATAACCATAATCCTAATAAATATGAATGTCAATTTTACAGTTAAATGTAAAAAACAACAACAAAAAATGCATGTAATGTATTTTTGAGACTTATTTAGTTGATGTATATAGAGGCCTAATTTACTCTTTTAAACTACTACACATAACCATTTTTACATATCCATCCCCTTGTGCTATCTATTAGCAACAGTTCAGTGCACATCAGGTTCTTCCTGTGTATCTGTGTTACAGGGACTCTACAGTGCAATTATAAGCTTTTAGGGAAGAGGCATGCCAATTTCCCCAAATATCAACAAACTAATTATTTAAATGGTATTTCAGGGCTTTATATTTTATTCAATTGGGATATTCTCCTCCATAAACACCTTGAATAATACCTCATTTTTCAAAAAACTTAAGCTTTTTAAAATGTTATACAGTTTTGCTCTACTTTCCTTAACTTTCAGAAACATTTATTTCTAACTGGGGGCCCGGTGCATGAAGATTCGTGCACGGGGGGTGGGTTCCTCAGCCCGACCTGCACCCTCTCCAATCTGGGAGCCCTCAGGGGAGCCCTCTCCAATCTGGGAGCCCTCAGGGGAGCCCTCTCCAATCTGGGAGCCCTCGGGGAGCCCTCTCCAATCTGGGAGCCCTCGGGGAGCCCTCTCCAATCTGGGAGTTTCTGTCGGTCTTTGCAATCATATGAGCGAATTGTCTGAGACCCCAACCCAGTTTGGTTTGGTGCTCACAGAATAATAGAGGTCTTTTTTTTTCTTTGCTCCATTGGTGGAGATTTCCTAGAAGTTGCAGGATATCTTCCCTTTAATATTTCCTCAACACTGTGACTTTACTTATATCTCTCAACTTTGCTTTCCCTCCATCCCCCACCCACAACAGTAACTTTGCTCTAGTGTCTAGGAGATCCCACAACATGTCTGCCACCAGAACTACGATTCCCAGAATTCCTGGTGCTTCCTATGCTCTTGGTTCCAGCTTCCAATCCAGGGGCTGCACAAATGAAAAGGATTGTGAACTCCAGCAGCCCCCAGGCCGGGCTGACAGGACCAGACACTCCAGTGGAGTCCCCAGGACCCCGGCCACTCAGTGCCGGCACGCGCACACGTGCGCGCTGGCCACAGGCTCGAGAAGGAAGGGTCCCAGGGACACCCACCCCTCCCCCGGCCGCTCGGCTCCTGCATACCTCCACAAGGCCCATAGGCCCTCCATCTTTGTTGGTTTAATTTGCATACTAGCCCCTGATTGGCTGTGGGGCATTGTGGAGGTATGGTCAATTTACATATTTGTCTATTATTAGTATAGATTAGGTTGCTATGACATGTGTGAGCATGTATATGTGACTGGAATGTTACTAGTCAACTACATGTAGGTTATACAAACATGGTGACACACGAGGACCCACTACCTTAGCAGACAGTATCCTGATAAGTGCAGGTGGCAGAGGTGGTGTTCAGATGTTATTTCATACTGACCTACATTACAAAGTTCATTCCCTCCATGTTCAAAATTTATAATTTGACATTTTGGGTATAGGAGATAGATAAGCTTTAGGTATGATAACCATAACATTTGTTTGACAAATCTGGATATTTCTTGGAGTAAAATGGACCTGAAGAATAAACTAGGACTTATCTTTAGACAACCTATATGTCAAACAGGTACTCTTCTGGTTTTAATAGTGAGAAACATGCCATGAGTTGCCATGAAGTTGGTAGGCTCTGGTCTCCAGGAGATACTGTGTCTGTCTTTTGCACAGAGAGAGGCATTGTGGTCCCCTTTCTGTACATTGTGATTGTTAAGGAAGTGACATTTGCTGAAATGAGCCAGGACCTGCTACTATAGAAGGTGCCCTAAGGATGAATATGAAACAAATTGTTGCATTTGGCTAAGAATCAGAGGGAAGATGGAGATCAGGAGAAAGTTTCTTTCCCTAATTACTCATCCACATCTTACCACACATTCTGTCCAGCAGTTGCTTATGCAGAACTCAGGCGCTTTACTTTTTTTCTGAAACCTCATGTGACTTATGGCATTTTAAGTGAGCTTTAACACAAAGCACCTCACGCAGTGCCATTCCGCACCTGCTTTAATCTATTATGTGGCTCCCTCTTAAGACATTTAGACTTCATCCCCGCTTTCCACTGTAAATTATTTTAATAAAAGAAAAAGTGAACATTGTTGAAAATTACTGCCTTCTGGGACATATTAAGATGCCTAAAGGTGCTCAGGTGAAATTGAGATCCTGATAGGAGAGATGAGCTCTTCTTACTATTTTGGCATTACATTTCAGTATTTACCATTTTTTCAACATGGCATGAAGAGTTTGCATAACATTCTAGTTTACTATTTTTTTTTTTAGATAATTGAAATAATGCTAACACAAATTAAAATAATTAATTTAATTATGATCCGTGAGTGGTCTTCCTCTTGAAGCCAATATAGAACCATCACTCTTTTGCCAGCTTCCTTATTTAAAGTATCTTTACCAAAAAGAAAGACAGATTTCAAACAAATGTTTGATGTTGGAAAATGCCAAATATTTTTCTTTTGCTTTAACATCCCAGCTAGGCATCAATATTTAAAATATATTAATAGTTTTATGCCAAATCTCATTCATGTACTGTCCATGAATAGATTCAGTATTTTAGTACAAAGACTTTAAATATCAAATTCAATTGAGTTCTGATATCATGATTCTCTAGATATTTATACTGCAGGATAAAGTTGTTCATCTAAAAAGCACAGTCTGTCTCAAGCAGATGCATGCCATAAAAAAAAAAAAAAAAAATCCCATGAATTTTCTTCATTAAATTTTCTACTAGTTTAATGCACAAATCTATGTTACTGTATTAATCTGGTAAACTAGCAAAATAGGGGATAATTTTGTAATTATCTTAGTTGCAATATTACTCATTTTTGATACCTAGTAATGGCTGACCTTATGTTTTATTTGAACCGTGTGTTATGTTTAATAGCTCTGCAATCTTGGGAAAATTGCCAACTGCAAAGAGTTATTCTCTCATCTTTGCTACCAATCCAGCCTGTTAAGAGGAAAAATAAGGTTATATATGTCACACTCCTATAAAAACTGAAAGTGTTAGAAAAAAATAGATTTTTAAGGTTGAGAAGATAAATATTTACAATTATTAATAGTTAAATCTTATGACTTGGATTAAGAATGGCTTCTTTAGTTGGAAGCCATCTTCTAGATCTTTATTCTCAAGTTGTGTGAAATTTGAAAATGTCTTAGATAAAAACTGCTGCTTAACTTGTCACCCAGTTTTCTTCTAATGCACAGTACAAGAAGCCTTTCAACAAAAGATTGTGTGCACCATCTGTCCTTTTTGTGTTGCATAGTAAATTTTCTACTAAAAATGTCCTTTGCTTCCCACATTGGAACACAAGAAATTTGCTATCTTTCTTGGTCTCATAAAAAACTTAATTTAGTCTTTAATGTAAGTTGTTGAAGGCTAGAGTTGTATAAAAAGTAGTTATACAGAAACTCTAATTTAACTTAAAATTCACAAAATCTGTCATTCTATCAATGAAGAATTGCAAATATTTCTGAGGTAGAATTTCAACCATTTTTGGATGTCTTTTTTTTTTTTATTTGCTATTTGCAACTTCAACTATGTGTGTAACACAATTGCAAACTCTAAATTTTATATTATAAGCCTTTAAAATGAATATGATATGTGAACATATACACATTTTATATCATTTTGGATATAAATGCATATAGGTTCCTCTAAACTTTTAAAAGCTAAAACATCTCAGAAAGATGTATTTTATATATGTAGCCATTTATAAAATGGTCAACATGCAAATATAAATCTGAAAATTACCACAAAAGAGTTAAGAAAAATAATTATGCAGTGCTATTTTTATCATAATCTAATGTAAATATGAGATGTATACCTCAGCTAGGCATCAATATTTAAAATATATTAATATAGTTTTATGCCAAATCTCATTCATGTATTGCCCAGGAATAGATTCAGGAAAGGAAGCCCAAGAACAGAATACTATCTAATAAAAGAGTAATATGCAAATTAACCATCACTCCACTACACCCACCAGCCACGCCCACCAGCCAAGCTCACCAGCCAATCAGGAGCAAGTATGCAAATTAAACCCAACCAAGATGGCTGTGGCCACTGAGCGAGCAGGAGGGAGGCTTGGGTTTCCCTGGCGATGGAGGAAGCCAAGCTTTCTGCACACCCTGGCTGGTCCAGGCTTCGGCTCAAGGCTACAAAGTTTCAATTATAGAAGATAAATAAATACCAACAGAAATGGCTGCCGCCACGGAGCAAGCAGGAGGCTTGGCTTCGCTCCAGGCTACAAAGTTTTAATTGTAGAAGATAAATAAATCCCAGATACCAGGGCCTCCACGTGGGTCGCCGGGGGTGTGGCCAGCCTGCAAACCACCACAGGCCCCTCGCCCAGGCCGCCCCATGCCCTAAGGGAACCCCTACCCTGATCTGGGATACCCTTCAGGGCAAACCAGCCAGCCCCCACCCATGCACCAGGCCTCTATCCTATCTAATAAAAGAGTAATACGCAAATTGACCATCACTCTAACACACAAGATGGCTGCTCCCATGTGGTCAAAGATCCTGCCCCTATGTGGACACAAGATGGCCACTACAAGATGGCCAGCAGGGGAGGACAGTTGGGAGGGACCAGGCCTGAAAGGGAGGGCAGTTGGGGGTGATCAAGCCTGCAGGGGAGGACAGTTAGGGGTGACCAGGCCAGCAGAGAAGGGAAGTTGGGGGTGACCAGGCCTGCAGGGAAGGGCAGTTAGGGGTGACCAGGCCTGCAGGGGAGGGCAGTTAGGGGCAAACAGGCTGGCAGGGGAGCAGTTAGGCATCAATCAGGCTGGCAGAGGAGTGGTTAGGGGGTGATCAGGCTGTCAGGCAGGCGAGCAGTTGGGAGCCAGCAGTCCTGGATTGTGAGAGGAATGTCCAACTGCCCGTTTAGGCCCGATCCACTCGGACATCCCTCGAGTGGTCCCAGATTTGAGAGGGTGCAGGCTGGGCTGAGGCACCCCCCCTTGCACGAATTTCGTGCACCAGGCCTCTAGTATAAAAGATAAACCAAAGAACTTATATACTTACAGGCATAGCTCATGGACATGGGCACTAGGGTAGTGAAGACATGGGGAAGGTGGGAGGGCCTGAGAGGATAGGGGTAAAGGGGCGGGGGGAGATATCTGTAACACTATCAACAATAAAAAGGTTATTAAGAAAAGATTTAGAGGCTATGAATACACAGAAAACACAATGTATAAGAGCACAAATTGATATCAGCTCAAGTTACTAAGTACCTAGTATGTGCCAGTTGCCCTTATACACTTCATTTAAATGGAAACTAGTTACTCTTACCAATGGAAGAAACTGGAGATTTGAGAAGTTTATGATTTCTTAAAATAATACTACCTAATTTTTTTTAGGAAATTAGACATTTGTTTATTTTCTTATTTTACTTACATAAAATAACTCTCACACTTTTAATAAATCACATCCTCAGGCACAAGCACCATGATTCATGACCCCAGAGCAAAATAAAAAATACCCAGTATGCTGTAGCCAGTTTTGCTCAGTGGATAGAGCATCGGCCTGTGGACTGAAAGGTCCCAGGTTCCATTCCAGGTTGCGGGCTTGATCCCTGGGGAATGGCGGGGGGGCGTGCAGGAGGCAGCTGATCAATGATTCTCTCATCATTGATGTTTCTATCTCTTTCTCTCTCTCCCTTCTTCTCTGATTAAAAAAATAACTTAAAAAAATTAAAAAAGGATACCTGGTATCAGCAAAATACTTTGTATTAAGTAGATTATCAATAAATGTTTATTGAATTAATTAAAATTAATCTGAATATAACTGATCCTGGCAAATATTTGTAAATTTTATTTTATCAAGTTTTTGATTGATTGGTTGATTGATTAATCTGAGAGAGAGAGAAAAACACCAATTTGTTGTTCCACTTACTTCCTGGTTGATTCTTGTATGTGCCCTGAATGGAGACCGAACTCACAATGTTGGCGTATCAGGACAACGCTCTAACCAACTGACTACCCAGCCATGGCTTATTTTATCAAATTTTGTTGTGAATGAACCAAAGGAGACTTGTATATTAAAAAGTTGTTTTTCTTATAGGAATTTATATATAAAATATTATGTAATAAATCACATTTTAATATACTAGAGACCATAGTTACAATTTTCCTTTAAACATGATTTCAACCTTACTGATATAGCAAAATATTTTATTCTGCAAGTATAATATAGCTTATATTTATAGTTGCTAAAACATGTCACTTCCTAGAATTATGAGGAATAATTCGTTACGCACAAAGGCTTTACCTTAGAGTAAATAAATGTTAGCCATCATCTTAATTTAGCCTCCCAAGAGAGTGGTTCTCTGCCCCTAAGAAGATATTAAGTCAAATCTAGTCTTCATGAATTCAGGTTCCTTGTTTGGCAAGAATTGTTCTGCTACTTAAAAAAAAAAAAAAAAAAAAAAAAAAAGAATTGTTCTGCTACTAATTAATTAAAATAGAAATGAAAGAGTCCTGAATTAAAAAAAAAAAAAAAAAAAAACAACAACTTCCAAATGGAACAAATGAGCTTTGAATCAATCTCAATCTATTTTCTTAGAAGAGAACTGGTGATGTCCCAATACCAAGACACTGGGCACTAGTGCTTAAAAGGAGGCCACTGGGAACAACAGCACATTCTTAAAATTTCAATTAAGAAACAGTATCTACACATATGCCACTCAGGGATTCCTTTAGGAATTTCTCTATCTTTCTTTTGTATTATGCTAAATTCGTTTCTCCCCAATTGTAAGTCATCCCTTGCTTTCTCTTACACTTCTCCGGAACCTACATTTTCTGTGTTCTTTTACAGAGTCCACTTAATAAGTTGGGGTTCTCTTCCAAGTATCCCCAAGAGCTAGGATGCATTTGGGGTAACATTTTGAACTAATTTTATCCTTTCAGAAAAGCACATGAAACCAAAACTCCAAGGTGTGCCATATCTGTTTTATTCCCTGCATGATATTTATATCAATTTTTACATTGCCAATTTCTCAAAACTGTAATTTCAACAATCTACATATCTATACTTATAAGATGACAACTGTAGTTAAGTTCATTCCAACACTCTTTTCCAGCAACGGATTTCATACATTCTTATGAATTGACCATGGGAAGTGAGTTCGGTATTCTCCTTCAGCATCTTGATAGGACAAAGTTAACTATAAACATAAAACTGTGTTTTGATATTTTAAAATTATTTGGAATATACACTCAAGGCGAATATACATATGTGGTCAATACAGTAAATGAGATATGTTTAGGAAGGAAAGCAAAACATTTGCAATTTATTCCATATGACTTTCAACCTAGTAGCGCCAACTTACTATGTTCAGTGACCTTGGGGAAACCAGGCTGTTTGGAGGTCATGAATGTTAACTTGAAGCCTCTAGGACAGTGACAAGAAATTTTCAGTGATGCCAAGAGGAGTCATTGCTCCAGCTGAGTGGGTAAACTCCCTTCGTCAATGAAGGAGGGCTGCTCATTTTGACCCTCTGCTCTGATTTGGGGACAAAGGGACAAACAGAGCTAACATTGCTACATTTACAGAGCACACAGTGTGTTCAGGTCCTGTCACTTTCTTTCCAAAACACCCCACTGGTCCTCATCATAACTATAAAATCCAAATTCCTTTCCATTGTCTCCCTGTTTGATCTGACCTGATGCTTCTCTCCTCTGGACTCAGTCCCAGGCATGCTAGAATTCTAATTTGATATTTTAGTAATATTTGAAGACAATTTTATAGAAAAAATTTTTAAATGAACAGGTAACTACTGATGTCCAACTCAACTAAACTTTCAAAACATTTTCTAGAGTCTCTTGAATATCAATGAAAAATTACAACAGATATAATGGATATAAGAGAAATTAATAATCAGTGAAGAAAAACAAAAATGTAAAAACTAAATCTTAGCAAATAAGTGTACCAATTTTTTAATAAAGAACTCAAATGAAAAACTAATCTATTCATTGAGAAATTACTGTAATACAGAGTCAAAGATTAAAATGTTGAAAATAAATTTTCTTCTTTTGTTCCAACCCTTAAAAAATATTCATAAATTTTTCTGGAATACAAAAGTTTCAGCAACCAGCCTTCTTATAGATTCTTATTTTACAAAACAAATAAATATGATGGAGAATTTCTTTAAATATTAACCATAAATAGAAATCAGAAAACCATGTGAAATTAGCTTGTATGTTTTATTGTGAAGGATTTCCTAGACCTGATTTTCTGAACAAAGCAGAAATGACTATTCTCTTGATGTTCCACAATTTTTTTTGCTATTCAGAAAATTTTCAAAGATGTAAGACAGCTTTTTGTTAGACATAAGTAGGAGATGTTTTCCAGGGCAGTAACAAATCTGTGATTAGCATCTGGGTAAGAAGCAAATTGCCTTCTGTTAAATGAAAAGAAAACAGTAAACCGTAATATTCTGGGAATCAAGTATTACACTTCCTGAATTAAACTGCTCTTCTTTCTTCTTCCAAGCTAACAGAAATACCATACTTGTGCCCTAACTTCCAAAGTCAAGGGTGAAAGACAAAATAAACACACCTAAAAGTCTGGACAACTGAACATCATCAGCTTGATGTGGAAGAGAACGAGTTTGGTAGCTTTCTCAAAAGCTTGGTAGATTTCTGAGATAAATATACCTGGAAACATTATTTTATATGCTCATAAGTAAGAACACACAAAATAATGTTTAATTTTTTACCACAGGCCTCCAATGTGATTTTAGGTGTGTCATCTTAGATATAAAATCAGAAATTTACAATCTAAAGAAATGCTTGAAACTTTTATGTTCAGGTTATTTGGGGGTATTCTGGTTCTCCAACTGCCTGTTGTATTTGCCCTGAAGAATGAATCTGAATTGCAAGACATTTCACAAAGTTTGGTTATTTTTTTCACACTAAGTGCAATATACTATCAGCACCCAGTCTTTGTAGTTGACCTCAAGCTGTACCATAAGAAGTCAGTCACCTCATCCACATAGCTGTCATTTTCTGTAAAAGTCCAATTCTTTATTAAAAAGTACAGTTTAGACCAGTATGAATAGAAACTAGTCACAACCAGAAATGTTTTTAGTAGCAGTTTTAAAAGTTGTTGATGCATTGCCATATCTTTTCAA
The DNA here is from genome assembly GCA_025583905.1 of Ia io. NCBI lineage: Eukaryota > Metazoa > Chordata > Mammalia > Chiroptera > Vespertilionidae > Ia > Ia io. The sequence continues at coordinate 14,106,873 of JAJQQW010000009.1, read as the reverse complement.
TTTGCCCTAATTTCCTTGATTAATTATTTTAAAGCATTCTTAGAAATTAAAATGATCAATATGACTATTTGCACAGATTTCTTAAAATAACACTCTTATAATATAGATTATCCATATTTATTTTACTATATTTTTCTTGAGATAAATTACTTCAAAATTTAAGTATGAAACACAGCTCCTATTTGAAGCAAACATTTTCATTTTTAGTTACTTTTAGAATGTTCTCATCCTATATAATAAAAGGGTAATATGCAAATTGACCCTAAGGACTGGTTGCTATGGTGCACGCTGACCACCAGGGGGGAGACGCTCAATGCAAGAGCTGCCCCCTGGTGATCGGTGTGCTCCCACAGGGGGAGCTCCACTCAGCCATAAGCCAGGCTGAAGGCTGCAAGTGCAGCAGCGGTGGCGGGAGCCTCTCCTGCCTCCTTGGCAGTGTTAACCTTTTGCACGCGGATGTCCAGTGTGACTCGACACGGTTAGCATCGGTAGCAGCTCGTATGTCGAGCCACACTTGACACGTAGTTTCACCGCGGGGGGAAGGGGGATTTTTGTCTATTTTTCCAGTATCTTTTCTTGTTTTCATTAGCATGAAAGGACAAGCAAAATGTAAATGCCGTCTCAACTGATGCCACCACCTAAGCTTATCTTTTGCATAGGCAGCAATCTTGAGTAGGAGGGTCCAAGGCATGAGTCGTTGCATCATGCCTTTTTGAGCTTGCATCATCTTCCCTTGGTAAAGAACCTTCCCTATCTTTTCATCTCCTAGGTTTGTTTAGGTTTCTATTAGCATATCACAGATGTTGTCATGACACAGGGTTTAGTTGGATGATTAGTTTGCCCCCTAGCAGTCGCACGTTCTGAGTGAATTTCCCCTCCTCAGGATGGATAAGTTTTCCAAAGACATAGAAAGCAGCGATGATGAATTTTACTTCGAAAACGAAGAAAAAAGTGGAAAATGTACTAGTGATGAAAGTGAGTTCTCCGAGATGCGAGTGGAGATGATGAACAAATCGCTGGTCCTAGTGGAACTACAGAAAGAAAAAAGTCCCTTGCTTTGCCCAAAGATCTGGCTGAAAGTACTGACAGTGACAGTTACATTGAATTCATAAAGGCAAAACGAAGATGCACAATTGTTTATTCGAGTGAGAGTGATGGAGATATAGGTGATATCATTGACAAATCGGGTATAAGACCCAGCAAAAGTACATTTCTAGGGGAAAACAGGAAAAAGAAAAGTGGACATCTACATCTGTGAATGACAAAGAGCCTAGCAGAATCCCTTTCTCCACTGGACAGTTACATGTTGGACCTCAAGTTCCTTCTGGATGTGCCACACCAATAGACTTTTTTTCAGTTGTTTTTTACTGAGACGTTGATAAAAAATATAATGGATGAGACAAATGAGTATGCTAGGCATAAAATTAGCCAGAAAGAACTAGCCCAGCGATCCACTTGGAATAATTGGAAAGATGTGACGATAGAGGAAATGAAGGCTTTTCTTGGTGTAATACTAAATATGGGTGTATTGAATCACCCCAACTTGCAGAGTTATTGGTCCATGGATTTTGAGTCTCATATACCATTTTTTCGATCTGTTTTCAAAAGAGAAAGGTTCTTGCAAATATTTTGGATGTTACACTTGAAAAATGACCAAAAGTCAAGTAAAGATTTGAGAATAAGAACCGAGAAGGTAAACTGCTTCTTGTCATACCTTGAAATGAAATTTAGGGAGAGATTCTGTCCTGGAAGAGAGAGTGCTGTTGATGAGGCTGTTGTTGGTTTCAAGGGAAAGATACACTTCATCACATATAATCCTAAAAAGCCAACAAAATGGGGTATTCGTTTATATGTCCTCTCAGATTCAAAATGTGGTTACGTACATTCATTTGTCCCTTATTATGGAGGAATAACATCTGAAACGTTGGTGAGACCTGATCTCCCTTTTACTAGCAGAATAGTTTTAGAGCTTCATGAAAGATTGAAGAACTCAGTACCTGGTTCTCAAGGTTATCATTTCTTCACTGACAGGTATTACGCTAGTGTCACTCTTGCAAGGAATTGTTCAAGGAAAAAACACACTTGACAGGGACAATAATACCCAATAGGAAAGATAATCCACCTGTTATCAAACATCCAAAGCTAATGAAAGGAGAGATAGTGGCTTTCAGGGATGAAAATGTAATGCTTCTTGCATGGAAAAACAAGAGGATAGTCACAATGCTCAGTACATGGGACACTTCAGAGACTGAGTCTGTGGAAAGGAGAGTGTGTGGTGGTGGGAAGGAAATAGTTCTCAAACCCAAGGTCATGACCAACTATACAAAGTTTATGGGGGGTGTTGATATAGCTGATCACTACACAGGCACATACTGTTTTCTGAAGAAGACTCTAAAATGGTGGCGTCAATTGTTTTTCTGGGGGCTTGAGGTCAGTGTTGTAAATTCCTATATATTGTACAAAGAATGCCAAAAAAGAAAAAATGAAAAACTGATAACGCATGTGAAATTTATTAGGAAACTAGTACATGATCTTGTTGGGGAATTCAGAGATGGTACACTAACTTCCAGGGGTAGATTATTATCCACTAACTTAGAGCAACGTTTAGATGGAAAGCTCCATATAATCACACCTCACCCTAACAAAAAACACAAAGATTGTGCTCTTTGTTCTAACAGAAAAATCAAAGGAGGAAGAAGAGAGACGATTTATACTTGCAAAACATGTGAATGTAAACCAGGTCTTCATGTGGGTGAATGTTTCAAAAAATATCACACCATGAAAAATTATAGAGATTAAAATTACTCTTTGAATGTATCAATAATTTGAAATATAAAAAAAATCCAAATAAATAAGTTTGTATGTAAAGAAACTCCAGTTTTTTATTCTACTGCCGCACTTTGTAAAATCTGGGATATTTAAAAAATTAAATCCCGAGTAGAATAAAGGAATCGAAAAAAAAGCAAGCGAGTGCAAAGGGTTAAGAATGTCCCACTGATGGCTTAGCGGGCCTAAGCCATTAGTCAGACATCACCCAAGGGCTCCCGTGCAGGCTGGGCTGAGGGACCCCACCCCCCAGTGCACGAATTTTCATGCACCAGGCCTCTAGTTTATCTATAATACCATACATCTGTATTAATTTCCTCTACTTACTTCTTAATGTCAGAGTCAGTAATATGCTTATAAATGGCACCATTTACCTCTGTCTTTCTTTTTTAGCTATTTAATTATCAAACTCATGAAAATATACATTTAAGATATTTCTGTGGAAATACCTGTTTTTCATTCATCTTAAAATATAACTAAGTGTAATTTCAGTTTGATTTGGTAAGCAATTACTTTGAGGCAAAACTTTTGTTAAAACAAATTATAGCATTACATTTTTATTGATTTCAGTGAGAAAGAAAGAGGAATCGATAGATAGAAACATCAATGATGAGAGAGAATCATTGACTGGTTGTTTCCTGCATGCCCCACACTGTGGATTGAGCCTGCAACCCAGGCATGTGCCCTGACCGGGAATTGAACCAGGACCTCCTGATTCATAGGTCAACATTCCATCACTGAGCCATGCCAGCCAGGCAATAATCAATTTTATAAGAAGAATTTTTAAAAGAAAAATGGCAATCCCTGAAAAATAAAAGAATTTATTTCTATAGTATTTTTAAAAAATTCTGCAATAATCTTTATATATAAAACCCTAATATGCAAATAGACCGAATGACAGAACAACCAAACAACTGTTCACTATGACATGCACTGCCCACCATGGGGCACGCAGGGAACACGGCGGGAGTTTGCAGCAGGTGGTAGAGCATGGAACATGGTGGGTGTCAGCTGCAGCTGGATGGTGGAGCAGGTGAGCAGGGGTGCCAGACCAAGACAGGGCGCTGGTCACTGTTATCGGGGCAAGCCTCTGGTGGTTACTGAAAATTCTTTGCTCCTGTGCGCTGTGGTTCCACCTGGTGCTTGCACCTGCTGCTGGTGCCAGTTCCAATTGCTCTGCGCATGGGGGCAGCTGAAGCAGTGGTGGCAGTGGGAGCAGAGCTGCCAGCAGAAAGGGGACTGGGGGCCTCACAGAAGGGGCCGGGGGCCGCAGCAAGAGGGGCTGTGGGGGGCATGGAGGATAGGCCAAGAACTGCCCCTGTGCCCACTGCAGCCTCATGGCCCACAGTTCCTGTCAAGGTGCACGAATTCATGCACTGGGCCCCTAGTACAGTTAATAACAATACATAAAAATAATGTATTTAATAACAATGGATACAATAACAAATCAATTCAGATAAAATGCTAAACTCATTATCTATGGTTTTTGACACACTTCATGTACTAAAATAATTATCTGAATAATGTCAATTATCAAAACACCTCACTATCTGCTCCCTTTTCCCTTAAAATGGGTAATTTCCAGCATTTATATAATGCATATATGTGATGTGTCTTAAACTGAGCATTAACAGTTTTTGTGCTCTTTTTCTAAAGATTTTATGTCTTTTATTCAAAATCACTGTGACAATTGTGGTAAAGTTTTTTTTTTTTCCATTGAAATATTTAATTTCTGATGTAAGTTTTAATAAAAGATAGTATATTTTAGATAACACAAACATACATTTAAGGAAGCTTTTCCAGTATGAGAACAACCCATGTAGTGGTAATAATGATAAGTCTAAGTTAAAATAGAAGTAATTATCAGTAAATTAGTACCTACTACATTTCAAGCACCAGCTAGATTCTTAATGACACTTTTTAAAATATTAATAACCACCCCTTAAGGTATGAGCTACAATATGCATTTTAAAGTGTTTTTAAAAGTAGGTAACTTGTTCAAAATCATGGCGTTAATACATTATCAACCTAGAATTTGAACTTGAACCTTGTTTTATCTGCAGAGAAGAAAACAAAAGAATGGTGGGTGAATGGGGGAAGATAAAGATATTAAAAAATACTCCTGAAATGACAAATACTAAATGACCACATTTTATGAATCTATTGATACACAGATAAGTCACAGTAGCTTTCATTTACTGGGTGTTAAGTGAGTTCTCATTCATCATCAATATAACTTTGCAAAATGTTTATTTCCACAGATGAGGAAATTAATGCTAAAGATAGTAAGAAACATGAGGAAATTAATGCTAAAGATAGTAAGAAAAATGTCACTGCATTCAGGTGACAGCTATAACTGGAAGGTCTGGAATTTGAACCAACATTTAACCATCCAGAATTCCTCATTTAAAAGCACTTACCTTATTCCCTCTTCAAATAATAACTTTTAATAAAATTACTACAAAGTTGAATCTAACCAGAAAATGCAATTTAAAATACTCAAGATATATGTTCAGTGCAGCATTAAGCACCGTGGCCAAGACATGCAGGAAACCAAAGTGTCCTGCAGGGAGGACTGGGTAGAGAAGATGTGGTACATATACAAGATGAAATACTACTCAGCCATAAGAAAAGACGAAATAGTGCCATTTACAGCAACATGGGTAGACCTTGAGAATATTATGCTAAGGAAATAAGTCAGAAGAAGCTAAGAGTCATCTGATTTTACTCATATGAGGGATATAAAATTGAAATTCATGGACACAAAGAGCAGTGTGGTGGTTGGCAGAGTGAAGGGGATGAGGGAGTGGAGGGGGTCCAATATATGGTGACTGAAGATGACACACCGTGCAATGTATACATCGTGTACATAGAAATCCACACCTGAAACCTATGTGATCCTATTAACCAATGTCACCCCAATAAATTTAATAAAAAATATTAAAATACTCAAGAACACTGAAGATAATGATATTAAAAAAATACTCCTGAAATGACAAATACTAAATGACCACATTTTACTCCAGTATTGATCTGTAAAAATGTATAAGGCTAGATTTTTTCCCCACAGGAGATGATTTCCTATGATCTCTTCATCTACACACCCCGCATTTATCACTCATGACATTTCCTTGTGTAATGCTGCTTTTTCCCACAACACAGCACAGGCTCAAATCACTTTAGTCGAAGCCTTACATCTGTTCTCAGGAGGTGAACAATATTAGCCTAGGAGTCAAATATTACAATTGTCTTTTCTATATAAGTTTACTAAAGGAATTAAATGCTATCTTTTATTTCAAATAGTTGCTATATATAAAATTATAGATATAAACATTTTTCATTTGCTGCTTTATACTGTCCCCAAAAAGAAGAGGATGCAAAACATAATGATTGCCTACACACATTCATTACTAAGGAGTGAAATCTCAACTCTAAGTTAACATAAAAACCTGAAATAGTTTGACTTTTGCATATTCCAACCATTTCTGGGTTTATCAAGTATCACTAAGGTAAATCTCAGGCATGTGCCTTATGTTCCAACCTTGGCCTACGTATGTGAGACCACTCAGATACATATTTAAGGTATCCAGTGGATAACTGAGAACTCAAATATGACTATGTAACCTACTTCTGGTAACTCCGCAATGCATTGTCTACAGTCTACTTTCCTTCAGAAATCTGGCTTGATCATTCCTCTAAGCAAGAGAATATCTACTTGACTCAAGTCTACCAAGGATTTCTGGATCAAACTCCATGTTTCTTGTGCTCCTAAAATAATAAGGGCGACTATTCTTGAGGATTTTGAATGTGTCAGAGACATATTTTTACATATTGTTTAACCCCATTTATCTTTTTTTTAACTCTTTGTCTTCAAAACAATGAGGATAATGAGTCTTAGAGAGTAACAAGTTTGCCTATTGCATATAATTAGAAAGTAGAGGATGTGGGATTTGCACCCAGGCCATTCATGATTAATATCAATAAAATTTTAGAGAAATGTAGTCAATGCTGAATGAAAAACTGTTCTAAGCCAATTCCAATTAAAGTCTGACTTAGAAGAAAACTTACAAAATGCTCTACGTAACAGCTTAAAAATGGGGAAGTTGAGGCAAAAATAATAAATTACTTGCATCATTCAATATTGCAATAAATCTTAAGGTCCAGCTTTGGTTTTTCACTCCAAAGCACTGTAGTGTTTGGTGATCTCTTGTCTCAAAAGTAGAATAAGCTATACCTTAATATTTTTATCCCTAAACTTTAATTTATTGCTGGACTTATTTTGTTGCTGACTGACTGAAGTCTAAATTGAGTTAAAAATATTTGTATCGTTTGTGCATTCCTCTAAGCAGTGGTATTTTTTGACTTAGTTTCTTTATGACTGAGGTGAACATTTTTCTAATTGGTATTCATTTCAGTAACTGTGAACTCTCCCAAGTGACAAATATGTAAAATAGCATAATGACCATTTAAGTCATTTATCTGTTAAACATTGATCCCTAGTACCTTGGCTCTCCAAAATCCCATGCCCTTTGAACTGAAATGATAATAAATTCACAAGAATCTAAACAGATTATTTAGATTATACTTACCAAGAATCAGTTAAATTTTAATACGTCTCAATTAATTTTTAAAAATGTATCTTTATTGTTGAAAGTATTACATATGTCCCTTTTCTCCCATTCATCCCCTCCACTCTCCTCTTGTCTTCTCCCCAGGCATCAATACATATAATTTATAAAAAATTTATCTTCTAACCTTTGTAATACATATTACAGTATTTTCTGAACAGCCAATACTGCCTAATGAGATCATGTGTGTATATTAACCTCCTAAAAAATCCTATATAATAAAAGCCTAATATGCAAATTGTCCCCTCGACCAAGAGTTCAACTAGGAGTTCGACCAGGTGGGGCTGGCCAGCCAACCACCCATGGCTCCTCCGCCAGCCTTACTCCCAATTGGTACCCCCACCCCAACTGGGTGTAGGGCCAGCCAGCCAACCTCCGTGTCCCCTCCCTCTGGCTATCCAGGCCCAATTGGCCCCGACTGGGAGGGGCCGGCCGGACCCCACCGGTGCATGAATTCATGTACTGGGCCTCTAGTATTATCTATAATTTCCCCTGTTTCATGTTATCTATGTTTTATACCATGTTCCACACATTTTTTTTTTTATTTGAAATCCTGCCATTAAGCATATGCTTATTTTTATTAGAACACAAACTATATCATCCTGGCTCATGTAGGTCTTCTTCTCTCACCTTAGAAAATTGTAATCTGCAAGATTTTACTAGATCAAGCTTTTAGTATAATCCTTAACAACTATTTTGTAGCTACTTACTTTTTAAATGTATACTTATTGTGATAACAGCTGGAGTATAAAAAATCTGGAATTCAGTTTTTGTAAGTAACACATTATTTTGAGCAGGTGGCCTGAAAGGCAAAGATAATTTTTAAGAGAGCCAAAATATCCTAAATATTTATATATTGAATCATGTTATATTTGAAAAAAACATATTTGGAAAGAAGAGTAGGTACTTATAACAACATTAATTTCCATCAGCATGCAGCACACACACACACTAGTACAAAATTAAATAAATTCTTATTAGTTATTATACAGGTGACACAAATTCAAAAATGTGTTAGAGAAAATATAAAGTGAAATAACGAGTGAAGACTGCATACATATTAAAGAGTAAGGGAATCTGGTTAGCAGAACAACAAGAAGTAAAACAGGCATTTTACACAAGTTGAGAAATAAACCCTCCAACCTCAGGCCAGCACGCATACTATGAGAAACAGGTAGAGTCCATTGAAAAGTCCCAAGTACCAAGCACATGCACGGAGGTCCTTGATTTCCTGATCCAGGAAGACACACAAGAATGGCAGTGCTTTAATTTTATCAATATGAAATTGGAATACAGATTGGTGAGAGGCAATTGAATGGTGAGAGGCAGGAGTTAGGAAGGTGTGCAGGGTACAGGCATGGTGACTTGGACCTGGTTTTGTCAGGACCTTGGCTAAGGCTTCAGCACTGAGATCAAAGAAGTGTTTTCAAAAGTCTTTTTTTTTTTTTTTTTTTCAGATACATGTTTAAGGTATCATTATATATTGAAGAACTTTCCAGGTTATCACAATAATCAAGAATGTCTAGAGATGACCTTTGATAGATAAGAAATTCATAAATAAAACAAGCCAAATATTCCTGATTTTACATTTTATATGTTCAAACTATGCAAACAGTTACTGAGGATATCATTGAAGGAATCACGCAACAGAAGTATCGACAACTGTGCTAAAAATTAACTGCAATGCATATTAGAAATATGCATTTCGAACATTATTTAGAACAAATATTTATATTGATCAAGGCCCATTATGTGATGTTCTGCATTAAAGCTCAGGGCAACTATGTTAGCATGGCAAATGGTGGACAAAATAGATGACATAATCATATATAATAAAAACCTAATATGCTAAGTGTCCGACCGTTCGACCATTTGACCAGTCTCTATGACACACACTGCCAACCAGGGGGCAGATGCTCTGAATGGTAGGTTAGTTTGCTGCTGGGGTCCAGCCGATCAGGACTGGGTGAGATGGGCCAGACACCCCCTGGACCCCTCCTGTGGTCCCTCCCTGGTCCTGATTGTGCACCAGTGGGGTCCCTTGGCCTGGCCTGTGCCCTCTTGCAATCCGGGACCCCTTGGGGGATGTTGGAGAGCTGGTTTCAGCCCGATGCCCACAAGCCAGGCTGAGGGACCCCACCAGTGCACGAATCTGTGCACTGGACCTCTAGTTAGATCATAATGTATTTAATAGTTTTACTTGTATAATTTATTTTTTAAAGCAAGAATAATCTTTATTCCTTGGAAACACTTGTGTAAAAATGTATCTATAAGATTAAACACTCCAGAACACATTTATTTGTAAGCAGCACAGTGAGCATAGGACATTGGCTAAAATGAAATATAACTGTAAACAAATATCTTAGGGGAAGTATACATGTGATAACTTATATAATTTCTTAAATGAGCCTGGAGGGAGAGTGAAAAAGTAATGATAAGAGGGTTGCAGAACTGGCTTAAAATATTAATAAATAAGAAATTTGTCAAGGACCATGTGGTATGTGGAACAATTATGGGACACACATAGCAGAACAGACTATTCTGCATGTTTGAAGGGAAAGGTACTATATTAAGAAAAATTTTACAGTATATAATGTCAGATATTGGGTAAGATTATAGCTGAATTATTACAAATGGTTTAAAATATTACACATTATGTTAAAAATATAGAAGGTCCTAAATCTGTGGGTTTATAATGATATTTCTTAGTCACTAAGATCTATTTAAAATAGGTTAAAAAGGCTTCAGAGTGCTGAGATTCTTAAAATTACAAAAGTAAAATAAGACAAAATCAAAAGTGGAATTTGAAGGAAGAGGTCCAGTTTGAAAAATGCTGCTCCAGTAACAACTCCTGATTAATGTTGGTGTGGGTCCCTTGTGTCACCTAGGTCAGGTTCACAGGCAAACAACTTGTGCAGTTGCAGGCTCTGAGCTTAGAAAAGTCCTACACTTGGTTTAATTTTTCTTGCTGTTGCTAGCTTGATATTTTTTAAAAATGGCTCCATATTTTCATGTAGCTGCTCCTGTGTATTCAGTTACTATAACAAAAAAGTAATTGGCAAATAAAGTAACTATTATTACAAACAAAGCAACATGCACTCAAATGTCACCTTGGTAGAGTGTTTGAGTTTGGAAGCAATTTAACAAGAAAAGTGAGAAAGTATAAAGAAGAAATTAGCTAGTAAATCAACAACAACAAGGAACCCTGTGTGTTCTTTTCCTCTCATTGCCACGATGTGGATCAGTATAGCAAGCCAAAGGTTTAGAGGCCTCCATTTTCACACATGTCCTGACTACCACCATTGCTTAATGACAAGAAGCCCTACAGGAAGCAAGGTAGTGTGGTTAATAAGCAAGAGAAAACTCTGACCTAGAATTTTGAATGTTAGAAGGATTTAGAGGCTGATACTGTGAATTCATTACCTGCCATCATAAATCTTTTCTTTTATAATCATAGTGACAAGGCAATGCACAAGAAAATGAATGCATATTTTATTCTGTAATTTAGTTTAAAGTATAAATAAAACTCCTACTTCAACCTCCATAGTGATATTCCAACCCAATTGTTCCTCAAACTCAAAAGAATTCAATGACTTACATTGATATTAGCAATGGATCACAAAAAGGCTAATCTATTTTATAGGGAAAAAACACACTTTAATTAGTTAACCTCAATTAGAACTAAATAGAGCATTAACATACTCCATCTCAATCCAGCCTCATGTAAAATATGAGCTATATTTATAAGACAATTCTTTATAAATATCTTTCTCAAAAGCTTTGTCATTCTAAAAATTTGCCCAGGGTTCCAGAGCCAGAGTCCAACAAATACACAGACAAACTTGAAGACATACTGACATAGAAAGTAGAAGGGTGGTTGTCAGGATCTGTGGGGAGAGGGCCATGGGAGATATTGCTTAATAGGTATAGAAATTTGGTTTTGCAAGATAGAGTTCTGGAGGTGGATGGTGGTGATGCTTATACAACAACTAGAGGCCTGGTGCATGAAATTTGTGCAATGGGGGGGGTGTCCCTCAGCCCAGTCTGCACCCTCTCCAATCTGGGACTCCCCAAGGGATGTACAACTGCCAGTTTAGGCCCAATCCTGGGGGTCGGGCCTAAACCGGCAGTCATACATCCCTCTCACAATCTGAGACTGCTGGCTCCCAACCACTAGCCTGCCTGCCTGCCTGCCTGCCTGCCTGATTGCACCTAAGCACTTCTGCCTGCCAGCCTGATCACCCCCTAACCACTTCCCTGCCAGCCTGATTGTTCCCAACTGCCCTCCCCTGCCAGCCCAATTTCCCCCAACTTCCCTCCCCTGCCGACCTGATCGTCCCCGACTGCCCTCCCCTGATGGCCCAGTGGCCCCAAACTTGCCTCCCCTGAGGCCTGGTTGACCCCAACTGCCCTCCCCTGCTGGCTTGGTCACCACTAACTACCCTCCCCTGCTGGGATGATCGCCCACAAATGCCCTCCCCTGCTGGCCATCTTATGGTGGCCATCTTGTGACCACACGGGGGTGGCCATCTTGTGTGAGGGTGTGATGGTCAATTTGCATATTACCTCTTTATTATATAGGATTATGAGTGTACTACTGAACTGTATGTTTAAAAATGGTTGACACAGTAAATTTTGTTAATTGCATTTTACCTAAAGTATTTGTAATAGGCCTGACATTAGAGAGTTTTGCAAAGTTACCATTTCTGTCTCTACTTATCATTGCCTGTACTAGGCTGTTTGGCCAGCCTGAAGCAGAAGAGAACCATAACAAAGTGAGTAAGGAAGTTTGACAGATGAGCAGATAGTCCCACAGAATTTACTATTGACACATTATAGAAAAAATTTCCATGATTTGTTTCATAAAAATAATTTTCAGATCAGTATCTACATTTTCCTATTAATATATATGAAAATAAAAACAATGCACGTTTGTATATGTATTTTATACAATTGAAATAAAGATCTCCAAAGAAACATGCAGATATCAACAGAAATTACAGATTTTTGGTTAGAATGATGATTATTTAAATACATCAATATTAACCTGATGTTTCAAGCTTGTATAATGTTTGTAAAATATACCAATGCAATATATAAAATAAGTCATTAAAGCTAAAATCACTGTAGACAAATTCTAATTTCTTAGAATAGCAGTATCTTAGGATAGTAAGACAAAGACTGAAGCCAGATAGCTTGGGTTGGACTCCCAGGTCTACCACTTACTAGCAGTGCAAAATGGCCTATTAACTTCTCTCTGCCTCATAAATTTCTTGTGAGAGTCAAATGTGTAAATGCATGTACAGTACAGTGTACACATGAACAAAAGAGCTTATAGCATATAGCATGCAGAAAAAATATTAGCTTTATCATTATTATTATCATACTGAGCTCTATACAATAAGATGAATTGTGTTCAACCTTAGGTAAATGACTAAAGTATAAACATATAATTGTGTGTGCTACAAATTTATTTCTTCACCGCACTGAGTATTCAAATGTTCTCATCTTTTCTATCTAATGTTGAATATTGATGTAACTTGAGATCCCATTCTGTTATAATAATTTTTCTAATCAAGCTTCTAAAAACTCAAATAAAGAAGAAGTGTTACTATAGGTTTCATGCAATTAGTAAAAAGAAAATCACCATGATGGGTATTTTACTCTTATTATACTGCTTATTACAAAAAAAACTAAAGTGAAGAGAAATCAACTCAATAATTGGTTTGATAGCTCCTTTCAAGCATGGAGTTTATGCTTATGCATATGTGGCTGCTCAGCAATGCACTCTGTTTTTAGTTGATCCATAAATCTTGGAAGGATATATCATATCTATCTAATATTGTAAAATAGTCACAGTAGAGAATATGAGAGTTAATCAGAGTCACTATATCAGTGATCAAAGAATCAGTCAGAGTTATTGTGTCTAATTAGAGTAGCCACACCAAAAATAAGACAAAAGAAGCTGACTATAGGGTAATTGTTAATAAGTAATTAAGTATTTGTGTTTTATAAATTTTTGGCAAATAAGTTTGAATGGTTTTCACATTATTTCATTGCATCTCACTAGGTGCTCATAAAGAACTGAGATAAGCTATCTATACTAATAATAGCCTAGGTGACGTCACACCCTCACGTCACCACAAAATGGCCGTCACAAGATGGCTGCGGGCACAGCAGAGGTGGGGCCCAGCGGCCGCTCCACACAGTGTAGCCTGGGGGTCCTGCAGTTCTGCGCCGGCACGGAGGTGGCCTGTCCCAGCATTTCCCCCGCCTCACGAGGAGGAGGTGGGTCCTGGCCGAGGAGGTGGGTCGTGGCATGGGAGGGGATTTGTGGGCCATCAGGCAAGCAGGGAAGGGCAGTTGTGGGCAATCAGGCCAGCAGGGGAGGGCAGTTGGGGGCGATCAGGCTGTCAGGGGAGCAGTTAGGCATCAATCAGGCCAGCAGGGGAGCAGTTAGGGGGCAATAAGGCAGGCAGTCAGGCGAGCGGTTAGGAGCCAGTGGTCCTGGATTGTGAGTCGGACATCCCCCAAGGGGTCCCAGATTGGAGAGGGTGCAGGCCAGGCTGAGGGACACCCCCTCCTCTGTGCACGAATTTTGCACTGGGCCTCTAGTTTAGTGTATAATTTAGCAGACTTCAAGATGTCTAATATGGTGATGATTAGAATTTAGTTGATTTCAAACATGTATTTGGGAAATTTAGGGAGTGCAGTAGTGAGACTGATCAGGGTTTCACTGGGCAAGAAAGCAGCTAATATTAAATTGTTATACCTGACTTAACTAAAACATGAGGAACAGGATTAGGGTTCTGGAGGCTATAACATCAGAGATTAGATAATGTCAAGTGGGTTCTGATTCCTCTAAGTCTTAAGATCTCTGATTGTACAGGTGGTCTTCATTGCAATCTTATTCTATGACAACTTGTATAAGTTTATTATAACTTTACTGCAAAGCTAAAGAATATTTTTATCTATTTTGGGATGCTTTTACACATTTAGTTGTGCCAATCTATAATGTATACTTTTCTTTCAGAAAATGTGTTTTAATATACTGCCAACCACTAAAAATCACCATCTGGTTGTGTTAAAAGCAGTTCTGTCTTTTTCATTTAATTTCACCCCAATCCACTCAGGATCAGATTCTTCACAAAGTTTTGACTCAAGGTCAGAGTGAAGTAAAATATTGCACTTTATTTTCTAAGTAAAAAGAGCTGAGTTATGTATACACTACACTATCGTACACTTAAGCTTTCTTGTTAAATTAAAAATTGGAGTCTAAAACATCGAGGGCAACCGTTTCCTGACTACTGATGACAAACTGGTTTTATCTGACTCATTGCATTTTTATTGCATTAGAAATGTTCTGCGTACAGCCTTCCTCACATCATTGGCTCTAGTCAAGGAGCTGATTTTAAGCTGGAAAACATTTCAATCAAATTGCAGCTTAAATTAAACTCATTCTATCATTTCCAGAGCAGCCACTGAATATCACTTCTGAAGGTCATAAGACCCGCTTTTCTTTCTTAATCTTAAATTCTGACGACTTGCATAAGGACATTAAAATGCTCTTAAGCTGATTGGGTTTGTTGGCAAGGTTGAAAGGTGACTAGCAGACAACTTTGCAATCAAGTATCAAAAGTGCAATCAAACTTTTACCTTCAGCCTAGAAAAAAGCAACATCAGTGATTTATTATGCAAAACACAAGGTGTGTTTGACATTTCAAAGGTTAAGATAGCAAAGTCCTGGGACCTGTATTCTAGTACTGAAAGACTGGAATGTTAAGAAATAAAAAATAAACATTTTATGTGATGCATTTTTACAATATTTTTAAAAATATTAATATTTAATAATAAAATTTTATACTTTATATAAAATGTAGTCCAATACTATTACACATGATAGGCATCCAATACCTAGAGTCTGATAAATTGTTATTTGTAAATAACAACAATAAAAATGATGTGTTGAGTACACACTATGAAACTAACAGTCTTTTAACATTTGTATCATATTTTAATATTGACAATAACTCTATGATGTATATATTGGATATCATATGTAGATATTATTCCCTTTTTACAGATGGGGAAATTAAGAAACTACAGCATTAAATTATTTATTCCAAGTTCAATTTTATGATTCCTTACCCTGGCTTTTTACCCTGATGAAATCTTTCTGAAATGTTGCTGAAAAGCACATAAGCCCTTGCCTTCAATGGACTTACATTCCACTTAAAACAATGCTGCATTATAACACATATAACCTATTCATTACATTCTGATATTTAAATTGAAAAGTATGGCTAATATTTGAGTTAATGTTATATCAGAGTATTAATCATCATGTTTCTATTATACAAAGTAAGATATCATTTGAATACATTACATGTTGAACATAGTTGTAAATATTCTATATAATAAAAATATGAATATTTATTTAATACATTTTCATATCAGTGAATATCCTAAATATAGGTTTATAATTTTCTAACTCATTAGTAATGTTTGTCCCTACACTTTATAGCCTACCTTTCTTAAAACAGTGAGAGAGGTAGAAAGGGAACACTTATTGGGAGGAAATCAAGAAGAACCAATACAAATCCCTATATGGCACTGGGACGCCTTCTTTTCTTACATCAGAAATGTACATATTCAGCCAGATCCAGTGTGGGTTCAAGTACATAGCAATGCTTTGAGCCTTCCGGTTATCACTGCAATTGTGCTTTGTACAATCCAGATCAGCAGTTAGGTGATGTCCAGCTTTATATAACTTTTAATAGAGTTATATACATCATATTTCATGTGAATATAGACCACTACTTCTTCACAGCCTTGAGACCGATGCTTGGAATATGCTAACAAATAAGTATGTAGAAAATATGTGATGAAACTCTTTGTCATCCACTTTTATTTGTTGGGTCATGGTGATTGTAAGTTCAACAGTAAGTATGACAATGCATACTGATTGGGGGCGGGAATCTTGTAAAGTAACACTTTGCTCCTACTAAAAATCAAATTAAAAGATGTTCATGAAAGCATGCAAAATAGGTTAATGAAATAAATAGTAGTTGATGGATATGGACACTCTAAAAGCAATTACATATTTTCACTTTCCAAGGAGGGACATGGCTCTGGAAGCAGAAGGGAGAAGGAAAGGCTATGTTCCACATACTCCTGAGTGTATACGTTCTAGGATTCTGAGATTTTATTTCATAACAGAAATGTAAGTCCTTCTTTTGTAAAATCTAAGTCCATAATGACAAAGGCTTTTGCCCTATATCATTAGGAAATTTAGGGAAAGGAAATTTCAATAGATACTACTTTTAATCCAGCTATCTATCTAAATATATAAAGAGCCAGGGGCCGTCACATCCGAAACAACCAAACGGACAACCAAAGAGGGTGAGTGGGGCGACAAGGCCAGTGGGGGGGGAGGGGTTAGTGAGGGATGACCAAATGACTGAACAGCAGGCTGTGTGGAGTGACTAGGCCAGCAGGGGGTGCAGTTGGCGGCAACCAGGCCTGCAGGGGTGCAGTGAGGGATGACCAGGTCAGCAGTGGGGGGGGGGCAGTTGGGGGTGACCAGGTCGGCAGGGGGGGCAGTTAGGGGCAACCAGGCTGGCAGAGGGGAGGTGTTGGGGGTTACCAGGCCAGCTGGGGGAGCAGTTAGGAGTGAACAGGTCGGCTGGCAGGAGGACCAGTTAGGGGTGATCAGGCAG
Source organism: Ia io (assembly GCA_025583905.1). Taxonomy (NCBI): domain Eukaryota; kingdom Metazoa; phylum Chordata; class Mammalia; order Chiroptera; family Vespertilionidae; genus Ia; species Ia io. Next base: position 14,089,700 of record JAJQQW010000009.1, on the reverse strand, counting down.
GCAGGCAGGTGAGCAGTTAGGAGCCAGCAGTCCTGGATTGTGAGAGGGATATCCGACTGCCAGTTTAGGCCCAATCCCCAGGAATGGCCTAAACTGGCAGTCAGACATCCCCCAAGGGGTCCTGGATTGGAGAGGGTGCAGTCTGGGCTGAGGGGACCTCACCCCCAGCCTGTGCATGAATTTCGTGCACCAGGCCTCTAGTATGTATATATAAAAAACAGAGACCGTAACGCTGTCATGACCATAATGATCTAACGACCTGTCACTATGACACCCACTGCGGCCAGCGAACCAGCCTGATCCAGGTCGGATCGCCTTCAACACCCTGATCAGGGTGGGGTTAGCTGGCCAACCTTTTTGGCTGGCATAAATTTAGGGTCCAGGGACCTTGGAGTTGCTCAGTCTCAGTCTTGGGCAGCTGCGCGGGCAAAGCTCTCCTTTGGCGGAAGTGAACCTGGGATAAGGGCGCTGGACTCGGAGATGGGGTGGGATGCTTTCCTAGTGTCCATAGCAACTCCTGCAGGCTGCGCACAGCACCTGGCATCTGGCCCCAGTCAGAACAGTGGCAGGAATAAGGGCCGCGGGGCACTGGGGGGGCAGCTGCACACAGGAACTAGGAGGTGCAAGGCTTGACATGGGCACAGCAGCACCAGCAAGTGGGCCATAATGTACAGCGAGGTGCTGGGCTGCAGACAGAGTGGAAGCAAGCCAGGAGGGCAAGGCCCAGGGCCAGACAGAGCCCTGAGCTGCTTGGGCAGGGCCAGAGTTGGAAACCCTGGTGGGGTGGGTGGGGTGGGTGGGGCTGCAGCCCCACACCTTTTTGGCCTTGGCCTTGGAATTCAGAAGTCAGACCCACTTCAAGGGAGAGGATGTGGCGGAAAGGCCACAGAAAGGATAGAAAATATTGTGGCCACCTTCGGGAAACACAGCTGCCACAGTCTTCAGTAACTATGAACAGATAAGCTTTGGTTTCTGTTCTACAGAAGAGGGAGCTGAGACTCAAAGAAGGGAGTCTTCTGCAACACCTCACCCACTTCTCAGACCTGACCCTGTGCAGCATGGTTTTTGTTGAAAGTGGAGGATCCAAAATGTTTTTAGATCTTTGCTATTTTAGGCAGGAAAGAATTTAGCACCAGAGAATTGGTGCTTGGGAAATCATCAGAAAGCTGGAGGAGTGGGTATCAGTCTGGGCCCCCAGCAAAGACTCCCTGCCCAGCGGGAGGAGCTGCCTCCTCAGCCACAACTGAATTCTAGGACACTCTGGCACAGCTGTGACCCGGGGATCAGGAAACTGCTGCCCCCGCAAGTGCCCTCCAGCTCCCACAAAACAGGTCACTGAGCACTGCCTCTGCCACAACTGCCTGTGCACAGCCTGGATTCCACTGCAGAAAACCTCCACATCTCTGCAAACATGGTCACCAGGAGCAAACAGCCCAAACTGCGGGAAGATGCCTCTGCCCCACTTCTGCCTTCAAAATATTGTTCAAGCACATCCAATCAGCAGAAACGAATTCATATCCAAGCAAAGGAGTTTGGGCAATTTCAGACTTTCATCTAGGAGTGAGATCTTGCCAATGTACCTCATGTGCCTGGTATTGATAAAAATGGGGCGCGGCTGGTGGGGCTCAGTGGTTGAGCATCAATCTATGAACCGGGAGGTCACAATATGATTCTTGGTCAAATTTCAGGCTTGATCCTCAGTAGGGGCGTGCAGGAGGTAGCAGATCAATGATTCTCATCATTGATGTTTCTATCTGTCTCTCTCCCTTCTTCTGAAATAAATAAATTTTTTTTTTAAATGGGGTCATGCTTTATGTATATGTTATAATGAGTTTTTCACTTCATAGATTACTAATGTCTTTCTATTAAAACCATACTTAGAGAACATTATTTATTTATCATTTATTTTAATTGATCTCAGAGAGAAGAATGGAGAGAGAGAGACATTGTTCCATTGTTTCCTGTACTCAATGGACTGGGTATTGAATCTGCAACCTGGGCATGTGCCCTGACTGGCAATCAATCCACCACTTTCTGGTGTATGGGATGATGCTATGCTAGTACCCTGACCCCAAATTCCAGTCTCCAGAACTGTGAGAAAAATACATTTCTGTTGTTTAAGCCACTCAAATTTATGATATTTTGTTATGGCTGTCTGAGCCGACTAATCCTATCTAATAAAGAGGGAATATGCAAATTGACCGTCACCCCATAACAACATGGCTGCACCCACAGCAGAGACAGGGATCCCATAACACAAGATGGCTGCACCCACAGCAGAGGCCGAGTTCCTGTAACAAGCCTTAACGAGCAATCAAAAGGGACCTGCGACTGTGTGGTGCTGCGCCTGGGCAGGGGACCTGAGGCTGCACCCCCCGCCTGGTGGGGCTTGACAGGGGACTGCAGCCATGACCCCTAAACCAGCACCAGGCCAAGAACCTCAGGCCACGCCCCCAGCCCGACAGGGCTTGACGGGGGACCTCAGGCCATGTCCCCCACCCCAGCACCAGTCTGGGGAACCTGAGGTGATGCCCCCTACCCCGGCCCAGGTTTGGGGACCTGAGGCCATGCCCTCCATCATGTGGGGCTTGACGGAGGACCTTATGCCACGCCCCCCACCCACGGGGCTTGATGGGGGGCCTCAGGCATACCCCTCACCCCAGCTTGGGCTAGGAGACCTGAGGCTGCACCCCCCCTCCTGGAGGGGCTTGACGGGGGACCTCAGGCTGCTCCCCCTGTCCCGGTCCAGGGGACCTCAAGGCACACCCCCCCGACCCGGCACCGGGCCAGGCCACCTGAGGCCATACCCCCCACCTGGTGGGGCTTGATGGGGGTGGGGCTGGTCGGGTCTGGATCTAGCCCAGTGGGGGTGGGGCAGCCAGGTCTGGGTCTCACGTGATGTTGAGGTGCATGTGGGTGGGCAGGGACTTGACTCTGGTTCCTGTGGCGTGCCACAGACTCTGACAGGAAGAAGATTTTCATATACATTTTACTAATTTTCTTTCATTTCTGACACTTCTATTATAGAGAAAGGTCAAATAGCAATATTAAAGTATTTCTTCTCATTAATTCCCTTTTAATGTGTACGAATTTCATGCACCGGGTCACTGGTCTATACTAACAAAAGGGTAATATGCTAATTAGACCGGGTCGACCGGACATCTTCCGGTCATCCTTCCTGATAAAGCCACAGTGGCGGGGGCCGAGGCAGAGGTGGTTAGGGGCGATCAGCCCGGCAGGGGAGAGCAGTTAGGGGCAATCAGGCTGGCAGGGGAGAACAGTTAGAGGCAATCAGGCAGGCAGGCAAGTGAGCAGTTAGGAGCCAGCAGTCCTGTATTGTGAGAGGGATGTCTGACTGCCGGTTTAGGCCCCATCCTGCAGGGATGGGGCCTAAACCGGCAGTCAGACATCCCCTGAGGGACCCTGGATTGGAGAGGGTGCAGGACGGGCTGAAGGACCCCTTTCCCTGTGCACGAATTTCATGTACCAGGCCTCTAGTTAGTAACATAAAAATATCTATTGTAATGCTAGACAAGTTTATAAACTTTAAAACTTGTCACATTCATTTATTGTTTTAAATTTTACTATTAATGTAACTTAGTATTGAGAGCATTTTCTAAGGTTCCCATGAATGTTTTTAAGAAATAGAATTACTTAGAAAAACAATTTAATTTGAGAAATAAAACTATGCAACTCAAGATAGAATTAAATGACATACATTCCAAATATTGGATTAAGGTTACCAACATCAATGTACAAAATTTCTACTTTAGTCAATTAGAAATTCAATGAAAAGTAATGTATAGCTTTCTAAAATTAGGAAGAAGTAAAATGTATGTTAATTGTCATTTTAATTTTAAGATGTTAAGGATTACAAAACAGAGTGGATATAGAAGTTGAGATAGAAAAGAAACATGGGAAGCACCCACTTTCTTTTGGACACCCAACAGGCAAGGCTTTTTACACATATTATGTCCTTGATTTTCATTAATAACTCTATAGATCATATATTAGAAGAGAATTTCAACAAGTTCCAGTTAGATTACAGGGTACAGGAGCTTTTCCTCAGAGCTATTCTCCATTTATAGTCACTTACTGGATGAATTCATGCAATCTCATGAGTTTCAACAACCTCTATATGTGCCTATAACTACTCTTTAATCATATTTTCTATTATCTGCTCAAGAATATTGTTCCATCATTTCTCCTGTTTTTCCAGTGGATAATTAGCATACAACTAAATCTGGGAAGCCATTATCATACATATGTATAGGTATAGGTATAGGTATAGGTATAGGTATAGGTATAGGTATAGGTATAGGTATAGGTATAGGTATCTGTGTGTGTTTCACTCATCCCTTTATCCCTTTCCAGCCACTGCCTCATTTCTCCTATCTTTAGATTATTATTTTGGAAGTTTCATCTTTTCACACCTCCACTCCCTGTGCTCTGGTTCATTTGAACCCATCTTTCCAGTCTGCCTTGATTTTTCTATTCCATTGAAACCTCTTTTATCAATGTCATGAAATATAACTACACTGCTAAATCAAGTGTCACTTCTAAGTCCTCATATTACTAGATTTATCAACAAATTGCCTGATCAGTTAATCATGTTCCCCCCCTTGAAATATTATCTGAATATCACCTATTTTCTTCCTCTTTGGCCATTTCTTTTCATTAGCCTCAGCTAAAACTACTATTGCTGATGTTGTGTATAGCCTTATAAACTGTTTTTATGTGTTAAATCAATAATTTTTAAAAATCGGAACATGTCACATAATATTGTGTTACTTTCTGTGCTTTATAATTCCTTTACATTTTGGTCATCTTTCCACAATGTTGGTATTAACATAGTACCCCTAAATTGACAAATTCAATGAGAAAATATTAAAGCAACCATTATAATTGGCTCATAACTTTCAAAGGCTTTCGGGTTGTATATGAGAATTTCTCATTGTTTACCAAAGGTATAATAAATAGAAAAGAGTGGAAATAGTCACTATGAAAATAGAATATGCAGTTAACTTTTAAACATCATGGGTTTGAACTGCACAGGTTCACTTATATGTGAATTTTTTTCAAAAAATTTATTTTATCTACCTAATGATATTTCTAATAAAATTTTATTCTCTCTAGCCTACTTTATTGTAAAACTCCAGTATTATGATACTGTATATATAACATATATAACATACAAAATATGTGTTAATCTACTTTATATTATCAGTAAGGTTTTGGGATAACAATAGGCTGTTAGCAGTTAAGTTTTTGATGAGTCACAAGTTATACATGGATTTCAACTGGAGGGGGGTGTTGGAGGTTTATGCCTCTAACTCCTTTGTTGTTCAAGGGTCAGCTGTATGATGTGATCCATCTTTGTCACACTTTGTCTTTTTAGATCTTTGAAAAGAGTCCAAAGTACCAACTGAAGTGTATATATCCATTTAACAACTTCACTATGTCAAATGTATTCATCATGCACATTTATAGATCCTAGTTAAATTGCAACTAGCATACCTCTACACATTTATTTTTTACACATTTATTTAAATATATTTACTTATTAAATTTTAAGTGACCTTAAAAATGTCTCTAAGTGGTATAAAGTACCATATAGAAACTTACTAATGATAGAAAAACATTTTTAAGTATTTTCAAAAGGGAGAATTTTCTATTCTGAGTTAGAAATAAAAGTTTGGTTCTCCATCTAATTAGCTGAAAACCAGTTACAAATATGCAGCTTAACACTTCTACATGCAATGACAATCTTTCATTAAATATTCACTGAGTAATTTGAGATAATTAATTCTAACAAGCACAGGCTATTTCAATTCATTGGTTAGCTCTCTGTTTAATTTATGTTTGAAGCTCTATTCTGAACTGCGGTAAAGCTATATGATCAGAACCTAAATGTTTTTTATGTTGCTGGGCAGTGTTGTAAGACAGAGTGATGTCAGGCAAGAATTAGTTTTATTAATTTTTGATCCATTGTTTATTAGCCTGTTTTAACATGATTATTTATAACATATCATACAATTATAGGCACAGAAATAATTAGCAATTCTTTATGAGCACATGAAGTTATTTAATGCCATATTCTATAAGGAGAGCAGGGATCATTTTCATGGGATGAAAACTCTAAATTTGCTTAGCATGTAACATAAGTTTACATGCAACCAACTAAAAATAAAATACACCATATAGCTAATAAGACTTTAATTAGTCCATTCTATGGGGTGGAGGAATACTTTCTACAGGTGTGTTGCTAAGAAACATATGAAGATACGCTTTGTCCTGCTGGTCATATGTTGATTTTGTCCCTTTTGTTCGTTTTGAGTCTTTATTGTAAATTTCCATCGATATATTACTGATACTAGTACATAGTCTATGTCTTACAATGGTTTCTGTCACAATGAAAACTTCCTTAGATGAAATTTTACTGTGAATTGCTAACAACTCTTATTCTTTCTCTGTAACAATTAAAATTTGATTATTAACTTTTTAGTGATGTAAAATATATTTGCAGAAAGTGAATATATAAGTATATAACTCAATGAATTCCACAAACTGAACACACCCATGTAGTCTATAGTCAAATTAAAAAATGAAATATTACCAGTGCCTTGGAAGATCCCTTTTTGCCACTTCCAGTCATGCAAGACCTGCTTTATATAACTGGAATTAGTATACAGGATGCATGCTTTATACATAATTGGACTTATTACACAGATGTATGCTTTACATAATTGGAACTAGTACACAGGATGTATTGTGTGTCTGGATTCTCTTCATCAACATTCTATTTTTAAGATTCATTCATGTTGTTGTCTGTGGTTGTAGTTCATCTTTATTGCTCAATAGTATTATGCTGCGTGAATATGCAATTATTAATTTATCCTGCTTTTGGTGGATTTTTGGGTGGTTTCCAATGTGTCTATTATGAAGACTGCTGACAAAAACATTCCAATGCATTTTTATATTGAACACATGTACACATTACCCTTTGATTGCTCAGTCAGAGCATATGCATATCAACCTGTACCATTTAAGTACAGAATTGAGTTTTTCTAATTACTTAACATTCACAATGTGTGTTTCTGCTATGCCCATTTGTACAGATCTTGAGACTACCCCAGTTCTCCAATGAAGACTCACAGGTGACAGCAAAAGACCCCATTACCTTGGCAATGGTGCTTCTGAGTGATACACATTCAGACTTACCACTCACTACTGATTGTCAGATTGCAGATCAGTATGTAACGTTTTCTGGCTCCTAGTTTTTCAGGTGTTCTTTATCCCCATGGTCTCCAGCCTGTGCTCAACAAGAAAAAAGTCTCCCTTTGATTTAGAAATCGGGTTAATACAACTTCCTGTCTTATATTATCAATGATCTCTTTGTATAATAGTCAGATGGAATTTTGCTGGTTAGCTATTTCATGCTAATAAATTGTTGGTCAAAGATTTATACATAATTTTACTTTAATCTTCACTCACTAATCTTATAAAGTCATCTGAGCATCACCTCTTTATTGAGAAGAATAAGTCAGAGAGGATAGCATTTTTTAAGGCACACTGTTAATTAAATATTATATATTTTATATTAGGGGTCATTTTACTTGAAGAAAATAAACATTAGTAAGCAGCAGCAGATGAATAATGGGAAAAATTAAGTCTACAAAACAGAAACATTAATAAAAATAATTTTTAAATCTAAACAAGAACTTCTAAAATTTATTAGTTACAAATAAATGGCAGATGTTACTCTTCAAATATACAAAAATGTTAATCATTTGCATATAGAATTCATCATTATATAAATAATTTAATAAAGTATTTGATTTTACAAAATTAAGGAAAGTCCAACAAATTATTAAATGGGTACAATACTCTTTAATTAAATTGGTATCTATGCCAAATCTTATTTACCAAATTTGTCAGTGTTCATTTATCATATCCAATTAGAAAACAAAACAATCTATGACAGTGCTATGGTCTGATTATGTTCCCCAAAATCCACATTTTCAATTCTTAACCCCCAAAGGTGATGGTATTAGTAGGTGTTGCTTTGGGAGGTTATTAAGTTATGAAAGTAGAGCCCATTTGAATGGGATTAGTGCCCTTATAAAAGGCTTCAGAGAACTCCCTAGCTACTTCTGCCACATAAAGATACAATGAGAAGTCTGCAACTCAGAAGAGGGCCCTCATCCAACATGCCAGCTTCATAGCCTTAGACTTCAAATCTGTAACTATGAGCAATAAATGTTTGTTGTTTATAAGCTACCCAGCCTGTGGTATTCTGTTATAGCACATGAATGGACTAAGATAAACAGTTATGTTCCTCTGGATATGTGCCAGATATTTTAGATCTGGCCAATTCTAAGCCAAAACTAAGTATCTTTTTTTTAGATGTAAGCATATATTAAGAGTCTTAAAAATTACTCAATGTTTTCAGCTATTGTGGAAAAGATTATTGTTGACTCATTTTACTTGCTATTCTTTATATTTTGAGGATATGGTCAAGAAATATGTTAAGCTCAACAAATATAAATTCCAGTAGATCCTCGGGAGATCTGTTCCTACGGCGTGACATAATACGATTTTCGCTGTAAGTCGAAACCCACCTACATAAGCACCTACATCACTCACATGGAGCACATACACAGCAGTAATGTAGTGAAATAGTAAAAAAAAAAAAAAAAAATTAAAAGAAAGATAACAATTCCTGACCTTTACTTGTGGTAAATAAATAATAATAAAAAAATAAAGCACATATGTACATACATCGAAATGACGGAACTTTTTTTTTAATAAATAAATGGGAGATGGTAATGTAACCACGAAAGGATGTACATCGAGTCCAATGTAACCCAAGGACTGCCTGTATATATTTTTATTAATTTCAGAGAGGAAGGAAGAGGGGGAGAGAGATAGAAACATCAATGATGAGAATCATGAATCTGCTGCCTCTTGCATGCCCCTCACTGGGGATTGAGACCAGTACATGGACATGTGCCCTGACCTGGAATCAAACCTTTACCTCCCAATCACTGAGCCACACCGGCCCGGCACCATTTGTATATTTTATGAGATCAATATACTCTTTCCTATTGCTATTGGATAATATTACACAGAAGGTCATCAGTGTGGAAAGCCTCAGGTGCCTAGCATTGGACATTCAATTGTAGGGTGGTACTTCGCCCCCAGGGTGACTTTCCCTCCCCTTATCTCTGGTCACATGATTTGGACCCCCTGACCTTTCCTCTTGAGAGATAACATCTATGCCTCAGTTGCATTTTGGCTCCAGGCCTAGATAATCAATAAAACCAGGCACGGCTGACATCAGGACCAGCTCCATTGAATAATGACCCCTGCCCTGGCACCCACCAATTAGTGGAGACCACAACCCTGAAAGAACACACCTGGAAAGTTGCTGAATATTCTACCAAGATCTTTCCTTGGGACCTCCCCTAAAATCTCTGCCCTTAAAACCCTTAGGATGGAGGACTCAGAGCGATCTCCCTCCCAGGAGCATGACTATCCCTTTCCCTTCCCCTCACCCCGCCCTGCACCATTAGCTTTCTCACTCCCAAGCTCTAAGGGCCTTTCCTTTACCTCCATAACTCATTTCCTAAGCTCATTTCTTGTAGAAAATTATTCAACCTCTGTGATTTATCAAATAAATGTTAAAGCAAATATACATACAATATATTAGCGTCTCAAAAATAATTGTATAGCCCTAGCTGGCTTGGCTCAGTGGATAAACCATCAGCCTGTGGACTAAAGGGTCCCAGGTTTGATTCTAGTCAAGGGCACATCCCTGGGTTGCAGGCTGGATCCCCAGTAGGGGGTGTGCAGGAGGCAGCTGATCAATGATTTTCTCTCATCATTGATGTTTCTATCTCTCTCTCCCTCTCCCTTTCCTCTCTGAAATAAATAAAAATATATTTAAAAAAATAATTGTATAACATGGAAATGGAAAACACACTAAAGTTTTCTAGAAGTCATTTTTGAAATTAAACTCAAAGAATTAAAAAGTATTACAAATATTTACATAACAAAGTAATTGCTCCCACTGTAAAGTTTAAAACATTCCTTCGCCAAATTTACATTTAAAATAGTACATGGGATTACTGGAGCAAGCAATAGAATTTGAAAATTAAATTATCTGTTGATGCCAATAGTACCTTGACTAATTTTTAGTAAATTGTTTTTCATTAATGGATTTAAATCTCAATAATACTATCACTGCTTCAAAGTATAGCTACTCTCAATTCCCCAAAAGCATCCACCTTTCAAAATACTGGGTATGTAATATTTTCTCTTACTATATTGATAATAATTTCAACAATAAATGTGATTTCCTTTTCTGACTGCCTCTGAACCAAAAATAATATTTACCTGAATCTATTATTTCTTCCTTCCACATACTTTTATATCTATTTTCACCCACTGGATTCTACATTCACTAAGTAAACTTATCTCCTATGTTTAAACATGTTTACAGCCCTTCTTTCACCCTCTATATTTTGCATTCACCAATAACTATATATTTTACAATAATAATGAGCTCACAATGACTAATCCTGATGGCTTTTCAGTTCTACCAACTATTGCTCTTTTCCCTCACTTTCTCCTTTAAAACAATGTCCCCTCTCTTCTGCACTTGCCTCATGGTACATTACCATATCACTACAATTTTCTCCTCCCCACCCCCTTACTTTACACAGCGCCCACTCCAACCATCTTTACTGGTTTCCCCTTTACCACTTTTTTCTCTACACCGGAGCACTTCCATTTAATCTTTTGCCTTTAGATTTTCTCCTCTCTTCTACCTCTGAAATCTCAAATGTTATTTCTATGTAATGACTCAGATACCACTCTATCTAGAACTTTATATCAGTGTCTCCATCTGCTGCATAGCTACTTTTATTTCCCTGTCATGCTTTCATATTAAATCAGCCTAAATAGAGCATAACATTCTCTATATAAAATTAGTATTCTTTCTTACTCTCCTGTTTTTCAAAATGTTCACAAATTTCCAAGACATCATTTTGACTACTGCTTTCCCCTTACATTTATATTTAGGTTATAGGTTCTACAAGCTTCTTTTTTTAAGGTCTTATCTCTCTCTCTCTCTCTCTCTCTCTCTCTTCTCTCTCTCACCATTCCCCATTCCTTCCCTTTCTAGTTCCTTGAATTGTGTAGTCCAATCTCTCTTTCCAGTTGTTCATTATACAAACACTTACCATATTGTTATTCCCAGAAGCTCTATCTTTATACTCCGACTCCAGATGCCCTAGCCTTAACCACCAAATCCCTTGAGAATCTGGCCAAGATCAACTTTTCTAGACTCACCAAATAGCAAATATAGACATGTCTGCCATCATAAGTGGTCACACTCTACACATCACTGTTTGAACAACCCCCATATTTTCATGCTTTGCATGAACCATATCTCTGCAAGTAAATATCTTTGCTCTCAATTTTACTGTAAACCATTGTAGGGTTCAAGATATATCATTCAATGCAAATTCATCTTTACTGAGCTACTCTAGCTCTTATTTAATTGTACACTTATATGGCTCTTTTAGGGGCAGCTTTATGTTGTTACTCATATACTAGAAATAGAATACTATCTAAACTGTATGTTAATGCTTCGTTTTATTAGAAGAGTAGTTATCATTATATTTAAACATTTTTAGATTAAACTATTTTCATGATTGTAAACTTAACAAATTTTTATACTTCATGAAGGTAAAACAATTATATTGGATATAATATTCATTGAGTAATTATAACACTAATGGCCCTTTTAACCTCTATACATAGTTTACCTCATTAAATCCTCATGTAATGGAAATGCTAGTTAATTACCATTTTATAGATGAAGAAACTAAGGCTCTAAAAAGCTAAAGTACTTATTCAAGTTCACGCAGTTAGGAAGAGATGGGGGCAAGATTTATACGAGGTAGCCAGGCTTGAGAGACTACTCTGATAAACACTTGAATTATAATATCCTACCTAATAAAAGAGTAATATGCAAATTAACCATCACTCCATTACACCCACAAGCCATGCCCACCAGCCAATCAGAGCAAGTATGCAAATAAACCCAACCAAGATGGCTGCAGCCACAGAAAGCAGGAGTGAGGCTTGGGTTTCCCAGGCAATGGAGGAAGCCAAGCTTTCTGCCTGCTTTTGCTGGCCTAAGCCTCTACTCAAGGCTACAAAGTTTCAATTATAGAAGGTAAACAAATCCAAACAGAAATGGCGGCAGCCATGGAGCTGGAAAGAGCGGGAGGGTAGGGTTGCCTCTGGCAATGGAGGAAGCAAAGCTTTCCACACACCCTGGCCAGCCCAGGCCTCCACTGCAGGCTACAAAGTTTCAATTATAGAAGATACATAAATTCCAACAGAAATGGCTGCCAGCCACGGAGCGAGCAGGAGTCTTGGCTCCACTCTAGGCTACAAAGTTTCAATTGTAGAAGATAAATAAATTCCAGATACCAGGGCCTCCACTTGGGTCACCAGGGGGCGTTGCTGGCCTGCAAACCACCACAGGTTCCTCGCTCAGGCCACCCCACGGGAACCCCCACCCTGATCCGGGACACCCTTCAGGGCAAACTAGCTGGCCCCCACCCATGCACCAGGCCTCTATCCTATCTAATAAAAGAGTAATATGCACATTGACCATCACTCCAACACACAATATGGCTACCCCCATGTGGTCAAAGATTCTGCCCCCATGTGGACACAAGATGGCCACCACAAGATGGCCAGCAGGGCAGGGCAGTTGGGAGGCACCAGGCCTGCAAGGGAGGGCAGTTGAGAGGGACCAGGCCTGCAAGGGAGGGCAGTTGGAGGCGATCAACCCTGAAGGGGAGGGCAGTTAGGGGTGACCAGGATGGCAGAGGAGTGAAGTTGGGGGCAAACAGGCTGGCAGGGGAGCAGTTAGACATCAATCAGGCTGCATGGGAGTGGTTAGGGGGTGATCAGGCTGGCAGGCAGAAGCAGTTAGGGGCAATCAGGAAGGCAGGCAGGTGAGCAGTTGGGAGCCAGCAGTCCTGGATTGTGAGAGGGATGTCCGACTGCCCGTTTAGGCCCGATCAGATCGGGCCTAAACCAGCAGTCAGACATCCCTCGAGGGGTCCCAGATTAGAGAGGGTGCAGGCTGGGCTGAGGGACACCCCCCAGCCCCTGTGCACAAATTTCGTGCACTGGGCTTCTAGTATTAAAATAATAATTAATATTGGTTTATTATTATTATTACTATTATGTAATTGCCCATAGACCCATCAATGTGGGATAATCTTTATATATCATTTTGCTCTTTTATTTTTCCTATTCATGTATTTTATGTTATTTTTTATTCCTTTTTTGTTTAAAACAATTTCAAATCTTGCTTTTTGGTTTTACAATTTTTATATTTTTCTATATATACATATATATATATATATATATGATAATTGAATTTAAGATAATTTTTCTTGGTTTTTGAAAATATAGGTGTGTTCAATGATATAGTACATGTAAAGTACTTGGAATAGTGCCTGGCACAGAATGGGGGTTTTCTAAAGCAATAAAATACCTTTTGTTGTTGTTGTTTTTTTTTTTTTTTATTGACAGTATTACAGATGTCCCTAATTTTCTCTCCTTTGCTCCCCTCCACCTGGCCCCTACCCTACCATAGGCCTCACTGTACTACTGTCTGTGTCTATGGGCTATACATATCCTATATAATAAAGAGCTAATATGCTAATGGTTGTGATGTCCTCATGCCATAACAACCGTTCAGCAGGAGGCTGCATGAGCAGTGGGGCGGGGCCACCATGTTGCTCTGGAGACGGGGCAGAAGTGGGGAGGTGCCCGGAGGAGGCTGGACCACCCTGAGGCAACTCACAGGACTGAGGGTGGGGCTTGAAGCAGCCAGAGAAGGCCAGAGGGGTCAGGGGCAGGGCCAGGTGAGCTCGAGCTCTGGGTGGAGAGGTTAGGGTGTCAAGGCAGGGTGGCAGGCGGGTGGGTGAGGCACGTGTGGGTGGGCAGGGCCATGTGATTTCAAATGCTGGGCCTCTAGTATGTGTATATATGTTCTTTGGTTAATCTCTTCCCACCTCCTGCTTCACCCCCCTTCCCTCTGAGATCTGTCAGTCTGTTCCACGCTCTCATGTCTCTGGATCTATTTTGTTTGTCAGTTTATCTTGTTCATTAGATTCCACATATTAGTGATATCTGTGGTATTTGTCTTTCTCTGACTGGTTTATTTTGCTTAACATAATATTCTCCATGTCCATCCACACTGTTGAAGAGTTCCTTCCTTTTAATAACCACATAGTATTCCATTGCATAAATGTACCACAGCTTTTTTATCCCCTCATCTGCTGATGAACAATAGGGCTTTTTCCAAATCTTGGCTATTGTAAATAATGCTGCTATAAGCATATACTCTTTCTGATTGCTATTTCAGGATTCTGTCTCCAAGGGCAAGGGAAACTCAGGAAAAGTCAAACAAATAGACCATATCTAGCTAAAAAGCAAAAACAAACAAACAAACAAACAAAACAAACCCACTGTATGAGAAAATGTATTCACCAATGATATATCCAATAAGAAATTAATTTCTAAAATATATAAACAACTTATAAAACTGAATGCCAGGAAGACAAATAATCCAATTAAAAAATGGGCAAAGGACCTGAATAGACATTTCTCCAAAGAGGACAAACAGATGGCCAATAGACTTGAAAAAAATGCTTAAAGCCACTAATTATCAGGGAGATGCAAATTAAAACTACAATGAGGTATCACCTCATACCTGCCAGAATGTTTATCATCTACACTAATAAAAAAGAAACATGCAAATTGACCATCACTCCACTACTCCCACCAGCCAATCAGAGCAAGTATGCAAATTAACCCAACAAAGATGATGGTGCCCACGGAGCTGGAGTGAGCAGGAGGCTTGGGTTGCCCCCAGCGAGGGGGAAGCCAAGCTTCCTGCTCGCCTTGGCCTGCCCTGGCCTCTGCTCAAGGCTACAAAGTTTCAATTATAGAAGATAAATAAATCCCAGATACCTGCTTCCAGCCAGCCTTGGCCTCTGCTCAAGGAGGCACTGAAAAAAAGGAGGGGCTGGGAGCCTGGATTGCTAGGGGGCGTGGCCAGCCTGAAAACAGCCCTCAGCTCCTCACCCAGGCTGGCCACACTCCCATGGGGTGAGGGTCCCTGCTCAGGGGCTGTGGCTAGCCTGCAAATAGCCATCAGCCCCTCACCCAGGCTGACCAGGCACCCCAGTGAGGACCCCCACCTGGAAGGGGGTGTGGCCAGCCTGAAAACAGCCCTCATCCCCTCACGCAGGCTGGCCACACCCCCATGGGGTGAGGGTTGGCCAGCCTGCGAACAGCCATCAGACCCTCACCCAGGCTGGCCAGGCACCCCAATAGGAACCCCCACCCTGAAGGGGCTGTGGCCAGCTTGAAAACAGCCCTCAGCCCCTCACCCCATGGGGGCATGGCTGGCCTGAAAACAACCACAGGCACCTCACCCAGGCCATCCCATGCCCCAAGGGAACCCCCACCCTGATCTGGGACACCCTTCAGGGCAAACCAGCCGGCCCCCACCCATGGACCTGGCCTCTATCTATACTAATAGAATGGTAATATGCTAATTAGACTGGGAGACCTTCCAGGAGACCTTCCGGACGTTCTTCTGGACAAACCCATGGTGGTGGGGCTGAGGTAGAGGCGGTTAGAGGCCAAGAGGGGAGGGCAGTTGTGGGTGATCAAGCTGGTGGGGGGCGGGGCCATTGGGGGTAAGCAGAGCAGCAGGGGGGCCAGTTGGGGGCAAGCAGGCTGTCAGTGGGGGTCAGTTTGAGGTGATCAGGACAGCGGGTGGTGGCAGTTTGGAGTGAGCAGGCCAGCAGGGGGGCAGTTGGGGGCGAGCAGGCTAGTGGGGAGGGAAGGTGGGGGCAAGCAGGCCAGCAGGGGGGGCAGTTGGGAGTGAGCAGGCTGGCAGGGGAGGCAGTTGGGGGCAAGCAGGCCTGCAGGCAGAGTGGTTAGGGGCAATCAGGCAGGCAGGCAGGCAGGTGAGCGGTTAGGAGCCAGCAGTCCTGGATTGGGAGAGGGATGTCCAACTGCTGGTTTAGGCCCAATCCCTGTAAACCGACAGTAAGACATCATTCAAGGGGTCCCAGATTGGAGAGGGTGCAGGCCGGGCTGAGAGACACCCCCCCCATGCATGAATTTCGTGCACCAGGCCTCTAGTCAATAAATAATTAAGTAAAAAATTCTGCTGGGGATGTGAAGAAAAGGAAAACCTTATGCACTATTGGTAGGAATGCAGAATACATTTTTTTAAATATTGAGTTGTGTCTTTTAGTCAGAAGACTTGACATTAGATTATCCTATGGAACTTGTTTTATATACAAAGTCATGTCCTCTCATTTATCTTTCTTTCATTTGTCATTAGATTGTAGATAGAATGAACAATGTTAGCACTGCAGGAGTCACACTTATGGTCTATCACAGCTAGTACCAGACAGACTTAGAGAGACTTGAGTTGTTTGTCCATATCAATGTTTCTCCACCCCAAGTGCAATGAAGTTACCTGGAGGACTTGCTAGAGAGGTTGCTAAGATCCATTTCCTGAGTGTTTGATTCTGTAGGTTTGGGGAAGCATCCAAGAATTTTTGTCTCAATGTGACACTGATGCTATTGGTCTAGGGACCACACTTTGAATACCACTGGTCTACAAAATTTAATTGAAGAACCCTGAGTATTTCTATAATGCAAGTTTCTCTCCAGGTAACCCTTAACATAATTACATGGGGTTTCATTTCTGTAGAATTTTCTTATAAGAGAGTAGTAAATCAAACTGGTAGTACAAATACTTATTTTCCTCTCAAGAGGCCTTTCATTTTCAGGCATTTGTTTGTTTGTTTTCTTTACTTTTTGCTCAACATGATGTCCAGTGTTCCCACCACTACTCACTGTTGTTCCCTTCACTGAAACGTAGTTATCGTCAAAGGCCAAAAAGCATTTCTAGACTCCATACGCAGCCCAGAATACTTTTTAATTGTGGGACTCCTATAACAACCTGGTACACCACTTGTGTGGTACTGCACTTAGCACATTTGCTTTTTATTGATCATTTCTATGCATATTTTATAACTCTCCTACAAATGCCTAAATGTGTCTGAATCATTTTTTCTAAGACATCTTACTCAAAATAGCCTTTTGATAAGCATTTATTCAATAAGCTTGTATTGGTCCCACAGGGTACTGGGGAAAAAGAACACATAGCTGACTTAGCACCAATTTCCATTTCTATGAGGGAACTAAATCACATGAAAATTGTGCCAGAAATATCATTTTTATATGAACAAAACATATTTTTCCTTAATTTGCACTGCAATAAGCCTTGCTTTCAAAACATAAGCAATAGAAAAATAACAGAAATGTTTATTTCAGGATGCTATCTTCTATTTTGTACTCTGAACAAGTGTCACTTTTCAATTATATTATTTTTTCTAATTAGTAGCAGACTGAAGGATTTCTATTCTTATATGTATCAATCTCTTTGTGAATGTATCTTCTATTAAAGGTAATAATCTCTAAAGCTTTATGAGAAAATATTAGCATATCAGTGCATACATGCTGTATTTCTCCATGATTTATTCAAAGTGCCTGAAATTTTCCAAAGTTGGACAAGGTAGATTTATGAAATTAATTCAAATTTTTATTTCAAAACAAAGAACTAACTTTTCATTAACCTAGCTTTTTGGTAACTATATGCTGCCATAACATTTATAAAGTTATGCAGTTTTCTCACAAAAATTTGATAAAGTAGGGTGAGTTCAACTATTCATTCTTTAAAAATGAAGAAAATCAGAAAAAGAGAGATTAATTGTTTGTCTAAGGCAGGGGTGGGGATGGTCTGGCCCACTGGCCATATAAGGCCCTAGAAATCATTTGGTCTGGCCCTGCCAAGGCATTAGGGGGAGTTAATTAAATGTTTGGCCAATTAAAGCAGTCTAATTTTTAAGTTGATAATTTTAAGGCCCACATATGATGTTATAAATATCCAAATGGCCCCTTGGCATGGAAAAGGTTACCCACCCCTGGAAGGTTACCACCAGCTCTTCATTTGTTCCAAGTTTGTGGTAGCTTTTTCTCACTCAAATATTATAAAAAGAACTACGTTGACTTTTTAAAATGGTATTCAAAAGTCTCTGACTGAGATGACAGCTTATTATTATATTTTGATGTACAACATAATTGTTGTTGTTTTTTTTTATTTAGGCTTATGATCCAATAAATGATCTCACCAGAAAGTTCTTACAAGTTTGTTTTTTTCCCTCTAAACCCAAAAATCTAAGTATGTATATTATATTGAATTATCTAGTGGTCAAAACCACATCTAATTTTTCATGTGCTAAGCATTAGAAATATAAGGATTCTTTGACTGGACTGAAAGAGTAAATTTTTTTCATTTCAAGCAAACATCTTAAATGTCCTTCAATAAAAGTTTTCAATTTATTGTCAAAGTTGCTTGTGGAATGAAATTCAACGAATTAAAAAATGTTTCAGTCAAAGATTTTCACTATGATAGAGTATTCAAAAATAAATTAATATTAAGGTTAATTTCATATCCATGAGAATAGCTGTAATCGCTAAAAGGCATATTTGATGAAAACATGCAACAAGATATGAGACAGGCTTTAGGTCTTTAAATGCTAAAAGAATAATGAAAAGTTAAAATTTGCCTTACATTTTCCTATATTTTTAGTTAGACATGTTTTCCTCTAGAATTGGCATTCCAGATGAAAAGAATGTGTGCTTTAATCTTGGAAATAAATAATGCATTTACTTATTTGATTAGATTGCACAGGGAATTTAATAAAGATAATATAGTACCTTCTAATGTAATATAAACTCAATTTTATGCTTACAAACAGCTTTAAGACACAATTTAGAAGAAACATCCTCTAGAAAATTGTCTTTCCTTCCCCCAGAAATGATTCAAATAAACCACATATAATTTTTGGAATGCTTCATTTCAGCTAGATATGACACTCTGTTGGCATGTCTTCTACATCATAAAAAATGTAGGGAAGTAAAACTTTGTCATAAAAATGCTGGGTATCCTCAAATAAACTTAAAAAAAAACATGAGTTGCAGGTTTTTATTGAACCTAACAAATGCTTCTTAGCATTTATTATGTGTCCAGAATATCCATATGCATCAAGAATGGCTTATGTAGCAAGATAGACTTTGTTCTTATTCTTGCCAACCACCTTTTTGATTGATATGCCTTTTAAAAGTAGAGTTTTGAGTTAGAAAGAAAATACAGACCACTTGGAGAATAAATTAACAAGGCAATTTAATCAAACCTAGGTGGCCTCCAAGGGCTGCCTGAGAAAGGAGCATCTGCACTTCTACTTGAACGAGGAGCTACTTCATAGAAAATGGGGCAGAGAACAGAGAACAGTCCCTAAGAAGAAGTGGTGGTAAATATCTGTCTCTGAGAGGAGATGCTTGGCACAGATTCATGGAATTTGACAATTTTTCTTGACTATCTGGTGGTTAAAGTCATGGGAATAAAGGTATTTTAGGCAGAGTGCATAAATTAAGCCCTAATGAAGACTCAGCAGTAGGTGTAGGGAATAGGAAGAGTAAGAAATAAGAAGATGAGCATGGGAAAGGGGCTGAGAAAGCATGGTTAGCCATGGAAAACAAATGCTCAGGGACTGTGGGCATTCAGGAGATGAACCAAAGAGTATTTCTAGATGAGGGGTGCAGTCAAAGTAGTCCAGAGCTGCAGAAGTGTATGTAAAATATAGAATGACGAGTGCCATCCTTCAACAATACGAATGTTACTGAAGGCCTAGGGAGGGCAGTTTCTGTGGCATGCTTCAAGGATTGAAGAGTCCAAGAAAGGAAATCAGATGGAAGTGCTTTAATGGGTGGTAAGAAAGTGAAAAAAAGACAGGACAGACAAACTAGGTCCCAAACACATGAAAAAACCCCAAAGTGAGATAGAAATAAGATGGATTTAGATCCTTCCATTTACCCACTGTTTGTTCCTCTCATAATTAACTTTAACTCTCTAAGTCTCTATATATTCAGTTGTAAAATGTTGGTAATAGACATAATTTCAAAGTTTATTGCAAAAATATATAAAATAATATAAGGAAAATAATAGCACAATTCATGGCTAGTGGAGACATTAAATGCATTAGAAAATTCTGGTTGATATTATGATTAATACATTATTATCAACTTCTAATATTGAGAATAGGGAGAGAAAACAAAGAATGGCTTTTGTTTTGTTGATTAAAACAGGAAGATAAAAAAAAGAAAGAGAATAATCTGTGAAGCCACTGAGTACAATAATAAAATCTGCAGTGTTGACAGTCAAACTATCAGAGTTTGGCTTAAATATGTTACTGTTTCAACATATGAAATAAAAACAGAGCAATGAATATTAATTCCAGTATTTATTGTCCTAATTGATTGCTTTTCTGATCATGCATGTATTGCACTGGTCACCATTTAAAAAACAACACTACTGTGTATTTCTTGCATATATGAAAATATCACATGAGATTTATATTTGAAGTTATTTGTTCAAGATTCTGGCTATCTCTTGAGTTAAAAAACAAGTTAAATTGTTTAACACATTCTAACTGAGTACTTACTGCATGCCAGAAACGCTTCTGGGTGCTGGAGATACTTCAAGTCAAGATTACTTCAAGGTAATTATGGGATCTTAAATATTGTTTTCATTAATACTCACCTCCAATTTCTCTTAGAAATTGACATTTTAAAGTGATTTTTAAAAATCTGTCATACTGCTTGCATTATCTCTAATAATTTATTTAGAGAGTCTAAAAATATCCTTGCTCTTTAATGCATGGTAACTAAGATAATGGAAAACGCAAGACTACTCCATGCACTTTTAACTATATTATTTCTACTTGGGCACTTTTTTGCCTTTAGAACAAATTATTATGATGAATATGTATGCAACTTATGTAGTTAGAAGCACAATATCTGACAAATCTGAGTGTCATGTATTCATTTGAAATTCTAGGTATTAGTTTTATTATTGTAGTTGCTGTAGTATCCTTTTTTGGACTGGTATATACATATTATTATCCAAAAGACACCTAGAATTATTTGAAAAGATAGGCCACTTAGCTTAGGTTTTAAAAATTGACTTGTATACTTCTAGTAGTCAAGTCAAAATATCTGAACAGAATTCACTTAGATACAAAGGAAAGCTCTGCAAGTAACTGAGATTTTTCTCTAGATTGGCATATAGACAATTCTAAAAAAAAGTCTGGTTTAAGAACTATCTCAAGCTGGCAGTGTATATTGGCATGTGCCTCATCCTGCTGACAGCCATTTCATTTTGAGATCTATACAGAAAAGAGGGGAAAAAGGAAAGTTTAATATGTTCCAAGTTTAAATAATATTGTTGCATTCCTTTGACGAAAAGTTAGGACATTATTTTGAAGTAAAATTGTAGTTATAATTTTTCTCCCTTTTTTCCACCTACTCAACAGACAAACAATACAGCAGATGAACACACACACACACACACCATAGAAATAAAACTCAATGATAGTGAATAATATGTGGATAAAAATCATCTGCAGAGATATGTGGTCAGTCAAATGAACTGTATGCCTGATAATATTTAACTCCCGAAATTCAAGAAGATAAGGAGGTAAAAGTTACTAGATAGGAAAATGTTGATTTATTTATTTTTCATCAACAGAAAATGTGAAGTAGAAAACTATTTTCTAATAAAGCTGTTTTTATCATTTGTTATGTGACAGGTACTGTGCTTTACATTTTAAATAAATTATGTCATATAGGTAGTACAGTATACACTGATGTTTCTATGTCTATTTTTATATGAAAATAAACAATGCTTTAAGACTTAATTTAATTTATTTCATATTTGGTAGTGGTTGAGGCATGGTTCAAATCCAGACATGTCAGTTACACAAACTATATCCCATCAATTTTGCAACCACTGCCTTTCAACTACAGATAAATACATGTTGGAAACACTATAAACGCTGAATGGAAGTCCAATAACATAAGCTAGCATTAAATTAAAAGAAAAATGCTGCCCACAAACATTTATTTTACAACTTTTAATCTATCATTATTTTGATTGATACTGTGACATATGAAGATCATGCACAAATTAGTTAATTATGCATTCATTTTTTTGCATGCGAGGCATTTTTCCAAAAACAATTCTTTAGGTAAAGTGCTAATGAGAAGCTATTTAGCCTTCTTGAAATAACGTCTTATGACTTTACCCAGTCAATTTCAGCCATAGTTTCTCTATCTTAATAAGTTTACTTAACTGCCCAGTCATAGAATGAATGGGGGACTGATTCTTAAGGTGACTAATTAAACTCCTGCCTCTATAATAGCAAAGTTAAGATGAACAGATTTGTGAGCTCATGGAAAAATAATTAAGATTCTGCACTTTAAAGAGCACAAAATATGAGGATATAAATACTAACATTATTATCCTACAATATTTCAAGATAGACTCACTTTATTATTTCTATGACAAAAGGTAGAGCATTAGAGTCTTCTTCAAAGTACCATTTAACTCAGTGATGGGCAACCTTTTGAGCTTGGTGTGTCAAACTTCGCCAAAAAACTGAGCATAACTCGGGTACTGTGTCACTTTGAGGAAAAAACTAACTCTAAGACTCTAGTTGCAAATGTTTCATCCTCAGGAGCAGCAAATGTTTCATCCTCGGCATGTGGCCTCATGTCATCAGAAATGGCTACACGTGTCAGTGCTGACACGTGTGTCATAGGTTCGCCATCACTGATTTAACTCCAGAGAATAAGATACTTAATATACTTATTTAATTTCTTGATTCTTTGGTCATTTTTCAGAAACATGAAGAAGAAACAGTTTGAAAGGTATGAGTTGGGGAATAAAAATATGTCTATGTGGTAAAAACATGATTTTAACAGTTTGGACTTTAGAATATAAAAGTATCCTATCTAATAAAACAGTAATATGCAAATTGACTGTCACTCCAGCATACAAGATGGCTGCCCCCATGTGGCTGTCTTCCTGTTGACACAAGATGGCCACCACAAGATGGCCAGCAGGGGAGGGCAGTTGGGAGGGACCAGGTCTGCAAGGGAGGGCAGTTGGGGGGCGATCAGGCCAGCAGGGGAGGGAAGTTGGGAGGGACCAGGCCTGTAAGGGAGGGCAGTTGGGGGCGAGCAGCAGGGGAGGGACCAGGCCAGCAGGGGAGGGCAGTTGGGAGGGACCAGGTATGCAAGGTAGGGCAGTTGGGGGTGATCAAGCCTGAAGGGGAGGGCAGTTAGGGGTGACTAGGCCGGCAGAGGAGGGAAGTTGGGGGCAACTGGGCCTGCAGGGAAGGGTAGTTGGGGGCAACCAGGCCTGCAGGGAAGGGCAGTTGGGGGGGGACCCAGGCCTGCAAGGGAGGGCAGTTAGGGGTGACCAGGCCTGCAGGGGAGGGCAGTTAGGGGCAATCAGGCTGGCAGGGGAGTAGTTAGGCATCAATCAGGCTGGCAGGGGAGTGGTTAGGGGGTGATCAGGCTGGCAGGCAGAAGCAGTTAGGGGCAGTCAGGAAGGCAGGAGGGCGAGCAGTTGGGAGCCAGCAGTCCTGGATTGTGAGAGGGATGTCCAACTGCCCATTTAGGCCCGATCCCACCAGGGGATCCCAGATTGGAGAGGGTGCAGGCTGGGCTGAGGGACCCCCCCGTGCATGAATTTCATGCACCGGGCCTCTAGTCCTATCTAATAAAAGAGTGATATGCAAATTGACCATCACTCCAACACACAATATGGCTGTCCCCGTGTGGTCAAAGATGGCTGCCCCCATGTGGACACAAGATGGCCACCAGAAGATGGCCAGCGGGGGAGGGCAGTTGTGGGCAATCAGGCCAGCAGGAGAGGGCAGTTGGGAGGGACCAGGCCTGCAAGGGAGGGCAGTTGGGGGTGATCAGGCCTACAGGGGAGGTCAGTTAGGGGTAACTAGGCCTTCAGGGGAGGACAGTTGGGGGGACCTAGACCTGCAGGGGAGGGCAGTTGGGGGAACAAGGCTTGCAGGGGAGGGCAGTTGGGGGGGGGCAGGCCTACAGGGGAGGACAGTTAAGGGTAACCAGGTCTACAGGGGAGGACAGTTGGGGGACCTAGGCTAGCAGGGGAGGGCAGTTAGGGGCGACCAGGCCAGCCGGGGAGGGCAGTTTTGGGCAATCGGGCTGGCAGGGGAGAGCAGTTAGGGGCGACCAGGCTAGCAAGGGAGGGAAGTTAGGGGTGACTGGGCCAGCAGGGGAGGACAGTTGGGGGCAACCAGGCCTGCAAGGGAATACAGTTAGGGGTGACCAGGCCGGCAGAGGAGGGCAGTTAGGGGCAATCAGGCCAGCAGGGGAGCAGTTAGGTGTTGATCAGGCTGGCAGGGGAGTGATTAGGGGGTGATCAGGCTGGCAGGCAGAAGCAGTTAGGGGCAATCAGGCAGTCAGGCAGGTGAGCGGTTGAGAGCCAGCAGTCCTGGATTGTGAGAGGGGTGTCGGGCCTAAACAGGCAGTTAGACATCCCTCGAGGGGTCCCAGATTGGAGAGGGTGCAGGCTGGGCTGAGGAACAACCCCCCCTCCATGCACAAATTTAATGCACCGGACCTCTAGTATATTTATAACTGGACTAAAACTTGGATAAAATTTTCAATTGCTTAAAATGAGCAAAAAGTAAGGAATGCTGACCAGGTAAGTGTAGATGAAAAATAATTTAATAATTGAATAGAAGTATGTCTTCATATAATCCCTACTTGGAATACAAATATACTTACAATGAAAATATTTAGGAATATGATTTAATAATGGAAATGTATATAAAGTGGAAACAAAAATATAAACCTTGATCTTACATGTATAATAAATTTTCGTAAAGTGCAACAAAACAGTGATATTTTTGTGAACCATCATCAAAATGATCAGGAGATTCAACAATAATACAAAAAATTTGCTCACTTTCTCTGTTGTTCTTTGTGAAGATATGTGTTCTTTTATATCAGTTTCTAGACAAAATGTGTTATTTAAAGTGGGAGGACTGTGGTTTTTCTCTGTGGTTGAGTTATTTTCATATTTGGAACACAATTGCCACAGAGTTATGGAAGTGGGGGGAATCTACACTATAGAGAACAAAGAGAAAAATATCTGGAAATGAAAGGAGTTTTGGGGGTAAAGTTGGAATTTTGGGGGGTGAAATGGGCAGATTTAGGAAATTTTAAAAACTAAGGGGTCCATGAAAAAAACACAGGACTACAGAGTTGCAAAAGGGTACATTTCCAGAAGACAAGGGAGCAGGGAACAGCAGAAGTTACATTTCCATAAGACAAGGGAGCTGGGAGTAGCAAAAGGTACCCATTTACAGAATAAAGGGAAGGAGGAAGAAAGCCCAGAGGGAATAGGGAAACAATAAGGAAGGAGGGGAGGAGGGCCTCACCTGTCCCATGTGAGGTTCAACCTTGGAGCTCAGGAGTTGCTATAGTGACCAAACCAAAAGGAGATAGTGACCAGTCAGAGGGGATGTCAAGGCACACAGAACTGTGGCCTTTATAAACCATAGGAGAAAGGGACTCAGTGGGACTCTTTCCCTTTCCCCACACGGGAGTCTGTGCTTGTTCCTCAATCAGTTTCCACCTTTGCTATACCATTTTCCACCTGTGGTTTCATTCTTTGACTACAACGGACAAAGGGCCTGGGAAAAGCCATCCTGCCCAGGGAACACCGTGCAGTCCCGTCCAAAATTCCCATATCAGAAGGAAGCTCGCAGAAATATAGCATATTGACAGGTCAAACATTTCAGTGGGAATTTCAACTCAATTATTACGCATGCAAAGAAACAAAGATTTATAGAGGATTTATGAATTACCCATAATTAAACCTGGACCTAGAACCTAGGCTTAGTTATATTCTTTCTGTCGATCATGTCTTATCCCCCTTATTTAAAAATGTGTTGTTCCCCTTACATGTGAGTCCTACACTGGTTACAATGTCAGTAAAATAGATGGAACAAAACACTCGTATATTTTCTTTTAGCACTTTAGTTACAGCCGACTCCCAAAGCTGCCCTCTTTCCCTTCTCAGTGCTCCTCAGTCCCTGACAAACCATCTAGCAAACTCCTAATCATCCTTCACTCCTTTAGAATTTTTATTTTCTCAGAGTGCAACATTTTCCTTCATGAGCATATATTCTGCTTGTATTTATAGTTTTGTTTGGGGGCTTTATTATCCATCTCTTCTACTAAAGTGTAAGCTCCCCATATGCAAGTATCAGGTCTGACTTAATGTTGAAAACATATGCTTTAAAGAGTGTTGGTCTAAAATTCTGCACCAGGGGTGCAAAACGTGGCTGATCTTGCAGCATTTCCACTATGCTTATCATCCCTAGTTCTCTGGTTTTATAGAACAAACTGGAAAGTTTAATTGGTGAAACTCGTTGAGTCTTTTAATCTGCCTTGAAGCCTGAAGCCTGAAGCCCTTCCCTTTGTATTGTTTAACCTGATATGTATTTCCTTTGTAAAATCATTCCCAAAGACCTATGAGGCTAGATCAGGAAATGTGTAAACCTGACTTATTAAGGAGACCTTATAAGAACTTACAAAGGCTCTGGAAATCAATGCAAGCTCATACAGCACTCTTCCCACAGCAAGCTCCTGGGAGAGAAAGACAGTTAACACCATTGCCTACAACCGGGAGATACAGTCTTAAAAAAAGACATCTGCATAAGACTCCCTCCAGCCTCGCTGGAAGGGACCATGCTAGATATTGTTAACTAATCCTTGATTTGAAAAATTAATTCATCAGTTTCTATTTTTTTCGTTTAAAAAGGCTCCCACACTTGCACCTCATTTGCCTACAGACCTCATATGAAAATTATCCAGAGCAGAGAACCTTTCAGACAAAGAGTAGGTAGCACTGGGGCACTCCCAGGAACTGGGGCTGGGCCAGTAAAGTCACCTCCCTGCAACCTCACATCGAGGTATGTCAGTCTGTTCCATGCCTCCCTGCTTCGGGTCTATTTCTTTGGTCAATTCATTTTGCTCATTCGATTCCACAAATATGTGAGATCATGGATGGACCTGGAAAATATTATGCTAAGTGAAATTAGTCAAACTGAGAAAGACAACCTTAACCTCCTGATGACAAGCTAATAACTTTTTCTATGTTTTGGACTGTATGTTGTGATTACTGAATGTGTGAATGAGATCCTGGGCTTGGACAGGGAGCAAATTACATCACATAAGAACCACATTAGAAACATAGGATTTGTAGCAATACGGTACTAAAATTGGTTTACAGTCTAATTTCCAAATTAAACAGGGTTTATGTTCAGAACTATGGTGTCACCTTTTCTATCTCAGTTGCACTCTACCAGGATGACACATGCAAGTCATTAATGTGACAATTTTTATTCTTTTTGTCTTGAAAATTTTATATAAAGTAAAATTATTGTATTCTTAATAAGAAATATTCTCCTCAATGATTACAGATGTGAAGGTAGACAAATCTGTGACTTAAACAAGTGATTAAAAAGTTAAGCTGAAATTCCCTTTGTGTGGTACATAAACTGAACAAGGTTGTATATAGCAATTTAATGAGAAAGAGAGACAGAATATTAAATTCAGCATGAAAGTTTAGCTACCAATCCAGGATGGATAAGGGAGGGCAGGGAGGTGGGCAAAGATCAAATTAATTATTTCAAGTTGTTCTCCAGAGATGGGACAAAAATCCCTTTTACCAATCTTTTTTCAAATATACTTTCTGGAACACGTAATAAAATAATCAACATCATCAAATTGCACTAATATAGGTACACTTTCTTTTTTTGTTTTGTTAATCCTCACCTGAGGATGTTTTTCCCATTGCTTTTGCAAAGAGAGTAGAAGGGAAGGAGAGGGGTGAGAGAGAAACATTGACGTGAGAGAGACACATGCACTGGCTGCCTCTTGCACACACCCCAATTGGGTACAAGGAGAGAACCTGCAATTGAGGTATGTGCCTTTGACTGGGAATTGAAACTGAGACCCTTTGGTGTGCATGCTGACTCTCCAACCATGAACGCTGGCCAGGGATGTGGATACACTTTCTGATGATGTTTCTATTTTGCATATGACGTTACATAGCTTTCCTCTAAAGATATCGAAGAAAGTACGAAATTGCATAAAAACTAAAAACTCCATTGTTAACAGTATTGACAGTGATATTGACAGAAATACTAATTGTATTAGGGAAGAGTTTAATTAGATAATAGACATCAAATTTGTATTTTCTTAAAAGTCAGAGGCTTTGCCTCTAATAACTTAGTAGCTTATAATCATAAAATAAAAACACTCAATGGCATGGACTTTAAGGTGGACACTCAAGTAGGAAAACTTTCTACTTAAAAGTATATGCAAAACAAAACAGAAACTAACTCAGAAGCAGAGAGCAAATTGATGACTGCCAGAGTGAGGGAAAGGAGGCAGGGGAGGGGCAGAATAGGGGAAGTGGATTAAGAAGTACAAATTTCCAGTTATAAAGTAAGTCATGGGGATGTAGTGTACAGCATAGACAACAGAGTCAATATCATAATAACTATGTGTGGAGACAGATGGGTACAAAACATTGTGGTGATCACTTTGTAAGGCATATAAATGTTGCTTTTTTTTTAATATATTTTTATTGATGTCAGAGAGGAAGGGAGAGAGAGAAAGAGATAGAAACATCAATGATGAGAGAGAATCATTAATCTACTGCCTCCTGCATGCCCCACACTGGGGATGGAGCACAACACAACCTGGGCATGTGCCCTGACTAGGAACGAACCATGACCTCCAGGTTCATAGGTCAACGCTCAACAACTGAGTTATACTGCCCGGGTAGGCATATAAATGTTGAGTCACTATGTTGTATACCTAAAACTATTATTATTTTAATAAAAAATAAATTAATTTTAAAAAGAGTATATGCAGGAAATTATGTGAAGAGCTTAGCATAAACATTCATACAAAATTATCTTTGTATAATTAATTAAAATATTAAAATATAAATTAGGAGGAAAATTATTACAGCAAGGTTTTTCTTTTCTTCTGAACATGAATCTTATAAACTGGTAAGGTTATTAGGGTAATAATTTCAAAAATAGAAACAAAGAAGCTAAATTTTAAAAATTATATGTATATTAATTATTATTTGTAATTCTAACTTAAATATGCTTCATTTAAAAATATTTTAGTAAAAATGCACTCATTTCACCCAGTACTGGGTGAAAGAGGTAAAGGGATTAAGTACAAATCTGTAGTTACAAAATAGTCATGGGGATGTTAAGTACAGCATAGGAAATATAGTCAATACTATTGTGATAACTATATGTATGGTGTCAGGTGGGTACTAGAAATATTGAGAGGGACAGATACTTTGTAAAGTACATGCTATAAACTTAAAACCAATACAAAATAATACTGAAATATTTTTGAACTGTAATAAAAAATAAGAAATAGAATGAAATAAATGCTCTCATTTTCTTTCAAATTAGTGTAAAATAGGTATTATATTTATAAACAGATCTTGAACACCCAATGAAATAATTAGTTCTATAAAAAGTAAATTATTTAGTAGTAAAATGAAAACTGAAAGCTTCCGTAGTGTTATTAAATAAACTGTAAGCTGTTTAATATTTTCCATTTTGTGGCTTAAAATATCATCAAGGCCATGATATCTATCAATATGCCCAAAGTTATAACTATAAAGAAAAAAAGAAAGCAAAACCTATATTCTGAGAAAAACTCAATGCATATTGTCCAATTCTCACCCCAACAAATTAGGCCAATCCTAGTGAGAGTCACTGGTGTTAACTAGAAGACTTGGCAGCCAATATCCATTCAAATGATGAATATTGAGGTGACTAATATGTGCAGTCATTGTTCATTAAGCAAATAAGAATCCTTGCCCTCATGAAGCTTATAATTTTGTTGCTTTATATGCTAGTATAGAATATATAAAAAATAGAATGCCAGCAATATTAATAACATTATCCCATAAGATAATGTTTAATGCATATTTCCTCTTCCCTCACTGATCCCATATGATCACATTTCAAGGAAAACACTAATGAATTTGAACATCCCCAAACTGAAATGTAATATTCACAATAATTTATGGTAGATATAAAAGAATTCTCACAGGAAACTAAAAATTACATTTCAATATCATTAGGACAACACATTTTTATGTGCAACACAAAAAGTTAATAATTCAGGGAGTGGTCTCATAAATTTCATTGAGGAAGAAGGCATTGCAGAAAATCCCATTATTTATGTGTCAGTTTCCAACAATACTAACCTTTCCTTATATATCCATAAGAGGTCATAGCCCATTTTATTTATTTATTTTTTAATATTTTTTTATATTGATTTCAGAGA
Organism: Ia io; assembly: GCA_025583905.1. Classification (NCBI taxonomy): domain Eukaryota; kingdom Metazoa; phylum Chordata; class Mammalia; order Chiroptera; family Vespertilionidae; genus Ia; species Ia io. The sequence goes on along the minus strand of JAJQQW010000009.1, from coordinate 14,059,223 downwards.
GGAAAGAGAGGGAGAAAAAGACAGAAACATCAATGATGAGAGAGAATCATTGATCAGCTGCCTCTTGAATGCCCCTCACTGGGGATCGAGCCTGCAACCCTGGCATGTGCTCTGACTGGGAGTCAAACTGTGATCTCCTGGTTCCTGGATCAATGCTCAACCACTGAGCCATGCCGACTGGGCAGGTCACAGTCCATTTTAGAAATTGTTAAGGAAAGGCCACTGAGAGTGAGCAGCACAGGGTGGATGGTAGGGTTTTCAGATTGTAAACGTGTGCTCTAAAGCCCTATAAACATTGCCTCCTACACCAGAGAAACAAACTCAAAGGCAGATCTGAATTGCCAGCAAGCAGTAGACTTGTAAACCTAAAATGTCAACAATAATAAGGTTTATGGACCATGCTCTGTGTGTGCAGAATATATTTCCTGGCATTAACTTTTATGACCTTTACAACCACACTGTAAGGCTATTCCCTGTTTTTAAAAGTAGAAAATTAAAGTTTGTAGTGGGGTTACGTTGACATTAAACTGCTCTTAGACCCATGTATACAAACTATTTTTCTTACAAAGATATTTCTGTCCACTCATATCCTTATTTTTAAATAAACTCTGGAATTCAATTAAAAACTCATGTTGAAAACAAGAGCATAAGTGGAAATTCCTCACTGGAATGCATGCAAATAAATGAAATAACAATGTTAAACCTGCATCTAATCTCTTGTACATATTGAGTGCCTGCTATAGCTATTGTTAAGTTGTACATTCATAATGACAAAACCATGAAATAAATTTACTTCTATTTGTACCAGCCTAAAACTAAACAGGGGGAGAGCAAAGGGGTGGATTTATAGTGTTTCTCCATTAGTTCCTTCTGCTAACATATCCACTAGCATTCCTTTCTCTAAATTATAGTTTTTCTATGCTTTCTTAATTTTCTAACTACCTCTCCTAAGCAACAACAAAATGGATCTATTAGTAATACATTTTTAAAAATTCACTCATCTTATTACATCAAATTTTGCACATGCTATATCTAAACTATTATTTAGAACACCCATTTTTCTGCTAAGTTCTGTTACATTAACTCTCCAATAGTCCTCATAAATGTTTAAAAAATACTGGGAAGGAGAAAATAAACAAATGGGACTACATCAAAATAAAAAGCTTCTGCACAGCAAAAGAAGCCATCAAGAAAACAACAAGAAAGCCCACTGCATGGGAAAACATACTTGCCAATGATATTTCAGATAAGGGTTTAATATCCAAAATTTCCAGAGAACTCATACAACTTAACAAAAGGAAGATAAACAATCCAATCAAAAAATGGGCAAAGGACCTAAATAGACACTTTTCGAAACTGGACATTCAGAAAGCCAAGGGACATATGAAAACATGCTCAAAGTCACCAATCATCTGAGAGATGCAAATCAAAACAACAATGAGGTACCACCTCATACCTGTCAGAATGGCTATCATCAACAAATCAACAAAAGACAAGTGCTGGAGAGGATGCAAAGAAAAAGGAACCCTCTTGCACTGCTGGTGGGAATGCAGACTGATGCAGCCATTGTGGAAAACAGTATGGCATTTCCTCAAAAAATTAAAAATGGAACTGCCGTTTAACCCAGTAATACCACTTCTAGGAATATATCCCAAGAAAACAGAAACACCAATCAGAAAGGATATATGCACCCCTATGTTCATAGTAGCACAATTTACCATAGCTAAGATTTGGAAACAGCCTAAATGCCTATCAGCAGATGAGTGGATTAGAAAACTATGGCATATCTACACAATGGAATACCACGCTGCAGTAAAAAAAGAAGGAATTCTTACCATTTGCAGCAGCATGGATGGAACTGGAGAGCATTATGCTAAGTGAATTGAGACAGTCAGTAAAAGAAAAATACCACATGATCTCACTTATTTATGGAAAATAAAGAACATTATAACCTGATATACAAAAAGATAGATGCAGTGTCAGAGAAGCATCGGACAGACTGTCAAACTACAGCTGGAAGGCTGGGGAGGGTTGGGGGCAGTGGGGGAGATAAGAGATCAACTGAAGGACTTGTATGCATGTATATAAGCACAACCAATGGATGCAAGACCCCAGGGGAGGGGGGAGGAGTGAGGGTATGTGCCTGGGGGGTAGGCTGGGAGAAGGACAATGGGGGAAAAAAGGAGACATATGTACTACTATTTATAAGAAACAATAAAATAAAACTTAAAAAAATAAAAAATACTGGGTAATAGCAAGGAAGTTCCTTTTAATAGCTTTTCTTGGAGCTTTACTGTCCACAGCAAATAATGAAATTTATAGCAGAAATATAGTACACAACTTGTCCTCAATTTGTCTGTTTTTCTTAGAAAACTGGCTGGGGAAGAGAGGACATATATTGACAGTAGTTTGGAATCTTCTCTGCTAAAACAAATTTGAGAAGAAAATGGGAAAAATAATACAGCTTTCCTTTGTCCTTAACAAATATTTTAAATGAAGGTGACTCATAAATCTAATTTCATCCTTTAAGTAGCAGGAGCTGATGATTTGGGAGCTGGGAGGAGACACATTGGCATCCTAGACCTCTTTATGTTTCTGCCCTGAGTCCTGCATAAATGAAGATGTAGATAGTCTCACCCTCTATGTCCTACCCTTGGCCTGGCAGCCCAAAGGGATCTAATGAAGACTCAGCTTCATAGCTGTATCGAGCACCCATGAACATATCAAGGCCGAAGAATAAAACTTACATTCATGGTGCAAAGACAACAGGATGAAGTTCAGACATGGTAGTAAATGTAGCACCTTTTCCCTCAATCCAGCAAATTATTTGGTGCTTCATTTCTCTCAACATGCTTCCCTGATGTTAACTGCTGAAGACAGAAGGGTGTGGGCGTTGGAGTGTGTGGATGAGACAAGTATATTTATAACATGCTTGGCTTTAATAAATCCATGTAAATAAAAACATTGTCCAGAGCAGAGCAAAGCAAGGGAGAATGGGAAAAGCTAAAAAATATACTTAGCTGAATTTTTCAAAAGATAGTACCAAAGGTTTCTCAAGTATGAATAATTACAAATGGTTTAATGTATGTAGATCAGAATCAAGGTGATTTGGTAACTGCCATAAGGCATTTCACTTCAAAAAGAATATCTTTTTGTTGTTTATACTGCTCAGTGATTTGGTCTTGAATTAAAAAAAAAAAAAAAAAAAAAAAAAACCCTAACAAATAGAATTAGGAATTGAGTCATTTTTTTTTCTCTTTCTGTTTTTATTTCTTCTTCTTTCTTGTTTTTTTTTTTTTTTTTTAATGTGAGAGCTTTTAGACTCAATGACTGTCTCAAGAAGGCCTACATAGTATTTGTCTGAATATTAAATTATCTTAAATTTAGAAATAATTCTGTATTTCTGGGTTAGAATTGTTTTCAGCTGTGGTAAAAAAAGAAGGAATTCTTACCATTTGCAACACATGGATGGAACTGGAGAACATTATGCTAAGTGAAATAAGCCAGTCAGAGAAAGAGAAATATCACATGATCTCACTCATTTGGGGAATATAATGAACAACATAAACTGATGAACAAAAACAGATCCAGAGACAGAGAAGCATCAATCAGACCGTCAAACCTCAGAGGAAAGTAGGGGAGGGTTGGGGTAAGGGGGAGAGATCAACCAAAGGACTTGTATGCATGCTTTTAAGCCTAACCAATGGACACAGATACCAGGGGGTGAGGCATGAGTTGGGGGGGGGGGCAAAGGGGGGATAAAGACACATATGTAACACATATGTAATACCTGAATCAATAAAAAAAATTTAAAAAAATAAAAAAGTAAATAATTGATGAGAGTTTTCAAAATAAAAATAAACTGCTCTGCAAAAGATAGTTAAGAAAATGAAAGTGCAAGGCACAAAATGGGAGAAAATATTTCAAAACACAAGGACGGGTATATAAAACTAAAGGCACAAAGATTTGTGCAAGAATGGGCCTTCCTTCCCCTGGCTGCCGGCACCGTCTTCACTCTAGTCAAAGCCACCTTTCTGCCTTCCCATGCTGCCCAGAGTACCAAAGTGGCTGGGGAGGGGTGGAATGCCTGCGTTTTTGCCATGGTGACGACGCAGGCATTCCGCCCCATCCCTGGCCATTGGTGTCTGTGTATGCAAATTAACCCACCATCTTTGTTGGGTTAATTTGCATAATCACTCCTGATTGGCTGGTGAGCATCATGAAGGCACAGTCAATTTGAATCTTACTCGTTTATTAGTGTAGATATAAATAATTATTGCCCTGGCTGGTGTGACTGAGTTGGTTGGAGCATCATCCCATCCACCAAAAGGTTGAATCCAAGGCAGGGACTGTGTGGGACACAACCAAATAATGGGATGTTTCTCCCTCAATTAATATGTCTCTCTCTCTCTCTCTCTCTCTCTCTCTCTCTCTCTCTCTCTCTCTCTCCTCTCTCTCTCTCATATCCCTCTCTTCTTCCTTCCCTCCCTCTCTCTAAAGTCAATTTTTAAAATGGACTCAAAAATGCAACAGTAAGAAAACAACTGAACTAAAAATAGGCAAAAGATCAGCCACCTCACCAAAGAAGATACACAAATGGCAAATATATACATTAAAAAGATGTTCAACATCATATGTCATCAGGAAATGCAAATTAAAACAATAGTGAGATACATATTAGAATGCAAAATCCAGAACACTGACAATACCAAATGCTGGCAAGGTTGGGAACAACAGAAACTCTCATTCATTGCTGGTGGGAATGTAAAATGGTACAGCTACTTTGGAAGATGGTTTGGTCATTTCTTACAAGACAAAATATATTCTTACCATATGATCCATCAATCACACTCCTTGTAATTTACTAAAATTAGTTAAAAGTCACACACACAAAAAAACCTGCCCATTAATGTTTATAACAGCTTTATTCATAATTGCCAAAACTTGGAAGAAGCTAAGATATCCTTTCTAGGTAAATGGATAAAAAAAATTGACAAACAAAACATAAATAGAGGCATGGATACTTGGAATAGACTGCCAGCTGTCAGAGAGGAGGTTGGGGGATGGGGACCAGATGAAAGAAGGTGAAGGGAATAGCCAATGTGCACATATGCAAAACCCATCCAAGTATACACAGACAATAGTGTCCTAATGGCCAGAGGAAAGGAGGGGCAGGGACTGGATGGAGGTGAGCAAATGGGGGAGAATGGGGACATCTATAATAGTGTCAGCAATAAAAATGAAGAAAAAAGAGCACTAAATAAAAATAAAGAAAAAGACTAAATATGGCCCCCCCAAAAAAATCCTAAAACATTTATTATCTTGTCCTTTATTATAAAATGTTTGTCAAAAATGCACATCTTACCTTGAAAGGACTACTCACTTCCAAAGATTTCAAAATTAAGAGATAAGCACAAATTTTCCTCTATTTAGTATGGTGTGTAGCCTAGTAAGATTTCCCACCAACATAGTAACCCACCCAGAAAACACATAGGAACAGAACTACACCATAAATATAATTTCATATGCAATTGACATCTTAATCTTTCTCTCATATTTACCTATTAAGATATAACCTTGTATAAGTAATATTTCTGTTCTTCAGCATGGCTAATATGTTTTCTCCTTATATGTGCTCTAAATTAAAAACAAATGTTGTTGAGATATGGCTATGTGGGGAGGGCAGAGAAGAAAGAAAGGGAACTGGGTCTCTCATTATTTCTTGAATTTATTGTTCTCTTTAATTTTTCCTTTCATTGCACAAATGAGAAGTTCTACAAAGGAAACCACCAATTTTAGGATAAAAAATTTATAATCGGGGTGATAACTGAATGCAGACACAATATGATTTAGAGATTTTATGTCAATTTTTTCAAAAAAGTTTTTGTGATAAAATTGGGTGAAACACACTCTATCTATATACCCAAATCTACACTAATAAAAGAAAAAGATACAAAATGACCATACTTTCGTGACGCCCACCAGCCAACCAGGAGTGAGTATGCAAATTAACCCAACAAAGATGGTGGGTTAATTTGCATACACAGGAGCTGAGCAGTGGGGAGGCAGGATGCTTGCGTCATCGCCATGGCCTTCCACACCACCCCAGCTGCTCCAGACCTCTAGGCAGCGGGGGAAGGCGGAAAAGTGGCTCCTGGTGGAGTGAAGGTGGTGCCGGCAACCAGGGGAAGGAAGGCCCATTCTTGCAAGAATCTTCGTGCATCAGGCCTCTAGTATATACATAGTAATAAAGCCACTGGTACAGAATCCTAGCTGGCACTCAATGTACCTTCACCCTGAAACTCTTTTTCAGGAACAATCCATTTATTTACAAATGAATTAGCATGCAAAAATGAGTAAACATGATAACAAATGCATTGTACTTTACATTCTGATTACCAATGAATTGAAGTTATACAAACACAACTTCAATTTATAATGAATTAACATAGTAGCTATCAGAAGCGTCAGCTTCAGAATGTGGAGGTTGGTCATAGCAGCACTTTCCAGTCCAGTGAGCGTGTGAGGCTCATGCAGTACCATGTGTGCTCAACTTGGACATGCAAAGCTGGATGACAAAACCTATTTTACCTGGAAGAAAGACCACTATCCAGGACACTGAAAACCAATGTTAGTTTCTGGGGTTTTTAAAAAGGAAATGTAACATTTAAGAAAGAAAAAATCTTTCCACCAGTCCATGTTGAGCAAACATTTCAATTTATGTCAAAGCAAAAGTCAGCAGCTGTCCTGTCTGTGAAGCTTTGTGTTAGGTAAAATGTTAAATCGGTATCATAAAAGGGACCTCTGAGAAATGTAGGTAAAAGGTACACACAAAATGCTTTGCAGATAAATTCACAAACCAAATGGAAAAGAGCATCTATGCCTATCCAAGAAAAGGAGCAATTATATGAAAACAACAAAACTTCCAAAATAAAAGAATTCCCCAAGTAAAAGCATACCAAAAAACAGAAATAGAGAATGGGGTATGAGTTGGGACAGACAAAGGGAATAGACATATTAACAAAAGAAAAGATCTAAATATTGCATTTTATTATTTTAGCAAAATGTGTAAACATGTCCATACTGAGAAATATGACTTGGGACCAGTTCATTGAGTAAGTAGAAACACAAATACATAACACTCGGCTTTTTCTTTTGATAAGTGGTATTTTAGATACAAAAATATTATCTTTGCCTAAGAATTACACATTTATCATTTAATCCTCATTAGACATTATTCCTAACAAACATTAATCATTTTTAAAACAATAAAGATGATAAATACTATATGAAAAGAAATATCCATACAGACGACCACACATTAATCTTCACACCTTCACTATTAGATTTAAAGATATTTGTAGACAATTAAAATTTGTTTTTATAACTTAGTAGCTAAGCAGGGGATATTTAAATTAGATGATATATTCAAAATAAAAGAACGTTTTTAATTATTTGAATATTGTTACATCTCAAGGAAAGCATGAAATTTGAGGACTACTGGAGAGGCCACACTCCAGTGAGGGTTATGGATCGGTAGCGTAATTACCATATAATATGGTAGCTCTACTATGAGAGCAGCCTGTCTTCTTCGAGGTGCTACCCAGAAGTCGAAGCAGGCAAAGCCATACTCCATGTCCGAGCCACGGAAAATGAGGATAAATCTGAGCTCACTGAATTATGGATTTACAGGGGCTAGGGCAAAACTTGCTGTATTAATATAAATATGAAAGATGTACAAAATACTAAGTATCAGAAAAGTATTTCAGTATCATTAGGATCATGATTAGCTTTCTATTCACCAGGAAAGTTTAAAAACAATATTCAGCCTTACTCTATACTTCTGAAATCACATTCCCCAGGGATATTTATAAACTTGAATTTAAAAACTTGAGAATTTCTTATTTTGACCACCTATATATTTTACACAGTGAGAAAACTGATAAAATTTTACTGAACATAAAATCTAGGTCTTCATTGAATTCACTCCTTACATTACAGTGTGGAGTTTATACCAAACCTCCCCTTGCCATGGTTACCTGGGTTTTCACTAGGGCCAACAAACAATCTTAATTCTCCATCCATCATGGCTTCTTTCAATCATGGCTGCACATATAGCCACAATGATCTTTCCCCATCAGATGTGATTTGCTCTCTCCTCTTACATAATTACACACCTAAAACATATATAATTTTATTAACCAATGTCACCCCAACAAATTCAATAAATAAAAATATAAAAATATAAAAGAATGCTTTAATGTTGTCCTTTTTCTCTAAAGCTCACTAAAAGTCTGAAGTATTTGGCCCCTCCTTAAATCTCCAGTGAAATTTAATGACAGCCTCGAGTTTGCTTTCTTGGTTTAAAGTACTTTGGCCTCTTCAGGTTATCAAGGCAGCACACTTCCTGGGTAGGAGCCTAATGTGATCAAATGAATGATCTGACAATCATATTTCCTTTGTGCCTCAAAAGTTTTCATTGATCATCCTGATCATGAAATTATTGTCTTTTAAGTTTTAACCTCTATTGTACCTAGGCTAAATTCTCCACTCCATACACTATTGCTGATATCATTTTAATTTCCACAATTACACTGTTCTCTTTTTTTATGATTATAAAGTGTTTGTTAACATAGAGTACATTTTCACATTTTAAAAGAATCTACACATATGAATAATTTTTTCATATTTCTCTTTTCTTTCTTTTTAATGTTTTAATCTCTATTGTTGAGAGTATTACAGATATCCCCCTTTATTCCTCCTCCCCCCAGGCCTTCACCATCCTATTGTCTGTCCATGGGCAATGCACATATGCATAAAGTTATTTGATTAATCTCTTCCCATCCCCTTTAACCCCCTTCCCTATGCGATGTGTCAGTCTGTTCCATGATTCCATGCTTCTGGTCCTATTTTATTCATCATTTTATTGTCTTCATTACATTCCACATATAAGTGCGACCATGTGATATTTGTCTTTCTCTGACTGGCTTTTTTCACTTAGCATAATCATCTACAGGTCCCTCTACGTTGTCTCAAAGGGTAGTAGATCACTGTGGTACATTCACACAATGAAGTATTATGCAGTTGTAAAAAGGAGGATCTACACTACTCTTTTCTTTATAAATACTTTCTTCTTACAGCTTCATCCAGCCCAAGGGTGAGCAAAAGTGTTGGTAGAATCAGTGAGTAAATATTATAGAATTTGTGGGCTAAGTGGTAAATTTGGGCAACTGTCTTTGTCACAAGTCAAATAGTCTTGTATGTTTTATATTTTACACTTAAAAATGTAAAAACTATTTATAGCTCAATGATCCACACAAAATCAGGCAGCAGAACAGATTTGGTTCCTGGTTTATTGTTTCCCAAATTCTGACATAGACTCATGACTTTAAACATGATCTACAAGCCTATGATTATCAAACTGACATCTCTAGCCAAGTCATCTTCTTGATGCCTACTTGATATTTCTACTTGAATTCTAACAGACATTTCAATTTAATGCAAAAATACAAATCAATCAATCACATACAGACTACCTACACTTCTGTCACTGAACTCAAACCTGTGTTATCAGACCTTCTCCATCTCAAGAAAAGACTGTATGCCCTTAAACCCAAATACCTTTGTGTGATTCTTGATCTGCAAATCCTATCAACTTTATTTTCAAAACGACTTCTAACCTCAACCAACTTTCCCCAATGTTATTGTTACCATCTTAATCCCAACCACCATCATCCTTTACCTGGACGGGTGCAATAGTCATTTGAATCTGGATCTTCTTCATCTACTGTTATACCTCTTCTTAATAGTACAACCTCTATACTGGAAATAGGAGGAACTGTATAACAGTAAATCATATATTCCATCTCTATTTTAAACCTTTTAATGGACTTTTTTTATCTAAACATTGCTTTCAAAATCATAACTAATCTATTCCCTGCAAGCCCCTCTCCTCATGTCCCTCCTGTGCCTTTCCTGCATTCCAGACAAACCAGTCTTGTTCCCCCAAAAAATCAAGCTTATTTCTATTTAAAAACCTTTATATTTTCTCTTCTTTCAATTCATACACACCGAATCTTCAAAGCACCTACCTCTTTCTTTTCATTCCAATCTCAACTGAAACATCACCTCCTCAGAGAGAGTTCCCTGACTTCCCGATGGCTGGATCAGGGCCTTGCCACTTGCCAGTTATACTCAGCCACATTATCACATCTAATCTCTTCATGGTAGGACACTTGATAGCCCTTCATAGCACTGATCTGGTTATATATTTGTGTATCGATTTCTTCTTCTCTCCTTACTACATTATAAACAACTGTGTCTCTGCCTTCTTCATTGCTATAACCCCAATGCCTGGCATATAGCAGGCACTCTATAACTATCTTTGATTTCCTTGTTGACTACTATGCATATGCTAATCCTTTTTTTAAATTTTATTTTTCAATTACAGTTTACATTTAATATTATTTTGTGTAAGTTTCAGGTGTATGTATAGTATAGTGGTTAGACAATTATATATTTACAAAGAGGTCCCCCAATATTTCAAGTATCCGCCTGGCACCATATATAGTTATTACAATATTATTGACTATATTTCCTATGCTGTACTTTACAATCTTGTAACTATTTTGTGACTACCAATTTGTAATTCTTAATCCCTTCATGTTTTTCACCCAGCCCCTCAACCCTCATCCCCTCTGGCAAATAATTTTTTTACACTATTTCCCTCTCTATATTTTCCACTTCATACCTCTCCTCTGGCTATATATTCAATTTTAAAATGTATGTCATTTTGTGTCCTCAGAATTTCTTCTTTCAATATATTGTGAGAGCTTAATTTTCTCAAAAAAACAAAACACCTATTTTAGGGGGGGGGAAAAGCATGAAGTAAGACAGAATAGAGTTAGTATTTGATCGGTATAAGGCAGTGATGGGCAATCTTTTGAGCTTGGTGTGTCAAACTTCGCCAAAAAACTGAGCATAACTCGGGTAGTGTGTCACTTTGAGGAGAAAACATTATTTCGCAAATGTTTCATCCTCAGGAGCAGCAAATGTTTCATCCTCGGCATGCGGCCACCTCAGCGGCTGCGTGTCATCAGAAATGGCTACACTTGTCAGTGCTGACACACATGTCATAGGTTCGCCATCATTGGTATAAGGTGATACTTTTCTACCAGAAAGGCAACTATACCAGGAAACAAAGAAACAAAAATATTTCCGGTTATTCCTGATTCCCAGATTTTGAAGCCAGTAAGTTTTCCTACTTTCAAACATTCTTGCCCTGACCGGTTTGGCTCAGTGGGTAGAGCATTGGCCTGCAGACTGAAGGGTCCAGGTTCGATTCCGGTCAAGGGCACGTACCTTGGTTGTGGGCACATCCCCAGTAAGGGGTGTGTAGGAGGCAGCTGATAGATATTTCTCACTCATCAATGTTTCTAACTCTCTATCCCTCTCCCTTCCTCTCTGTAAAGAATCAATAAAATATATATTTTAAAAAAAAAACACATTCTTGACCATGGTTATAGAAGAGAGGCACTTAGAGCTATTAACACATTACCACTGTCTACAGTTGGCTTCCAGAAATACAACTTAATATGGTATCAATTGACATGAAAGAACTTCCAAAGAAATTTTATCAACATCTCTGAACAGAACAAATGACCTTTCTAATTAGTATCTTCAATTAAGTACCTAAAACTGATGAAAAATAAGTTATGCTAAATTTCCATTGGATCACTATTTAAAAAGCTTTCAGATTAATTTAAAAAGAAATATTAAGTAGTAGAAAAAAGAGATAAAACCCTTATTTTAATCAATTTAAATAGAATTTAACAGTTGTTTAATAGAGTAGTTTGTGGTTGATTGCAAGAGTAATAAAGCAAAAGTATTGATTCCTAAGTAGTGATCATTGTATAAGCTGAAAACTCAAAATGAATTACCAGAAATAAATCTCAATATCCTCCAATAGCTTCCCATTCCATTCCAAACTAAAGCCAAAGTTATTACAATAGCCATTAAAACTACATAATCTCCATCCCTTCCTCCCTACCCTATTACTCTTGGATCTTTAAGTTCTCCCCACCATGTATGCTTTGCTTGAGTCACAACAGTTTCTTTGTTGTTCCTACAAAACACCAGACATAATTCTGCTCATGATTTACATACCTGTTGTACCCTTGCAGGTAAGGTTCTTCTACCAAATCCGTGTTATTCAGGACCTCACCTCCTTGGACTCTCAATTGTCATCTTCCCTGTGAGGTCTTTCCAGACTATCTAATTAAAAATAACCCTCTCAGGGTGGGTACCCAATGCAATATACAGATCATGTACCACAGAAATGTATACTTCAAACCTATATAATCTTATTAACCAATGTCATCCCAATAAATTTAATTTAAAAAATGATGGCCACTATAATTTTTAAAAATTTACCTCTCAGAATTCTCTGATCCTCATCACAGCATTATTTCCATCATTTAACTTGGCATATTTTACATTTGTATGCTCACTATCTATCACAGGAGTCCTCAAACTACGGCCCGCGGGCCACTTGCGGCCCGCCGAGGACATTTATCCGGCCCACTGGGTGTTTTTGCCGCCGCTGCCTGTCCTGCTTAGCAGCCGACTTAGCAGTGTGCATAGGAATTTGTTCATAGTTTTTTTTTAAACTATAGTCCGGCCCTCCAACGGTCTGAGGGACAGTGAAATGGCCCCCTGTTTAAAAAATTTGAGGACCCCTGATCTATCACGTGTCCCCCCACGTTAAAATGTAAGCTCCATAATGGCAGGACTTTTGTCTTTTATTTATTTATTTATTTACCTGCTCTATCACTAGTGTCCAAAATGGTTCCTGGCTCAAGAAAAATACTTTATAAACTTTTGTTAAGTAGATGACTCTGAAGTCTAAACCATCAAGGAGCTTATAAATAGTAAGACACAAATGAATGATTACAGTGCATACTGAGAATTATAGATAAGGTTGTTTATGGGGACTTTTGTAAACTACAAGATGTAACATCAAAATAATAAGTGGAATCAGCAGAGACATAGTAAGTGGTATCTGAGTTAAAGGACAGAATGAATATAGCCAGATGGAGAAAAGAGAGGAAGGAAGACCTTACAAATGAGCATCAGAAGTTACTTCAAGAAAAATCAGTTTAAAAACCATCATTTGAAAAAATGCATCCCGATTATTGTATCACAGATAATTAACTATAAAATCCCCAAACAGTTTAGGCTTTGATAAAGTTACAGGCCATTTTGTGACAGAACTATATATAAATCTCAGTGCTTCCTAATTTTTGAGAAAAAGCTTTTAGATAAGATATATGATAATTTTAAAAAATGAAGTTGCAGATGATCAGTCACATGTCCCTTAAGACAATACCTAGCTTGTGAACACTGTGTACAGCACTTACAATAGAAAGGTTAATATTTTTAAGTCTCTTAGAATCTAAGATGACAACTTTGAATTTCATTAGCTTTTTAAAGGAAACCTAAAAAGTGACAGAGAAGTGATTCCGATGTATGCCTTTATGTTGAGATAGATATAGCACTGCAGGTTGAAGAGGTACAAAGAAACAAAGAAATTAAGAATAAGCAGTAATTTCTAACAAAAATGTAAATACCCAGTCTCACACATGAGGCTATTTTGAATCTCTCAATTCAAAAGTCTAAGATTCAGTGTGCACTTAGTTAAGTTGCCTATAAAGGTTGATGAGCACCTTCCTTAGCCTCTTTCCATTTTATGTCTGTTTGTGTGTGTGTGTGGGGGGGTAAAATTCTACTAAAAACTTCATATACAGATTCATTTTTAAGAATTTACATTATGTTTTATTAATATTATCATATGACACTTCTCCCTTTCCCCCCTGTATATGCCATTTCCATTCCTCTGTCTATCTCTAGCTGTGTAGGGTCTCTTCATTCCAAATTTAACTTATTTTTTTCTCATATTTGTGGCTGGGGAGAGAGATGAGGCTAACATATCACACAGAAGATAATGTCTAGCAAATTTACCTATTCTTCAAGTCAATTGACATAATAAATTCCAAACACAACAAAACTCTTCAAATGAAAATTTAAATATAAAACAAGCACTGACATACAGTCTCTAAATATGTGAAAACAGAACATTAAAGCTCACTGAAAATGTTATAAAGTCACTTGGAATGGTGTTTAAAATATATTTTTCTAAATAAACTTAATTTTTAAGGGAAAGAGAACCTTCTAAAATGAGATTTATCTTAAAGGATAAATTAAATGGGAAGTGAAACACACTTTATTACACTGCATGGTAATAGTACTTTTTAAAATATTGTGAATGAATGCCACTTAAAAATTGGAAGCTGAAGTATAACATCAGTAAAAAGAGGTACCATTTACCATGTTTTCCCTATAAAAACAGAATATTCTAAGATGCCTTTTTTTTCAATGCCAATACGTCTGATGATCAGGAAGACAGTTTAAACCACTAAACAGCAAACACTATACAATGATTTCATTAAGCATTATGTAAATTATGAAAAGGAAGTCCTTTTTATGGAAAAAAATATTTTTAATAAAGCACTCCAAACAGAGTCTTAACTGCTCAACATTTATGGTGTCACCTCTCTTACGTCATGGGCTTTAATGCACACTGCACAATGTGTAAAAGCACTCCCAGTGACTTCTTTAGGAATACAACCTCAGATGTTGGAGGGGGGAGGGGGGAGGCAGTCACAGATAGTTTTCACAAGAATCCAAGTTTTGAAGACAAGTTATTCAAAATGTTATTGTCTTTAAAATAAATCCACTGGAGTCCTTATAATATGAACCTTTTAAGCTATAGAAATGGTACATCACATCAATTTCTAATAGGTGACTTCGTTGTAGGAAAAAAACAACTGTTAGAAATTATTGTTAGGACTTTAAATGTTGATGGGGTAGGTATTTATGGGGGTTTTAAGTACTGGATAGTTGCATTCATATTTTAAGAAGCTTAAATCAAAAACTAAAACTGGACATAAGTAACATAATTCCACCACAGACTAAAATAACTCCACCTTATGTATATATATATACACACACACACACACATATTCTTTTCTATCATGATGGAAAATTTTTACATTTGAAGAAGAATGCTAGAAACATTAAGACTTCTGCTGTACAGAAGAATTCAATTTTACCATTACTTAGCTTGATGGTACTTTAAGGGCAGGTCTCCTGGGATACACAAATAATCATTCAATATTCACTGCCAAATGTCTGAGCTCACCTCTCTTAAAACAATATTCAATTACAAGATGAAAGTAATTTACCCAAACAAATTCGAAAACATAAACTTTAGATGACACTAAGGTCCTTCAAGGTGAATATTCCTCACCAGTAGTGATACTAAGATATTAAAAGATATAGATCACATGATCTGAGATATTCTAATTGAGGAACTGTAGCTATAAACTTTTAACTCAAAGTTAGATACTATCTTCATTTACTGAGAGAATTATACAATCACTTAAATTTCTTAAATGAAAGAGAAAAAAAGAGAAACAAAAATAATAGCTCTGGCACACACTGGGAAAAGATTTCGAGGGAGAAAGAGAAAGAAATCAATCTCTCTCTTTTTCCACCCATCCAACCTTTCTTAGCTTTTCTCAAAATTATCTGGACAATTAAATGTAAAAAACAACTTATTGGATTAGTATAATTAAATATGATTCCAAAACAACATAATTGAAGAACTTGTGAAATAGGACAGCCAAGTGATATACTTTTTCCAAAATTTTGTCCCTTAACTAAAATATAATTTCACAAGGGAGATCATGGAACTGAATATTGTAATTGCAGATATTATCAGATTTTAATTTGGAATGTTTAATATGTGACCCAAAATCTAGTCATAGAAAAGGAACATAAATTGATTTATTCTCAATATTTAAGTTTGCTAAATAAGTGATGTAGCTTGCTTCTTCAAAATTTCATATTTTCTTACAAAAGCATCAGAATTGCCCTTTGGAATTTCATCTTGGCATGTAAATCATGAAAGCCAAGTTGATTAAAATTATCTATGTATTCGTGATAACATATTGAAAGTATTACTATATTTATGCTATAAATTAGTTACAAAAATCAGTAAACTAGTGTTAATCCGAACGCTTTGACAAACTTGTTTTTGAGAACAGACTGACATACTCATTCCATTCTTCTGTTAACAGAAAAATAACACCTTTATTATATAGCAGAAAAAAGTAAAAACCATTACGATAGAAATATATTTTTAAGAATTCCTAACAATATTTCTGAATGGTTTATTTGCTTTTTTTCCCCCTTAGAATAGGCTTTTATTTTTATTTAATTTATTAGGGCTTATTTGCTTTTTAGAAGTAAAAAATCAGCATCTTTATTTTTAACAATCATTCACCTAAATCCAAAACTTCCTCATACTGCCTTTACATTCGTGCACATCTTTTTCTTAAATGTTTATATAAATTATACTTTCATCTTAATACATATCTCATATTATTATTCAACATATTGTGAAAATAAAGGAATGAAATTGTGGAGTTTGGAAATAATCTCTCAGTTCTGAATAAATAACTGCTACCTGCACTCTCTAGCACCCTGCAAAGCCAGTGGGCTCTTCAGTGCCTCTCTTAACCCTTCTTCCTGCCAACGTTCTCATGGCTGTTACGAATCACACCTTTTAATTAGTTCATCTTTATCTAGATTAGCTCCAAAGTCAATGTCTAAGTCAGTGTTCAGAAATGTATGTATACCTTTACATCTATCTTGTGAGAGTTACTTTAAAGAAAAAATAAATCTGAACATTTATGTTACTTGTTTCATTTGCATGGTAGGCATATTTTCTTTTAAAAAATCATGTGTATGCCAAAACCGGTTTGGCTCAGTGGATAGAGCGTCGGTCTGTGGACTGAAAGGTCCCAGGTTCGATTCCGGTCAAGGGCATGTACATTGGTTGCGGGCACATCCCCAGTGGGGGGTGTGCAGGAGGCAGCTGGTCGATGTTTCTCTCTCATCGATGTTTCTAGCTCTCTATCCCTCTCCCTTCCTCTCTGTAAAAAGTCAATAAAATATATTTTAAAAAAATAAATAAATAAAAAATAAAATAAAAAATCATGTGTATTCTACTTTATCTTAAAGATTAGCTTTGTTTTCACTTATTAAGCAGTTTCTAATGTGCAAACAGCCTAAGCAGCATAGAAACTGGCAGTCCATGTCAGGAAATGCTACTGTAAGGATGAATATCTAACAGTGCGAAAGTCAGATGTCAGGGAAACAGATGTCCTCAAGCAATGTTCTTCCTGACAGACATAAAAACATTGACAAGAGACATCTACCTGAGTCCAACCCACTGTTCCTTTTAGGCTTCTTATTTGACTATGACGCCCCAAAGAGACTGTCAGCTAACATTCTTATTTAGAACTAAGAATGAATTTCCAGGAACATTTTTATAAATGATGGTGGCACACAGTTGAATTAATACTGTGTACGAATTTTTATGTACCTTCTAGAAAAAGTAGATTTTTTCCCTCTGTCCTTACAACTTAATGACCATTTCTAACATGGATTTTATGGGAAATACCATCTAGATTTCCCAATGATGTACAAACAATCATAATAATCATAATAAATATGGAGCACTTTTATAGAAAATATAAAATGGCTTTGCTATCATACCTACAAAATTTTAATTTATGTGAAAATAAGTTTTTTATTTTTTGCATGCACATTTGCTACAAGAATCATACCTTATTGATACGTAATTACAACTATGGATGCTGGAGGTCCCAATAATCAAAGTTTAAAGTAAAGTTGTAAACTTAATATAGAGAAAACAGTATCCACAGGTTAATGAATTATTTTGTTACCAATAATAAAGTATTATGAGATTTTTATTTTAATAGATAGCCAGGATTATAAAGTTCTAATTTTAAAGCATTTATTTTTAAATTCTGCTTCATTGCACATCCAGAAGTGAATAAAGAACATGAATGTTTAATGAACCTTATTGATCTAAATAATTATGGGTAGCTTACATTATATTTGAAATGATAAGATTTTCTTACCATGCTTAAGAGATCTGCTTTATTTGACCTAGCAACCATATAGAAAGCAAAATTCCCTTAATCATAATATTAAAGCAGTCTATTATTTTTCTATGAAATTATTTTGTCCTTAAATCATTGGTATTTTGAGTTATTCTTTTTAATATGCATTTATCATTAGAAGTTTCACTATAGTTAAGCTTGAAATTGATTCCAGGCCATGATATTTTTTATTAGTTTTTTTTTTTATAAGTGATGATCACTGTCAAAGGAAAGAATACCTAAGCAATCAATATTGAGGAAAGAATAAAGGATTTGGTCAAATAAGAGATAAAGATACTTATTTTCTTCAAGTTTATAACAGCTATTATCCTGTGAGAACAAACCACAATCTCTAGAAATGATGGCCACCGAAAGGGTCTGGCAATCTCGTGTAATACCAAGTGTACTGTTGGACCAGTATTGCAGAAACAGTTGTCCCACTGCCTTTCATTGATCCGACACATTGCCAGTGGAATAAACAACTCTCTCAGCCAACAGAAAGGCGGAGTAGCTGCTGCCTGCAGATTCTTGTTTTAGATCTTTGGTGAAAAAAATATATGTATTAAATATGATTTTCTTACGTTATTTTTATCAGAAAGGAAAGCAAAATGAGACCAAATAGATATTAATGTAAATTCTTAATGGTGTGAAAGAAAAACTTGAGAAGCCAAAGCCTAGTTCATCATTAAAATTGATTATCTTAATATATGCATATATGTCTATTCATATACAAACACAAACATACATTTTCAGTTTAAAAAACATCTTCATGTTTCATTTCAAAAATTCATTGAACAAAGTTAAATATGGTAAGCAAACAATGTTCTTTGTAAACAATATTGAAAAGTTAATAAACTTACTCAAATATACACAATGTTTATTGGATATTTTGAAAACCAAGGGACTAGTAAAAGCTCAACTTTATCATGATTATGTAACACTGCTATCCACTTTCAATTTATCTAGAGTAATATGCCTGCCCCTATGTCTTTCCTGCTCACAGATTTCAAGCCTTGACAAATGCAAAAACAATGTCAAAATGTATTCTCCTTCAAAAAAAATTATGAGGGTCATGTCTTCCTTTTATCATATAAAATATTAAATTGCAATTTGAATATGAGAAGGCAACACACTTCCAAAAAATAAAAACAATGCTTATAAAAAACATATTTCATAGACACTAGCTTTGGCATAAACCACTTCATACAGCTATTGACCAAATCAGTATATTGAAAACCCTATTACAAAGTATATGGTCCCTTTCTACTCTGCAAAGGACATCTCAGGACACCACAGCCTCACAGCTCTGTTCTATCATTAATTTCCTCCAAATAGACTTGGCAGGGCAATGAAGAACATCAATTTTTTCACTTAATTTCTGAAGAAAATCACACCATTTAAGGAACATGTTCTTGAAATTAAAATTTTTAAAACATAAAAGTCACTAAAGATAAAAACGTAGACCTAAACACTTCTCTTAAAATATATGAAACCTTTAACTAATAGGTTCTTGTTCTTTAATTAGCAGGTTACCACACATACAAACATATCTATACACATGGTATCTACTACAACAGAGCAAAGCTAGTTTTGAAGTAGTCTTTCTAAATTTGATATAGCAGCTCACACCTGATTCTAGCTCAGCTGAACTGATTTAAAAGCTTTATAGCACACTTTAACAAAAACCTTGAGGAAAGATTACCACAAATCACTTCAAACATCAAATCAAAGGTCCACCTAGTTTCAAAATAAAGTGAAACTCACAATCCAGCTCTTAGAATATTAAAGCATGCTTGCACCTACCTTGGCCTTGTCCATTCCCCTGATGACTCCAAAGGATCACAATCAGCATCAGTAGTTCCGGAGTCCATAGCCACATTCTTCTAGTTACACTTTCTTGTCTTCTGGCCATTGCATTTTAAACTCTGCATGAAAAGTATAATAAATTACAATCTTAATGAAATGTATTTAATGCAAATCCCCTATGTGATATGCATTGTGTATATTAGATTATCCTGATTACAAGATACAAATTATCCTGTTTAAAAGAAAATCATGCCTCTCTTTGGGATTCCCACAATGATGACTAATGTAAAATCTCATTCATCTTAGCCTTGCATTCTAAACATTCATCTGAATGATATTTTTCAATATTAGTTTTCAAAATACAACATTAAGCTTAAAATGCTTAAAAAGCACTTCCAAAATACCTATCAGAGGTCAGTTAGACAAAACATGGACACTATTTATAACTTGTTATTTTAGGTAAATTAAAAACACCATGCCATCTCCATGAACATATGCAAATATAGCGTAAGTATTTTATAAATTATTTTCTAGTTTTCAGTTAAATTGTATTTTAGTTGTATTAGTAACTTTATCTGCATAAAAGATTTATCACATACACAAAACTAATCTTGTGTACTTAAAATTGAAAACAAAATTAATCTTAGAAACCATAAAACATTTGCAATTGTAATTCCAGATATATGTAATAAACCATAAAACTCTCAAGATAAAATATAATATCTCATATGATAAGATATACCTGAAAGTTCATTTTGAAAGTTCTTAATAATAAATTAAAATTCATAAATGTCCACCAAAGGAATGTAACATATTCTTACAGTTGAATGATATATTGTAGTTAAGATAAATACATTAAAACCACATGTACCAATATGTAAAAATGTCAAAAATAAAATGTTAAGCAAAAATACAAGTTGCAGAATCATTATACCATATTATATTATACCATATAATATTATACAATATTTTTACAAGTCAAATAGTTAAAACTGTACATTTTATATGTGCATAAATGTGTAATACAACATAATAATGCATAAGAATGATAAACACCATGACCTAAATTAGGAAACTGCAAGACTGCAATTAAATTGTTATCATGAAAAATCTTCAAATTCCAACTTATCTATAGTTGACAAGTTATGGAGCTAAGGAAAGTAAATTTAATAATTTCCAGAATAAACCCTGTATTAAAAAATACTACATAATCCTAATTCTAGTAAACTTGGGAAGAAATTTAGGCACCCAGAATTTCTCCTTTTCCCTTTCTTTTATATCAATAGAAGAGGATTTAATTGTTCATTTTGCATTATGTCATTTCAGACATATAGTATCTGAGATTAAGGGAAATTTAAGGACCATCTAATCCATCCTCCTCATTTTAAATGAAGAAACACACCAAGAAGGTTGCAATGATATTTTCAAACTAGTGCATAACAAAAAAATAATGATGATGATGACAATGGTAATGATAGTCTTGGTACTAATACATAGTTCTTAAAAATTTATTATATTCAAGTTCATTGTACTATGTTAAATGCCTTATATCTCTTACCCCATTTAATTCTCACAAAAATCCTATAAACTAAGCATTTTCAAAATCACCATTTCACAGCTGAGAAAACAGAATTGTGCACAGAAAAGCTACACAATTCCCAAGTCATGTGATTGGTTGGTACCATTTTCATGACTTGAGCCAAAACAGAATGACTTCAGAGCCTATATTCTGCACAAGTAAACACTAAGTAGGAATTAGTCCTACATCTTCCAACTACAGTCAAATAATCATTCCAAAAAAAGATGCAGCAAAAAGGGAAAAGTTAGCTTGCATATAGAACTTGGTGCATTTATCCCAAATAAATATCTTCAAATTGGAAATCATTAAAATGTATGGCATTTGTATTGTCACAGTTAATCCCTAAAAGCATAAACTCTTTCCAGAGTAACTTGGATTGTCCTGGGCAAATTTCAGTCCTTCCCAACACACATTATCATTACTAATAATTTTACATTAAAGAATAAGATGAGTGACATTACAAAAGAGTAATGATGATACCTAATTATTTGTTTAGGGATGAGGAAACAGGTCAGGAAATTGTTGCCAAAGACTCACTCTAGTTGTATGCATCTATGTATGCGTGTGTGTGTGTGTGTGTGTGTGTGTGTGTGTGTGTGTGTGTGTGTATACTTTTTTTAATTTATCTTTTTTGTTGAAAGGGGATGATGCAGGTCCTAATATAAGGTGACAGGAGAAGATTTGACTTTGGGTGGTGGGCACACAGTGCAATATACAGATCTTGTAACAGAAACCCACACATGAAACCTATATGTTCATGTTGACCAATGTCATCTCAATCAATTTAATAAAAAAAATTTTTAAGTATTACAGATGTCCCCCTTTTCCCTCATTTACCCCTTCTAGCCCACATCCACCCCCTGCCCCAGGCCTACACCACACTATTGTCTGTGTCTGTGTCCATGGGTTATGCATATCTATAATAATCTATAATAATAAAAACATATTATGCAAATTGACTGAATGGCTGAACAGCATAACAACCATCCAGACGACCACGCTGACACCCACTGGCGCCAGGCTAGCCAAGGCGGGTGCGATGGGATTGGTCGGGGGGCCCACCATTGCACCACCATTGCCCTGCAGAGGGAGGCCCAGGCCACACTCTACGGGGCAATCGATGGGGGAGGGAGGCTCTGCAATTGATCACCCCACAAAGGGAGGCCCAGGTCACTGGCTGGGGGGAGCCGGTTCATGAGGGGGACTCTGCGATCACCCCAAAGAGGGAGGCCCGGCCACCCTCTGCAGGGAGATTGATCAAGGGGCTCCGGGGAACTGGGGAGTGTGGCAGTGGAAGTGGGCATCACCAGGCCAAGGAAGGTGAGGGCAGGGGGGCGGGGCCGGGAGGCAGCCAGGGCTGCAAAGGCCTACCCTTGCACGAATTTCGTGCATCGGGCCTCTAGTATGCATATAAGTTATTTGGTTAATCTCTTCCAACCCATTCCCACCTTCACTCTGAGATTCGACAATCTGTCCCATGCTTCTATGTCTCTGAATCTGTTATGTTCATCAGTATATTTTGTTCTTTAGATTCCACAGATAAGATCATGTGATTCTTATCTTTCTTTGACTGGATTATTTCACTTAGCATAATACTCTCTAGGTCCCTCCATGCTGTCTCAAAGGTTAAGAGGGCCTTCGTTTTTATAGCTGCATAGTATTCCATAGTATCCTGTGGTGTAAATGTACCACAGCTTTTTTATCCACTCATCTACTGATGGGCACTTGGGCTGTTTCCAGATCTTAGTTATTATAAATTGAGTTGCATAGGGATGTATATATATTTTTTCTGATTGGTATTTTGTATTTCTTAGGATATATTCCTAGAAGTGGGATCACTGAGTCAAATGGCAGTCCCATATTTAATTTTTTGAGGAAACTCCATACTGTTTTCCATAGTGGCATTAGTCTGCATTTCCACCAGCAGTGTTATAAGGATTCCCTTTTCTCCACATACTTGCCAGCACTTGTCCTTTCTGGATTTATTGATAGCCATTTTGACAGGTGTGAGGTGATACTTCATTGTTGTTTTAATTTGCATCTCTCTGATGATTAGTGACTTTGAGCATTCCTGTATATGTCTCTTGGCCTTATGTAAGTCCCCTTTGGAGAACTGTCTTCTTAGGTCCTTTGCCAATTTTAAATTGGATTTCTTGTCTTCCTTTTGTTAAGTTGTATGAGTTTCTATATAGTTGGAATATTAACCCATATTAACATATTTTTGGCAAATATGTTCTCCCACAGAGTGGGCTCCCTTGTCAACACACACTCTTTTAACCACTAATGGATAGATCTTTGTCCCCTCCTAATCACTGTATAAACATTTTTATTTGGTACCAAAAATGTCAAAATTCACATTTTAAAAACTCTTCAATGGATTTCTTTTGAATATTTTTTTTTTTATTGTTTTCTTAGCTTCTGCTAACCTACATAAAGTACCAATTTTAAATGTCTTTTTTTGGCTATTCTATAGAGAATTAAGGCAGTATTTGAAAAACCTTGAAATACGTTTCAGGAAAGGATTAGCATAGAAAACATTGGTTCCAATATATATTTTACTAAAAAGCATATGTATTTCAAATTGTATTATAATCAAAGAAAATGTAACTTTCTTCTCTGATTTGATATTATAGAAAACTAGTATTTCATAAATGGCAAGTTTCTATGACAGATTATCTCTATGCTGTTCCTGACATTCTATAAATATGAAAATATAACTTTCTATTAAACTCCTATATTAATCAATAACTATGATTATATGGTAAAACCAATCAATTAAAAAATTTAGGAAAGAGAAAACAAAATAATTGTAAAGTTGGAAGCTAGTTTATCCAGAACACAAAGAGATGCCATGGGCTTTATAAATATTTTTAACACTCCTTTTATGCATATTAGCAAAAAGAAAATGAGAGATATCTATTTTATTTTATATAATTTTACTTGTACCTGCTACTCTTTAAAGACTGGGATAAATCCTAAAGCATGAATTGTTGAGTCCATTGTGCTTTTCTGCCCATAAAATTGATTTGTTATTCATTGAGCAGAGTAGACCTAGAACTTCAGATTGATAATGACTATATATGCACACCTTGACTCAATGTATTCATCCACTCTTTTAATTTGAATGGCACCAAAGAAAAGAATAGACCTTAACATTGTATAGTGTATTATAACTTGTCAAGCATAATAGCAAAATTAGCTTGGTTATACAAGGACTTTGGAGCAACAGCACTATGAGATGGTGTCATGAAGTACCACCTTTCCAAAGTCTATCTCCAGGATGCTGCCCTGACAAGAGGAGCCCAGAGTGATAACACCTGGTCTCAGGGATGCTTCACATTTGGAGGTGCCAGCTAAGAAGAACAATCCTGAAATTAATAGCCCTAGTTGCCAAGACCTACCATCAATCCAAATGGAATTTTCCAGGTATCAGAGTCACTTCTCCTACAGACCATTTGTGGGCTATATTGCAGCCAACTTCAAACATTCTTCTGCCCTCTTCCAATAGTTACACTTCTCATGAGGATCTTCTAGATATTTTCTTCCTCCCCAGCCACCAGACCCAAACAACCAGCCTGGTTATATGATTGGATAAAATTAGTTTTTAAATAAAATCTATTTCTGCATCCAGATAAGTAACACCTTTAAACTTGCTAACCCATTGTGATCCGTAGAGTAGTTCTAGTCAGCTTCTAGTGTTAAGTTCCGAAAGCAACTTCTTTAAAAAATATATTTTCTGGAACAAAGTTTCCTTGCAAGTCTTTCTCTTGGCATAAATTTCTTTATTGAAGTGTTTCTCCAGTGAGAGCTGGGCTGTGCCAAGGAGCCTCCAGGCCAATTCTCCTTTTGCTCAACTCCATTATGCAGCAACCTCTCTGGTCACCCTTTTAAAACTAAAGGCCAAAGGATCAAATGGTATCAGGAAGTGACCACAGCTCACAGGGCATCAATTCCTCTTCTCAGCATATTATAGGAACACAAGCTACGCCAGAAAACATAGCAGAGCCCATTACAGCTCTCGAGTTCCAGTTATCAACATTGATTTTTTTAAATGGGAAATTTTCATTAGAAGCCATCACATGACTTACATTCACTAATAACTTTCATTAAGATATATATTGGAACCTCACTATAACATTGTCCTTGGACAAAGTGTTATATAGTCATTTTTAGAAGGGGTCTTTTTCATGTAAGTAAATTCTCATAGGTAGAATCTATCTCAATCTTAACTGTCCCTGGCATTCAACAGTGATGGTCAAAGTCCCGCATATCCACATTAATATTACAACAGGTATAAAATATACACATAGATATAATGCATTAATATATTTATACTTATTTATTTTATTTATTTTTCAACAGGATAAAACCTACAGATTGAAAATGTTATTTTAAGCCACCATGATTTAGAATAAAGAGCACAGGCAATGACAGCATATTTGGATGTTGATCCCATTTAATATATTTGACAGATTAACTCATCTCTTCAATATTCACTCTCTTATTCCTGTGACAAATGAAAAAAAAAACTACAAAGCATTAAAATGATATTTTGTCATTAGTTCAAGGTAAACTGATAAATCACTTGCCAACTGGCATTATAAAAAAAAAAAAAAAAACAGACATTTTGAAATGTAACATTACATGTAATCTGTCCTAAAGTGTGATCCATAAGTGTTCTCCTTTAGAATAATCCAGGATTCCTGGTAAAATATCTAGCTATAGTTATCACTGTGGACCTGCTAAATCAGAATCTCTGGAGATGAGGCCTTGTAATATGAATTGTAATAAGTCCTTCAAGTTGTTTTTATCATGAAGTTACAGTAAATATTATGATACAGTAAAATTATAAGAAGTTGATTTTATATAAATCTATAGTCCTTATCATCTTAATGAAAAATACCTATATTCAGACTGACTTTTATGGTGAAATAGAATATAAAATAATGATTAGTCATCTATGTATAATTTTAAATGGATATTGTTAAGAAAACTAAAACAACAAGTTTAGCAGTAATCACCCTAATGTTTGAGAGCT
Source organism: Ia io (assembly GCA_025583905.1). Taxonomy (NCBI): domain Eukaryota; kingdom Metazoa; phylum Chordata; class Mammalia; order Chiroptera; family Vespertilionidae; genus Ia; species Ia io. The sequence continues at coordinate 14,032,708 of JAJQQW010000009.1, read as the reverse complement.
CAGTGGAGCCATAAGTGCCTAAATTATTTGCAGAGAGGAAGAATAATTTATCCTCTGAAACACTGAGAAACTACTAAAGCACATAAAGCCATTCCTATGTATCCTGATATTCTCTCAGGTGGACTTAAAGATGAGCCATCCGGACCAAATTTCTGACACATATCTCTTTTTTTAAGGTAGGGAGAGGAACCTTTGAACCTTGGAAATTATAGGAAATTAATAGATTGTGAACTCCACTGGATCTAGTTGTCTTAAGTTGTATTAATTTGCTCAACAAATATTTTTAGATATTATACTAATTACTGAGCTATAGTCATGAAGAAAGCCAGTGCCCTTTTAGAGCTTAAACTCTAGAAAAGAAGTCAGAAGCAGAATCCCAATTAAACAGATATAATAAATCATTATAAAATGTGTTCACAGGCAAAACCAAACAAGGAACTGAATGCACTACAGGGTATTATGGGGAACATCAGTTAGAATTGACTTTAATCTTTCTTTCTAGTGACACTATTTAAGTTTCGATATGAGAATAACAAGAGTTAGCTTTGCATATGGTGAGAAAAAAGTCTTTTAGGAAGAAAAACTAGAATGTCCAAGAGTCCTGATATAAGGACAATCTTGTCATGTAGAAGAAATTGAAAACTATGAATCTGATTTGGGTAAAGCAGGGAGAACAACCTATGAGATGTGGCTGAAATATAGAAAGATGTGAAACTGTGCAGGGCTCTATTGGTAATGGAAAAAATGTGGGCTTTAGTCCAAATACATTGGAAAAGTAGAGAGATATGAACTGGGACATTTTAAGAGATCACTTTGGCTATTGTACTTACAGAGTATAGGAAGTTAAAAATAAAATTAGGTAGACTAGTGGTGGAGCTAAGATAATAGATTAGGTAAGAAAACTAGACATTTGAATTAAATATTGTGAAAACACAGAGAGGACACAAAAATGACCCAAAGGCCTCTGGCTTTTTTTTATCTGAATGGTTGCTGGTGCCATTTACTTGGACATGTGTTACCTGGAGTATCTATGTGCTGTTCTTAAGTGAGACATGGACTCTCAGTTTGTTATTTTAACATATAAACTATACTCAAGCAGTTTCATAAAGTTATAAGCTTGTTAGAATACTTTTTAAAAATTATTTATTGTTTAAAGTATTAAATGTCTTGTTTTCCTCCATTGACCTCTCCCTAGCCATTCCCACCCCCTAGCACATGCCCTCACCCCCCTAGTGTTTGCATCCATTGGTTATTGTTATATGCATGCATACAAGTCCTTTGGTTGATCTTTTACCCCCTCCTCCAGCCTCCCCTGCCTTCCCTCTGAGGTTTGACAGTCTTTTCAATGCTTCTCTGTCTCTGGAACTATTTTTGTTCTTCAGTTTGTTGTTCATTATGTTCCACAAATGAGTGAGATCATGTGATATTTATCTTTCTCCGACGGGCTTATTTCACTTAGCATAATGCTCTCCATGTCCATCCATGCTGTTGCAAATGGTAAGAGTTCTTTCTTTTTTATAGCAGTGTGGTATTCCATTGTGTAAATGAGCTACCTCATCTGCAGACCCACAAACACCAGGACTCCAGCCTCCTTTGCCAGGCTCCTGTGAGCCCCAGAGTGAACTCCCCTCCCACCAAACCTGCTGCTTCAGCCACAGGCCCCATGCTACCCAGCACCTGGACCCTTCAGTGAGAGCAAAAATGGGGAGACAAAGAAACAACCCCAAAGGAAAGAAAAGGAGGAATTGTCAAAAAAGGAACTAAATGAAACAGGGCATGCAATATGTCAGAAAACAAATTCAGAGTAAAGATCATACAGTTCCTAAAGTGGCTGGATGAGAAAATCCACTTAAGTAAGAATCAAAAGAAAATGAAGAATGATATAGCTACAATAAAAAACACAATGGAAGGTTTCAACAGTAGAGTAGAAGAAGCAAAGGAACGAATTAGCAAGTTAGAAGACAGGACAGTAAAACACACCAAATCTGAATAGCAATTGGAGAAAAAAATTTGAAAGCAGGAGGAAAGCCAAAAGGAGCGTTGGGAGAGCATGACTTGTTAGAGCACTTTAATATGGAATCTACAGAGAGAATGGTGACCTCTCTCTCTTTACTGCCCTCTTCCAACGGTCCTGAGTACCCTGAACTTTTATTCACACACAAAAATCAGAATCCTATCTGAGAGAACTTACTCAGATGAGAAATAATGGTAATTTCTCAATAACAATGTTAAATAATAAAAGCATTTCTGGTCAAAGAAATTGTATGTTGGAAATAATGATTTCTCAAATGATGAATAGGAATTGTGACTATAAAAAGTTAGTATATGATATCTGCCAAATTCAACTCAGCTTCATTTTAAGAGCCTTCTACTAGGGCCAAGAATAATGACTCAAATTAATGAACTTAAAAATTGTTTTAAGATGTTTAATGGAGACATTTCAAGTCATGATCTGAGATTTGTTACTGTTACTTTTGCTGAATTCAATTTGTTGCTGAGATTTAATCAGATTAATCAGACACCAGAAGTACACTGTGAAGTACACTGGTCCTTACAAACACCTTAAGAACTTTTAAATAAGTCAAACTTGGATATATGATCTTATCTAATAAAAGAGTAATATGCAAATTAACCATCACTCAGCGACAAAAATAGTGGTGCCCATAGCCACAAGATGGCGGCGCCCAGTCCTGTCAGCCCCGCCGGAGTCCCCCAGTCTCAGGGAGGCCTGCCACTGAGAGCCTGCAGAGTAAATGGCCTGGCAGAAAGCTGCGCAGAGGCCCTCTTGACCCTTTATAAAAAACAAAAACAAATTCACTCCCCATGGTGCAATCCCCTGCCAGCGGCAGCAGTCTGGGCTGGGGTCTCAACCTGGCAGGGCCACACACCCCCACAGCATGATCCCCTGCCAGCTGCGGCAGCCTGGGGTCTCAACCACCGAGTCACACCAGCCAGGCAGATATGGAGGAATCTTAAATGTTTCTTTTTATTTTAAATATATTTTATTGATTTTTTTACAGACAGGAAGGGAAAGGGATAGGGAGCTAGAAACATCTATGAGAGAGAAACATCAATCAGCTGCCTCCTGCACACTCCCCACTGGGTATGTGCCTCCAACCAAGGTACATTCCCTTGACCGGAATCGAATCTGGGAACCTTGAGTCTGCAGGCCGATGCTCCATCCACCTAGCCAAACCAGTTAGGGCTGTCCAATATGTTAAAGAAAAAACCCTATCCAATAAAGAGGGAATATGCATGGGAGGTCATTTGGGGATGACCGAGTTGTCAGGGGAGGGCAGTTGGGGACGATCAGGCTGGCAAGGGAGCAGTTAGGCATCAATCAGGCTGGCAGGTAGAAGCAGTTAGGGGCAATCAGGCAGGCAGGTGAGCAGTTGGGAGCCAGCAGTCCTGGATTGTGAAAGGGATGTCTGACTGCCTGTTTAGGCCCAAACAGGCAGTTAAATAAAACAAGCAGTCAGACATCCCTCGAGGGGTTTCAGATTGGAAAGGGTGCAGGTTGGGCTGAGAGACAACCCCCCCACCAGTGCACGAATTTCGTGCACCAGACCTCTAGTTTTACTAATAATTAACAAGAAAGAATTCATGGGTTTTATTTATCATAGTTGGTTAGAGAAGTGTTTGACAAAGAAGACTTGGGAAATTTGGGAATCATCTTTTTTTTTTTTTTTTTAGTCTTCTAGAGGGAGTCCTTAAGTTACTAAAAATAATTTTAATTTATGAACAGATGCCATTAATCAGAAAATGAAATTGTAAACTTTGTGGGAGATAATATTTGTTATAAAGTTGAATTATTAATTTCAATCATATATTTTCCAAATTACAGGGAAATGTGAAGAATTTCAATCCTTGGTTAGCAAAGCCTTTCAATTCCCTGGATAAACCCTCAGCAGTCTTAATGATCAGCATACCTGTCAATTTTATTTTCCGGTTTCCTGTAAGCAGTTTACAAAAGATAAAGAAAAATCAAACCCAAAAATGAACTATATTTTAAAACTTTCATCAGATGATGAAATAGTGTCATTTGCAAAAATATTGATGGACCTTGAGAATATTATGGTAAACAAAATAAGACAGAGAGAAAAAATTAAGAACTCATATGTGGAACTGAAATCTGAAAGCAACAAATGAACAAACCTGAAAAACAACCAAACAAAAACTCAAAGACTCAGACATAGTATGGTGGTTACCACAGGGAAGAGGGATGGGGGTGAGGGTAATAAAGGGTAAAGAGGGTTCAAATATACACTGAGTGGCCAGATTATTATCATCTCTGAACACATAATAATCTGGCCACTCAGTATATATCCTATATAATAAAAGGCTAATATGCCAATTGTCCCCTCGACCAGGAATTCTACCAGCAGGCAGGTCGGCCAACCACCCATGCACGAATTCATGCACTGGGCCTCTAATATATATATTGAGTGGCCAGATAATTATGCATTCAGAGATCATAATAATCTGGCCACTTAGTGTATAGTGACAGAAAAAGATTTGACTTTGGATAGTGGCCACACAATGCAATGTAGAGATGATGCATCATAGAATTGCATACTTGAAACCTATATAATTTTATTAACCAATGTCATCCCAGTAAATTTGATTTAAAAAGTAAAGCTTATTTGGCATATGCTCATGCTCAGTGCTTTAGTTGTTGAAATATGCATTCTCGGTGCTATGTGCTTATTTTAATGTTACCAGAACACAAAAAATCTATACCTTTATTGCTTTGAAATAAAACATAATCTTTATTTCCTACAAAAATATAAGAAAAAAAATTCTTTGAGTTTTAAAAAAAAGACTTAGTTTTTTTTACCTATTATCAAATTAGAGATCTTGAATGAATTCAACTTCATAATTGTATTTACTTTTAATCCTATTGTTCTAGAAAGCTGTCAGATATCACCAATTTTTTAACTTCACTCATCTTGAACAGTTTATCTATCACTATCACTGTTTCTACCACTAGACTCTGCCTGCATTACTTAACATAATGTTCTAAGCATAAATGATTTAGTGAAGATTTTATTAGAATGGATAGTAGAAATTGGATTATCAATGGATATCATATTGCTTCATATTCTGGCATTTAATTCAAATAATTCAAGCTGCTCTCATGATCCTAACCTTCATTGGGAGCATAGGTCCGAGTGATCCCGGGTGATGGCACTCTTAAGTTAAATTTCTTATGACTACAGTGCCAGAAAGATGGTTATCCAACAAAACCCTTAAATGAACCATCCAAATCTCATATAATCACAGGACACTTAATCAGCCTTCAAAAGACACCTTTTTTTTTTTTTAACCCACATAGTGCTTGTTTGTATACATCATTGTTCATGAATAGGACAGTTTCACTTCTCTACCATTCTAATTCATCTGATATGAAGGACTTTCTTAAGAAAACTCTAATTTTTTTTTCCTGGAATGTTTAACTCAATCTTATAGCAACCCTTCTATAGCAAAAATGTAGTTTAAATGTGTTAGTGCGTTATTGCTACTATAACAAATTAATACAAACTCAGTATCTTAAAACAACACTTTTTTTTCTTACAGTTATGGAGGTCAGAGGTCCAAAATGGGTCTTACTGAGCTATACTCAAGTCTTCATCATGGCTGTGTTCCCTCTTGAAACTCAGAGAGAATCAGTCTAGAGGCCTGATACATCCCTTGGCTTCTGGCCCCTGCTTCCATCTACCAAGCTTATCACTCAACCTCTGCTGCAGTCAGCCCTATACTATAGTAGCATCTTTCAGCCTCTCTCTAATAGGTCACATGTGATTACATTGGGCCCACACAAATAATTCAGAATAATTTCCCCATTTTAAAGTAAGATGATTAGCAACCTTAATTCCACCTGCTATCTTAACGCTCTCCCTTACCATTTAATATAACATATTAACAGCCTCTGGGGATTAGAATGTGGGCATTTGGAAGGTCATTATTCTACCTACTACACTAAGAAAAAATTTAAAAGGTAAAATCTTACCTAATAATAGACAAACATGTAAATTGACCGTACCTTCGCTACACCCATAGCCAATCAGAGTGACTATGCAAATTAACCCAACAAAGATGGTGGTTAATTTGCATACATAGGCACCCAGTGCCTGTGTCCAAGGAACATCCTGGCACCCAGGTCACTGTGAGGTAAGGCCTGGGCAGGAGTGGACCCCCAGCAATCGATCACAGGGAGCTGGGGCTCCACTCCTGCTCCAGGCCGAAAGCGGACCCCCTGCGATTGATCGCAGGGAGCTGAGGCTCCACTCCTGTTCAAGGCCGAAAGCTTCCGCTGGAGGCTTTCGACCTGGTGCAGGAGCAGAACCCCTGTGATTGATCGCAGGGAGCTGGGGGTCTGCTTTCGGCCTGGGCAGGAGTGGACCCCTGTGACTGATGGCAGGGAGCTGGGGCTCTGCTCCTGCCCTAGAGGCTTTTGGCCTGGGCAGGCCTGGGCAGGGGCAGAGCCGGGGATCAGAGGGAGCAGAAGGGCCCCTGCCCAGGCCTAAAGCTTCAGCCAGAGGCTTTAGGCCTGGGCAGGGCCCAGCCCTCCATTGGTGTGAACTATAGAGGAAACACCTTTTCTGACTGCACATTGGCTAAGCTTCCTGTATGCCACTGGTAATATTCTTAGTAACTTGGGTAATAAGAATCCAAAAAGGTGATCTAGGGTTTTCCCACCACACTTCTGGAGAAAAAAAATGAATGTCCACTACTGGAGGGCTAAGAAATGTCATATCCTGCCGGTTTGACTCAGTGGATAATGCCTCGGCCTGCGGACAGCAGGGTCTGGGTTCGATTCTGATCAAGGGCATGTACCTAGGTTGCAGGCTTCTCCCTGGCTTGGGCCCAGATCAGGGCTCATGCAGGAGGCAACCAAACAAAGTGTTCATCTCACTTTGATGTTGCTCTCTGCCTTTCCCTTTCTCTTCAACATTCTCTAAAAGTCAATGGAAACATATCCTCAGGTAAGGATAAAAAAAAAAAAAAGAAAGAAAGAAATGCATATCCTATGAAAGATACATCTTGAAAATGCCTAAAGAAAGTTGTCATTTTTTCTTGGTGAAGGGACTGGAGTCCATGTTGATGAAAACAGCTTGGTGGCTGTGGTGACTGGCAGTGGCTGTAGCAGTGGGGTGATGGGGCTGGTGGCTTCCCCTGATCAGTCCGGTTGCCTCCCACAAAGGGAGGCCAGACTGCAGCTTAGGTATGCTCCCTATGGGGCGCAGGCCTAAGCCATCAGTAGGACATCCCCTGAGGGCTCCCAGTATGTGAGAGGGGGCAGGTTGGGCTGAGGGACCCCCGACCCCCAGTGCATGAATTTCGTGCACCGGTTCCCTAGTCCTATATAATAAAAGGCTAATATGCAAATTGCCCCATTGACTGGGAGTTCAACCAAGGATTCAACCAGGGGGCAAGGTCAGCTGGCCAAATGCCCATGGCCCCTCCCACTGGCTAGCTCAGCCTGTTGGCCCTGATAATGGCAGGCCAGCCAGAACCCACCTATGCACACATTCATGCACCAGGCCTCTAGTTATGTATAATACACTATTAACTTTGGCAATGAAACATTATATTATATAAATATTTCTATCACATACTGTTTTAAAAAGGTTTTAGCTACTAAACTATTGATCAAAGTTTTGGTATATTCTTGAAAAAACTCATATCCCTGATGTTAAGTCATCAAATATAAGAAGATAGTTTTTTTTTTTAATTAAAAAGAAATATTAAAGGCTACCTAAACAGTAGAAAAAGAACTTTAGTTGCTTTGCCTCAAGAGGCCTGATTTCTGCCTATGTTATACCCCTGGTAACATACGTATGTGTCAAGTTCTTTCCTGACACAGTCTACATGCTATTTCCCCCATGCTTTGCAAATGCCTTAATTCTCATCACTGTTTACATTAAGCCTATTTATCCAAGCTTTCCTTCATTAGTTTCTTTTAATCAACCTCCCCTAATTTTTGTCTTCTGAACTTAATTTTATTTCTTACATATTCCATATCATCACATACTTGATTATGCTCTGCTTTACAATGTTCCCTTATTTTATACAATTTCCCCCCATATCAGTTGCTTTGTCTGCATGACTTACCAGCTTACTATTCAGTGGTAACAACACCTGCTTAGGCTCTGTCTCCAGCTGGGAATGTAATATCTTCCAATTTCTAGTTTAACTTAAACTTCTTAATTAAGCAAAGCCTCCATTTGAGGGAATAGTAGGATTTCTGCCTTGAACACTCTGTGTAATGTACAGAAACACATTTGGGAACTTAATTGACTTTTATGTACAGAAGCCAGATGCATTGCATGCCTCTGTGTGCTTAGGGAAGCAAGTTCATCTCATATATCACAATAAGCATCTGTTCTACAAAATTTCACTGCCGGATACTCATCATGCTTAGGCAACAAAACACTTAAGGAAGTAAAGGGTCTTTCCAATAAAAAAATAAAGAAAGAACATGAGAATGCTTTCTTTAAAAAATAAATCTTCCTCTATCAGTTCAACCCAAAGTAGGAACTACCAAAAAAACAAAAACAAACAAAAGTCATTATTGAAATACTTTCTGATAAGGCATTTTGATCACATTCCTGTATAAATTTAAGAGAAAGTGATATATGTGTTGATATTAAAAGGTTGATTTCAAAGGTACAATTTTGAATGAAATTAGAAAATGCAGAAGTTTAAAAAGGAACAGAAAACAAATTACACAAATATGAACATCCTAATAGTTTAGTAGATAATTTTTTTTGTTTATAACATGAATATATCCATAAGTTTTATTAAAATATTATTAATAATTCCATATAAATACTTTTCTGTCTTTTTTTTGCATTTTGTTTATGGACAATAGAGGTCTTAATACATTTAGTGTCTATATGAGTCTCTTAATGTTTCCTGCCAATGTACTTTGTCCATTTTTCTATTGGACTACTAATCTTTTCTTATTGATTTGTTGAAACTATTTATATGTCAAATACGTCAAATGAATTGCAATTTTTTTTTCTGATCTGTCATTAGCTTTTTGTATTTACTTATGGTATCATTTGAAATGTAAAAATTTTCTATTTTAACAAAATTTAATCTATCATTCATTTTCTTATTTTTTCTGTCAAAATAAACTTAGGAATGTTGATTTTGCTCTAGTAACACAAATAATATTTGCCTATGAGTGTTTTATTTCCTTATAAATTGAGAAGTTAACTTGATACATACTCTGGAATTATTTTTTTATTTTAATTAAAATATAGTTAACATATACTATTACATTAGTTTTGGGTGTACAGCATCATTATTCAACATTTATATAGCTTATGAAATGATCACTATAATAAGTCTAACAACCACCTGGCATGGTACAAGGTTATATTATTGACTATCTTCCCTATGCTACACATTATATCCCATGACATTAATTTTATAACTGGAAATTTATACCTCTTACGCCCCTTCACCTTTTTCATGCTCCCCTCCCAATATAACCTACCTGTTGAGCAATTCCACTTCTGGTATCTATGCAAAGAAAACAAAAACACTACTTTGAAAAGATATATGGACCCCTATGCTCATTGCAACATTATTTACAATAGCCAAAATATGAAAGCAAACTGAGTGTCCAGCAATAGATGAATGAATAAAGAAGATGCTGTATGTGAATATATTTCATTCACACAATGGAATATTTTTCAATTAAAAAGCACAAAATCTTACCATTTGTGACAACATGAATGGACCTAGAGAGTACATGCTAAGTAAAATAAATCAGACAGAGATAGTATTAATTTTTATGAATGATGCAGTAATAATTTTCTCTGATTATGAATAACATATTCAATAGCTTGAGTACCATTTTATGAATGATTTATCATTTCCCTCTGATTTGAAAGACCATCATTATTATAAATCAGATATTAAGTTTATTGAAATTATGGAATAAAAAATTATGTAAGTTCAAGCATAATAGCCAGTCTTACTTCTGTACCACTTTTCCCCTGAAAGCTGGATGGAGGGATGGCTTTTCTATGGTTTAGTGTGTGAGTAGCATAGAATGGTTTAAATAACATTTGAACTACAAGAAACTTCCTTTTCTGTGTTGAACCATGTTCTAGCTTGTTTCTGCACATTTGCCTTTGAGAGTAGACACTGAATTTTATTTATGGCTATATTTTTACTACTCAAAATTGTGTCAGGTACTGCAAATGGGCTAAAAAATATGTTTAATTAGTTAGATGGACAAGTATCTGATTTTCCATTGCATTGATGCACCTCCCTCTGGAAAAAAAAATAAATTTTTTTAATCCTCACCCAAGGATATATTTTTCCATTGACTTTCTTACAGAATTGAAGGGAAGGAGGAGGGAGGAGAGAGAGAGAGAAACATCCACATGAAAGAGACACATGGATTAACCTCTTGTACATGTCCTGCCCAGGGGTGGGGAGTGTTCCCGCAACTGTGGTAGGTGCCCTTAACCAAGAATCAAACCCATGGGCTGATGCTCTAACCACTGAATGAAACCAGCCAGGACATTTTTTTTTTTTTTTTATCCTCACCCTTGATTTTTTCTTTCTTTCTTTCTTTCTTTTTTTTTGGAGACACATTGATTGGTTGCCTCCTGCACTCATCCCTATGGTGGCTGGGGAAGCAGCAACCAAAGTACATCCTCCTTGACCTGGAAAGGGTCCACAGGACTACGCTCTAACCACTGAGGAAACCAGCCAGGGCCCTCTGAATAATTTCAACCGGCTTTTCTCTGTCAAACATTCATTCACATGGCTTTGCCCCTACACATGTGCATACACATGCACCCTTTACAAAGGCACTGCTTTCAAATATCAACAAATATTAAGAAATGTGTTAATTCTAGAGGTCTGGGCTCAAAGAAAATCCTATATAATAAAGAGGTAATATGCAAATTGACCATCACTCCAACACACAAGATGGCCACCCCCATGTGGACACAAGATGGCTGCCACAAGATGGCCAGCAGGGGAGGGCAGTTGTGGGTGATCAGGCCTGCAGGGGAGGGCAGTTAGGGGTGACCAGACCTTCAGGGGAGGATAGTATGGGGGGACCCAGGCCTGCAAGGGAGGGCAGTTGGGGGGGACCAGGCCGTCAAGGAGGGAAGTTAGGGGTGACTGGGCCAGCAGGGGAGAGCAGTTGAGAGGGACAAGGCCTGCAGGGGAAGGCAGTTGGGAGGGACAAGGCCTGCAGGGGAGGGTAGTTGGGAGGGACCAGGCCAGCAGGGGAGGGCAGTTAGGGGTGACCAGGCTTGCAGAGGAGGACAGTTAGTGCCAATCGGGCTGGCAGGGTAGCAGTTAGGCATTGATCAGGCTGGAAGGGGAATGGTTAGGGGGTGAACAAGCTGGCAGGCAGAAGTGGTTAGGGGCAATCAGGCAGGCAGGTAGGTGAGCAGTTGGGAGCCAGCAGTCCTGGATTGTGAGAGGGATGTCTGACTGCATGTTTAGGCCCACACACTGGTGGGATCGGCCTAAACAGGCAGTTGGACATTCCTCAAGGGGTCCCAGATTGGTCCCAGGGTGCAGGCTGGGTGAGGGACACACAACTCTCCATGCAATAATTTCATGCACCGGGCCTCTAGTAATAATAGAAAACCACAAACATGAAGTTGAAAGAGAAGAATATAGAAGATAAAATTACCAAAAGAAAATTTCTCCTTATATTGTAATTTGTTGCTACTGAAGTAAGAAAAGTAATAGACATAAAAAGGAAATTACATAATATGTGTATCTATGTACCCATTTTCATGATGGATATATGTATATAGATGAGTGTGAATATATATGGTAAATAATATGTCATCTCTTTTGTATTAATAATCACACATATATGTACATACATAAACAATATATATGGATATTTGCATAAAAATTTCATTTCTATTCATTTCCTCAGCTAAAAACTGAAGGGAATTTAAATTATTTATCTAGAGGTTTTTTTAACCATTATCTCCATGTTTATCCTCATTTTCATCATTCCTTAGATTACAATTTTGTGACTATTTTCCTATAATTTATATATACTTGCAACAGTCACCTTAAGAAATTCACTCTTTGGCCAAGATCTCAAGGACTGATTGCATTTAAATATATGTGTGTGTGGAAAAACACATGTGACAAAGAAAGGTCAATTGTAAAAAAAAAAAAAAAAAAATGTATATACCTATCAAAAAGATAAAATCTCTGAGCAAAATTAGCTGTGCATTTCTTTGTGTTTATAAAATCAATAGAGTATATTTCTTGGTACCAAACCTGTTTGTTTTCATTCTATTTGATTTCACATGAACTGCAATATTGGCATAATACATTGATAATTTGATATTTTGTCACAGTAAATATATGTAGAATGATCCAAAAATAAAGAAATCAGTGAGTTCCCAGAAAATATGTTTTTTGAAGGATTAGATCATTGAAAATCATCAGTCAGTGGTACAGCAAGGTGAAAAAAGGGTGAAAACTGAAGTTCTTGAGGCCAGTGAAAAACAGTAGTGATGCTGTATTCTGTGCATCAGTCACCATTACCACACATCTTTGATACCTGTATTGCCAAATACTTCACATACAGCCTTAATGGTGATTGATAGGCCACAGTACTGAAACTGAAATGAGACTTTAGAGCAAGTAATATTCAAAAGCATTTCAAAAATGTATTATTTCTACAAATGGAAATACTGCTTTTGTCAATGTTACCTATACAAATTTTGATTTAATTTACCCAAGATTAGCAAATTCAGTTTTAGTGAACAATTTTCAGATTTGCCAAATGTAATATGTGAAATAACTGTATGATCATAAAAAAAAAAATCTACAACTCTGTTTATACAAATTTGTCAGTAGTGGCAACTAAAGTTACCGTGGGTGCAATGTCATTGTTTTCCCCAGAGTCTTCTGCAGCACCAACCACTCTTCTTTTTATTTTTTTTTCCAATTTTTTTTTATTAAGGTGTTATATGTGTACATATCTTACCATTGCCCCCCACCCCACTCCCATATATGCCCTCACCCCCCAGAGTTTTGCATCCATTGGTTATGCTTATATGCATGCATACAAGTCCTTTGATTAATCTCTTATCTTCCCCACCTCTCCCTAACCTTCCTGCTGTAATTTAACAGACTGTTTGATGCTTTGCTGCCTCTGTATCTATCTTTTTGTTCAAGTTTTTAATGTTCTTTATTATCCATAAATGAGTGAGATCATGTGGTATTTTTCTTTCATCGACTGGCTTATTTCACTTAACATAATGTTCTCCACTTCCATCCAGGTTGCTGCAAATGGTAAGAATTCCTTCTTTTTTATGGCAGCATAATATTCCATTGTGTAGATGTACCATAGTTTTCTGATCCAGTCATCTGCTGATGTCACCTAGGCTGTTTCCAGATCTTAGCTATTGTAAATTGTGCTGCTATGAACATAGGGGTGCATATATCCTTTCTTATTGGTGTTCCCAGTTTCTTAGGATATATTCCTAGGAGTGGGATTACTGGGTCAAATGGGAGTTCCATTTTCAGTTTTTTGAGGAAACTCCATACTGTTCTCCACAGTGGCTGCACCAGTCTGCATTCCCACCAGCAGTGCATGAGGGTTCCTTTTTCTCCTCATCCTCGCCAACACTTGTCGTTTGTTGATTTGTTGATGATAGCCATTCTGACAGGTGTGAGATGATACTGCATTGTTGTTTTGATTTCCATCTCTCGGATAATTAGTGACGTAGAGCATGTTTTCATGTGTCTCTTGGCCTTCCTTCTGTCTTCTTCGGAAAAGATTCTATTTAGGTCCGTTGCCCATTTTTTTATTGGATCATTTATCTTCCTTTTATTAAGTTGTATAAGCTGCCTGTAGATGTTGGAGATTAAACTTTTATCAGTGATGCCATTTGCAAATATGTTCTCCCATGCAGTGGGCTTTCTTGTTGTTTTGTTGATAGTTTCTTTTGCTGTAAAAAAACTTTTTATGTTGATGTAGTCCCATTTGTTTATTTTCTCTTTAGCTTCCATTGCCCTAGGGGCAGTATCAGTGAAGAAGTTCTTTTGACATATGTCTGAGATTTTGCTGCCTGTGGATTCCTCTAGTATTTTTATGGTTTCCCGTCTTATGTTTAAGTCCTGTATCCATTTTGAGTTTATTTTTGTGTATGGCGTAAGTTGGTGATCTAGCTTCATTTTTTTGCATGTGTCTGTCCAATTTTCCCAACACCATTTATTGAAGAGACTGTCTTTATTCCATTGTATGTTCATGCCTCCTTTGTCAAATATTAATTGAGCATAGTGGTTTGGATCAATATCTGGATTCTCTATTCTGTTCCATTGATCTATATGTCTGTTCTTGTGCCAGTACCAGGCTGTTTTGAGAATAGTGGCTTTGTAATACAGCTTGAAATCTGGTATTGAGATCCCTCCTACTTTATTCTTCTTTCTTCTTTTTAGATAATTGGTGCATATTATCTAAATCAAGTCCTGTGCTCAGGTCACCTCAGCACATACCCTCTAGCCTGCCTCCCAACAGGAATGTCGTTCAAAAGCCCCTCTCTATAGGAGTTCTAGAGCCACCACTGAAAACTACACACTCACTGCAGGTGTTGAAATGCCTCACTCTGCAAATTGAGAACTCAAAAAAAAAAAAAAAAAGCATCTAATTTTTAAAAATTGTTTGAGAACACTGTAACTCTAGGGAATAAATTATGCTGGATTAGATGACTCTCTTCATTCCATCCGGCCAATCTTCTCATGTTTTTTCATTATTTTCCACATAGTCACAACTAACAACTACTTCATTGTTAAACTTCATTAATTAATTATTCCACAATAAATTATCTCAATGGCATTTTGTTGTCTCTGCTGTTCTGGTTCTATCCCTCTCCTTCTGATTGTTTTTTTATTGAAAAACAATAAGCTAATAAACTAAGCCTTGTAAAAATCATCATTTCTTCTATGCTTTATAATAGCAAATATCTCTTAGGTTTGTGCTCAAAGTAGAGATAAAGTTAATTATATTATTTTCATATCAATTAATAATAGCAATGTCATTTGCCATTCTAAAATCTAGTGCTACAGGTGATAAGTTTCTACCAAGAAATAGTTGGTTGCATGAACAATAGCAGGAAGATAACAAGTAGTCTTATACCCACACCAAGACATGTCTGCACACTTGCTTCCACAGCCCAAGTAATACCATATGTCCTCAGTGATGTGGGTGGACTAAAGTAACAGTTGCCTTGCTAAAGAGGACCAGACGTGCAGGCAACCTATCACACTGTTCTTTTTACTTATGGTTGGTGAAAACTCAGTTGAAGTCCTTGCCAAGATGAATAGTATGGCTGAAGAAGATGTAGAAAAGGACCATGGGTAGTGAAAAAAGGCCACTTATATGTGTTGTACAATTTCTAGATCTCTGGACATGGAAGCTAAGAATATTTTTGTGCATTATGCTTTGCATTAACAGTTATTTAATAATCAACAGAGTTCTTTAGCCCAATCTCACTTTTCCTCGTTTTTTTTCATTAAATACAAAGTGGTGGATGTACAGTCCCATGTCAAAAATGACCATTCATAATTACCCTTATTTAATTCCATGTTAAACAAACATCTCTATTTTTAGCTGATCATCATAAAAATTATATGGTTCATTGACATTAAAGTAAGTGAGAAACACTTAAAAACTTAAATTATTTGTATAATAATTTCTGGAAAGCAACTAGAGCACTAAGATAAAACTGCATTCACACACATTACCTTTTACAAGGTAAAAGAAAAACATGGATTTGGGATTATTATAACAGCATTGTATGTATATCAATAACGATTACCTCTGGAATTTCCACAACTGCAAAAATTACTCAGATATTGTATTGATGATAAAATGTATAGTTTTAAGGTCATTCTTAATACTGTGATCAGCCCAGCTGGCGTGGCTCAGTAGTTGAGCGTTGACCTATGAGTCAGGAGGTCATGGTTCGATTCCTGATCAGGGCACATGCCCAGGTTGCAAGCTCGATCCCCAGTAGGAGGCATGCAGAAGGCAACCCATCAATGATTCTCTCACATCATTGATGTTTCATCTCTCTCTCCCTCTTCCTTCCTCTCTGACATCAATAAAATATATATACAAAATACTGTGATCAATTTACTTTTCTTTTAAATTCTTCTTTTTGACAAATGCGAGAACATTTAGGAAAGATAATGTTCCCCGCACAACAACCAGTAAAGTATATCACATCCATTTACAACATAATTTTAAGAAAAATGAAGGACAAACTCGTGAGACAGCAAGAATTCATTTGCATTAAATTAATGTGAACAGGGCATTTCAAGTTCCTTTTGGCAACAATGGTTTAGAGGGGAATTAATTCATCTTATGAAACAGTCTTCTTTTGTTTTAAAAACTATTTTAAAAGCTAACATGACCATCATTAAATTTCTCCTGGAAGCCTGCAATTAGTATATATAGCTCATGAGATAAAATATTAAAAATGCAGACATTTGAGAGGACCAATTGTTATGGAACCACTGTCTGACATCCACTTGAAAATTATGTCCTACAAAGTGTAAAAAGCGAACCAAGATTTCTGTAATTTCTTATATGGATTTGGCTTTGTAAACTAAAGATAAACTTCATAAATAAGAACTGTTCTAAGAACTGCTTATAAATAAGAAATCAAAGATATTAATCTATATAATTTAAACCTAAGTAATCTAGGTGTGGCTTTGATATATAATTGATTTAATATTTTGATAAGTGCAAACAATTCCACATTTTACTAAAACTAGATTTAATAAATTTAAAGGTGTTTAATTTATCAGCAACTTTGTGAGTTAGAAATATTTTCCTCCAATATTTTCTAATAAAAAGAAACTGATATCACCAAATATACTCTGGTTTTCCCTGAGAAAACAAACACATTAATTTTAGGGTATCAGGGCCCAAAATATTATCACCATTTGTGATAGGCTAATTAATAACGCCCAAAGATGTTCTCCTCCTAATTGCCAGACCCTGTGAATATATTACTTTCCAGAGTCAAAAGGAATTTTCAGATGTGGTTGAGTTAAGGATATTGCGATGGAAAAGTATCCTGAATCATCCAGGTGATGCCAATGTAATCACAAGAGTCCTTGAAAAAGGGATGGAAAGAGATTCAGAGTTAGAGGAAGAGGAAATAAGAGAACAGAGACAGAAACAGAAACAGAAACAGAAACAGAAACAGGAGTAACATATCTTGAAAATGAAGGAAGGGGCCATAAACCAATGCATTCAGATAGCAACAAAAGGCAGAATAAAAGGGGGAAAAAAGTTAAGTGGTTCTCCCCTCAGAGGAACCAGCCCTATAGACATCTTGTTGTTAGCTCAGTGAAACTGTTTTAGAATTCTTACCTCCAGAAGTATAGACAGTAAGTATGTGTTAAGTCATTCAGTTTGTGGGAACTAATATACCATTGTAATAAGCAAAAGAAAGCAAACAAAATACTGATGAATTTGAGAGATCTCTGGGAAAATAAAGTGTTAAA
Organism: Ia io; assembly: GCA_025583905.1. Lineage (NCBI taxonomy): Eukaryota > Metazoa > Chordata > Mammalia > Chiroptera > Vespertilionidae > Ia > Ia io. The sequence continues at coordinate 14,015,167 of JAJQQW010000009.1, read as the reverse complement.
CTCAATAACAGGTTTTATCTTGGTAACTGTATTATATGTTACTTGTTTAGTCACATTATTAATATCATTACCATAACTATCAATCAATATGAATACACTAGTACATCTAATTTAGAGATAAGAATTTCTATTTCAGCCATCCTATAATCCCGTGCAGATGGCCTTGAGCAACACTATATCTGATGGAGCTAATATCTTCATTTAAGTATCTTCTTGTTTTGCAGTGAAATTACATCTGAAATTAAATCTATTAAACAATACCTGGAATATTCAGAATTATTTTCAAAAACAACACTAAGAGTGAGTTTGTGACACTACCGTCACCAACAGAATCAAAGTTAATTTGAAAATTTTTAAAACAGTTATTTAAAACATCATGTCCATTTTTTCTCTTGTTAAAAATAAATCATTCCCAACTCTCTTTTATATTTATGCTAACTGGATGAAGTCCAGACATGAATTAGGCTACCACAAATAGAAAATTATTTAAATAGACAAATTCCACTTATTGCTGACAGAATAACAGTACAAAACTGTCAAAACTTTGAAGAAATAAGTGCTTTGTGGGAAAAATATTTCCCATTCTCTATGAAAACTTGTCCTGAGACCTAGTTGCCTTCTCTTCACATGACTATGCACAGTAAAAGTTATAAAATATTCCTTCTACTTTTGTAGTTGAATGGTTACAGGACATCAGAAGTAGGATGTGGGAATGGTCTGTGCAATATTGACTTTGAATTTGAGGAAGAAAATTTAAAATTTGGAAATAAGATGTAGGATTTCTCCACAGCAATATGCAGGGAGCAAAAAATATATATTTATTGTCTGTCTATCATGTGCTAAAATCATTACATAAATGGTTTCATCAAATCTCCTCAATGTACCAACAGCAACTCTTCAGAGCTGGCATTTTATTCAGTTTATAAAATAAAGAACAAGACTATAGAAAGGGAACTTGTTAAACACCACACAGCTACTTGAGGGCAAAAAAAAGGCAAAAATAAGCTGAGTATAATAGCAAAAATAAAAAATAGCAATCTCATCCTTACTGGACCTGAAACTACACTAAGAAGAAACATGAACAAAGAATCTCTAAGTTATAACTATTAATCTCCTATTTCAAGAAGAATCAACTTAGGTTAAGAAAGGCTATACCATTTGTTTCAAGCTCAGACAACTACCAAGAGATAATTTTAAACCCAAGTCTATAACATACTTTATTATTCTAAGATGCATATGCATTATTTGCAGGATTAGCTGAGATAATTCTTGTCAATCCTAAGTGAGTGTCTGATGATTGAAAACTGTTCTAGAATTTATCCTTATTATTATTTAGTTTGGAAATCATTAAATTTCTTCACTTGTCTTTTGAAATTTCACTGCTTATTCATATTTCAATTTTCTAGGAAAAATAAAGTTCAACATATGCATCCCTTTGGTTGCAAATTTTGGAGCTCAAGTAATATGTAGCACATCACATTAAACTATTTATTTTGGAATAAAAAAGGAAACGTTTTATTAACTAAAAAATAATTGGATTGTATATTTTATATGTAAAATGCAGCTTACTAAGTGTAATTTCTATAAAAAGCATAATTTTCTATAAGTCTTCCAAGTGCTTAATAATACATTTAAAGGCTTGGTTCAGCAAATCAGAATAATCTAAATTACAAATAACAAAAATTTGTTCAGCAAATTCTGCTTTTTATTTCCTGTAATTTAGCACATTTTAAGATTTAAAAACCTATGTTAAAGTCAAAATTGCAGGACCGATCCCTCTACCTTTTCTTAGTTACTCTTAAGTGATGAATAAAATGTATTTATCCAAAGTTACCTAGGCATTGAAACAAATGCAGTAAAAATTGTGGTTGCCAACCATGTCCATTGTTCATATGTCCCACATTTTTATGCATTAAACTTGCTCTAATACCCCTTTGTGCCATCGGTGTCACCACAAAGGGGAATATGGAAAGAATCTCATAATGAATAGACATATATACACCAACCCTTAAGATGTTCAATCATATCCCTAGTATCTTATGCCCCCTCTGAACTATTAATTAAAATGAACAACTAAGTAAACACAGCACTTTCAGGAAAACAAAGTCCAATATCGAATTTATACCTCTGCAAATTTTTATCCAAGAAAGCATGACCCAATGGGCATCACATATGTGGAAGAAACAACTCACTTTTATCAATGAATATTCATGATACTCTACTCCAGCAACATGAATTGTTGCTGCCCCATCAATACCTTCTTAGCACTCACTATTCTCATCTTGTGGGTCAGACAACATCCAAGGCTAAGCAAGGACTCTGTCCAAAGGCTTTCTTGAGCCACCAGAGCTCTGCACAGGGTTGTCCAGGAATTATTGTGCATTAATGGTCCTCCTCCCTGTGCCTGGAGCAGCCCTGGATTAATGATGGATATTTATGGAAGAAACTGCCCTGTCCCCTTGCCCCTTAGCCCAACAAATCAGATTAATCTAAATATTCTGCACTGTGCCTCATAGTGCTCTGATTGAGCCCTACTTGTTCCTTATATTTCTAACTCACTATACAAAATAGAGATGACTATAAGTTGATTACTATAACTACTAGTTATTTTACTGCAATGTGTACACAAATCTCGATTCAACAGGAATGTTTATAGATAAATGTGTCTAAATAAAGATATACAATGTCTCCCATTCTTTCCTGGGAGACAAAACAACAGATCTCCTTTACTTAGCCTCCTCTCTCCCTCCTTCTTCACTCAGTTTCTAACTGAAATAATTGGAAAGTAAGAAAAATAAGGCTTTGCACAGCTCTCTCAAGGGAACCCCTTCTCTCAGAAGAGCTATAATGATGGGGAGCATCACAATTCCTGTGTGAACTGCTCTATAGGATCTGAGAGAAGAGATTTTGTGATTCCAGAAACATCGTTTTAAGCCATTCTTTTAATATCAGGACCTTAAAGGAAACTGCCCAGATGGTCAAGAGCCATAGAGCTTATTACCTGATCATTCACAAATACCTGAGCCATGAGTGAATGGAAAATGCTGCAATGACATGCAAAGTTGCATACAACATTCTTAGTTCCCAAATGCAACAATAAATGTTATGTATATAACATGAAAAAAGTTACAAACTGTTTGAGGCTCCTATCTAGTATTTATTGCTCTTGCTCACTCTCTGCCCATACACCTAAACTCTGCTGAGCACATGCATGCATACACAAGCATACCCTCCCAACCCACTCCACTTGCCAAAAAAGAATCACAAACTGCCTTTGAAACTCAAATGGGCTCCAATGCATATTCTAACCACTTAAGAATGAAAAAGAATTTAAAAGTTGAATCAATGTTATATAATTTTTCTCTCTCAAATTATAGTAAGCTTACTTTGAACCAGTCCACATCAAAACACCAACACATATATATCAAATAAATTTATATGAATGTGGTCAAATATTAAAAAATAAAAACACTCAGTTGCTAATTCTCTTCCTATAGTAAATATACATTATCTTCCAATGTTCTCAAGGAATCTTAACAACTATTCACTGTGAAGTCTGGCAGTTCACTCTGAAGGCAAGTTGTAGCTGTGTTTCATGTTTACACTAAGCAGTTTTAAAATGCATCTAAATGTGAGTTGCCTTCTATCTTGATTGTAAGACATAAATTATTCTCAAGAATATTCTTAGTAAATATTGAGTCTGTCTTTCAATCCGCTCTTATTAAGGAGGACACATGGCCAGCAGTTAGCTGTTTAGAAGTTATTTGAGAGCATATGCTAATAACTCTATACAATTATATCAGAGTATCCTATCTAATAAAAGAGTAATATGCAAATTAACCATCACTCTGCTACACCCACAAGCCATGCCCACCAGCCAATCAGAGCAAGTATGCAAATTAACTTAACCAAGATGGCTGCGGCCACGGAGTGAGCAGGAGGCTTGGGTTTCCCCAGCAATGGAGGAAGCCAAGCTTTCCGCACAGCTTGGCGGTCCCAGGCCTCCACTCAAGGCTACAAAGTCTTTATTTATTTATAGAAGAAAAATAAATCCCAACAAAAATGGCTGTGGCCATGGAGAAGGCAGAAGGCTTGGCTGTGCTCAGGGCTACAAAGTTCCAATTATAAAAGATAAATAAATCCCAGGGCCTCTGCTTGGGTTGCTGGGGGGCATGGCCGGCCTGAAAACCACCACAGGCCCCTCACCCAAGCCACCGCATGCCCCAAGGGAACCCCCACCCTGATCCGGGACACCCTTCAGGGCAAACCAGCCAGTCCCCACTGGTGCACCAGGCCTCTATCCTATCTAATAAAAGAGTAATATGCAAATTGACCATCACTCCAACACAAGATGGCTGTCCCCAGGTGGTCAAAGATCCTGCCTCCATGTGGACAGAAGATGGCAGTCACAAGATGGCCAGCAGAGGAGGGCAGTTGGGAGGGACCACGCCTGCAAGGGAGGGCAGTTGTGGGCGATCAGGCCAGCAGGGGAGGGCAGTTGGGAGGGACCAGGCCTGCAAAGGAGGGCAGTTGGGGGCTATTAAGACTGCAGGGGAGAGCAGTTAGGGGTGACCAGGCCTGCAGGGGAGGGAAGTTAGGGGCAAACAGGCTGGCAGGGGAGCAGTTAGGCATCAATCAGGCTGGCAGGGGAGTGGTTAGGGGCAACCAGGAAGGCAGGCAGGTGAGCAGTTGGGAGCCAGCATTCTTGGATTGTGAGAGGGATGTCCGACTGCCCGTTTAGGCCCCTAGATTGGGCCTAAACGGGCAGTCGGACATCCCTCGAGGGGTCCCATATTGGAGAGAGTGCAGGCTGGGCTGAGGGACACACACCCCATGCACAAATTTCATGCACCGGGCCTCTAGTATTCTACATAAAAGAAGTAAAATCAGTCTTAAGAAATAATCAAAAAAATAACAAGGGCCCTGACAGGTTTGGCTCAGTGTTGGCCTCGGGACTGAGGGGTCCCGAGTTCGATTCCAGTCAAGGGCATGTACCTTGGTTGTGGGCACATCCCCAGTGGGTGGTGTGCAGAAGGTAGATGATCAATGTTTCTCTCTCATTGATGTTTCTAACTCTCTATCCCTCTCCCTTCCTCTCTGTAAAAAATGAATAAAATATTAAAATAATAAATATTAAATAAAATAATAAATATTAAAAAAATAACAAGGAATATTTTAAGATATTTTTTATGTAAGGCATATTCAAGTATTACTAGTACGATAATTTCAACTAAAAGTAGCCATGCAATTTGGGGGGGAAAGAAATGAAGTTAAAAAGGCTGAGCTTAAATTCCTGTTTTATATCATAACAATTTAAAAAATTTGGAAAATTAATCCCTCTATGTCACAGTCTCTTCACCTGAAAAATAGAACTAATATTACTATTCTGTAAAAATTAGAAATGGAATATATATGAAAGAACCTGGCTTCCAGTAGTAGATAATCAAGAAGTATATGTCGAATCCAAACTGATGTTAAAGAAGAGCAAAGTATAATATTACTTTTTAATTACTAAAACTGTATATTCATATATCTCCATTTGAAAAACCAATAAGTCCTCCTAAGCATAAAATGACATTGGTGTCTTGTAGAGACCTTTGTAAATATTTAAAAGATATTTCAACTTCATCCCCAAATTTGGTTCTGATATTTACTTGCTCAATTTATAATTTGTATATTTCACTATTTTTAAAATGCCAATATGGCTAATAGTATGCTCAACAATGATTCTACTGTAAAGCTTACAGCAAGGTTGATGGAGTGAGTATTTAATTCAAACACAAAAATAGTTATCCCAACCATCAAAAGCAAAACATTTAGACCACTCCTGTGACCACGATGATTACAAGCTAGTGTTACTAGTAAGAAAGCAACTTCTAAACCAAATAAATTCATAACACACCTCAGGAATTTAGCCTCTGGCATATACACACAATAGATAAAAAATTGAAGCAAATGCGAAAAAAAAAAACATTAAATTAAGGAAGTTCTGTGGGAAATTCCATAATTTCATCTCCAGAATTTTTCTATCAATCCCTTTCCCCAAAGTCCTTCGAGGAAAATAGAGTTGCTTTCCTCTCAGCATGAACTCATTATTTCTCACATAGCGTTTTCAGAAGGACTTGTCAATCAGACACCTAAAAGTTGTGCTGTTAAAGAAATGCGAAATGGTAATAATTTTGGAACAAAGGATGGAAAGGAGATGAGTAAATCAACATGGCTTTTAAGCTAAATTGCTGTCACATTTCAGAGCCTACCTAAAGAGCCTGAAGTTCCCGCCTGTAATGAGCTATGAGGGGGGTAGAGCAAAAGAACCTCTGGTTACTAAGAGGGAGGGCTACCCTCTGGGGAATCAGGGAGAAAGAAACACCACTCCCCACTTAGAAGGCAGGCTGCCTGCCCCGCTGTACACTCAGACTCCTTACTTGCACATCTTTCAAACCCTTTGACTTAGCCTGGAAAATGGGGCATGAGACAAGGAGAAGGAGGGACAGAAGGACAAAATAGGCTGCCACAAAAACAAACGACTGTCTAGAAAGCTTATATATAAACGCATATATAATACATACATTTGGGGAACTTTCCTAAAACCCAGTCACTCCAGCTGAATTCCATCTGAATCCACTGGTCCTCGCAGTGAGGATCACACCACCCACTGCCCATCCTCCCATCCCCGGCCATTGTAGCCACAGCTAAGACCATCTGTCTGTCCGCGACTTTGGTAAAAATTTAAAAGCCAGCTGCGCTCAGGGAGCTGAGCAAACTCCAATTCCAACGCTGTCGTTGAGACTTTTCTGTCCAGCTCCCTGTTTAACTCACCTGGAGTGGGGAGTCTCGATGCAGCCTCAGCCCAGAGGGGCTGGGAGGCAGCCCCGGGAGCTCAGCTGCCACTGCCTGAATGAGGAAGGCAGTGAAGCAGAGCAGATCCCCGTCCTGCTGCTCTGGCGGCTCCCAGATTTCTTCCGCTCCCCACAGGGAGCGTCCTTCCTTTTCTCTCCTCTTCCCCCCGCTCCTGCGCTCCAGCACTGGCTCTCCCACCGGGGCGCAGAGAGCTGGTTCCTCCTGCCTCCCGCCCCCGCCTCCAGGCAGGAGAACTGTCCACGCTTCTGATGAGGCTCCCGGCTCCTCCTGGGCAGGCTGTGCGCACCCGTCCCCGCTGTGACACTGGAGTCCGGGGAGCAGAGCTGATGATAATGCCTTGTGAGGCCGCCGGAGAAATGTCTGGAGGAGGCGACCACCTGGACCTGGAGCATCTAACGCTCTCTTAGAGATTGAAATAATTGATAACCTGACTTCTTCCTAAACATCTCCAGTAATTCACAAGTGCCAAAAAGTAAATGAGGGGTTGAGGATACACCTGCATTAGTATTATTCTCTCTACATGGAGAAACTCGACTAGATTCTAGGACTGAAAAGTCCCAGAAGTGATATAAGATCCCGTCTAGTTATTTTGACACATTTGGGTGTTCTTGGGGGCTTCTTACCAAACCAGCAGTTTTTACTCAAGACAACACAAATTTCCAAGGAATGATACTAATGCTTACTAAATCCAAGCTCTTCATTTAAAAGCCTCCTTCTCCCCTACTCTCAGTTAATCTTCATCACAATTCTGTGAGGTACTATTACCAACTCTACTTTCTATTTTAGGAATTAGAGATGGAGTAACTTGCTCGAGGTCCCAGATATTCTGTTTCTGCGACTAAATAACAAGTGAAATCTGTACGTCTCACAGTCCATATCCTGTGTGCAATGCCTTGCAACATCTTAGCTGATACTGTGCAATTGAAGCAATAAAAATAATAGAACTATCAATGAACTAATACCAGGAGCCTGATGAATACTGAGAATCATAGTGAGACTTATGGAGTCAAGCACTCCAAGTAACAATAGTTCAGATGCATGCTAACCATGGTGATTACTTATAAAAAACAACAATTACAATTAGGAAAGGCTGCCCATATAGGGGGCTCAGTTGGCTGAGTGTTGTTCACATGCACCAAGAGGTCACTGGTTTGATTTCAGTTCAGGGCACATGCCTGAGTTGTGGGCTCCATCCCCATTGGGGTGTGTGCAGTAGACCGTTGATCCATGTTTCTCTCTCATAGATGCCTCTCTCCCTCTCTCTCTCTCTCTCTCTCTCTCTCCTCCTTCCTCTCTTTCCAAAAATCAATCTAAGTGTGCGTGTGCACACACACACACTTAAAAAACCACACACATACACACACACACTTAAAAAATAGAATTAGGAAAGGCAAATAGTGTTCAAAATATTCAGAATCAATTTGCAGCCACATGTGAGTTGAACTTCTCACTCTAAAAAAGAAATCAGATATTGGCTCTTCCAAGAAGCCTGCAATGGTCTTTTTGCAGCAGAAGCATGCCTAATAAACAACATGTTTATTTCCATTAAGAATATGCAATTACTCCAGTGATCACGGACAACAGGGGGATGGGGGCATGCATGTGGGGGGGTTTGGGATGGGAATGGGGGGGGTTGATGACACGTGATACCTTAATCAATAAAGTAATAAAAAAAGAATATGCAATTACTGATTATTATTACATTTTTAAAATAATGATCAGTCACTTATCTCAACTAAAAGTTCATTGCCTAGAATATTAAACAGTATCAAAAATAACATTTATTTAACCTATATAAATAAGAGTTAGTAATAAGTAATTAATTTAATTATTTACTAATATGTCATAATGTATTTATTTCTCAGATAAAGAATAAGATTCCCTTCTGTGGTATAATAGGAGTTTTATATTTTTCTTTGTAGAGATGGAAGCATTTTAAAAAGTACAGTCAGATTTCTTGTAACCAAATCTAACCTGATTATTCATTCTACACTCCACTCCAGAAATTATTCAAGGAGGGCTTTATTTCTCCTATTTTTAAGTCAATCAGAAGTTTTAAAAAAGAGGTAATTGGTTCCCAAAAGGTGAGCACTTTTTCTCTTTTTTTGAGTTTTAGAGAGAGAAAGAGGAAGAGAGAGAGAGAGAGAGAGAGAGAGAGAGAGAGAGATCAATTTGTTGTTCCACTTATTTATTCATTTATTAGTAGTTTTTTGTATTGGTTGCTTTTTGTATGGGCCCTAACAGACCAGGGATCGAACCTGCAAACTTGGCATATCAGGATGATCAGAATGATGCTCTAATCAACTAAGTTACCCAGCCAGGGCCAAAAGGTGAGCACTTTTAAACCACTAACTAATTCAGAGTGAAATTTGCTTATCAATAATCATAAAAGATTATGTTCAATTATGGCTAACTGCCTTCTACTCTCTTAATACTACTACTCCTAACTGAACACACAAAAGTAATATTATATATATATATATATATATATATATATATATACATATATATGTGTGTGTGTGTGTGTGTGTGTGTGTGTGTGTGTGTGTGTGTTTTTTTCCTCATTCCTGATTTTTTTTTTATTTTGGCATAATAATACCATACTCATCTTCCAATACTTAGTACACATGTACCCATAAATATTTCTCTGATTTGCCTAGCCAACAAAAAAATTTTTCTTCTTAGAATGTTAACACTCTATTTGTTTCTTCTTTGCAATACTTACACTCAATTTTTTCCTAGTTCTGTTCATATATAAACTCTCCCACCAATTAGCATTATATAAATAATAAAACTTTTTATAAAATGGTTGAAAAAATGGGCAAAATATTTATGGTAAATTTTCATATACTTACAAAGGCCTAATTATTTTTCCTTTAATGTATATGCATACATTTCATCTGTTCAAGTAGACAATCAGCTTCAAAAGAAGAGGGATTTTGTCTACAAATTTTAGGTTTTTTAAATAGTATGAATAACCTAAAGCTCTGGATCAGAGTTGGGAGCAAAGCATTTGGTTAAACTTAAATTATTCATTCTTCATTTATCTGAAAAATATGAGCCCATGATAATTTTTTCTAAACCCCGTGCATGATATGGAGTATATAATGATGTTCAAACTAAATACAGTCCTTGACAACAGGTATTTTACAGTACAGTAATGGAAAAAGAAGAAACAAATAATAAATTTATACATTCTTGTTGAATGAAAGAAAAGTCTATCTGAACTCCTTGGCTGAGGCCATAACATGAAAGCAAAAGAGCTGTTTGCCTGAAAGCACTAAAAGTACCTTTCGAAGAGTCTCTCTTTTGAAATAGTGCATCTTACTATGGAAATAAGAGAAAAATAGCAACTGTGCAAATGACCACACACGTGCATCTTTGTATTTTGTAAACTTTAGCTTCTTCAAACACAAGACCACAAACCTTTCAATGCCATGAATAGTATCAGTCTTGTACTTCATTTTCTTTTTTTCTCTAGCGATCTTAATTTTTAGTTGAATCCACTGGCTTTTTTGGTGAAAATGTTTTGTATTGAACAATGGTCCAGTGAAGGCTGCTTTTTATGTGCTATCCCCATGGTCTGCCTCATTCCTCTAATGCCTGTTTGTCTTCCATTTATAATGATACAATACCTTATCTACTTTGTTTGGTAGCCATCACATAGTAACACATGCATCCATATTTTATTGGATTTGAGTGTGCAAGTGTTTGCTTTTATATCAGAAAAGGAAAGTTAGAGGAAGCACGGGATAAAGATGCTGGGAAGATTATCTAAGGAGCTAGCACCACATCTCAGATGAGGATCTTTTTTAAATATTAGAGAAGGGACTGAGAGATAGACCCTAAAATGGCTAAGGCATCTAACATATGATCATATTTTATGACTAAAGTTTTCTCCAAAATTTTAAAAATATTATAATTTTATTTGTGTATAGGTGTTCATGAAATGGAGTTAGGGAAGGGAGTATAAACTAGTAATCAGTTTGGAGAAATATTCCACAAATATTAAAAAAGTTTCTAAAGGAGGAAAAAAATCTGCCTGTTTGAATTGATTTGAAAAAGCTCATAATTCATAACTCTATACATTGTCCATGGGCTTAATCATATAGAAATAAAGGTAGCAGATAACTTAGAGAAGGATCTCTACTGGATCTAATCCTTAAAAGTTTTCCATACATTTTTAAATAAAAGAGGCATGCATTTACATCTCAGAAAATAAAATGTATTGTGTTATCAACATGTAAGAGAAAGAAAGCACACCTTAGTGTTATAAAAGGGTGTCGTCACTAGAACATACCCCATGGCTTGGCATCTTCCTCACCCACAGGCTGAAATTTCCTCTCTGGAGTGATGCCTGTGAATTTGGCAGAGCATTGCTACTACTAGTAAAAGCAAATAGGTTTACCCATCTGGGGTTTCTCAATGGTTGAGTTTCAACCTATGAACCAGAAGTCAAGGTTTAATTCTCAAACACTTCCAGGTTGTGGGCTGATCCCCAGTAGGGGGCATGCAGGAGGCAGCCAATCAATGATTCTCTCTTATCATTGATGTTTCTATCTCTCTCTCCCTCTCCCTTCCTCTTAGAAATCAATAAAGTATCTAAAATAAATAAATAAATAAATAAATAAATACAAATAGGTTTGGCAGAAAAGTAGATAAATCTTTAAAACTTAGCATGCATTTATACATTACCTGTTTACTTCATGTAACAAAATGTTGGAGGATAAGCTATGCACAAAGAAAGTTGGGATCATCTTGCAAAATAGATGGAGGTTACTTGGAAAAAATGGAACTGAGAGGTAAAGTCTGATGGTGGGAACCAGAGCAAAGCAGGAAGGGACTTCAAGAAGGACAGGCAGGTAGAGTCATCACAATTTGGGAGAAGGGACTTCCCCTGCCTCACTCCAAAGCCCACTCCAAAGGCTAATATTTTACAAACTTTAAGTTAATGACTGATTCTCAGTTTCCTCATCTCAAAAATGAGGAATATAATGCTAATTACTTCAAAGCTTTTTGTGAAGATTAATTAATGTATATAAATAAAGCACACAGAATAGTTCATGACACACTATTTGCACTGTTAGTTATCCTATCTAATAAGGAGGGAATATGCTAATTGGCTGCCCCACCCTCAAATATGGTGGTGCCCACAGCCACAAGATGGCGGCACCCAGTCCCCTCAGTCCCAGTCCCCTCAGTCCCCCAGCTGCCCAGGGCAGGCCTGAGGTGCAGGCAAGCCTTGGATGGTGGCTGCCCAGCTGCCTAAGGCTGGCCCGAGGAGCAGGCAAGCCTCGGGTGGTGGTTGCCCAGCCACCCAGGGCCGGCCTGAGGTGCAGGCAAGCTTCGGATGAAGGCTTCCCAGCCGCCTAGGACCACCCGAGGCTCAGGTAACCAGGGCTGGCCAAGGCTTGTGCTAATGGCAGTGGCAGCAGCAGAGATGTGATGGGACGTCGCCTTCCCCTGATCGCCAGGTCGCCTCCCACCCCTGAGGGCTCCTGGACTGTGAGAAGGGGCAGGCCAGGCTGAGGGACCCCCCTTCCAGTGCATGAATTTTCATGCACCGGGCCTCTAAGTATTGTATAAAAAAAAGTAAGAACTTCCAGAAATAGACAGATATCACAACTAAAGGCGAGATATGAGGAAGACTCAAAGTTCACTTTTTATTCTAATAGTTTTATTGAGAGATAATATATATACTATATAGTTCACCCATTGAAAATGTATATTTCAGTGGTTTTTAGTGCAGTCACAGTTATGCAACAGCAATTTAAAACACTAGTGGCCCGGTGCACGAAATTCGTGCATGGGGGGGTCGGTTCTCTCAGCCCAGCCAGCACCCTCTCCAATCGGGGACCCCTTAGGAGATGTCTGACTACCGGCAGTCAGACATCCCTCTTGCAATCTGGAACTGCTAGGTCCTAACCACTCACCTGCCTGCCTGCCTGATCGCCCCTAACTGCCCCCCCCTGCCGGCCTGATCTCACCCCCAACTGCCCTCCCCTGCTGGCCAATTTAGCTCTGATTGGTTGGTTTCTATGCCAGTCAGCGTCAAAAGCTCTGACTCCTAGGCAACCATTGGCTCCTCAAAGTTCACTCAGATTTGGTTGTGATTGGTTGGTTTCTATGCCAGTCAGTGTCTCTGGGCCTATCTCCAGGTATGATCAGAGAGGCAGGGCTGATCAGCAGCCCCTGCAGAGGCCTAGAGAGAAACAGAGGCACAGCTGCTGGCAAAGCCCAGAGAGAAAGAGAAAGGCAACGGCTGATCAACAGCTGCCAGGGAGGCTGCGGATCAGACCCTGCCTCTCTCTTCAGGCCTCTCTCTGGGCCTAATCCACAGCCCCTCGGCAGTCAGTGCTGGGTCGCCATGCCCGCACCGGTGGCAGTCAGTGCTGGGTCGCCACAGCAACCCAGCACTGACTGCAGGACTGACTTCCGGTGTTCAGTTGAGCCTTTGGTCAGTCATTACAGACCCTGGGTTTTTATATATTAGGATTTCCAACCCCAAAAGAAAGCCTATACTTTTTAGCAGTTTCCCCCATTTCCTTCTTTCCTTTAGCCCCTAGAAACTGCTAATCTACTTTCTGTCTCTATAGTTTCAACTATTCTGGGCATTTCATATACTGTAACTGAAGTCATACAATGTGTGTTTTTGTTTGTTTGGTTTGGTTTTGGGGTGTTTTTGGAATTCAGCAATTTATTTTTTTAATCTTTATTGTTGAAAGTATTACATATTTCTCCTTTCCCCCCCATTGACTTCTCCCACCCCTGCCCCCCACCCCAGGCCTTCACCACCCTATTGTCTGTTCCATAGGTTATGCATATACACATATGAGTTCATTGGTTGATCTCTTCCCACCCACCCCCCTCACACTCCCTTACCTTCCCTCAGAGGTTTGACAGTCCATTTGATGCTTCTATGTTTCTGGGTATATTTTTGTTCATCAGTTTATGTTGTTCATTAGATTCCACATATGAGTGAGATCATGTGATACTTATCTTTCTCTGACTGGCTTATTTCGCTTAGCATAATGCTCTCCAGGTTCATCCCTGTTGTTGCAAATGGTAGGGGTTTTTTTCTTGTTAAAGCAGTGTAGTGATCCATTGTGTAAATGTACCAGTTTTCTAATCCATTCATCTGCTGATGGGCACTCAGGCTGTTTCCACATCTTAGCTTTTGTAAGTTGTGCTGCTATGAACATAGGGGTGCATATATTCTTGATGTTTCACTGAGGGTTGCCTGATAAAGAAAGCTAAATTAATGTTACAAGCAGATATTATTTTGGGTTATTCTCACCTACTCTGAATTCCTCTAGCATTATGTTTACATGTTTTATTACATTTTCAGTTTCTCTCTTGAATTATGGTATTCATGTAATTTTTAAATTCCTATAAAATAAGTTTGTAGTGGGATAGGTACTTAACCCTTTGCACTCGCTTGCTTTTTTCTCGATTCCTTTATTCTAATGCTAACCATATTGAGTCACACTCAACATCCGAGTGCAAAAGGTTAAGGAGTTATGTCAAAGTCATCTTTCCATCTCCTATAGCAAGCAACACAGTAGTAGTAACCCAATGTTTGTTGAATGAATAAACATAGAAAAATTATTTCAATTGTTTTCTTTGCTGGATTTTCAGTCCAAATTATACTATTGATGCTGAGAGAGAAATGATAAATGGTGAGGATATATGAATTAATATTTAAATCTATAATTCTGTATTATTTGATAAATTGACAGGTTTCCACTTCTGATGAAACATGACATGATAGATAGATAGATAGATAGATAGATAGATAGATAGATTTGCTATTGCACGAAATAAGGTCTGTGTGTGGCACAACAGCATTAATGTCCCCTGGAGCCTCTCAGAAAACACACCTGCTGAACCACAATTTGCATTTTGACAAGACCCACGTTATTCATATACACATTTAAGCTTGAGAAACTTTATTTTATAATCCCTTTAATTTTCAAATTTCATGTTAATGAAAGACTATACCATAATTATGGTAATAATAATGGTAATATTAACAATAATGTAACTAACATTTAGTAATCTTATAATCTTACTAGAGGTGGGGTCCCTTGGCTTGGCCTGAGCCCTCTCACAATCTGGGACCCCCTTGGGGAATGTCGGACTGCCAGTTTCAGCCCAATCGTCGCAGGCCAGGCTGAGAGAACCCACCAGTGCACAAATCCATGCACCAAGCCTCTAGTGTGCATATAAGATCTTTGGTTAATCTCTTCCTGCCCTCCCTCCTCCCCTTTCCCTCTGAGAGTCATCAGTCTGTTCCATGTTTCCATGCCTGTGCATTGAGAGTCTGCCCCTTGGTGGTCAGTGTGCATCATAGCTACGGGTCGAACGGTCAATTGATCAAACAGTCAAATGGTTGCTTAGTCTTTTATATATATACTAGAGGCCCAGTGCACGAATTCATGCACCAGTGGGATCCCTCAGCCTGGCCTGCAGGATCAGGCCGAAACCGGCTCTCTGACATCCCATGAGGGGTCCCGGATTGTGAGAGGGCACAGGTCAGGCCGAGGGACCCCACCGGTGTATGATCGGGGCCAGGGAAGGTTGCAGGAGGTTGGCCAGCAGGGAGGGACCACAGGGGGCTTAAGGGCTTGTGTGGCCCATCTTGCTCAGTTCTGATCAGCCGGACCCCAGCATCAAGCTAACCTACTGGTCAAAGCATTTGCACCCTGGTGGTCAGTGCACGTCATAGCAACTGGTTGACTGGTTGACTGTCTTCCCCTGGTGGTCAATGCATTTTATAGCGAGCAGCTGAGCAGCCTTAGCATATCATTAGCATATTACGCTTTTACTGGTTGAATGGACAACCAGACGACCGGACACTTAGCATATTAGGCTTTTATTGCATAGGATAGATGATCTTGCTTTTCCAGATAAATGAAGTCTTCTATACAATACCTTTTACTGTTCTATGAAGTTAAAACTGTAACTCTATAGCATCTACTAAACTGAGACTTAGAAGTTTTAACTAACTTTCCCAAGGTCACAAGTCTAGTAAATAAATCACAAAAGATTTTTAAACTCTGCCTGCCTCACTCCAAAGCCCAAGCTCATTTGAACTCATCATTAACACATTTACTTCCATCTTCTATTTCATTAACTTTATTATATATGAGCAATTTTTTAATCCTTTCCAATAATTTTTGGAACACAGTGAATTAGAGATTAGAGCAATACCAAATATAATTCATGAGAAACTGTGATGAAATATCTCCAAAATATGCAATTACTAAAGTGAGTCAATTAAAAAATATCTTATTGCAACACATTTAGCATAAAACAAGGTATTCTTTCTACTTAGAATTTTTACCTTGTATTTCTCAAATGGGATCAGGTTATTAATTGAAAAAATAATTCCATAAACAGCCTAAAAGTTAAGAATAAGAATTCCTATGTAAGCAAAGAAAAAGAGCACAAGTATGCCACAGGAATGACATCTGTAAGAATCATGGGAATTCTATCTGGTATTTCATATTTAATTCCATCTACAGTATGATCACAAAGAAGTGCCTGCACCATTCAATGTGCATTATGGAAAAATAAGTCACCTCACTAGATTTGTAGATATGTAAAGATTTACAGTCTAGGAAAGCCTAACAGGTATTTTCACTTATTTCTTAGACTGTATTGCACCTAGCATTCCTCCTTTCCTATAGGAAGATGCACATGAAAAGCATTGACTTTTTTTATTTAAATTCTTTATTTCTTAAAGTATTACATATGTCTTCTTTTTCCCCCATTGACCTCTCCCCAGCTGCTCCCATGCCCCAGCACATGGTCTCATCTCTTTACTATCTATGTCCATTGGTTATGCTTATATGCATATATAAGTCCTTTGGTTAATCACTTAGCTCTTCCTCTCCCCTGCCTTTCCTCTGATGTTTGATGGTTTGTTCAATGCTTCTATGTCTCTGGACCTATTTTTGTTCATCAGTTTATGTTGTTCATTAATTCCACAAAGCAGTGAGATCCTGTGATATTTATCTTTCTCTGACTGGCTTATTTCGCTTAGCATAATGCTCTTCAGGTCCATCTATGTTGAAAAGCTTTGACTTTTAACACATCAATGAGTGTTACTTCTGTGTAGCCAGACATTTTAAATGGAAGATTGGCTTCTAAAATGGTAGCATTATTACCTTGGTCTTTTTGTTGGAGAGAAGTATTCCCTAGCCTTACTCTAATTTGCCCAAAGCACACTTGTGTTGGTTTGCCATTATTCCTGGCTATCACAAAACCCTTCCCCCTCTATCAATTGGTTTCTGAGGAAACTGCAACAAATTCCCAAAGGAAACTGAGAAAAAAATTGCAAAATATTATGCAGTAGTGGGATTCCATGTTGTTAATTAATATTTTCATGTGGAATTCAATCCTATCTAATAAAAAGGAAATATGCTAATTGACTGTCACACCATCGCAAAGATGGAAGCTCCCATAGCCAATAAGGAGGCAATAAGCTAATTGACTGTCACACCCTCAAAGATGGCAGTGCCCACAGCCACAAGATAGGTGGTGCCCAGTCCCCTCAGCCCTGGCCTTGCCGTGCACCTGCCTCTGGAGTCCCCCAGTCCCCTCAGCCCCCCAGCCACCCAGGGCCAGCAAGCCTCAGATGGCGGCTGCCTGAGACTCAGGTAACCAGGGCCGGCCAAGGCTTTCACTGCCAGCAGTGGCAGCAGCAGAGGTGTGATGGGGCGTCGCCTTCCCCTGATTCCCAGGTGGCCTCCTGCCCCTGAGGGCTCCCGGACTGTGAGAGGGGGAAGGCCGGGCTGAGGGTACCGCCCCCGACCAGTGCATGAATTTTCATGCACCGGGCCTCTAGTCTTCATATGAAGACACTGGCATTTACCACCTAGAGCACACATTCTAGAATCTTAAAAGTAGAAAGGCCTTAAAAGGCCTGAAAATGAGGTTTGTCAAAGCTGTCTTATTAGAAATTAAGGTGCTAAGGTCTGGACTCAGCAGAGAACTTGCCTGAGGTCACATAGCTAGCTAAGCTTCAGTGGAATTTTTTTCTCTTTGACATGTATTATTGCTTTTTAATTATTTCAGTGTATTTCTGGTCCATAATGGGGAAGTACTCTCCATATCAAAGGCTTAATTTTGTCTCTGAATTCTCTTTATATGTCCAGCTTTTTAATATTACTTTGGAGTATTACATAAAATAATCAGCAGCATTTGAATGAATATTTTTATATATACTTTGAAAATTATATAAAATATCAGTGATTCAGAAACTATAAAATAAATAACAGATAAAGAAAAGTTATATTTAAACTTCCATGTGACATAAGTGTCAATTTATATAGTTGCACTTTGTACATCTGTGTATACAATATTTTTTTTAAAATTTTTCAATATGTAAAATGTAAATATGCAAAGATGAGGAATGAAAAAAGTGAAAATCGGGCTAAAAACCAGCACAGTGTCATCCTCAGATCAGAAAAGGATTCTCACCCTGAAGAAGCAGGAGAACTTGAGCATGGAAAGTGCACTCACATAGCTATCCTGATAACTGGACATATTTTTGAAAGCTCTTGGAGAGCATGGAAATGTTTTATCTATTCAGTGAAGCGCTACTGTGGTGTTTCTTGACTATCAGCTATTTTTAAAATTCCCATAATCTTTTTCTAGATGACAATGTTACATAAATATGGAGGAAAAAGATACGCCCTACAAAGGTGGTAATATAATTCTGTTTTCAACTGTAAGATGTTCCTAAGCACACATTTGATAATCATGTTAATGTATATTTAACTTCTTTTTAATTTACACCTGTCAAAGTGGCTAAAGCAATCCTTCACAAGAAGATGAATCTTTTCATTTCAGGCAAATCTTTTTTTCACATAACACTATAACATTTTATTTCATTTGAAAAATATTTTCATGATATGTATACATTTACTAGAAGTCTAACTGCATATTAATTAAAATGTATTTTGTTCCAATAATGACATTTTTGTAAATATTATAAACCTTTAAACTATCAATTCATATATCCTACCTAATAAAATGGTAATATGTAAATTACCATCACTCCGCTACACCCACGATTGGGCCAGAGGGAGGTGCAGGGGGCGGGACTCGGGGTGGCCGGGATAGCCGATTGGGCCGGCAGGACGCTGAGCTCGCATCGCCAGTGGCGGTGCGAGCTCAGCGTCTGCGCCATGTCTGTGCTGCGGAACAGAAGGGGCCTCTGGGGCAGCGAGCTCACGTCCCGCCGTGGACCATCAAAAGCGTGGGAGCTGGGTGCCTGTCTGCTCCGGCACCAGGCCTTTCAGAAGCCTCCGCCACGCTGGAGGCTTCTGAAAGGCCTGGTGCACCAGCGGACAGGCACCCAGCTCCCCCGCGATCAAAAGTGAAAGCATGTAGGGGACCCTACACTTACATGATTCAATCATGCACTGGGCCTCTAGTTTATCAATAAACATTTTGTTCTACATATTCATTATTTGAAATGCATTATCTTAGTATAACTTTTAGTAATTTAATTTCAATATAATTTTTGAATTGGGTTTTATGTGAAATCATAATACAGTAAGCAAAGTGAAAAGTGGGAAGAAATTGTAAATAAAATGTTGTTTATAACCATAAGTTTGAGAAAGTCAATAAAACATCTAAAATAATTAGAACTATTTAAATAAACAAGGTATTATCTAATGGGCAAAATATTCCTTTGGCTTGCTCGATGATTTTGACAGGTTATTATAGTTTCTGAGCCTCAGTTTGCTCATCTCTATAATGCAAAGATTGGACTAGGTACTATTTCATGTTATACTGTAAAGCTACTTAATAAAAATGGTATTTGTATTTCTTTATCTTACTCCATACAATAGAATTGTCCCTGTTCCTACTGTATGTTCATATGGGATTCAGAGTACAGTTTCTTTAAGTTTTCCAGAGAATTCAGAAATCCCCTTGATGTCCAGGAGCCTTCTCACAAATGGTCCCACCATGCATCCAGTTTCTCAATCCCAAACCCTAGGTGTACTTGTTGTCATCTCTTCCTGCACCATCTTATTATGCATATCCCATCTGTGGTCCTACCATTTTAAATTGGAAAATATGCCTAATGTACTCCAGTAAAAAAAACAATGTCAACTCTTAAATTCAATATTCCAATGGGTCCTTAACGTATCTGCATATTTCTGCTTTTCCTCCTCTACCAGCTATTCTCTAGATGGCAATGAGAAAAAATATTTTTTTAAAAAAGGTGGAGGGGCAATTACATGGTGTCATTGCCCTGGTTAAACATTTAAGAAGTTTCCTGATGCTTGTGGAAGAAATTCCACACCCTACATCAGAGCCCCTAACTTTAATTATATCTACAATTTCATGTCATTCACCCCTTTCTTGTTTATTATACTCCAGTTACTCATATACAAATATTATCCTAACACAGGGCCTTAGCACATACTTTTCTCATTCCCAAGAATTCTCTTGTCATCTTTTTATCTTTCAGTCCTCAATTTACATATCATTTCCTCAAAGTAGCCTTTCTTGATCCTATGTTATTTCTACTCCACCTTTAACTACTTCACCCTTTATTGTACTTATTTTAACATCTAAATACCTTGTCTATTTACATGATTACTGTTTTTCATTTTATTTAGGAAAGCATCCTATCTAATAAAGAGGAAATATGCTAATTGACCCTCACACATTGCAAAGATGGTGGCACCACAGTCAATAAGGAGGGAATATGCTAATTGACTTCCCCTCCTTCAAAGATAGCAGCACCCACAGCCACAAGATGGCAGCACCCAATCCCCTCAGCCCTGCTGGGGTGGCAGGTGTGCGGCAAGGCCAGGCCCGGCCCCAGGCGGGCCCAGCTGTTCCACATGCCTGCCTCTGGAGTCCCCCAGTCCCCTCAGCTCCCAGCCGCCCCGCACCACCTGAGGCTTAGGTAACCAGGGCTAGCGAGGCTTGCACTGCAGGCAGTGGCAGCAGCAGAGGTGTGATGGGGAGTTGCCTTCCCCTGATCACTGGGGCGCCTCCCTTCCCCTGAGGGCTCCCAGACTGTGAGAGGGGGCAGGCCAGGCTGAGGGACCCCCCTCCAGTGCATGAATGTTCATGCACTAAGCCTCTAGTTTTTAATAATATTTCAACTTGTCATGGCTCTATCCCTTTGTCATCAACATTTAATCAGCAGCACTTGGCCCAGAATCTGGTACAACAAATGCTTATTTACTCAGACAATGAATATCACAAAGAAAAATCAAAGAAACCTTGGGGAATTGCAGGGATGTTCTTTTATGCTCTTATACTGAAGTTAAAAATAGATTCAGATTATGTCAGAAAAATATATCCAACTATATTAGTACCAAAGAGGATTTTTTTTAAAAAATCCATATTCCCAGTTTGATTGGGTTACCTAGGAATCTGAAATGGAGATAAGGGTACAAGAAGGTTATTAGGAAGTGTCCTGGAAATTAAAACCTGTAAAAGGGAAAAGAAGAAAACAATACTGGGCAGAGGGAGAAGATGAGGAATGATGCAATCTCAATAAAGCCCCCAACCAAAGTTATAGAAAGCTCTGGAGATGAGATAGACTTTCAGAGGTATCTAAAACAGGAAGAGAATAGGGGGCCTTTATGCCCTACACATCAATCAGTCATTGGATGAAGACTTTCCTTTGAAGGGACGTGACTATGGGTGAGGTAGCAGCTTTCTGCAAAGAAGGAAATTCTGGAAGAAAGCTGACAGCTAAGGGTTTTTTTCTACAACAATCGCAGCAGCTAGGAAAATATGTCCTTTATTCAGGATATAAAGTATTAGGATCCAGTATAATCAATATATTTAATAGTTGAATCATAATTAAATTGGGAGTTTTTTAGTACCAGTCATATTAGCTCATAAATAAAACATTTGAAAAACAACAGTGGTAGATAACATTCTGAGTGACAGTAGAAAAACTTTATTATATTCCTGTAGTTTATATTTAACATTTAGATAATAAATGGAATACATAGATAAATATCTAGATCTGTTTGCCCATCTAAATAGTCTAAGAACTCAGTCAAGCTGAATTTCAGTCTCTTGAAGCTCTTATTTTTTAAAAATATTGTTGCTGACAGATTACTGTTTGAGATAAATTTAATAAAATGATCTTTTCAGTCGTTTTATTGTATGTGTAACTAGCCATCAACTACTAAATGGGGGAGTACAATTCTTAAGAAGAATGGTGGTATTTCTTATTTATAAAGTATTTCTCTGAGTAGGACCAATATGAACTAAAATATTGACCAAATCAATAAAACAAGTTTTGTCAGAAACAAGAAAATAAAATAACTTCATATAAATTCCAAAAATAATGACCAAATACAATCAACTTGGACAAAGGAGAAAGCAAAATTTGGATGCTGAAAACTTTGTTTGCCACCTCATTCTTCTCCTAGATGTTTGCATTGTTTTTTAAGATTATTTATTTAACCTTGAGATATAATAAATTTACAAGAATGTTCACACTAGCTGCTTTTCACGTTTCAGCTCAGTGTCCTTATTGCCAAAAGGCAAGTAAAAATTTATAATGTGAGAACAAACAATTATATAACCAACCCATTTATTCTTTATGTATTCCCAGATCATTAGAAAAACATTGCTTAATGCCTTAGCCGGGTGGCTCGGTTGGTTAGAGTGTCCTCCCATGCACCAAAGGGTTGTGCTTTGATTCCTGGTCAGAGTACATACCTAGGTTGAGGGTTTGATCCCTGGTTGATCAGGAGGCAACTAATTGATGTTTCTCTCTCACATTGATGTCTCCCTCTCTCTCTCTCTCTCTCTCTCTCTCTCTCTTCCTCACTACCTTCCACTCTCTAAGTACAATAAAAACATATTTTAATAAGGATTAAAAATGAATATAATAAAATATACAGTTCTTTAAAAAAGATGAAAAGCATTGCTTAATAAGAATAAAAATCGGGAAGTATATCACCCACATACCCTTCTCCTTATGAAGTTCATTTGAGGATAAGAAATAAACCAAAATAAAGAATCCACAAATAAATGTGCTAATACAAGTATTGATATTAATATTATATTAGTGCCCTAACTGGTTTGGCTCAGTGGACAGAGCATCGGCCTTCGGACTGAAGGGTCCCAGGTTCAATTCAGGTCAAGGGCATGTACCTTGGTTGCGGGCACATCCCCAGTAGGGGATGTGCAGGAGGCAGCTGATTGGTGTTTCTCTCTCATGGATCTTTCTAACTCTCTATCCCTCTCCCTTCCTCTCTATAAAAATCAATAAATATCTATTTAAAAATATATATTATATTAGTAAATAGAACTAGCTCTTAAAAACTATACTTAGAGGAATAAAACAGGATGTAGTTTAACAGGTCAATAATCTGCAGTTAAGATTTTAATATGTTTACCCCCAAGGAATGAGCAGAAAGAGGTATATATGTAAGCACTCTTTATTTTACAAAAATTATTTCATTATTATATTCAAATTTGAGAAATAAATGTTTAAATTTATAATTAAAATATAAACTTAACCTTTAAAATTATTTTTCAGTCTTATATTTTCTCAAATTCCTGGGAAATAGCAAAAAAAAAATATATGGCATAGCAATTAAACAATATGGCATAGATGGTCTAAACAGAAAGCAAGCATTACAAATAGAAAAATTTGACAAAACTATCTATTATAACAAAAAATGGAAAGAAAACTGACTTATGAAAAAAGAGACCATTAATGTGTTATAAAAACATCAAACACCTATAATGACTATATACTGTGAACCCAATAAGGGTAACTAAATAAAAAAATAAGATGATGGGTAAAGATATAACCTGGGAAATATATCAAGTAAGAAAGCAAGTATTGAAACAATAGTCTCAAAAGATAAAACATTGCTTTATCCAGAATAATACCCTATATAATAAAGAGCTAATATGCTAATTAGACTGGACAGCATAATGACCTTTCGGTCAACCTTCCAGAACACCTAGTGGGCAGGCCCGCAGGGCTGCAGGGCCTCAAGCAAGGCAGCCAGGGCTGTGAGGACCAAGCCCCTTGCACGAATTTCATGCATCGGGCCTCTAGTCCTATATAATAAAAGGTTAACGACCCATTGCTATGATGTGCACTGACCACCAGGAGGAAGAGCTCAATGCAGGAGCTGCCCCCAGTGATCAGTGTACTCCCACAGTGGGGAGCGCCACTCAGCCAGAAGCGGGGCTCATGGTTGGCGAGCACAGCAGCAGTGGCAGGAGCTTTTCCCGCCTCCGCGGCAGCACTAAGGATGTCTGATTGCCGGCCTAGGGGAGCGGGCCTAAGCAGTCAGTCGGACATCCCCCAAAGGCTCCTGGACTGCCAGAGGGTGCAAGCCAGGCTGAGGGCCCCCCCCTCCACAGTGCATGATTTTGTGCACTGGGCCTCTAGTGTAATTATAATTCTTATTCTAAATAAATAGCTATAACTAAACTCTGTACTTTATGAGACCTACATCTTCTTTCTAAGTATCGATAGCATAATTATAAAAATTACCATTATGTTGGTCCACGAAGGAAACTTTAATAAGTCCCCAGAATAAGCAAGCACATATGCAAAACATGTAGAATTATGGTGCAATCATTAAGAGGACTTTTCTGTTTGTGCCCACAATTTACTTAGGAGGAGAGGGCCTTGAAGGGTTTTATACCTTTGAGGGTTACAGGACGTATACCTTCCTTGATGCCTCGTCTGTGATGCCTGACCAAGACCAAATGGAAGGAAAAACCAGTGAGGCCTCTTAAAAATAGGAAGATTTATTGTAAAAGTAGGAAAAGAATAAGTTTATTGATGGCTTCTTGCCCCAAACCTAGATGGAGAAGAAATTCTAGTTTGATATGTACAAAGCAACTGACACCACAATATCTTCCTGTCAAGACATCCGGTTGTCAGGGTTGTGTGCTTGAGAAATAGATGCCACATGAATTCAACGTTTAGCTAAATCAATCAGTGCTGGGAACTCAGCTGTGTCATTAAACATAGCACTAGAGGAACGAACATTCCTCCTTTTCTAGAAACCACTGTGCCAAGACAAGAACACTGGACAATAATACGTGTAGTTACAAAGCACAGTTACTGTGAGTGGCCCCAGAGGGTCCATCTCTTCTGACTAAAACAGTTTTTATAGGAGGCAGCATCAAAATTTTATGTTTTTGGTGGCCACTATAGCAAGTTCTGCAAATTATGAGCGGCATGCTTTTGAGGGAAACATTATTCTGAAAACAGTGCTTGTTACTTGGAAAATTAAATCTTATTTTTTAAAATTATGCACACCAACAAAAAATAATTAGTAATCTGTCTTATATATTCTATGAAAAGACATTGGCAGAAAGTAAGGTGAACAGTCTTTATTGGAATTGAGGAAAAAATAAAACCTAATGTCTTTAGACATCTGGGAATATATCCTAAAACCCTGAAACACTAATCAGAAAGAATATATGCACCCCTATGTTCACAGAAGCATTATTAATAGTAGCTAAGATTTGGAAACAGCCCAAGTGCCCATAGTAAATGAGTGGATTAAAAAGTTGTGGGACATTTACACTATGAAATACTATGCAGTTGTAAAAAAAAGGGATCTCTTACCCTTTGGAACAACATGGATGGACCTGGAAACTATTATGCTAAGTGAAATAAAACAATTTGAGAAAGACAAATATCACATGATGTCACGTATTTGTGGAATCTAATGAACAAAATGAATTGACCAACAAAATAAAACCCAAAGCATGGAGGCATGGAACAGACTGACATACCTCAAGGTAGGGTTGGGGGAACAAAAAGAGATAAACCAAAGAACTTATATACTTATATGGACAATGACAATAGGGTGGTGAAGACCTGAGTCGGGGGGTAGGGTCTGGGAAGAGGGGAGAAAAGGAGGGAAAATGGTCGATATCTGTAATCCTATCAATAATACAAATATATATACATATATATGAATAAATAGGGAGAACTCAAAATGGTACTGTTACTTTTTAGTTAATCTCAGTGGTTCTTAATATTCCCTTTTAGTGGAGGAAAGCCAGTGCATGAATATAAAAGGTGTTATTAAACAAAATTCACTTTATTTTGTTTCTAGAATATTTTGATGTGACCTTGTGCTGTTTAATTAATCATCCTTATTTTGTTTTATTTGTACTAAAATTAAGATGAGTTTCATTTTATAGGACATTTATGGGAGATGCTGATGTGTGAGGGTAACAAGGGGAAGCCAGTGAGGGATTAAGAAAAATATAACAATAGGCATTTAATGTTTATTTAATTATTGAAAAGCAAAATTGTTGATAATTTAAAATTGTTTGTTCATCTATTAAAATCATGTTTTATTCAAAAACGTCTTCTCAGTAATTTATCATTAGCCTTAAGCTTTGGCCCCAGGTAGAATTATCAGCTCTGTTCTTAGTGTTCTCACCATAACCTCTATAGACATCCTTTATTACACCTAGAATAGTTTTGATTCTTTTTTAATATACCTGTTTACACACCAGCTATATTATAAGCCCCTAATTAACTTTTCTTAT
The DNA here is from genome assembly GCA_025583905.1 of Ia io. Lineage (NCBI taxonomy): Eukaryota > Metazoa > Chordata > Mammalia > Chiroptera > Vespertilionidae > Ia > Ia io. Next base: position 13,988,758 of record JAJQQW010000009.1, on the reverse strand, counting down.
CTACATTGCCTAAAAAATACTCAAAGAATGAATGATTGATTTTACCTAACTTCCTTGATTCATGTTTCTCGCATCACAAATGTACAAAGATTGTATATATACACAATAACTTAAAAGTCTGCAGTTCAGAATTTTATTTTGTAAATTAACATATTGCTACATGAAACACAATTTTTAACAAGTCTATCATTATCTCCTCCTCATCAAGATAGGAAATAAATGATAAAGGGTGCCATGACTCAAACTTAGCATTGAGATTTTTTGAATTATGATGAGTGGAACCTGGAGAAGACACAACTATTTAAAAGTCATATCTAATTTCAGTTTAACAAGAAGAGGACCCAAGTTCAACTTAAAGGAATAGTGTTTCTTTTTTTTATGAAAAGTTCATAAATCAATTTTAACATATTTATGAAGCAAATACATCTCATTATCTTGGAAGTAACTACAGTGTTCTGATTGCACATATTCTGAAAATATAGCTATAAAAGGTAATTCAAATTACTGTGCAATTGTTTCAGGTGAGCTATGGTTGTGAAGATATTGCAGCTTCTTTGGGGGAAATATTTTATTCTAATATGGGATCAGCTGCAATAAAGTATTAATATAGATGGTTGTTTCTTGTTATCAGGCACTTGTGAAGTTACCCTTAAGAGATAAGGAACCAAGAGAAAAGGAACTGCAAAATAAGACACATAGCATTGATTTTTTATTCTCAGGTAGAGACTATAAGAAAACATAACCATCACATCAAAGCTCAACCACACCTGCTCTGCTGATGTACTGTGTTTTCATTCAATGAGTGTGATTTCATAGGGTGCCCTGTTGGCAGTTGGGATACACCAGTACAGCGAGCTAGATATGTGGTGATATGGTAGAATAAGATTTATCTTAAACAACATTCATACTTCTTTAAATCAACTTGATAAAAGTCAGATCCCCAGGTAGGAGATGAGATTGGGGATGGAGAACTTAGACTAGCAGAAGAACAGGTGTTCAACCTCATTTGAGTTTAAATTGTAATGCTTCAAGCATTTTAAATCCTCTAGTGGTGAAGTTAACCTGCACCCTGCCAAAGAGAGCAGTTGTTTAATTAGGTATAGAACTTGCTTATTAAGCATTATCAGAACTCAAAGAGTAATGTCTGCTCTTTTAAAATGTTTTTATTGATTTTGAGAGAGAGGGAGGAAGGGAGAGGGATAGAGAGATAGAAACATCAATGAGATAGAGGAATGTCATTGATAGGTTGCCTCCTGCATGCCCCCAGCTGGGGATCAAGCCCACAACCTGGGCATGTGTCCTGACTGGGAATCAAACTGGGCAGGGTTGATTCCTAGGTCAATGGTCAACTGCTGAGCCACACCAGAGTGCAAGTGATGTCTACTTTTAAATAAACCCCTCATAGTATGTGTACCTCTCTGCTAAGCTTTGTTCACAGCTTGGTTTGACTGATTGGTTTACATTAATATCTGAAACCTCAATTAGACTGTAACCAACATGATGGTAGTGGTTGTTCCTGTTTTGTATATTATTATACTACTAGAGGCCCAGTGCACAGATTCAGGCACATTGAAAGGAAATTAATTAGAAGAAATATTTTAGAAGCTGGGGAGGGACCATGGAAGGGCTCCAGGGTGTGTCCTGCTTGTCTTGCCCAGTCCCAATTGGCCCGACCCCAGCAGCAAGCTAACCTACCAGTCTGAGTATCAGCCCCCTGGTGGTCAGTGCACATCATTGCAACTGGTCAAATGGTCGAATGAATGGTCAGACACTTAGCATATTAGGCATTTATTATATAGGAGATCTACTGTTGACCATATATTAGATTCTTGGTAAATATTTGGAAAATATTTGAAGATATATTGCCACATAGTCATATCATAAAACAACCATAACTTATAGATAATTTTCAGAGAAAAAGTAAAACCTGAATCACTTTTTATAAATTTCCATACCTAATTAATGTGTTAATCATTATTTGTTTGATGGACTATATTTGCAAGGAATATTTGTAATTAGCTAGAAGTCTTCAGAAATATGTGTTAATTGCACATTTCAGTAATAAAATTTCATTTTTCAAGACCTTTCCTCTATAGACCATATTTTTTAAAATAATTGTTTCCCCATGAAATCTTCACTATAAAATCATTCAATATGAGATTGGGCCATGATGAGACTGAGATGAATGGTTCAGGTTCTCATCAGTTAAGTGCTTAAACTTGCTAGCCCCAATGACTTCCTGAAGCTTTTATTCACTTAAAAGCATCTTTATCTAATAATTCAGCAATGATAACATAAGTTGTATTGAACTGGTTGTATTGAATTACACTCTTATTTATCTGCTTATCCTACCATAAAGGGAAACATCAATTTAAAAGGCTTAAATCAATACAGTAATACTGTGTCTGTAAGGATGACAATATTTAAATAATGATAATAACATTAATAAGAGACCTTATTAAGGAACTTTACTGGTTTGACATAAAAATATTAAATATCTATCCCTCTTATCTTACAATAAACAGAGCAGAAAATAAGCAAATATGATACTGAAAGATTATTGCATCATGCTGTGAAGGTACCAACCATTTAGAAAGTTGCTGAAGGAACTCTATTACAAAGTTAATAGAAGCTGGTTAATTTATTCATTCATTTATCCTTTCAACAAGCATGTTTTAAGCTTCTACTAAGAGTCAAATATCAGAATAATTTTAACTCAGTAACTTCCCCTCCCTCCACAATATGTTATGCAGCACTGTTTTTTGACTGAAATGATGTAAGGTTCATTTGATTCACATTTGAAAGTGTCTAGGATATTGAGTTTAAGAAACATTAAAATAAAGAGGATGGCTTCTTTTTTTAGCTTTTATAAACATGATTGGAAAAACCAATAATTATTAAAAAATGGGCTTCAAACATGGGCAAAACTGGTTTTCGATTTCAACCCCACCACCTAAAAGTAGAGCAATCTCAGAAGTTACTTAACTTCACTTTTTCACGTATAAGCAATGTTAAAAATACCTGTCTCTTAGTTTGTGATAAAGATTAAAGGAACTATGTGGAAAATTCTCTAAGTCCACTAACTTAACATAAGGAATTATCTTGATAATTATTGTGTTGTGTTCTTTTTTTTTTCTGTTTGGCTATCACTTCACAATAGCCACCCTAATCTTAGTGATATAAAATAACAAAAATTGTATGATCCTCATGGTTCTGTGGATCAGGAGTATGAGCAGGATGCAGAGAGGAAGGCTTGTCTCTGTCCACAAAATCTGGGGTATCAACTGAAAAAACTCAAATAGCTGGACTCGTCATTTACTTGTTTGACACCTGGGTTGGAATCAGTCAAAACCGGAGCTATCATCTGATAACCTATATATGTTTTCTCCATGTGATTTGGGCTTCCCCCAAGGTGACGTTAAGTCCCAAGAGGGAATACCCAAGACAAACCATTCCAAAAGCAAGCATTCCAGGAGAACCAGGTAGAAGCTGCAGCCCTTTATGACCTAACCTCAGAAGACATACGGTGTCACAAGTCCACCAAGATTTCCATGGGTAGGGAACATAGACCATACTTATTGGTGGAAAAAAGTTTCAAAGAATTTATGGAGGTCAGTTTATAAAATTATCACAGTTCTCATTCTCCACTACAGATTAAACAAGCTGATCACTGTTGGTGCTTTCTGGAATCACTGCTTAAAAGTATTGTGCAACCAGATGAGCACATCTTCATAGTCACAGCTATTAGAAGTTTGACCAGGTCAGTCCTAGGAAATGTGATTTCTGATTCTGAGCCACATAGAAGTGAATGCCAGCTGCTTTTAAAAGGGACTTACTACCTTTAAATGGCAATGCTTTCATTTTTTTTTTCATTTTAAATTTTTTTCTCTATAATTCTAAACAATGAAAATTATGTCTCATTCACAGTATATGTACTAAAGATAGGGCCTTTCTTAACAACCACCAGTGTACTTTTACGAATTAGAATTTGTAAGAAATTGAGTACTGCATTTTGAATTTCACGGATTCTTTTAAGTATCCACTGCATTAGAATGCCAAGTATTATGCAAAACATGGAATAAATTTCCAAATTTTAACAATTCAGTTAGCACAATAAAATTATGGATTTCATGCAACATGTCAGTATTTTTTTTTTTTAATTTCTTAGTGAAAACATAAGGCTTTCATATTTTAAAAGTCACTAAAGTTATAGTGGTATAAAATTCCTACTATATGTATTTTATAAAGTATAATTTGAAAATTGCTGATACTAATCTCATTATTTTTAACTATTTTCACTTTCTGTTATGAAAGTAAAAATGACTTTCTTCTGAAAGCCATATTGGCATGATTGGCTAGTTCTGCCTTATTCTCCAGTGAGAGGAAAGGGCTCAAATGATGAGCATACGATGGAGGTGTTGCCAACTGGTGAGACTGTTGGACGCCTTACACTATTTGAGACTTGGAATCTAAAGCTGTTGCCATATGATGCAGTAGTAGCTAAATAATCTCATTATTTGACTTTTGCTCATTTTTTAATCCATCTTTTTTTTGTGCCTTTTAGTTGTGTTTCAACTCTGATGTAATTGTAAACACCTGCTTCTTTTTCAAGGACTGTAGTTTTCTGACAATAAAATTATGTAGGCAGCACAAGACTGATGGAATTTCTAACCTATCTAACTAGTCGTGGCTTTCCTCTGATCATTGGTTTCTAAGAGCAATGGTGCCCCTTGTTTGGTTTAGAATGTCATATCGATATGCTGAAATGGCCATCACCTAATCACTTTGATGTAGAACTTTGTTGTTGAAGGTGAGTGGGGTAGGCAGAAGAGAGTGATGAAGGGTGCCTAGACCTTAATGTGCTCCTAAAGATATTAAAACCACAAGATGTTTCTTTAAATTATTCATTTATTCTGACTCAACCCACTGTGTGGAAATGGCATCTGATCTGGTTCTTTCTTCCTTGTGTTTTCCCAAGGATGCAGCAGTGGGTCCCCTTCAGATTCTCTTTCTTCTTTGTTATTTACATTCTTAGTTTGCTAATTTGAAATCATGGCTTATAGCTACATTAAAGGATGAATATAGATATATTTTTCTATATATATATATATAAATATATATATATATATATATATATATATATATATATATATATATAACAATTTGCATTATTTTAACAATGCAAAGAAGGATTTTTAGTATGCATTATAATTTCTCCTTAGAATTTGACTGTTAGGTACTTGGTCTATGTGACAGCTCTACGTGGTCATGTAGTTAAGCATGTAGTTAAGGATGGTGTTTAGTATGTTTGTAGGTGGTGGGTGGGCTCAAACATGACTAAGATTCAGTCTCTGCCTTTCAGTGTAGTTGGGCGAGAGTGGGGAAGGGATATGGAGAGCTACTTAGTTGCAGATAAATCTAAAACTATGTACAAGCTAATTTTGTATATCTCAGGTAAATTTTAAGTTTGAGAGCATGGAAAGACAATATCAGATGCCAAAGTTAGGAAGACTATTTTAGCCCGTGGACACAGACAACAATGTGGTAAGTTCTGGAGGGAGAAAAGAGTGGAATCTGGGTTGAGGGGGGCAAAAGGGGGAAAATGGGGACATCTGTAAAAATGTCAATGATACAAATAAAGTATAATTTTTATAAATAAATATTATTTTGAAGCATCTTGTAGTATTTAGTGATGAGAGTTTGAGATGGAGGTAATGAATTGATTCAGAGGTTTTGGGATTAGTCCTGGAATGGAGCAGTATAAATGACAATCAAGTGTACGGAAGTAAAAAGAAAAGCTTGAAATAAAAACTGTTAAAGTCATTAATAGTGTTGGAGGATTGGTTATAAAAGGTAATTTTGAACTATCAGGCATAAAAATAACTGAAATTTGCCAAAAGTGAAGTGGACTGGAGATTAAAAAAAATAAAGATAGAAAGATGAAATTTGGACCATGAAGGCTTGAATTTTCTAGGTTTAAAACTCACCAATTGTGTCTTCTCAAAAAAGACATTTGTACCAAGCAACAAATAAAATTTTAAAATATTATTTTAGAATATAGTTTGAAAAGAGATCTGAAAGATGTTGTGATTGCCTAAGGAACACAGCCAGAGGTAATGGTCTGAGGGGTGAAGAGTAAGGGAGAGGAGAAAGGGGAGTTCCAGACAGAGGAAATAAGACCACATAGTTCAGGGGCTGGTACCAGAGTACAAGATGAGACAGGGGAGCCGTGTCCCTGTGATAAACAGTTACCTTACCTTCACAGTAAGGGGCAGCCACAGAAGAATTTTTTAACAGACATGTCTTTCTGAGGGTGAACAGACTAAAAGGAGGTCAAAGAGGATACACAGAGATGTAAGAGACTATGGCAGGAGTACCACTGAGAGTCAACATGTAAGGTGAAAGAGAAGCAAAGAATAATCCATCTCCATGGACAAACAGATTGGGCAAAATTTATCACTTAAATTGCTGTAGCCTTAACCATGGTCAGAGATCATTGGACATTATTAGAGTTACAGTGAAGTGTTCAATGTCCAACTTTACTTTGCTAAATAATAAAAACAACAATAGTAATAACAATTACAACTTCAATTTATTGAACAAAACTGTCCAAGCTTTACCTAAGTGTGTTCCATTTATTTCTTACTAGTGGTCCGGTACACGAAATGCATGCATGTGGGGGGGGGGGTCCCTCAGCCCAGCCTGCACCCTCTCCAATTGGGGACCCCTTGGGGGATGTCCAACTGCCGGTTTATAGGGATCAGGCCTAAACCGGCAGTTGGACATCCCTCTCACAATCTGGGACCGCTGGCTCCAAACCACTCACCTGCCTGCCTGGCTGATCACCCCTAACTGCCTCTGCCTGCCAGCCTGATTGCCCTTAACCCCTCTACCTGCCTGATCACCCCCAACTGCCTCAGCCTGCCTGATCACCCCTAACTGCCCTCCCCTGCCGACCTGATCTCGCCCCCAACTGCCTTAAAACCCCTCCTCAGCCCCCACCTTTGGTTCTGCCTTCGCAGTTCACCCAGATTAGGTTCTGATTAGTCGGTTTCTATGCCAGTCAGTGTCAAAGCACCACCTCCTAGCCAACCTTTGGTTCCTCGCAGTTCACCCAGATTTGGTTCTGATTGGTCAGTTTCTATGCCAGTCAGCATCTCCAGGCCTATCTCTGGGCCTGATCAGAGATGTGGGCTGATCAGCAACCCCCATGGAGGCCTGGAGAGAAAGAGAGAGGCAAGGGCTGATCAACAGCTGCCACAGAGGCTACGGATCAGACCCTGCTTCTCTCTCCCGGCCTCTTTCAGGGCCTGATCTGCAGTCCCCTCAGCAGTCAGTGCTGGGTCGCCATGGCAACCCAGCACTGACTGCAGGACTGACTTTCAGTGTTTGGTCGAGGCTTCGGTCATTATGGTCACTGCCTTTTTATTTATTTAGACTAGAGGCCCGGTGCACGAAATTCGTGCATGGGAGAGGGGGGGTGTCCCTCAGCCCAGCCTGCAACCTCTCCAATCTGGGACCCCTCAAGGGATGTCCACTGGGATCGGGCCTAAACGGGCAGTCGGACATCCCTCTCACAATCCAGGACTGCTGGCTCCCAACTGCTCGCCTGCTTGCCTGCCTGATTGCCCCTAACCGCTTCTGCCTGCCAGCCTGATCACCCCCTAACCACTCCCCGCCAGCCTGATCGATGCCTAACTGCTCCCCTGCCAGCCCGATTGCCCCTAACTGCCCTCCCCTGCTGGCCTGGTCACCCTTAACTGCCCGCCCCTGGAGGCCTGGGTCCCCCCCAACTTCCCTTCCCTGCTGGCTCCATCCTCCACAACTGCCCTTCCCTGCCGGCCATCTGGTGGTGGCCATCTTGTGTCCACATAGGGGCGGCCATCTTGTGTGTTGGAGTGATGGTCAATTTGCATATTACCTGTTTATTAGATAGGATACCAATACAGTGAGGTGAATTTTATTAGCCCAGTTTTACAACTCAGGCAAATGAGGCTCAGAGAGATTTAGAAACTTTGCCACATTCTAGACGCCTCTGAAGTGCAAGCCCAACTTTTTACAATTGATCATTGTTAATTGCTATAAGACATAAGACCAGCACTATTCTTTTCTCCTCAATTACATCATTCCCCTGCTTCTTTTTTAACTCACTTACTTAGCAGATAGAACTTTTTAAAGTGTACAATTTAGTTTATATCTGATGATTACTTTTTAGGTTGACAGTTACCTGAGGACCTTTGGAGAGGTTCATTAATTTATTGGCAACATTTTAAACTACTAGAGTCCCAGTGCACAGATTCATACATAGGTGGGATCCCTTGGCCTGGCCTGTGGGGATCGGGTGGAAACCGGCTCTCTGACATCCCCCAAGGGGTCCCAGATTGTGAGAGGATGGTTCTCGGGTGATGCACCCCGGAATCGGCCTCCTTCCTCTCTGGTTCTGGGTGTATCATCTGAGAACCCCCGTTGCCAAGTCACCGCAGATCAGCAGCTCCTACATTGAACATCTGCCCCCTGGTGGTCATTGCACATCATAGCTACCAGTCGGTCACTTAGGCTTTTATATATATAGATAGTTTATATTCATTTCCACTCATAAGATATTTTCTTAAACTCAACAAACCCCATGCAAAGTGATGGATCCTTGTGGATTTAAGATAAAGAACTAAGTTTGGTATTCTCATATCTTCATGCCTTTTTTCTGACATATTGAATTTTTTAGATCTTAGAATCCATTACTTCTGGGCCTAATGATGTCTACCCACTAACAACAAATTCTACTGTATGTTTTTAATCTTGTAAGGTCATACATCATGATATGTAGTTAGGAAGAAAAGAAGTACAGGTAAATTTAGTTGTAACAGAGTTTCATTTATTAGCATCTATTATTGAAACCCAGCTAGCCTTAAAATGGTCTCAGATTGCAAATGAGTCATTTACTTTAAATGCATAGCCTAGATCAGCAATAAACAAGGGCTTACTAACCTTATTTCACTAGTCTTATGACTGAAAAATCACCATTTAAAGAAAATAAGGATGAAGAATAAAATATCATGTTAGATTTATCTTTGTGTACGTTTGAATGGTTTAATTTTCTTTAGTGCGTACTAATCAAATGGTATTTAGACTGGACTTTTTTTAAGATATGTTTTTATTGATAAGAGAGAAAGGAAGGGAAAGGGAAAGAAATAGAAACATCAATGATGAGACAGAATCATCAATCAGATCAGTTGCCTCCTGCACGCCTCATACAGGGGATGGAGCTAACAACCTGGGCATGTGCCTTACAGGGAATCAAACTGTGACCTCCTGGTTCATAGGTCAATGCTCAACCCTACTAAGTCACACTGGCCAAGCTAGGATTGGGCTTTTGAAACTATTTTGAGGGCTAAAATTTTACTCTGAAAAAATATAGACCAATTCAGGAAAAAATTGAAAACAAAATAGAGGTGTTTTGTTCTGATATCAAGTTTAGCAGTAATTTTCCACTATACATACAATTTGAAAGTCATTCAAAATTTAAATAATAGTCTTCCTCTTAGTTGTTTGGGCTATAGCTCATATTGACTAGTACAAAGTAGGGTTCCTTCAATTTATCAGTGAGTATTGAGAGCTTCCACATGGTTCTTTGCAAACCCTTATTACTCTACAGTGTGTAGAATGCCAGCACTCACACATGTCCACACACCTTAAATCATCTATGCTGAGGAAAAATTACTGCCAGAAAAAGACAAACGTTATATAAAGATATTTAAGGTATTCTTTTTAAGGTGGACCTCTAGAAAGTATTAACTATATGAAGCTTTCAAAGTTACTTTATAGGTTCACAAGGCAAACACCCCCACAAAGTGTAATCTCTGTATCACACAAGCAGCCATACTTGAAGTATGCAATTATGGTCTGTGAAATTTTGCACACCAGAGTTTATTTCTATTGTAAGTAATTAGAAGCCTGGTGCACGACATTCATGCACTGAGAGGGGGTGTTTCTCAGTCCAGCCTGGGCCCTTTCACAGTCCAGGACCCCTCGGGGAATGTCCATCTGCTGGCTTAGGCCCACTCCCCAGGGGGACATCCCTCAAGGGGTCCTTACCACTTCTGGAGAGGCAGGAGAGGCTCCCGCCACCACTGCTGCACTTGCCAACCATGAGCCCAGCTTCTGGCTGAGTGGCGCTCCCCCTGTGGGAGTGTACTGACCACCAGGGGGCAGCTCCTGCTTTAAGACTCTGCCTCCTGGTGGTCAGTACATGTCATAGCGACTGGTCATTCTGCCATTCGGTCAATTGGCATGCTAGCTTTTTATTATATAGGACGAGGGGACCAAGTGCACAAATTCATGCACCTTGAAAGAAACTGTGGACCACGAGGCTGCAGTGGTCACAGGGGTGGGTCTCAGCCTATCCTCTGCACCCCAGCCCAACCCCTCCTGCCATAGCCCCCAGTCTGCCAGCAGCCCCACTCCTGCTGCCACTGCTCCCACACGCTGACAATCCGCTTGAACCCACTGACAGCATGGAGCAATTGGGGCCGGCACCAGCAGCAGGTGCAAGTGGGGCTGGCGCCGTCAGTGGGTGCGAGCAGTGGCTGCTGTCCTGATCACCCTTCAGGAGCAGGGAGAGGGGGAGAAGCCCTCAGGGGTGATCGGGCCTGGCAGCCGCAGCTTTCACCCACTGATGGCTCTGAGCAATCGGGACTGGTGCTGGGTGCCAGCAGGGGCGGGGAGCGGTGGCTCTGGCACCAGCTGTGGGTGCAAACAGGGCCAGCGCTGGCAGTGGGTACAAGCAACAGGGCTGGCGCCAGCAATGGCTGCAAGCTGTGGGGCTGGTGCCAGCAGCAGGTGCCGTTCGCACCCACTGATGACACCGAGCAATCAGGGCTGGTGAATTTTCAGTAACCACCAGAGGATTGCCCAATGGCAGTGACCAGTGCCCCACCTTGATCTGGCGCCCCCACTCACCTGCTCCACCATCCCAATGAAGCCAACGCCCACCACGTTCCGTGCGCACTCCCTGGTGGTTAATGCACATCATTGTGACCAGTTGTTCGGTTGGTTGGTTGTTCTGCCGTTCGGTCTATTTGTGTATTAGCCTTTTATTATATAGTATGAGAATGCTTCTAGGAAGCAGTGTTTTAAAAATGCATATAAACAAATTTGTTAAAATCTAGTCTGGCCAGTATGGCTCAGTGGTGGAGAGTCAACCTATAAACCAGGAGGTCACAGTTCGATTCCTAGTCAGGGCACGTGCACTGGGTTTCAGCCTCCATCCCCACTGTGGGGCATGCCAATAAATGATTCTCTCTCATCACTGATGTTTTTATTTCTCTCTCCTTCTTCCTTCCTCTCTGAAATCAATAAAAATATTTTTAAATAAAAATAATTGTTAAAATGTGGAATAAAGTCATGGTTATTGCTTTGATAGAAACACTTAAATGATGTGTGCTAGTATATGTATAATATTTTAAACCTAGAAAATTAGCTACATGGTCTCATCTTAAAATCTGCCAGAGGATCAAGCTTAAATTGGTGAAAAGAAAGTACCACTTAACATTCTATATTACTTATTATATGCTAGACATTGGTCAAAAAAGCTTTAGATATGTTATTTTTTTAATTTTATTAAATTTATTGGAGTAATAAAATTATATAGGTTTCAGGTGTCTAATTCTGTAATACATCATCTGTATATTGTATTGTCTGTTCACTACCCAAAGTTACCAATTATTATCCCCTTTACCTTATTTTACCTTCCCCTAACCCCCTTCCCTCTGATAATCACCATACTATTGTCTGGATCTATGAGGTATCTTTTTTTTTGTTTGTTTGTTTGTTTGTTTTTCTTAATCCCTTCACTTTTTTCACACAGTTCCCAACTCCCCCTCCCCTATAACTGCTGTCTCTGTTCTCTGTATCTATGAGTCTATTTTGTTTGTTAGTTTATTTTGTTCATTAGTTTCCACATATAAGTAAGATTATATGGTATTTATCTTTCTCTGACTGGCTTATTTCACTTAGCATAGTACTCTCCAGGTCCATCCATGCTGGTACAAGAGGTAAGATTTCCTTCTTTTCACAGCCGAGTAGTACTCCATCGTGTAAACGTACCACAGCTTTTTATCCACTCATCTCCTGATAGGCACTTGGTCTGCTTCCAAATATGGGCTATTTAAATAATGCTGCAATAAATATAGGGGCACATATATTCTTTTGAATCTACATTTCAGATTTCTTCCATTATACTCCTAGAAGTGGAATCACTGGTCACAAGGAAGTTCTATTTTGTACTTTCTGAGGAATCTCCATATGGTTTTCCACAGTGATTACACCAGTCTGCATTCTTACCACAGTTCGTGAGAGTTCCCTTTTCTCCGCATCCTCACCAGCTTTTGTTGTGTGTTGTTTTATTAATGGTAGCTATTCTGACAGGTATGAGGTGATATCTCATTTTGGTTTTAATGTGCCTTTCTCTGATGATTAGTAACATTGAGCATATTTTCATATGTCTATTGGCCATCTGTATGTCCTCTTTGAAGAAGTGTCTATTCAGGTACTTTGCCCATTTTTGAATTGGATTATTTGTTTGTTTTGGTGTTGCATTGTATAGATGGCTAATAGACATATGAAAAGTTGTCCAATGTCACTAATCATCAGAGAAATGCAAATATACTGATTTATTTAATGGAATGAAAAACATAGTATTTTTCAAGATCAGCTAAGTAATTTTAACCACCAAGCAGCTGATATAAAAATACCTGGCTATAGCCCTATCCAGTTTTGTTCAGTGGTTAGAGCATGGACCTACATACTGAAGTGTCAAGGGTTCAATTTCCAGTCAAGGGCACGTACCTAGGTTGTAGACTCAATCTCCAGCCTTGGTTGGTGCCATGTAGGAGGCAACCTATTGATGTGTCTCTCGCACATTGATGTTTCTCTCTCTCTCTCTCTCTGTCTCTCCCGCTCCATTCCACTCTCATATATATATATTCTCAGATGAGGATTAATAAAAAAATAACTGGCAACAGATGGAACTACTGAGTTTACTCAGAAGTAAATGTTTGCCTGTTATTGGTGTGGTAAAAACAGTAGCCATGATATGACACTTCTATGGAGGAATGTAATGTATCTGATCATGACACCACATATGTTGTTTTTTATAAGTTTTATTCTTGGTATGTCATCATGCTAACAGAAGGAGTGTGGGTGAAACTATCTCCTGCTATACAATCAACTGAAAAAGATACATCTGGCTACCTACCACAAATATGAAGTTCAATAGAAAGAAGCTTAATTTAATGAAAATTAACAGGTAAGGAATGTATAGGAACACTTGAGTATCTGTCATAAATAATGACAAAATGCTTTGAAATATCTACCACTGAAAATATAATCAACTCATGATTGGGCTTCTCCTTTCATATTAGTTAAGGGCATGGTAATTATTTTTAAGTAGTATGACTTTATAAAATAAATTATAAATACAAACCAAATCAAAATAAAGTATATATATATAAGAAAAACACAAAATAATTAGATTTTTATACATAAATTTCATATGTAGCCCATTTCTAATCATAACAATGCAAGATATATCAATACAAACTGGGTGCTAACACCTCCACTCATGTCAGAAGCTAAACCTATGAAAATAATGTGTGTAAAACCACCTCTGCATGCACAAGTTCTCAATTATACTACTCAACTTCAAATAGTCTTCATTTTTACTCATAAAATTATCAACATTACTGTAACATTTTTAATCTAAAAAGTGCAAGCTTTGAAAAATAATCCAAGTTAGTTCAATATTTTCAGTATAAAATAAGAAGTTAACTTTAATTTAGAATATATTAGAGATAAACTGTTTCATCACATTGAGCATAAAAACATTACAATAGACAATAAAATATTTATGTACAGCACTAAGAATAATATTATAAACAGGTCACTAAAGGATTTGCACACATCAAACTTTAGTTGCTGAAAAGCAGTTGGCTATGACACAAGCATCAAACAATCAATTTTCCTTAATAGCCACCATTATAGATCTCATGTCTAACCTAAACCATCCATAATATTTGCCAAGAGGTTTTTCAAAAAGCCAAACTGCGGGCTGGTAAAGGTTATTTACCAGGTCATCAAGAGGCCGTACAGCCCTAACCGGTTTGGCTCAGTGGATAGAGCATGGCCTGCGGACTGAAGGGTCCCAGGTTCGATTCCAGTCAAGGGCATGTACCTTGGTTGCGGACACATCCCCAGTAGGCGTGCAAGAGGCAGCTGATCGATGTTTCTCTCTCATCAATGTTTCTAACTCTCTATCCCTCTCCCTACCTCTGTATAAAAAATCAATAAAATATATTTAAAAAAAAAAAAGGCCGTACAATATCATGGCTAAGAATATGTACATGAAAGTCAGGTTGCCAGGGTTTGAATTTGGCCCTACTATCTGTTTCAATTATTTTTTTTAATACATATTATTGATTTTTTACAGAGAGAAAGGGAGAGGGATAGAGAGTTAGAGCTATCTGTTTCAATTATATGGCTTTTCTATTTCTCTACTTCTTTGTCTCTGAATTGAGCATAGTCCCAGAACCTAACTGTTGGTAATACTGTGATATTACATAGACTCAAAAACACAAGAATTTTTAAGTACACCACTAATTTGGGTATTAACTAAATTAGTTTAATTTGTATTAAAATATCTCAACTCTAAATTGTACCATCTTCCTTCAGACTAACTCATTCTAATAGAAAAATCATTCAGGTGAAACAGAATCAGAGTTGGGGGAAAAATATTGAATTCAGGTTGAATGTAATCAATAGCTAACTGTTGAACTCAAACTTACTAATCAAAGACATTGTCTTAAGAATTTCATTGCTTTAGTATTATTCCCATCACAAAGTCAAATTTTAAGATACATTTTCCTCTCTATTTGTCTTTCTTACCCCCCTCGCCTCTTTCCAACACACGTAATTGAGCTTTACCATATTCCATAATGTTCTGATCTTGGTAAATTTTTAACACCTTAATTTCTCACTTAAGAATACAGACTAATTTTTTTTTGCATAAATTTTAAGGCAGAGAAGAAGATGGGCCATTAATAGTGATATTACATAATTTTTTGCATGACCTTGTCTTTTTACTTTTCATGTGAAGGCCTAGAGCTAATCAGGCCCTAAGAAAGTCACACCAATAAATATGTATGCAAATTTGGAAAAGATATCTTAATAACAAAATTATTAGTTTCCATTGAGAAATAACTACCATAAGAATCAACTCTATTCCCTTTCAAATCATACCCACTTAGCTTTGGCCAAAATAATGTGAAAGCACAAGGAATTTTTATATCTGTTTCTAAATACTTTCACTGCATCAACTGTCCAAAAAATAATAATAACATTTGAATGGGCTCCTAGTATTATTAACAAATTTTCATTATTGAAAGTATTACAGATATCTCCCATTATCCCCCTCCCCCCCTTTTACCAGCCCCTAACCCCCCCCAGGTCATCACTACCCCGTTGCCCATGTCCATGGGCCATGCATATAAGTATACTAGGGGCCCAGTGCATGAAATTCGTGCACTGGGGGGGGAGGGTCCCTCAGCCCAGCCTGCCCCCTCTCACAGACTGGGAGCTCTCAGGGGATGTCCTACTGATGGCATAGGCCCACTCCCCATATGTTCCCGTTCTGCCCCCAGCTGCTTTGCACCTGCGCACATAGACCCGGAGTGATGGGGGGCGTTCTGGGACCCCGGCCACTCAGGGCCTACGCGTGGGCCTACAGGCTAGGAGCAGCCTGGGTCCAGAGGATATTCCCGGGACCCAGGCTGCTCAGTGCCTGCATATGCAAATTAACCCTTCATCTTTGTCAGGTTGATTTGCATACTCACTCCTGATTGGCTGGTGTGTGTTGCGGAGGTACAGTCAATTCGCATCTTTCTCTTTTATTAGTGTAGATAAGTTATTTGGTTTATCTCTTTTCATTAACCCCAATCCTACCTTGAGGTATGTCAGTCTGTTCTGTGCCTCTATGCTTTGAGTCTTATTTTGTTGGTCAATTTATTTTGTTCACTAGATTCTACAAATAAGTTACATCATGTGGTATTTGTCTTTCTCAGATTGGCTTATTTCACTTAGCATATTTCTCAGATCCATCCCATGCTGTTCTAAAAGGTAAGAGATTCCTCCTTTTTACAACTGCATAATATTCCATAGTGTAAATGTCTCACAGCTTTTTTTATTTTTTAAATATATTTTTATTGATTTCAGAGAGGAAGGAAGAGGGAGAGAGAGATAGGAACATCAATGATGAGAGAGAACCATTGATCGGCTGCCTCCTGAATGCCCCCTACTGGGGATCAAGCCCGCAACCAGAGCATGTGCCCCTGACCAGAATCAAACCCGAGACCTCCAGTCCGCAGTCCAATGCTCTATCCACTGAGCCAAACCAGCGAGGACTCTCACAGCTTTTTTTTTATCCATTCATCTACTGATGGGCACTTGAGCTGTTTCTAAATCTTAGCTATTGTAAACTAGAGGCCAGGTGCACGGATTTGTGCACTGGTGGAGTCCTTCAGCCTGGCCTGTGCCTTCTCGCAATCCAGGACCCCTCAGGGGTTTTCTGACTGCCAGTTTCGGCCTGATCCCCGCAGGCCAGGCCGAGGGACCCCACCATTGCATGAATCCCTGCACTGGGCCTCTAATATGAATATAAGATCTTAGGTTAGTCTCTCCTGCCCTCCCCGCTTCTCCCTTCCCTCTGAGATTCATCAGTCTGTTCCATGTTTCCATGCCTGTGCATTGAGCGTCTGCCCCCTGGTGATCAGTGCAGGTCATAGCTACTGGTTGAACAGTCAAACGGTCACTTAGGCTTTTGTATAAATAGATAACTCTTCTAGGAACATAGAGGTGCATATATTCTTTCTGATTGGTGTTTTGGGTTTTTGAGGATATATTCCCAGAAGTGGGATCACTGGGTCAAATGGAAGTTCCATTTTTCATTTTTTGAGGAAACTGCATACTGTTTTCCATAGTGTCTGCACCAATTTGAATTCCCACCAGCAGTGAACTAGAGTTCCCTTTTCTCCACATCATCTCCAGCATGTATTGCTTGTTAAGGATAGCCATTCTGACAGGTGTGAGGTGATATCTCATTGTGGTTTAATTTGATTTTCTTTGATGATTAGTGACTATCAGCATTTTCTCATATGTTTCTTGGCCACTTGTATGTCCACTTTGGAGAAGTGCCTATTCAGGTCTTCCGCCCATTTTTTAATTGGGTTGTTTGTATTCTTTTTGTTGAGTTGTATGAATACTTTATATATTTTGGATATTAACCCCTTATCAGATGTATCACTGGCAAATATGTCCTCTCATATAGTGGGTTCCCTTTTCATTTTGATGGTGGTTTCTTATACTGTGCAGAAGCTTTTTATTTTGATGTAGTCTCATTTGTTTATTTTTGCCTTAATTTTCTTTGTCATAGGAAATATATCTATAAACATATTGCTATGTGAGATGTCTGAGATTTTACTGCCTATGTTCTCCTCTAAGATTTTTATGGTTTCATGTCTTACAATTAAGTATTTTAACCATTTTGAGTTTATTCTTGTGTATGGTGTAAGTTGGTGCTCTAGTTTTATGTTTTTGCATGTGTCTGTCCAGTTTTCCCAGCACTGTTTGTTGAAGAGACTGTCTTTACTCCATTGTATGTTCTTGCTTCCTTTGTCAAATATTAATTGACTATAATGGTGTGAGTCAATTTCTGAAGTTTCTGTTTGATCCATTGGTCTATACACCTGTTCTTATGCCAGTACCAGGCTGTTTGGGTTATAATGGCTTTGTAGTGTACTTTGATACCCAGTATTGTGATCCCTCCTACTTTGTTCTTCTTTCTCAAGATTGCTGCAGTTATTCGGGGTCTTTTATGGTTACATATACATTTTTGGAGTATTTGTTTTAGCTCTGTGAAGTATGCCATTGGTATTTTAATAGGGATTGTGTTGAATCTGTAGATTGCTTTGGATAGTATAGGTATTTTCATAATGTTAATTCTTCCAATTCATGAACATGGTACATGCTTCCTTTTATTTGTATCTTCCTCTATTTCTTTTTTCAATGTCCTATAGTTTTCCAAGTACATGTCTTTTACCTCCTTGGTTAAGTTTATTCCTAGGCATCTTATTATTTTTAATTTTCTTTATTGATTAAGGTATTACATATATGTCTTTATCCCCCCTGTTCCCCCCACACCTGCTCATGCCCTCACCCCCCTGGTGCCTGTGTCTGTTGGTTATGCTTATACTAGAGGCCCGGTACACAAAATTCATGCATGGGAGCAGAGGATCCACTCAGCTCAGTCTGCACTCTCTCCAATCCAGGACCCCTTAGGGGATGTCCAACTGCCAGTTTAAGCCCAATACCAAGGATCAGGCATAAACTGGCAGTCAGACATCCCTCTTACAATCCTGGACCACTGGCTCTTAATTGCTCACCTGCCTGCCGGCTTGGTCTCCCCTAACTGCCCCCACCTGCTGGCCTGATCACTCCTCACTGCCTCTGTGTGCCGGTCTGATTGCTCCTAACTGCCCCCCCTGCCAGCCTGGTCACCCCTAACTGCCCCCCCTGCTGGCCTGGTCACCCCCAACTTCCCCCTCACTGGCCTGGTTGCCCCATGCAGCCTGCTGTTCAGTCGTTTGGTTCTCCCTCACTAACCCCCCTGCCAGCCTGGTTGCCCCATGCAACCTGCTTGTTCAGTCATTTGGTTGTCCCTCACTAACCCCCCTGCCAGCCTGGTTGCCCCATGCAACCTGCTTATTCAGTCATTTGGTCATCCCTCACTAACCCCCTGCCGGCCTGGTCATAGGCAGCCATCTTGTGAGGGCATGAGGGTCAATTTGCATATTACCTCTTTATTAAATAGGATGCATGAACACAAGTCTTTTGGTTGATCTCACCCCCTTACCTCCACCCACCCCTACCTTCCCTCTGAGGTTTGACAGTCTGATTGATGCTTCTCTGTCTCTGGATCTGTTTTTGTTCATCAGTTTATGTTGTTCATTATATTCCACAAATGAGTGAGATCATATGATATTTATCTTTCTCCAACTGACTTATTTCATTGCATCAATTTTTGTTGTTATTGTTGCAATGGTAAATGGGATTGCTTTTTTAGTTTATCTTTCTTAGAGTTCATTATTAGTGTATAAAAATGCCATCAATTTCTGGATGTTGATTTTGTATCCTGTTACCTTGCAAATTCATTTATTAAGTATAATAGTTTTCTGGTAGAGTCTTTCGGGTTTTCTATTATTTCATCTGCGAATAATGACAGTTTAACATCCTCTTTTCCAATTTGAATGCATTTTTTCCCTTCTTCTTGTCTGATTGTGGTGGCTAGAACTTCCAACATCATGTTGAGTAAGAGTGGTGAAAGCAGACATTCTTGTCTTATTCCTGATCTTAAGGGAAATGCTTTTAGTTTTTGCCCATCGAGTATGATGTTGGCTGTAGGTTTGTCATAAATTGGCCTTTATTATGTTGAAGTATGATCCCTCTATTCCCACTTTACTGAGAGTTTTTATCTAAAAAGGGTGCTGAATTTTGTTGAATGCTTTTTCTGCATCCATTGATGTGATCATGTGGTTTTTATCTTTCAATTTGTTTATGTTATGTACCATGCTTATTGTTTTGTGAATATTGTTCCAGCCTTGCATCCCCAGAATAAATCCCATTTGATCATGGTATAAGATCTATTAAATACATTGCTGGATAAGATTTGCTAATATTTTGTTGAGGATTTTAGCAGCTGTGTTCATCAGGGATATTGGCCTGTAATTTTCTTCCTTTGTAGTGTCTTATCTGGTTTTAGAATTAGGATAATACTGGCTTCATAAGAAGAGCTTGGACATGTTCCTTCCTCTTGAATTTTTTTGGACTAGTTTGAGGAGGATAGGTGGTAGTTCTTCTTTGCATGTTTGGTAAAATTCACCTGTAAATGCAGCTGGTCCAGGACTTTTGTTTTCTGGAAGTTTTTAAATTACTGCTTCAATTCCATCAGTTGTTATTGGCCTACTTAGATTTTCTGATTCTTCCTGATTGAGTTTTTGAAAATAGTATGGTTCTAGGAATTTTTCCATTTCCCCCAGGTTGTCCAGTTTGTTGACAAATAGTTGTTCATAGTATTTGCTTACAATCCTTTCTACATCTGTGGTATCCATTGTTATATAGCCTCTTTCATTTCTGGCTTTATTTGGTTCCTCTCTCTTTGTTTCTTAATGAGTCTGGCTAGTGGCTCATCAATCTTGTTTATCTTTTCAAATAACAAGCTCTTGGATTTATTGATCTTATGTAGTGTTTTTTTTAATGTCTATGTCATTTGTTTCCTATCTGATCTTTATTATTTCCTTCCCTCTAATTTCTCTGAGTTTTTCTTGCTTTTCTTTTTCTAATTCATTTAGTTATAGCATTAGACAGTTTATTAGTCTTGTTTTCTGAGGGAGGTCTGTAGTGCTATGACCTTCCCTCTTAGGATGGCTTTTGCTATGTCCCATAGGTTTTGGGTGGTTGTGTGTTCATTTTCATTTGTTTCTAGGAACTTTTTTAATGTCTTGCTTTATCTCATTGGTAACCCATTCATTGTTTACTAACATGCTATTCAGCCTCCATATATTTGAGTATTTTTGAGTTTTTTATTGTAGATGATTTCTAACTTCATGCCATTGTGATCAAAGAAGATTGAAGACCTTCAATTTGTACAGACTTGTTTTGTACCCTAACATGCAATCTATCATTGACAATGTTGTATGTACACTTGAGAAGAATGTATATTCTATTGCTTTGGGTGAAATGTTCTATAAATATCAGTTAGATCCATCTGATCTAGTGTGTCATTGAAGGCTTCTGTATCCTTGTTCATTTTTTGTCTTGAAGATCTATCCAGTGATGTCAGTGGGGTGTTAAAGTCCCTTACAATGACTGTATTGCAGTTAATCTCTCCCTAAAGTCCATCAAGATTTTGTGTTTTTGTTTTTATAATGTACTTGGGTGCTCCAATATTGGGTTCATATGTGTTTATAAGGATCGTATTTTCTTGTTGAATCATTCCCTTTATTATTATGGAGTGGCCCTCTTTGTCTCTTATTATGGCCTTTGTTTTGAAGTCTATTTTGTCTAACATGAGTATTGCTACCCCTTTCCATTTGCATGGAATACATGTTTCTATCCCTTCACTTTCAGCCTGTGTGTATCTTTTGTTCTGAAGTGGGTCTCTTGTAGACAGCACATATATGGGTTATGTTTTCTTATCCATTCAGTTACCCCATGTCTTTTGACTAGAGCATTTAATCCATTTTCATTTAAGGTTATTATTGGTAGGTATTTATTTATTGTTATCTTATTTTTATTTTTTTATGCCTTTGATCATCTTTCTGTTCTTTTCTTCTATTTCCCTTTAACATTTGTTGCATTGCTGGTTTGGTGGTAATGTATTCATTTTAGCTTTTTATTTGTAAAGCCTTTTATTTCATCTTCAATTTTAAATTATAGCCTTACTGGATACAGTAGTCTTGGATTTATGCCCTTGCTCTTCATTACTTCAAGTATTTCATGGAACTCTCTTCTGGTCTGAAATGTTCTATTGAGTTGACATTCTAATGGGAACTCCTTTGTATGTAATTTTATCTCTCTTTCTTGCTGCCTTTAAGAATCTTTCTTTTGGTCTGTAATATTTGCCATTTTAACTATGATTTTTCTAGGTGTGGGTCTCTTTGGTTCATCTTGATTGGGACTCTCTGTGCCTCCTTAAACAGGTTCTCTGTTCCTTGCTCACCTTCTTCCCATTTTGGAATTCTGATAATGTGGATGTTATTACATTTCATTTTGTCTCAATGCTCCATCAAGCTATCTTCCTGCTTTTTAATTCTTTTGTCTGTGTGCCGCTGTAATTGGGTATTTATTTCTACCTTTACTTTCAAATCACTGATTCAATTCTCTGCTTCATCCAATCTACTTTTAATACTTTCCAGTGTGTTCTTGATGTCAGATATTTCCTTCTGACTTGTTGCAAGTGTGGTTCAACTCCAATGTCTTCATGCCAGCTGTTATACAGGTGCCTTGGATTCACTATTTGTGGGGCTTACTGGATTTTGCTCTGATGTTGTTGAATTTGGTCCCTTGATGTGTCTGTCTTGGGCCTCTTGGTAGCTTCTCCAGTGCAGGTAAATGTGAGTCACTGTCCCTTTCAGGCCCTGGGAAAGAGATCTGATTGACATCTGAGGAGATGAAGCCCTGAGTATTCCAGTGGTTGGAAACTCCTTAGCCAAGAGTCTGGGTCTGCCTTGAATCTCATGCCTTGATTATCCCTGTTCTGAGATGTACTCCCCTCCCCCATGGAGTTGATTCTGCATGTGTCCAGATGCAAGCACTTGGGGTCCTCCTGGCTTTTGCCTGCCTGTGCAGTCCAGGGTGGTGTCTGCAATGGGGATCCAAATGCTGTTTCTGACTAATTATATTAGGAAAAGACTCAAAGCCTCCAAAGATTTGCCTATGCCTGAAGACTAATTGGATTCAGTATTGAGTAGCCTCAGGCAATTGTCCACAGTTAGGGTGAGAGTTTTGCCAACTGGGTGGGGCAATTGCTTCAGTCTGGAGGCTAATTGTTATTCTCAGTCTCTTAATGGGCCTCAGAAACTCCACAGGGTGGGGCAAGGTGTTTTCCAATAAATTGAGCAAGTGTCTTCCCCCCAGGCAAAAACTGTCGGGATAACAAAGGACTGCCTGAGAAAGAAGACCTCCACAGCATGAGAGAATGACTCAGGACAGGAAACTAGGGTATCTGACTACTGAGCTCTAACCCCAGAGCCCCTAACCCTGGCTTATGCTTACAGAGCTCCAATTCACTCTGCCCTCCTTCTCCCAGAGCCAAAGGTGAATGGCTGCACACAAAATTTTGTACATTGGTCTTTTAAGACAATGCCTGCATTTCCAGCTATCTCTCGATGGCAGACAGCAACCCTGCTTCTTTTCACAGTCCAATGTCATTTGAGCACTTTTCTCAGTTCTGGTTCTCTCTGCTATGGGGAACAGCTTGGGGATTAGACCCCAGAGTTCTCAATAACAACCCTCCTCCCCCCCACAGCTGAGATATCTCTCCAGAACTTCAGCTGCTATCTGTGGGAGTCTGGCCAGCCCTTTTGCACTTCCACCATTCCTACCCATCTCTATATGGTTTTCACTTTCTATCCTTGGTTATCAGGACTCTCTCCATGTAGTTGTCATTTGGTTATTCAGGATTATTTTTTTTTTAATTTTAGTTTTAATTCTAATTTGGCCCTTGGAGCATGTCTTTGTAGAATTCACTTAATCTCTCATGGGCTCCTAGTATTGATTTAAATCCTCATCTTAGGTGTCCAAACATAAAAATCTATAAAATTCCTTATGTTTACATCTCTTATGGGATTATAAAACAAATTCAATACATATATAACCACATAATCATTAAATACAAATTAATATCATAAATTTAATATAACAAATAATGTTGCTTTGCTGAAACTAATTTGACATTTGATCCAGTAATAATAGTATAGCTACATATACTTAAAATATTAAAAGTATGACACACTTGTTTTTAACTTTAAACTAAAAATCAATATTAATTCTATAAAATTATCATTAAGTGTTCTGATAATGGTAAAGAATCCAAAACAAGACTTTTCCAAGTAAACTGCTTGATTAATTATAGTGACATCACTGTTATATAAGGCAGAATGCCAGAGTAATAAGAGCATGGCTATTGAAATAGACAACCCTGATTTTGACTTTGACCTGTGCCACTTACTGATTATAATCTGTGGGATACCACTTTCTCTGAATCTGTCTCCTCATCTATAATAATAGCTACTTGAAAAATTGTGAAGCTTATAAAACTTAATAAATACATAAAGTGCCAGTATGGTCCTGGTATTTAGTAGATATTCAATAACTATTAGTCACAACCATTTAATTTCTTTTGGATTAAATATTTAAATGTTTACCATATGTTGCATTGCATAATTACATTTACATAAAAAGCATTTACTAATTTATTTAACAATTTTTCTATATTTCTAAAATAAGGAAAAGTAGTTTTTCAGGAGTTATATTAATATAATAGTCAGATTTTATGAGAAAGGTCATAGAACTTATGTACTACAAATAGTTTTAAATAAAAATATGATCTGACTTTCTATGTTTCAAATAAGTCATTTCATATATTCACAGTGATTTCTTTGTTTTCTCATGCCAGAAGCTTTAATAATAAAAAAATCCTACTTCTTGTGATTTTATTTTATTTTATTTTATTTTATTTTATATAATTTTATTGATTTTTTACAGAGAGGAAGAGAGAGGGATAGAGAGTTAGAAACATCGATGAGAGAGAAATAGCTGCCTCCTGCACACCTCCTATTGGGGATGTGCCTGCAACCAAGATACATGCCCTTGACCGGAATCGAACCTGGGACCTTTCAGTCTGCAGGCTGATGCTCTACCCACTGAGCCAAACCAGCCAGGTCTACTTCTTGTGATTTTAAATACATCTTCAGTCCTAGAACTGTGGTCAGTGATGAATAATAGCAAAAGCATAGCGGGTGAGTGCAATAATTCAAAAAGTATTAGATTATATAATCAGTCTCATATAAATCAGAGTTTATCTATTTCCATATTTATAAATAATTTCAAAGAAACAGTCATAAGAAAAACAGAGAGAGGTCCAAGACCACCAAAATAACTATCCAGGCCTTTTTCTATCACATCAGGATGCACACTTAGCACAGATTACAACTGAGGTCCCTGAAGGGATATTTCCAATAACTGAGGAGGGGACATTTTTTACATGAAACTTTATCATTTTGTATTCAGATAATCATATCCCATAAATCCATGGATTCCACATTATTTTTCTATTGGAAATTTAGATAATTGGGCAATTCTTGCCAAAAGCATTCCCAAATAGGAACTCTCCCACTAGCAAATGTCATCAGTTTATTTGCCAGAAGAAAGTGTCATTAGTATGTTTAAAAGTTTGATTGGGTCTCTTTCTTGTGTATTTCATGCCTGCTACTTAACTACTTACTTATTAGTTGGATAGTAAGATAAAAAAATTTTGCACTTAGTCAGCCCCTTAAATGAGTGAAGAGCCAAAAGTGAGCCACATATGAAGACAATTAGCCCATGGAGACTGTTGATAAATCATGACCACTGGAATGATGCAAAGTCAGAATCAATACAAAAAGCAGAGACCAAGACATGGCTGAAGAAAAGGTAAGTGTGTAACTAGGAATGGAGGTTGTACCATAAATGGAAGTTGAGACAACAAGTATTATCTAGTGAGGCAAAAAATTAAGAATACTGGAAGAAAATAGCCATGAAATGGAAAGGTCAAGGATCTATAGAACTCGGAGGGTAGATTGAGGTAAAGCTCAGAAATCCCTCAAGACATCTTGGCATCAATGGCACTGTAAGAATAACCTTCTGCTCTACACACTACTATAGCAGGAGCCCTTTTCAGGCTGAAAAGGAAATTGTACATTTAGAAATTGTGCCTTTATACCAAGCCTTTTCAACCACATACAGCATAATCAGCAACCATAAAAATGAGTTTTGAGGAACTCAAAAACAGAATTTTTCTTGATTTCTCTCTTTTGTTCCTGTTCCCTACTTTATGCCTATGTTTAACTGCATACTTTCCTATTTGCTAAGATTTTAATTTCACTCAAAGCACTTAGTCATCTCATTTAACCTTGATTAGATGTTTAACTTTTTTAGTCTTTACTCTCTGTACCTTCCATAAATAAAGATTAACACTCACTCAGGATGGTCTATCCATTCCTATCCACCCTGAAATCTATCCCATACTATATGACCCCAATCCTCGACCCCAATCAATAATATATAATTGATGCCATCTCTTCCCCCAAAATGAGATTTTTCCCAGCTGCCTTTGAGGAAACATCAGAAAGAATGAGTTCAAGTCACAGTAGGTTGAAATATCTAATTAAAACTATAGTCATGTAATCTTAGGTTAGCTGATACAGACAATACACCTTCATGAGCATCTACTAAATGCCAGGTTCTAGGCTGCTGCATTTACATTCATTATGCATGAACCCATCTTTTTCCTTTTAATGAAATAGTTTTATGATTTTTTTTCCTGGTTTATTATATATAATTTCTAAGATATCTGAAATATTGTGTGAATGTTGATACTATGGGGAGCCAGGACATGACATTCATTGAATAGATTGCTCAGAGATCTACTGTCAACTATATAAAATTTTCTTTTTATAATGCAATGTTTCAGTTCATTGCGCACAACATCAAAGCCCCAAGATCAGAGAGAATGTAAAATAGTTTTTAACTGATACTTAAGAAGAAAAAACACATTCAACCCCTTAGAGTGTCTTTAAAGAAAAATAAATTACTCAATATTTTTTATCTTTTTATGTCCAAACAGTAAAGTCCTACGGTTAACTGTCAGTTAAACTATTTGCCTAGCAATTAATCTGATTACTTGATGAACATTTATTTTTCTTGTCACTATTATCATATGCTAAAAGCCTAAAAATAAAAAAAGTCACCTACCTACAAAAGCAAAAAAAATTGGTAGTATAAACCCAAGGGACTTCCTGTAATAAATCATGAGAACTAAATACATTTGCATACATTTGACTACTTAGTGAAGCAGATCAATTATACAGTTTCCAAAAGACAACTTAGTGATAGAAAATTATTTCAAATAGTTTTTAGTTTATTAATTATATATAACCCTGTGATAGCAGTTTGAATTTTAGTATAAATTAAAAAGTAAAAGAAAGCAAACTATGAGGTATTTTACTCAAAAGAGCAAGTATATGGAGGACTGCATACACAATTACTTATTCCATAGTAGTGAAAATCCATTTGAGCAACTGCAGAGTACATTCATTATTTTATATTTCTAGACATTTATTTTAATCGTGGAACTGAAATTATCTGTATCAACCGGGAGGAAAGACTGAGTAAAAAGCATATGATCACCTTAAAACTCAAAGTAATTTTCACCCAGAATGACTTAACATCAAGATAAATACTTAAACAGTACAAAGAAAATAGTTAATTCCTTTGCTTGTTTTTAAGTTATGGACTTAGAAGTAAACTCATTTGACTTCCTGGATAGTTTTATGCCTTCTTCAGCTTTCATTATCTCTCTGCTCTGGAAGTAGATGTTGAGGAGCCAGATTCTACTTTTGAATCTCATTTGCAAAAGGAATTAACCTATTTTCTTTACCTCACAGGACTCAGCTCCACCATCATTCTATCCTTTTCTTGTGACTCAATTTCTCCTATGCTTTGTTAGGAGTTGAGGATGTAATAACTGTTAAAAAGCAGACAAACAAACAAAAAAGACAACAGGCCCAAAATAGAGTCACTTATGCTAAGCCCAATATCACCAAACCAAGTCTTAATTGCAGTTCTAGCTCTCCCCAAAATAGAATCTTAAACCAGTAAATCAGGAATCGCCTGATTTGTACTAGTTATATATGCCTGATAGGCCCCTTGCAAGACCCTAAAGGAAAGTATCTTTGCAATAATCAACCCGCTTATTGGCTGAACGTAGCTCTGAACATAGTACTTGTTGATGACTGGTCTTTAGACATATTCTGTCATTGCCACCGCCTTCTTTCAACTTCAAAGGCATGTTGGTTTTTAGACATTTTCTGTCGATGACACCAGCTTTTTTCAGCTTCAGAGCTACGTTTTGCCAATAGTAGCTTTTTAGATACATTCTGTCACAGGCACCACCTTCTTTCAACATCAGATGCACATTGGTCTTCAGACATTTTCTGTCAATAACACCGGTTTCTTTTGGCTGCAGAGCTATGTTGTATCAATAGTTGCTCTTTAGACATAGTTCCACCTCCCTGCTGTCACGGTCTGAGATGAAGGTGAATGAGAGTCCTGGCTGTCAGGCCGCTGAGAGCTGTCTGACCAATGGCTCATTCTGGCTAATTCTGTGGGGGTGGGACTTTCTCTTCCCTGCTGTCAGAGTCTCCACAGCAGCAATGATGAAGCAAGCATTCCGCCCGGCCGCTCCAGGCCCAGCCTGCCCAGAGACCCTCCACAGCCAGGCCGGAACACTTGCCTCATAGCCGGGGTGACAATGCAAGCATCCCCCCCTCTACCCGGCCTGCCCAGAGGCCCTCCGTGGCCAGGCCAGAATGCTTGCCTCGTCACCAGGGCAACGATGCAAGCCTTCTGTGCCCGGCCTGCCCAGAGGCCCTCTGCAGCTGGAGTGAAGCAAGCTGCAATGAAGCAAGCATTCCTCCAGGCTGCTCATGCAGGAATGTGGCAGGGAAATGCAAATCTTGGCCAAATTGGGTGATTAGTTATTACTTTGGAAAGCAAAAAAGAAAGAAAAAAATTAATACCTGTTGCTGAAACTTCCCCCAAAGTAAGCAGGATGTGGGGGAAGGGAAACACGGGGCGATCCAATATGGAAGCCCATTCTCTCAGTAGGCTAATTTAAAATTTCCTTTCTTGCCATAAGAAAGTCTTAAAAATTTAGAAATGTGTCTGGAATTTCTGTGCTCCTGGGGAGAGAACCTAGCTGTAAGACAGAATGTGCACATAGTCTAATTTTGAACATTTAGATTGTCTTCAGCTGGAATCTCTCTACAAAAGCTATAGAAAATGAAAAACCCAGAACTGTTTTTTTTTCTTTCCTAAGAAAAATAGCAAAAAAGTCTTCTCCAAAGAAATTCAAGCTAATTCCAGCAACAGTATTCAAATTTCCATAATAAAGAGTAATTTTCAAAATGCTAATGAACCTTGTTAAAAAGTTAACTTTTAAGGCCTTCAAGAAAACTATTAAATTCTCTGTTATAGAATTTATCCAAAGTAAATGCCTTAAAATAATTGGAATTAGATTTTAGTCTCCAAACCTGGTTTTCCAGAGCCACTAGCAAATAAAAAGTAAAGTTTAAATTTGCCTCATAAAAAACCTAGAGGACAGAATTGAAGCTACTAATTGATTGTCTTGTATTTTTCTTAAAAATATAAAGTGTTATTAATCTAGGAAATGCTAAATATATTTGTCCTGCCAGCTTTAAAAGTTCAAAGTGCAAATTAAATTGGGAGAAATTATATAGTTGTGGTAAATGTCTAAAGTATAACAATTTATTTTTGAGAAAGTAAAATGTTGTGCTTTCTCTAATAATTAGGAATTCAAAATAAGTTGCTTATTATTGGTCTAATTAAAAAAGAGGATTAATTCTGTGATCCCAATCAAAATTTTTCTATGCAAAAACTAGATTAAAATCTAATTGATATCTTAAGATAATTATATAAGGTATTATCATATATGGATATATATATTTGATGGGTTTTTTCCATGTTAAAATTTCAAGGTCTTAACAGAGATGATTCCTGGGAAGCTCCAAGGGCGCCCGGAGTAATACAAGAAATTTATTCTATTTTCTTAAAGGAAATCTTTTTAACCTTTTGCACTCAGATGTCGAGTGTGACTCGACACGGTTAGCATTAGAATAAGGGAATCGAGAAAAAAGCAAGAGAGTGCAAAGGGTTAAATTTAACAGATCTAATATTTGAAAATGCATGGAAAGCCTTATCAAATAAAAATTAATAAATGTATTTTAAATGTTATGAAGGTTTTTTCCTCTAAGAAGGGAAAAATGAAGTAACTAAATATCTCTTATAATGCAGGATTATCTGCATTGTGCTGGATTATGCATAGCACCTGAAAAGTTCAAAGGACATTTCCTTTTTCACATATTAGGAGCATTATTGAGGGGAAAACAATAAAACCACAGAAAATTCAAATTTGGACTGACACTTTACTTACATTAAATGACTTCCAAAAATTATTAGGAGATATTAACTGGGTTCGACCTGCTTTAAAATTAACCACTGCTAAAAACACAACATTGCAAACCCTATGGGACACAATGAAAGCAGTCCTGAGAGGGAAATGTATAGCTCTACAGGCTTACCTCAAAAAAACAAGAAAAAATGGTAATAGATCATCTAACTCAACAACTCAAAGAATGAGAAACGGAGCAACAAGAAAAGCCCACAGTGAGCAGAAGAAAGGAAATAATAAAGATCAGAGCAGAAATGAATGACATAGAGACCAAAAAAACAATACACAAAATCAACAAAACCAAGAGCTGGTTCTTGAAAGGATAAACAAGATTGATGAACCTCTAGCCAGGCTCACCAAAAAACAAAGAGAGAGGACCCAAATAAACAAAATCAGAAATGAAAGAGGTGAAATAACAACAGACCCCACAGAAATACAAAGGATTGTCAAAAAATACTATGAACAACTCTACTCCAACAAACTAGACAACCTGGAGGAAATGGACATATTCCTAGAAAAACACAACCTTCCAAAACTTACTCAGGAAGAGACTAAAAATCTCAATAGACTAATAACTATGGAAGAAATTGAAGCAGTCATCAAAAAGCTTCCAACAAACAAAAGCCCGGGGCCAGACGGCTTCACAGGGGAGTTTTATAAAACATTCAAAGAAGAGCTAAAACCTATCCTCCTCAGACTATTCCAGAAAATTCAAGAAAAAAGAACTCTTCCAAGCTCCTTCTAAGAAGCCAGCATCACCCTAATACCAAAACCAGATAAAGATAACACAATGAAAGAGAATTACAGGCCAATATCCCTCATGAACATAGATGCCAAAATCCTCATCAAAATTCTAGCAAATCGAATCCAGCAATACATCAGAAAGATCATACACCACGACCAAATAGGATTTATCCCTGGGATGCAAGGATGTTACCATATTTGCAAATCAATAAACGTGATACACTACATAAACAAATTGAGAGATAAAAACCATATAGTCATATCAATTGATGCAGAAAAAGCATTTGACAAAATCCAACACCCTTTCTTGATAAAAACTCTCAGCAAGCTGGGAATAGAAGGATCATACCTCAACATAATAAAAGCCATATATGACAAACCCACAGCCAACATCATACTCAATGGGCAAAAACTAAAACTATTTCCCCTAAGAACAGGAACAAGACAGGCATGCCCACTCTCACCACTCCTGTTCAACATAGTGTTGGAAATACTAGCCAATGCAATCAGACAAGAGGAAGAAATAAAAGGCATCCAAAATGGAAAAGAAGAAGTAAAACTGTCCTTATTTGCAGATGACATGATACTGTACATAGAAAACCCTAAAGACTCCATCAAAAAATTACTAGACTTAATAAATGAATTCGGCAGAGTAGCAGGATATAAAATAAATGCTAAGAAATCTATGGCATTTCTATACACCAATAATGAACTTACAGAAAGAGAGACTAAAAAAGCAATCCCATTTACCATCACACCAAAAAAATTAAGATACCTAGGAATAAACTTAACTAAGGAGGTAAAAGAACTATACGCGGAAAACTACACAACACTGAAAAAAGAGATAGAGGAAGACATAAACAGATGGAAGAACATACCATGTTCATGGATTGGTAGAATCAACATCATCAAAATGTCCATACTACCCAAAGCAATCTATAATTTCAATGCACTTCCCATTAAAATACCAACGGCATACTTCACAGACCTAGAACGAACTTTCCAAAAATTCATCTGGAATAATAAAAGACCCTGAATAGCCACAGCAATCCTGAGAAAGAAGAACAAAGTAGGTGGGATCTCCATACCAGATTTCAAGCTGTATTACAAAGCCACTGTTCTCAAAACTGCCTGGTATTGGCACAAGAACAGACATATAGATCAATGGAATAGAATAGAGAACCCAGAAATCGATCCAAATCACTATGCTCAATTAATATTTGACAAAGGAGGCATGAACATACAATGGAGTCAAGACAGTCTCTTCAACAAATGGTGTTGGGAAAATTGGACAGATACATGCAAAAAAATGAAACTAGACCACCAACTTACACCATACACAAAAATAAACTCAAAATGGAACAAGGACTTAAACATAAGACAGGAAACCATAAAAATACTAGAGGAATCTACAGGCAGAAAAATCTCTGAAATATGCCAAAAAAACTTCTTCGCTGATACTGCTCCTAGGGCAATGGAAGCTAAAGCGAAAATAAACAAATGGGACTACATCAAAATAAAAAGCTTTTGCACAGCAAAGGAAACCATCAATAAAACAACAAGAAAGCCCACTGCATGGGAGAACATATTTGCCAATGCTGTCAACGATAAGGGTTTACTCTCCAACATTTACAGGGAACTCATGTAGCTTAACAAAAAGAAGATAAACAACCCAATCAAAAAATGGGCAACTGATCTAAATAGACACTTTTCGAAAGAAGACAGAAGGAAGGCCAAGAGACATATGAAAACCTGCTCTAAATCACTAATCATTAGAGAGATGCAAATCAAAACAACAATGCGGTACCATCTCACACTTGTCAGAATGGCCATTATCAACAAGTCAACAAATGACAAGTGCTGGCGAGGATGTGGAGAAAAAGGAACCCTCGTGCACTGCTGGTGGGAATGCAGACCGGTGCAGCCACTGTGGAGAACAGTATGGAGTTTCCTTAAAAAACTAAAAATAGAACTCCCATTTGACCCAGTGATCCCACTTCTAGGAATATATCCCAAGAAATTGGAAACATCAATCAGAAAGGATATATGCACCCCTATGTTCATAGCAGCACAATTCACCATAGCTAAGATTTGGAAACAGCCTAAGTGCCCATCAGCAGATGAGTGGATTAAAAAACTGTGGTACATCTACATAATGGAATACTACGCTGCAGTAAAAAAGGAGCTCTTACCATTTGCAACAATATGGATGGAACTGGAGAACATTATGCTTAGTGAAATAAGCCAGGCCGAGAAAGATAAATATCACATGATCTCACTCATTTGTAGAATATAATGAACAACATAAACTGATGGGGGGGGAAATAGATCCAGAAACAGAGAAACATCAGTCAGAATGTCAAACCTCAGGGAAGAAATTGTGGGGTAACCAGAAACCCAAGAATGCCTGAGAACGCCTTTTTAGCCATGCTAGCAATCATCAGATGTACGGTAATTGTACCTGGGACAAGAGGGTAAGTATTTTGGTCTTATGCTCCTGACCCTTCATGGGTAAGACCCCTTACGTGGGCTGATCCCCTGACTAATGTAGTTACCAATAATACCAAACACCTTGGTCATCCAGGAGGTCCATGGGTGGGGCAAGAAAGTATTAATTCACAGTTGTCTCCACCCAGCTTCCCTTTTGTATGACATGAAATCAAAACAATGCCCCTTTGTGTATACAATTAAAGAGAGGTTTCTGGCTTGTGTGGACAACAAAGAAAGGGTGTCACTACTATCACTACCTGCCCATGGTAGAGGTGCAGAAAATGTAACTAAGACCTTGTCTATATAAAAAGAAATGGACAACCAGTTTGAAAGGGAATTGCCATGGACTAGAACAAAGAATATCCTTACATGATATTATTCTACACTATTATTAAAATTTTTCCCAGATTTGGATCACCCCCAGTACTTATAATATTTCCTCGCACCCTTGGGGATAAAAAAAAAAATCATCTATTTGGTGCTTGGAGACAAACTTAACACACATCTTGATACTTTAGAATTACAACAGCATAATATACAATTATCCCAAGCAAACGTACAAACTAATTATTTGAATGTCTGGCAGCAATTTAAAAAGGACATGTAAGGATTTAATCCTTTTCATTGTGTAGAGGGCCTCCTGGGAAGGCACCTGAGCATTCTATATTGGTCCCTCTTACCCTTTAGGCCAAGAGAGACCCTCTTCTCACAATTCAATTGCTCACAGCTGTTGCATGAGCTCTCTGTTCATGTCGAGGTTGAAGTCTCATGATGACTGGTGCCATGGATCTGTCTCTCACCCAGTGGGGTGAACTGAGCCCTCCCTGGAGAAGAAACCCGGGTTCCACAAGATATGTGATCAGTGCTGGGGCCCTGCCAGCAGGCGAGGGGATCCCAAGGAAGGTGCTGGGCATGGAGGCCACGGGGGCATAGGCTACCAAGGAGACAAAACTGAACCTCACGTCACCCTGCTTGGCCCCAGAGGATGGCTGGTTAGCCAGAGACGGGTAAGATTCCTCAAGGAAGGAACAACCTAAGACAGGCACAGTTGCAGAGGGGCCATCAGGAGAGAATTTGGGGATCAACAGAGGTGGGACACAGACCCTCACCCCCCCAACATTGCAGGAGCCTGAACCCTAGCCCCTTCTGAGGGAGGTCTCCTGCCCCCATGGCTGCTTCGTGCTTCCCATGCCCAGCTCAGATCAGGACCCAGGTGACCAACAGAGACTTGGCCGACAGCAGCTGCCCTCTCACTCCAACAAGAATTGTTTGAGTTGTCTTGTACCCATGGTGTGGGGAAGTGGGTTTATGATATCTAAATCCAGCCTACCACCAGGAATGCTCAGGACCTACTCAAGAAGGCAAATAATCCCTTCCACCAATATTTACAGGGTAAAATAAGATTGTTGTTAGAGTAATAAATTTGACAGTAAAATAGTAGTCCAGTTTTCAGGCAAATTTAAATTCGCTAGTTGAAACAAGCGAATATTCTAGAAAAATTAATTGTACTGGACAAAAAGGTGTTCCTAAAGTGTTAACTAAAATTTTTATTGGTACTTCATCTCATGATAAAATTGTGCACCATGTAATGAACCTAAAACAGTAATATTATAGTGCAAAAAATTAAAATTTAAAAGCCATCAAGACTACATTATAAAATTTTCAAAAGCCTCCTAACATTTAAACCAAAAAAAGGATGGGATAGTAGAGGAATATCATGTAATGAAAAATATCCTGTAAGTAAATTACATCTAGAAAATTAATACTTTAGAAAATTAATTGTAAGGCTAAAAGCAAGACACCCATGAAAAACACACAAGGTGTCAAAACAAGCCAGAGGAAAATCATTTGGGCAAAAAATGAAATAGGATCCCTAGTCAAATTTATAGAAAATAATCCTTTATTAACTTTTGGCTGAGAATATGTTTGTATATTTTCAGAAAACAACTCCGAGACCATGTGGATTCTAGCAACAGAGAGGAATCGACAGGACTACTCCAGCCATGAAGACAGAAGAGAAGCAGTCCAGAGACGGAAGATGCTGATGTGGCCTTCCCATACTAGCAGTTAGCAGCTGTGCATCACTGCAGGTTGCCCAGGACCAAACCAGAGAGAGTTGGACCTGCATTACCACCATTTGTCCACCATCCAGAACTGTAATGTCAGTGCTGACATGTACACATAAGGAACTGTTGGACATTGAAATTGGATCTCAAAAGAACTGTTGGCCCAGAAAGAAACTCACTACAGACTGATTCATTTGCCTGTCACCATAACCATTATTGCTTGTCTCATTTGCGGTTCTTATAAGTGTATTTCTAATAGCACATGATCTTACTCATCTAGGGGAAATAATGAACAACATAGACTGATGAACAAGAACAGACTCAGAAACAAGGAGGCATGGATCAGACTGTCGGGCCTCAGAGGGAGGGTAGAGAGGGGGTAAAGGGGAGAGATCAACCAAAGGACTTGTGTGCAAGCATATGAGCCTAACCAGCGATTAAGGACAACAGGGGGGTAGGGGCATGTGTGGGGAGGGGTGTGGGATGGGAATGGGGGGATGAGGACAAGTAGGTTATTCCTTAATCAATAAAGAAAAGAAAAATTAACCACTGCTGACTTAAGCCCTTTATTTCATATACTAAGGGGAGGTTCATCTCTGTCATCCCTATGCTGCTTGACAGAGGAAGCCAAGACAGCCTTACATAAAGTTGAGGATGCCTTAAATTCAGCACAACTTACTAGAATTGATTACTCCCTTCCCTTACAGGTTTCAATTTTCCCTACGACACATACACCCACAGGGGTCATTTGGCAAGCTCCTACAGTTATTGAATGGCTATATTTGGCTCATTCTCCAATTAAGGTATTACTAAAACAGAAAGGGGAAGATGGATTTTATGTGTCACCTCAAAACAAACTCAGTCATGTTCTTTATACTTTAAATTTTTTTGAATTGCGATGCAGAGAGTCATACAGCAGACAAAAGGCATTGGACCTCCTGTACAATAGTATCTGTGGGTTTAGCCCGATGGAAGGATGCACAAACTGGACAATGGTTTGGACCAGATCCAGTAATGATGTGGGGAAGAGGTTGTGTTTGTATCTTTCCAGAAGGAGCAGCGCAGCCAATTTGGGTGCCAGAGCGTTACGTGCGTCACCACCATGGACCCAGAGAAGCTCCTTGTCCCATCGTTCAAAAGACTGAGAGTTGCCCCGATGACAGCAAAGCGGAAAAGGAAGATGACGAAGGCTACACAAGAGACCGAGGTGCCAACATGGGGTCAGCTGAAGAAGTTAACAACTAAGGCCCAGCAGATGGCAGAAAAGCAGGAAGTAGAAGCTACTCCCTCAACCATGTTTCTGGCCATGCTAGGATGCCAAGTCTGAGGACTCTTGAGTAAATCAGCAAAAGAAACTTTCATTTAGTAGGAAAATGTTACTGCAGTTTGATTTCTTTATTGTTGTGTTCCATTGGCTTTATTGTTGTGTTGCATTGGCATTGTTTTTTTTATGGCCATGTCTGGGTTTTGCATTTGCATTGTTTTGTTATTGGATTTTGCATTGGCATTGTTTTGTTAATATTTTAATAGTCAGAAATTTGTTCTTGATGTTTAAATTTTACTTCCATTATTAGTTTTAAAAGAAAGGGTGCGATGTAGGAAGCGGTTATAGGGTTAAGCCTTGGACTGACCTGCTGGAAAAGTCACAAACAAGTCCCAGCTTGGAGGGCACAGTCCTCTAAGCATAATTAAGCTTGATCTTGTGACTGCTCCCTAGATCTTTTTTGTGTAGCTAGTGGGCTGTGGGAGGGGCAGCAAGTGCTGCCAAAACAAGTGAAACTTACAACAACATTGTAGATTACCTTGTTTGTCCCTGATTATAAATAAAGCCTCAGCTTTGCAGTCTGGATCTGTTCTGTGGCCTCAGCCAGGCACAGAAGATCCACCTAGACCCAGCTTTTTCTCTTTGACTATCATTTCTCCATCCTTCACCACCTCCCTCAGGCTCGCCGAACCCTTGGCTGTGCTAGCACAGCACAACCTTCCCTTATTTTAAAAAAGTTTCTCCCAACAGCTTTTAAAACATATTCCCTTATTTACTATACCCACCTTAACTACCTGTGTGTCTTCATCTTGTAAGATTGGATCAGGTCAAGGTCCAGTCAGTTTATTACTTAATGCTATATTTGCTAAACTGTAAAATGTAGCACAATATTTTGCAGATACAGCTACAAGAGATTAGCTTGACTGGAACCACAACCAGGTAAGTTTAGTCAACTGCAAAGAAGAAATCAACGTCTAGTGAAGCAAATAATAGAATGGCTAAGCCTTCCTTCAGAGAGACAGAGCTTTGGATATGACTCCCCTGTCTCCTGTACTTGTTGCAAGTAAATTTGTCCTGTGCCACATTGCTTTTATGAAAAGCTTATATTAGTACCTGTTTTTGCTAACCAAAACAATCTGAAGAGAATTTTCACTTTTAAGGAAAAAATCAAAAAGTAAAAGTAACATTCAGTGTTTGTTTTGTAATGAGCTGTTACAGAGACAGTGTACACACACAGTGACAAAAGTGGCACTGCTTTTATATATTAGTGTTATATTACATCTTATGTGTTATTTGCTATGATTTAGTAGATTATTTTGAGGCCAAGAATGCTCAACTTTTTCATATAAATTAATGGTAATCAATTCTTCACTGTAAGCCATTTATTTCAGCTTACAAAAGTTTTCATAGGAGTATTCTACTTTCAGATAGCTTGGGAATCTAGTCTTTTTAAATGATAAAGGAGTAAAAGGTAAAATGATTCTACTAACTGTGTATGGGTAGGACTAACTAAAAGAAAGACTGAAGATAAAAAATTAAGCAGTAGCCACCATTTTTTTTTTCCTAAGCCTTGCTGAAGCAAGGCCGCCAAAAATTTTAGCTGCCTCCCAAAAAAAAACTTGGGAGAGAGAGATGCCACCATTTCTTGAGTGAATATTTGAACATAGCTTTGGGCTCACATTATGGAGAGGTATAGTATCCATGTGTATAAGGTGAGTACATACTAGTTGAGATATAATATGAGATTAAATCTCAAACAATATAAAATAATTCTAATTATTTCAACCATCAGGTCTGATTTTTTTTATAGTTTACTAACATTAGTCAGTATCTTCTAAAGACCAAATAGAGGTGGATAACTTTCATTGGGTTGAGATGGTCAGAAAAATAGGAAGGTTTTTGAAACTGAAATGACATGCAAAATGCAGAAGATACTGCATGACACACAGCAAGTGCTCAACAAAGCACTAGTTGTTATTACCATTATTGTAGTGCTTCAGGAAATAGGTGACCAATTTAATAGTGAACAATGGAAAAAGTAAAGAAAGAAGAGTAGGATAGACACTATTTGTAAAGAGACGTGGAGAAAAATGACCGATTGAAAGTTAAGTTTTAAGAGGTAAAAAAAAATAGTTAAAAATAATAAAACAAGCACACAGAATCCAAGTAACCAAGCAGAAAAGTCAAAATAGTGCCACTAGCAAGTGGTAAATGGACGTAACTTCCTTGTTCAGTAGTCACAGTGCTAAGACTTGTGCTAAAGGGTGTGCTCTATGCAATGTTGGAAGTTCCTGTGTGAGTGACATTTAATTTATCGGAAAATTGAGACCAGAATTTTTTAAACTGATGACAGTAAATGCAAATGAATAGTATGCTCAGAGGTAACAAAGCAAGATGACTCAGAGATCAGTCAAAAAAAGAAAAAAGAAAAAAAGAAAGAACATGTGAGCAGGAAATAGGAACAAGGAAAATGCAATACAGTGAAAACAGAGGTTAAGTATTTCTAAAAGAAGGAAATGGATGAGCATACCAAGGGCATGACATAAATAATTTTATTTCTAACTTATTAATTTTTTTTTAGTCTACCAAAGCAGCAATGCTGACTTCCATTCAAGGACACACTCTAGAAGTTAATGGCATTTAAATCCTTGAGAAGAATAATGAAATACATTAAGATAGTTTAGAAAAAAAAATAGAGCTATAGACAATGATATTTACATCAATATTAATTTTGCTTTAAATCAAAGTATTAATATATAACTCTTCCCAATAAATAAAATGATTTATGATGAACATAGTGTAATGAAAATGAGCACAGAATTGTTCATCTGACCAGTGAATATAATTAGAAAGGTGAGCCAGGAATTAAATTCCTGAAATTTCAGTCACCTTTATTCAGTTAACTTATTTAATTTATTGAGTACCTATGTTGGGGCCAAAATTCTTCTCAAGGAGCTTAAATTCCAAAGTAGATGTGAATAAATGAATGAGCAAGTAAGGAAACTATATAAATAAAACGATTTAGTATAGTAACACATTTCATGGAAAAAATAGAACAGAAATAGAGATACGGTAGAAGAGGCTATTTTCAATAAGGTGATTAAGGAAGGCCTCTCTGAGATTTCAAATGAACAGAGATGTAAATGATATGAATGAATGAGCCATTTAAATATTTAGAAGTAACACCTATAAGATACCCTAAACAAAGGCCTTGAGATGGAAGTGCATTCAGTATGCCTATGATCAGTGTGCTGGCAGCAAGCAGGTGACACATATAAAAGGGTTAATTTAGAGAAATTTAATGAAAGGGCTATTATTAACAAGGCTTGGTCAGGAACACCAGGTACTGAAAACCATGGGAGCCATTTAACACCCTAACCCTAACAGTGCATGAAGGAGAACTATGCCAGTGGAACCTAGTGAAAGTAGCTGGCTTAGATGAAGAGTTTCCTTCAGGAACTGTAGCTATAAAGCAATGCAGCCATGCCAGGATGAGGTTAGGGAAGATAAGTAGTGGGGATAAATAGCCCAGGTTCTCCCCTGTCCAGTCCTCCGGTCTCCCACCTTGGCCTTCTATTTCCTGAACTAAGAGGAAGCCAGAGGGCAAAGGAGCCCAGGCACTTGGATCAGAAAGTACAGCCAACAAGGCAGAGAAGGGAGAAAATTGTAATGGATGTGAGAAAGGGGATGATGACGCACCATCATCACAGGGAATATAAAGAAGTAAATGATAGTGTCGCTGCAATTCAGTGAGCAAGGGGAATCCTCTTAGGAATTAGCCAAAGAAGAATCTTAACAACATAATGAGAAGTCTCTGGAATGGTTCATTTTAAATGATTACTCTTCTATGGTGCCAAGAAAAGATTGCAAATGAACAAGAATCTGAAAGTAGTTGACCAGCTAGGAGTCTGTGGAGGACTAGGGAGTAGCAAGGGAAATGGTAAGATGAAGGTTGCATTTTTTAATTATCTTGACATTATTCAACCATAAATAAGAGCATGCACAGTATGATAATACCTTAAAGTCCATTTAAAAATTGTTGGATTGGTATTTACGCTGCCCGAGGCAATGGGATAGAGTGAAGATCCTCAGAGCAAATTAATACACACCCCTTTCTTAAAGGAGCTTGCAACCTAGCACAGGAGACAGAACAAGTGTAACAATTACAATAAAGTGCATATGCTGCAATATTAAGTTAGAGAAGGCAGGGACATTCTAGAGCTTCATTTGAAGGTGTGTAAATGATACTGACTTTTCAGCTGTTTTCAATACAGTCTAGCAGATTACTAAGGAAGGGGGGCTAGAGGTGGGGAGAACCTAGTGAGAGTAGGTGGCTTAGATGAAGAGTATGCTGAATGAGAAGAAAGGGTATGTTGGGCAAGAATCATGTGTAAAAAGTCATAGGGGACTGAGCAAGTAGAGAAAGAGAATTCAGGAGGGCAGGTGAGAAAGGTAAGAAAGGACTAAATCGGAGGTGTTAAGATTTTTCTTCATAGAATTTAGAACGCTGGGGTGTTTTACAAACACTTGTGCAGAACCCTAGCCCAACCCAATTAAATCAGAATTTCAGGGACAGTGGCCAGAGAGCCTGTGTCTTTAAAGCTGGGGTGGGGAAAGTCTGGCCTGTGGGCCACATAAGACCCACAAAATCATTCGGTCTGGCTCTGCCAAGGAAACATGAGCAGAACTCAAAATGCAATAAATCTAGGAGCTTTTTTGTAGCAAAATAAATTTATATTAAGTGAATGATGTTATAAATATCCAAATGGCTCTTGGCAGAAAAAAAGGTCCCCCCTCCCCTGCTTTAAAGTATCCTAGGTGGTTTGGGTATAAAACCAAGGCTGATAAGCTGCTACGTCTAAACCCTAAAGTGCTTGCATTTCCAAATAAGAGCCTCGGTTTTATTCTGAATATTTGAGAGACATAGCAGCATAAAAGAAGATAGATTTTGAGGAGGAAAAAAGGAAAAGGGAAGCAGATCAACTAAGAGAGATGTAACATGGTGCATGTGAGAGGCAATGAGGGATGTACCAACAAGAAGAAGAATGAGAATAGACAGGGATGAAAGCTTTCAGAGTTAAAATCAAGAGGGTTTGGTGAGTTGTTGGATGTAATTGGGGCAGGAGTGTTGATGAACGGGTAGGGGAAAACAATGAGCTAAAGTGTCTGGCTTTGATGGCCATTGTGTGGGATCTCATGACCAGCATATGGAAAGCAGGAAGAAGAGAGGTAGGAGCAGAAGGCTTGGACAGGAGGTGGAGATGAATTCAGGAATGGGCACAGTGAGTTTGAGATCACTACAGGACTTCCCACTGGAGAGACCCAGAAGGGAGTCACTTGAGTATCATTAAAAAGTGATTTGAAAACATGGGTACAGATTCAAGAGTCATAAAATTCAAGGGGTTCTGAATCATGATTATAATTAAAATCAATCAATAGGGGTATATATTATAAGAAAGAGAAATGGAGGACCAGCTCATGGTGGTGGAGGGCAATCAGAATTTAAGAGTAGATGAGGAAAGAGAAGACTAGAAAGAATAATGTGTGACTTTAGAAACATAAACAATCAAAGGGAGCCACAGAAGCCTAAAAATGAAAGAATTTAAATAATGAGTAACCGAAAGATCCAAGATGGCAGTGTAGATAAACATCTGGGCTGCTGCTGTCCACAACAATTTCCAAAACTACAGCTAAAAGACAGAACGTCTATCACCCAGAACCATGGGAAAGCTGGCTGAGCGGAACCTCTACAACTAGACTGAAAGAGACGGGCGCAATCAGGGCACAAACACTGAAAAACTGAGGTACAGGGGAGCCCACGGGTGATATGAGCTGGCAGCAGAGCCCAGCTGGAGGTGGGCATTGCTTTCTTCAATCCGAAGAGAGACAAGCCCCCAATCTCTCTGAAATCCAGTTTCAGGGGAGAGACTGGGCTGTCTGCCATTGGGTTGGAGTGAGGGTGGCTACTAGCAGAGCCGCATGGAGGTAGAATTGTTGGCTGCGCCGGGGTGTGAGATGGCGGGGACGCAGTCGGAGGCGAGGGGACACGGTCGGAGGCGGCTCATTGCCAGTCATTGCTCTTTGCCACGCCCTAGCCTAGTGACGCCCTGAGACTCCGCCCTGCACAATCTACAAACACACCCAAGCTCCTAGCAGCGGCTTTTGCATACGAATGGCCTTCTCTATTACAGTTTAAACTAGTAAACTTGCAACCAGGTACAGACAGCTCCAAGGCCTCCAAGCTCCAAGCAGGGAGGAGAGGATGGCAGTTCTCACTGTAGCTCCTGCAGGGTAGCCTCAGACAGCAGCTGAACTGTACCCCATTGGAGTTTCAGAAGCCAATGCACCTAGTGGCCAGTGTGAGGCACCAGATTTCAACTCCTCACATCCATAAGTGACACACTCGGGAGGCGGACTCAGTGAGCACCAAAGCCGCACTCAAACAAGCCCTGCACCACACGCGTGTCTCCAGCGCAGCAGTGCTTCCATTATAGACACAGCGGGTCCTCACAGCCAATTGGCCTGGAGGTCAATTCCTCCCAGTGTACCAACAGCAATCAAGGCTTTTAACTACACCAAGACTTTCCACTCAGCCCACAAAGGGGAGTACCAAGAGCGACCACCTAGGGTGATTGGGGAAGCTGAGCTACCGGCCCATATAGGTCACTGACCACACAAAGCCACTCCATCAACACAGGGAGGCAGCCAAAATGCAGAGACACTGAAGTATGTCACGAATAGAAGAGATGGAGGAAAGTAAACTAGTGGACGACACAGTGTTCAGAACCACATTTATAAGGTTACTCAAGAATCTTCTAAAAACCGCTGAGAAACATGAAGAGACCTTCAAAGACCTTAATGATAATACCAAAAAAATGGAAAAGGACCAGTCAGAAATTATGCATACACTGTCTGAAATAAAGAATATACAGAAACGCAACTGTAGATCACCATACCCGAAGAGTCAAACCAAAGATCTGGAATATGAGGAAGCAAAAAACACCCAATCAGAGAAGAAGAAAGAAAGAAGAATCCAAAAGTGTGAGGATAGCATAAGGAGCCTCTGGAACGGCTTTAAGCGTACCAACATCCGAATTTTTGGGGTGCCAGAAGAAGAAAGAGAGCAAGATACTGAAAACCTATTTGAAGAAATAATGACAGAAAACTTCCCCCACCTGGTGAAAGAAATAGACTTACAAGTTCAGGAAGCACACAGAACCCCAAACAAGAGGAATCCAAAGAGGTCCACACCAAGACACATCATAATTAAAATGCCAAGGGCAAAAGACAAAGACAGAATCTTGAAAGCAGCAAGAGAAAAACAGTTAGTTACCAACAAGGGAGCACCCATACGATTGTCAGCTGATTTCTCAACAGAAACTATGCAGGCCAGAAGGGAGTGGCAAGAAATATTCAAAGTGATGAATAGCAAGAACCTACAACCAAGATTACTCTTCCCAGCAAAGCTATCATTTAGAATTATAGGGCAGATAAAGAGCTTCACAGATAAGAAAAAGCTAAAGGAGTTCATCACCACCAAACCAGTGTTATATGAAATGCTGAAAGGTATTCTTTAAGAAGAGGAAAAAGATAAAGATAAAAATTATGAACAACAAAAAGACATCAAATACATACCTACCAACAAGTGAATCTAAAAATCAAGTGAATAAAAAATCTGAAGAACAGAATGGACTGGTGAATATAATAGAATCAGGGACATAGAAAGGGAGGGGACGGACAATTATCAGGGGGAAGGGGGCCTGAGGGGTGCAGGAAGAGATTGGACAAAAATCTTACACCTATGGATGAAGACAGTGGCAGGGGTTAAGGGCATGGGGTGGGGTGGGGAATCAGGTGGAGGGGAGCTATGGGGGGGTGGGGAAGAAGAACACCTGTAATAATCTGAACAATAAAGATTTATTAAAAAAATAAATAAATAATGAGTAACCAACAATGATTTACTTACTTCAG
This sequence comes from Ia io, assembly GCA_025583905.1. Classification (NCBI taxonomy): domain Eukaryota; kingdom Metazoa; phylum Chordata; class Mammalia; order Chiroptera; family Vespertilionidae; genus Ia; species Ia io. The sequence continues at coordinate 13,944,330 of JAJQQW010000009.1, read as the reverse complement.
AAACAAAGCAAAACATAAATTTGAGTTTGAAAACAAATGGAGTCAGAAATCAAGTTAGGTAAACATCTCAAAGCTGGCAGCAGGCACCTTGAGAGGTACAACATCCACATCAGTTGCAACTGTTCCTGCATTACAGTGCACACAGGGTCATCTTCAAGCAAGCTGCGGTCAGTGATTTTGGGTTACTCATTTTTCTCTTGCTATTTCTCCAGATATACCACAATACCTAACGCAAGGCGAGTGATTATACATCTCTATAACTGCTGTTTTTCAGTGGCGGAGTGAAACGCCCTACCGGATAGATTCAACATACCAGTCACATGAGCAGCTGAAATTAAGTTCATGCTTTTGTCCTAAGAAACTTGTTTGGAAATTTCAACTAGGGAATAATTTATTCCTGGTCCTCGGTATCTGAAGAGATGGTAAATAGATTTACTTGCCTGAATTGCAGAGTGCTTGTGCTTTTTTCATGTGGAAGAGGGAGTAAAGCAAGTTTTCTAATAAAATTTGAGTAAGTAATATAGTTTATAATTTTATATAAAACAAACTGCTCTAAAGATTCCTGGTAAAATTTTAACTCTCTGATTTCTTAATTTGAATTCACTAATAAATGAGGAGAACAATTCTCTCATACCAGTCAGAAAAATGGCTTTTGTATAAGGCACTCTTTTGAAATTCTACCATCCAGTACATTTTCAGAAAAATTTAGCACTTAATGGAATTCTCTGCAAGCCATATTTGATAACATGAGGAATTTATTTGTCATATATTTTAGCTTTTATCTTTTTTTTTCCTTTTACTTGTTTGTGTATGAGTAATTACTATTGGTACTTACTTTTAAAAAGGATTGCAAATTTTACATGTAAAAAGACTTCATCAATCCATCAACTTATACTTGACAGGTTTAGGATATCACAGTTAAAAATATAAGAAATACAGTGATCATTTATCTGCTGAATCTTCTTACAAATAAAAGAACAATAAGTCTTATGCTGTTGTTTAATATATGAGCTGGAAAATGCTTCATGTGCCTTAAAGAAAATGGTACCTCAAATTCAAGTTATAATCTATAACAAAAGTCTTTTCCCAGATTCAATGGCAGGATGCACTCTCATTTATATATTCTGCATTTTCTAATTCAAGTTATTTGGCAATTCTAAAAGAGAAACAAAATAGAATAATTATTACAAAATAAAACAAAAAGAAATTGAGGAAGATAATTGAGCAGCTTACTCTTCAGCAACCAGATTTTTAGAAATAAAAAATGCACTGAAAGTACTGTCTAGTTATTTAAACCAGGCTAAGATCTGAGTGTATGCCCTATATGTGTGTCATAGAGAAAAAAAAATTACTTTTAGGAGAGCAAGGTGGTTACATTTCCAAGATTTATTGTTTAACCTCAAAAAGACTCTCAGTTACTTTGTATAAAATGTATACATTTAATGGAAGGCATGCTATGCTTCTTATGAGAATTTGTTCCAAGTCTTTGTGTATAATTAACGGCTTGCCTACATATTTTTTCAATAAAACTATTCATGCAGAATTTCAAGTAGGCATTTTCAATACGAGGATGAATATATCTTTGTGAAGATACCATTTATCTACCACAACATCCAAAGCATAATAAGGGGACTTCGATACTCTGCAGATTTAGAACCGACTTGAAAACAAAGCCTCAAATACTGTCCTATCAGCGCCAAAGAAATAGATTCATCACAGCATGTAAAGATTTAAATTTACAAAGTTACCAGCAATGAAATTAAAGTGTATTTTACAAGTCTTTTGATTCCAGATCATCAGTTAGAGAATTTATTTCCCAATCAAGAAATTGAGGTATACAAACCTGAGGAGTTTTGCCTTTTAATTTGACAGACTAAATGCAAAGAATCATTGAAACAGTAATTGAGAGCCATCTTATTTTTGCTACTCTCTATAAAGACAACTTCTAGAATTTATTTTTATAACAATAGAGCAGAAAATTTCAGATATTTAATTTAACTTATGATTTTGTGCTTTGATAAAATTATTAAAATATGAAAAGAAAAACTTGCTTTTCCAGTATAGCAGCAAGTGAAAAGTTCTTTATTTACATTGTCTGACAGAAATAACATGGGATATAAAAGTAGATAACTGCCCTAGTCAGGTGGCTCAGCTGGTTGGAGCATTGTCCCTTACACCAAAAGGTTTCAGTTCAATTCCTGGTCAGGGCACAAACCCTAGGTTGAGGGTTTGATCACCTGTCAGGCATGTAAAAGAGGCAAGCAGTCAATCTCTCTCTCTCTCTCTCTCTCTCTCTCTCTCTCTCTCTCTCTCTCTCTCTCTCTCGTCAATTAGCATATTCTTGGATGAAGATTAAGGAAAAATGTAGCTAACATCCTAGCCAGTTTGTTTCAGTAGATAGAGTGTCAGCCTGCAGACTGAAGAGTCCCAGGTTCAATTCAGGTCAAGAGCACATGCCCGGGTTGCAGGCTCAATCACCAATAGGGGGCAATGCAGAAGGCAGCCAGTCAATGATTCTCTCTCATTGTTGATGTTTCTATCTCTATCTCCCTCTCCCTTCTTCTCTGAAATCAATAAAAATATATTTTTAAAAATGTATCTAACTAGTCATTGGAATTGATCATTTACTGCTGAATCTTTTACAAAATCATATATAATCCTTGAAACCAGATTAACGTTTTATATGGTGTGCTTCAGGAATAAGAGGAGAATGCCATTTGGAGACCAATGCTCCTTTCCCCTGACAGTGATTAACTTTCTCTGAGGAAGTGCAGTAGTTAAATATCTGGCTCCCAAATTATAAAAGCCAAAATGTTGATGTTAAATGATAAGTTATCATCTGTGAATTGTAATGTCTGAACCCTTTAAATTACAAGTACACATAGAAAGAAAATTCTTATACAGGGATCCATGGGTAGAACCACAAAATTTTGTCAAAATCTGTATACAAGCTGTTTTTGTTTGTTTAAGGGTTACAGATTCAATATATGCTCAAATATATTTGTGACCATTAATAAATCTTAATTAATAACCATTATCAGTTTTGCACTGGAGCTGACTTGTATTGGCCTGTACCTACTTGTGTCAGCTGATCATTAAATTTTTAGAAATTTGTGAGCTGGTTGTTGAGCTGCTGGTAGCTTGAAATTGACCATAATGTTTATACCTTAGAAATGGGCAAGCTCCACATACCAGAGCTTGTCCCCTTTCTCCACTTGCCTCCCTAGTCAGTTTCCTAGCACACTAATTTTCAGAAGAAAAAAAAAAGATGTCTAAGAGGAATAAAGGTAAATTATATACTTTTTTATTTCACTTAAGCTTACCATGTTCTAATATTTAATGGAATACATTAACATTAAGATGCTACTAATAACAACACATCTTTTTTAATTATTTCCCCGGGGTGGGAGAATAAAAATATTGCACCAAATGGTTGCATACAATGATAAAGGAATGTCAGTCAACTCCCCAGAAATTTAAGGTATTTTTTCAGGAATTTATATACAGATTTTAACCTATAAGTAAATATCTCACAAAAATACTAAAGGTTTTTAATTATAAATAAACTATTCCATTCACCAAGCTGCTGAGACATTTTACTTTCTGGTATTTGAAATAAAAGCAAAACATAAGAATGTGTTGAAGCAAGTGAAAATCAAAAGGGTACAGACTTTTGCAAGTATCAAGAGCTAAAAATAAAATAAAAAGTTGAAGTCTTAAAAACAAATTTGGAACTAAAAGCCTAGGCAGATAGAACTGCAATAAATTTTGAAAAGTTAGAAAAAGAAGGAAGTGACAAAAAATTAAATGAAAATCTTTCATAAAAACCAAAAAATTTGGATGACAGTCAAGAACTGCAAGAAAAAAAACAAACTTTATAACAAGGCAGACTGTAGAAAGGCATCCTCTGGAGAAATATAATAGAGTTGTGAACTAGGGGAGGTGGATAGACAATGCAAGACTTTAGGCAGCAAAATGGCTGTGAATATAATTATAACAATGGGAATCCTGTAGCTGAAGATACCAAGTCTGAAGTCTGATGTAATAAAAATCAGTGTTATTTCTACTTTATGCAACTAGTTTTCAAGAGTTGATTATACAAAGTAAAATTTCAGTATATAGAGTTCAAATTTTCTATTAGTCAACCAATCTATTTTTATTAAGTACTAGAGGGCTGGTGCATGAAAATTCATGCACTGGAGGGGGAGCCCTCAGCTCGGCCTGCCCTCTCTCACAGTTTGGGAGCCCTCAGGGGCGGGAGGCAACCCAGCAATCAGGAGATGGCAACACCCCATCCCACCTCTGCTGCTGCCACTGCTGACAGCGCAAGCCTCAGCCAGCCCTGGTTACCTGAGCCTTGGGCAGCCCTGGGAAACTGGACAGCCGCCATCTGATGCTTGCTTGCACCTCGGGCTGGCCCTGGGCGGCTGAGGGGATGAGGGGACTGGGGGACTCCAGAGGCAGGCACGCAGCAGGGCTGAGGGGACATCTTGTGGCTGTGGGCCCCGCCATCTTTGAGGGCAGGGCAGTCAATTAGCATATTTCCTCCTTATTGGCTGTGGGCGCTGCCATCTTTGTGATGACATAAGCATCAATTAGCATATTCCCTCTTTATTAGATAGGATTTTGTAGAAACTAGACTAAAGAGCCACTAGAACATAATAGACATTCAGAGCTTCCACTTTGCATTAGCTGCACATAATCTAGATATTTTATCAGGGTGTAACCAAAGTCAATTGTGTAATATTTTAAGAGACAACTAGGGAAGTATTTATTTATTTAAAGATTAGACTATATATATATATATATATATATATATATATATATATATATATATATATATATATATATATATATATATATATGTGTGTATATATATATATATATATATATATATATATATCCTATATAATAAAACCCTAATATGCAAATTGTCCCCACAACCAGGAGTTCTACGGCTCGCTATGACATATGCTGACTACCAGGGGGCATTGTGAGACATGGCGGGTATTGGCAACACAGCACTGGCAGTGGAGTTGCTGCCATTGGGGCACTACGAAAGTGGAACCACAGCAGGATGGTGGAGTAGGTGAGCAGATGGTGCCAGGCCAAGGCAGGTGTGAGCGGGGCCTGATCACACTGCCAATCACCCTGCAGATGGTGACCAGTGGTGGCGGTGGCGGGGCGAGGCCACCGCCCAGCTCCCAGGCACTGACTCAGGCAGAGGGCGGGTGTATGGGAGCCCAGGGGTCCAGGTGCTGCCCAGGGTCCAGAGGTCAGCTGGAACCTGCTCTTCCATGCTAAACGCTCACACTTTGATGACCAGCCAAGCCTAGGGACCACATCTGTGCATGAATTTTGTGCACTGGGCCTAGTATATCCTATATAATAAAAGCCTAATATGTTAAGTGTCCAGTCATCCTGTTATCTGTTCAACCAATCAAAGTGTAATATGCTAAGGCGGCTCAACCACTCACTATGACATGCACTTACCACCAGGGGGCAGGCAGTTGACTGGTAGGTTAGATTGCTGCTTGAATCTGGCCAATCAGGACTGAGTAAGACAGGTCAAAAATGCCCTGGAGCCCTCCTGTGGCCCCTCCCCAGCTGGCCAACCTCCTGCATCCCTCTCTAGCCCTGATTGTGCACTGGTAGGGTCCCTCAGCCTAGCCTGCACCTTCTCACAATCTCGGACCTCTTGAGGATGTCAGAGAGCTGGTTTCAGCCCAATCCCACAGGCCAGGCCAAGGAACCCCACTGGTGCACCAGGCCTCTAAAATATATACTAAGATCTAAGATATATACACACACACACACACACACACACACACACACACACACACACACACACACACACTAGAGGCTTGGTGCACGAATTAGTGCACTGGTGGGGGGTCTGGCTGGCCTGGCACCAATCAGGGCATATCTGGGCTGGGCATGTTGGGAGGAGGAGATGGCAGGACGTTAGCCAGCTGGCCCGCCCCAATCGGGGCCCGATCAGGGCCAGGCTGGGTGGGGGAAGGGACCGTGAGAGATTGGCTGATGGGCCCTGCCCCCAATTGGGGTTGGGGGGCCCATTGGGAGCGGGGCCAGCCATGGGAGGGGCTGTGGGTGTGGGCCGGCCGACCCTGCCCCCGAATGAGGTGGGGTGTGCCTATCAGGGGCCAGCAGACTAGGGGAGGGGTCATGGGTGGTTGGCCGGCTGTCCCTGTCCTTGATCGAGGTGGGGGGCTTATCTGGGGTGGGGCCAGGCATGGGGAGGGGCTGCAGGAGGTTAGCTGTCCAGCCCCACCCCCCTATTGGGGTGGGGGGTGCGATCAGGGGTGGGGCAGCCAGGGGGAGGTGCCGGAAACCAATTACTGTTTCACTAATAGAGAGATGTGGACAGGAAGCCAGGAAGGCTGTCAACAACATTAATTGCTCTAACCACTCACCCTTTAGTTGAGACATTGTTAGCTGAAGCAGCCTCCACCTCTGTTTGTCCTATGTAAATTTGTTATTTCCTACCTAAGTGCTATGGGTGTTTTCCCCATAGCCTCAATAAAAGGGATAACAGGGCTAGAGCAGTGAGTAGTTCTCCCACTAGAGTTGGACTACCGCCTGGCCCCCCATATCGCCAATACATTTCTTCAAGTCTCTTTTCATTTGTGTGCAGCCCTTCTCCAGAACTTGAACCCTGAACCAGAACCCTGAACCACGCGGGACGTGGAAAGGGGTCCCACAGGGAGGGGTTGCAAGAGGGGGCTTCAAGAGGTTGGCCATCCAGCCCCGACCCCTATTGGTGTGGGGGACTGCGATCAGGGGCAGGCCAGCCAGGGGGAAGTGCCGCGGGCCTATGGTGGTGGAGTGGGCTGATTGGGTGCAGGGCTGGCCGGGGTGGGTGGGAGGGAGTGGGGGAAGGGAGGAGGGCCTTTGTCCAGCTGGCTCCGCTCTTGATTGGTGTGGGAGAGTCCAATCAGGGGCAGGCCTCCAGGGGGAGGGGCTGGGAGGTTGGCCGGCTGGCCCCACCCATTGATTGGCTGGTTCTCTGGCCACAGTGGGTGTCATAGCGATTAGTTGTTAGGACTTTATGGTCGTGATGGCATTACAGTCTCTGGCTTTTTATATATAGAGATATATATACAATAGTCAAATCTTTTAAAAGTATCTTTGAGACACTTTTTTCTGAAATTCAGTTCAGAGTCTGGGTTTAGCTACATTTGCCATTATAAAATGAAATCAAAGCAAAATCATGAGCCAATATTTATAGTGGCATTGTCATGGAGCAAACACATTGTATAAAGTTACTTATATGTAGAGTTGTCTGATAATATTTAAATTGACAATTTTAGCCTTTTAACAAAGTTTCTGAAGAATTCAATGAGTACATTTCTCAGAAACAAAGCTTTTTGTTAAACGACTGTTAAAAATGAGCATATACATTTTATGAAATATTACTGAACACATTGACAGATGTGAATGACAACCTTATTTTCACACAATGATCAATGGTTACTGCTAGTATTGACATTTTATCAAAAAGGTTAAAAAATTTAGTTTATTTTCTCTGTCCTCAACCTTCCCTTTCTGAGCCCTTTCCTTCCATGGGATATAACATTTTCTTAGCAGGTATCTGGGAAAGCTCTGGGTTTTCTCCACTTCTCCCACTGATAGAGATAGGAATTGATCAGATAGCAGGCAATGATTACATTTGCATTTGAACAGTGAAATATGTTTTAAATTCAATTTCCTTAAGAATGTGCTTGGTAAGCCTTTCACCTCTAATTTCTAAGGAAGAGTAATTGTTCCTTGACCCTTGATGAACTTTGAAATCTCAAACCCTAGTCAGCTTTCTCATTTGGCCCAAATGAGAATGCTGATGTTCTATTTCAAGGGGCATGTAGAATTAAAAGTGTGTTTCCTTAGTCAGCAGCTTCATTCATTCCAGCCCTCTGATTTTGAACCCCAGCTCTAGAAACAGATTCTGTGGCTGTGAATCTAAGCTATAACTCCATTCTCATTACTTTCAACTGTAAAATAAGGATCATCAAAGAATGCACAAATAGGGGTCAGGTAATAATAGAGAGAAGGCAAACTATATGGGTGCAGATATAGTAAAGTGGCAATAAATGGTTCTAGGAGTCCATGAAAGTTCTCCTCTGGTTGACTCAATATTCTCAGGGAAGTAGAAAGCAAAACAAAAATGATTTCTGGGGAGGTGTTGGAGGTATAAGAAGAGACAGAAGAAGATGTAAAAACATTACCTAAGTGACTTAGAAAGTGAGTGGATGGGAACATATATAGAAGTCAGCACTCCTTATCCCAGAATTTTGCATCTGTGGATTCAACCAGTCATAGATCTAAAATATTTGGGGAAAAAAAAAACAAACTTTTACATTGTTGCTGATGTGTCTGTGTAGTTAGGCCTATGGTGGTTGCATCTGTCCTGAACATTGAACACGAAGTTTAAACTTCCATAATTTTTTCAGTTGTCACATTTCATATCATCAAGCAAGCTGAATTGTTAACCAGACTGCCTGGGGAATAAAGTCCTCTGTTCAATATAATTTTCTTACTAGTTAGACAAGATCTTTGCTGTTGTAAATCTTAATCTTCCTTTGATAATTCAGTTTTCATAGCCTGATATGAATGATTCATGGAACTCTCATTAAATGCAGATGTGCATATAATTTAGGAACTATGAGGGATATTTTGTTCAGGTGTTCATAGCAATCTCATGTTACTATGTCACTGGACATATATCTTAGGTACCAATTTACTACTTTTAAATGTAATTTTGAATTGAGGTTTTGCTACCCATTTCACCTTCAAAGTTTAAAGATAATTCATTTTTCTGAATCAAAATTTTGTTTTTTGTTACAAAAGAGTTTAGTTTTTTCTTCTCTGTTCAGTATGAGGATACAAAAGCATTTGACTTTTGAAGTCTGACAAACTTGAATTTTACTGTGGTTTCTTTCTGTTGTAAACTATGAAATATACAGCAAGTTAGTGAACCTTTCAAAGCATGGAAACAATAACACTAATTGTAAATTGTAAAAATGAGTGTGATAATTTTAAAAATTATATCAATACAATCTCTGGAATATAGTTCTTATAAATGTTAACTTTCTTTTTATATGATTCAACATCTAATGATCTGTACCCAATACTGATGTATGAGTTTTTTGCCCCTACCAAGCAATGCTTTTATGCCAGCTGGGGGGGTCCTACAATTCAACTTAATTCTGATATTTTACAACAAAGATTGACCCCAGATTATCAGATCCCACCAGAGTTCTCCTACTTCAGATGCTAATCACAAGTCTAGTTGTTACATGTGCTTTTTAAAAATTGGCTGTAAGTTAAAACCTCCTAAGATTTCCTCTGTGGGTTTTATTAATTTGCTAGTGCAGCTCACAGAACTCAGGAAACCAATTTATTCACTAAATTATGGGTTTATGAAAAAGGATACAAATCAACAGTCAGATGAAGAAATTCAGAGAGCAAGGCATAGGAAAGGGCACCGAGCTTCAATGTACTCTGAGTGTGCTATTCTCCCCAGATTGCCACATGTTCAGCTACACAGCAGCTCACCAACACCCACTTCTTTTTGGGGTTTTATGGAAGCTTCATTATAGAGGCATGATTGATTAAATCATTGGCCACTGGTGACTTATTCGGCCACCAACCCCTCTTCACTCCCCAGAAGTCACAGGGTAGGACTGAAAGTTTTAATTTTCTGTTCTTGGTTGGTTCCCCTGGAAACCAGCCTCGCACCATTTAAGGGATTTCCAAAAGTCAACTCACTGACAAACTCAGGTGTGGTTGAAAGGCATTTATGAATAACAAGACACTCATTTCACCTTTATAGCTCAGAAGTGATTTTAAGAAGTGATAAAGAGACCAATTATTGTAACAAATGATGTTCCCATTGTTCTTATTGCTCAAGTAATTCCAAGGTTTGCAGTAGCTGTGAGCCAGGAACTGTGGGAAAGGACCAAAGTATAAATTTATTATAAATCACAATATCACACCATCTAAATGAAAACCAGCTGACAATTGTAAGATATTAATTAGTAAGATTATAAAAGAAAATTTGGCTGGCAGACCTTCAACCATTGAGACCTTATTTTATAAGAAGTAAAATGAACCAAACCTACACAAACTCTAAGGAGACAGGGAGAAAGCGTTCCCACAAGAATGGAGACAGTGTTCTGTGTACTCATAAGGAAGAGAAGAAGAATAGGAGAGATGAATGGCTTTATTATCAGGTGCTCTCCTTTTACTGGCAATAACATTTAAAGAGCTTAAGGGCATATGAAATAGACTTCAAATGGACTTAAGTGCTGGGAAATTTTTGTCAGTGTGTTTTATTTCTTCTATGGTAAATCTGGGAATGAATAAAATTGCTTTGATAATTCATTATGTTCTTACTGAGTGAAACTATATTCTAAATTTTATAGATAAGCTGTGCTTTTGCATTAATAATTATGACTGAAGGTAAATGATCTCCTTAAGTAACTTGAGTGTGAAATGTTGTAGTAGTGTTGTACCATGATTACAAAGAAATCACTTAAAAGTGAAAATAAGGGTATAGGTTATTAACACCTCATTTTTTGGATTGTACCTGCAAAATTAAGCCTTTCTTTTAAGGACAAATTAAAGTTGGTTGTATATATGGAGTATAAATTGGTAGTATCCATATTCTACTATAATTATTTAAAGAATAATATGTAATTCACACTTCAAATTCCTGTTACAAATTAGCTGTATACTATGCAGTTATTCAGAAGTGTCAAAATTATTATCATTAATTATCAAATAGGCCTTTGGATCATTAGAATAAGATGATCCTATGATCCAAAGTTGACAGTTAAAGACATATTTTGGGCACTTTAATCCTTTGAAAATTCAGCAGTAATAATAAGAGCAATATTTGCAGAATACTATTGCTACTGAAGCACATTTTTATTTATCATTCACTTTATAAATGTGAAGGGGGAGCAGAGTAAGCCACCCCAAAATGTACCACTTTGGCATGTAGATTATTTTGAAATTAAGGCAATAAAGACCCTGCAGACTCAAGAAGAACTTTTACCTCTCTCTTAAGGACCTAAAAAAAATTAGATAGGGGAGCTGGCCCAGAAAGACAGCTTTTGCCAGAAATAACTTTTTTATCTGAAAGATTTATTTGCAAGGCAGAGCAAACATCCTAGCACCAAATATCTGTTCTTATCTTCTCTGACATGCCCTCCTTCCTGTTGAAGCCCAACTACTATCCATTTCTTGGCTCAGGATGGCATATAAGTGTGAATTGCCAACTTGCCCTTGAGTCTCATGTCTTTGGAGGTCCCATATGTATGAAATTGAATTTGTTTTTCTCCTGTTAACCTGTCTATGCTAATTTAATTACTAGACAAGCCAAAGAACCTAGAAATGAAGAAAGGAAATTTTTTTCTACCCCTATGAAAGTTACCCATAACAAATGCTTCTGACTAGAATAACAATTATGTACAATTCTCCAGGGATAAATTAAACATGCCGATTGAAAGCATTTAAGGGTCACAAGAATAAATGTTATTTCAGGCATGTCTTATTCTATATTTGGGTATCATTTTTCTTACAGAAAAAAATACCTTGGATGTCTAGCAATCAAAAGAAAAATATTTGGAGGGATTATTATTTTATAAATAAGCCAGGCATGTGAATTAAGAGCATAAAACCTCTACATTTAACATTGTGTTAAAGAAAAAAAAAAAGTCAACATATAGGAGTGGGCAGTAGGTTATGGGTACCAGTATAAGACTACTCTGATGACCTAGGAACAAGAGGACCTTTGGTACTAAAAAAGCCTAATTAGCCACTTGCACCATGAAGACCATCATTGCTGACATCAGTTTTTATTCACAAAGGCAGTTAGTAAAGATAGAGAGTAATGTAGTATCCTACGTGTATTTAAACCGGAGATTTACCAATTAGCACTTAAAGCCAACTTGGAAGATACCATCTAGAGGTTGAAAGATGTGGCCTTCTTCTGGAGAAGCTTCTGTTGAAATAGGCAGTTCTAAGTCCCCTCTGGAGATAAATTTACTATTTGGGGTTTAAGGCAGTTTACTCTTAAATCTTTGGAAATGATACATATCCTTGAGAGAGCAGAAATTATCCTTCTTGGTCTATTCTAGATTTCATATTATACAGTTCAAATGCCAAGTAGGTTTACCCTTATGGCTTAACACAACAAATTAGCTATTGTTTTAATATAAAAATTTGGTATAACTCCTGACAGGTAAAGAGATGTTCCACAGTTAGGAACATGCTTTCAAAGTTGATGATTGACACTATATAGTATATAAACTAAAGATGATGGTATGTAGACTTTCACTGAATAACCTCACTTTATAAACACTATTAGGTGAAAATCAACATTGAGTGATTATTTGTAATGATAAGCTATTACACAAAAAGAGAAAAGTATCCATTATGGAGAAGAAAAAGGTATATAAATTTCTCTCACTATATGATTCAGATTTTAAAAGACAATTTAAAATTATTGCTTTTTTATTTTCAAGAAGCCATCGAAGATCTTCAAAAAAGCATCTACTAGTAGATAATTTGGCAAATAGGAAAATAAAATTAGGTATGCAGAATTAAGTAGGGATCAAACTTGTAGATGGTAAATTATAAGTTTTAAAGTCCTATAATCTATATATATAAAAGGCTAATATGCAAAGTGTCCCCTTGGGAGTTCGACCGGGAGTTCTATTGCTCGCTATGACATGCGCTGACCACCAGGGGGTGGCGTGGAATGAAGGAAAGCCCTGGCCAGCAGCTGGAAGGCCCCAATTGGCACTGATCGCTGGCCAGGCCTAGGGACCCTAACCATGTACGAATTTCATGCACCGGGCCTCTAGTCTTAAAAAATGAATGAGACACTTTCCTAAAAATGTTAAAATGCTTGAAAATTACCAAGACTTTCCTAAAATGCAAACTATCTATATACTAGTATATAAAACCTTAATATGCAAATAGACTGAACAGTGGAACAACCAAACAACCGATCGCTATGACATGCATGCACTAACTACCAGGGGCACGCACGGAACATGGTGGGCCTCGGCAGCAGGCGGTAGAACGTGGAACATAGCGGGTATCGGCCATGGCAGGATGGTGGAGCAGGTGAGCAGGGGCACCAGACCAAGGCAGGGCACCAATCACTGTCATTGGGGCAAGCCTCTGGTGGTTACTGAAAATTCTTTGCTCCTGCATGCTGCCGTCCCGCCTGGTTCTCGTACCTGCTGTGGGTGCCAGCCCTGCTCATACCTGCTGCCAGTGCTGGAGTCACCACTTGCACCCGCTGCTGGCGCCTGGCACCTGCCCTAATCGCTCAGTGCCGTCAGTGGGTACGAGTGATGGCTGCTGGCCCCAGTCACCCCTCAGGGCTTTTCCACCTCCCCTTGCTCCTGAGGAGTGATCGGGACAACAGCTGCCACTCACACCCACTGACAGCGCTGGCCCCACTCACACCCGCTGCTGGCACTGGCCTCAATCACTCTGCACTGTTAGCAGGTGTAAATGGCAGCAGGGGGAGCAGGGCTGCCAGCAGACAGGAGACCAAGGGCAGTGGTGGGCCGGGCCAGGTGGGGGCACAGAGGATGGGCCGAGACCTGCCCCTATGCCCACCACAGCCTCACAGTTCCTTTTAAGGTGCATAAATTCATGCACTGGGCCCTTAGTCTAGTATATTTATAGCAGTAATTCAAAAAGATAGTTTTACATTCCATATGGAATTTATACTTTCACTGATTTTAAGTAAAGAATGTATTGCTTGCTATTGAAGGAGAATAATAAGCTCTCATCAGAATTGGTTTGCACAAATGCAGCTTAAAATATAATTGATGTAGAAATTAAACAATATATTTAGCCACTATGTATGAAGAACAGAGAAATTTTTCAAAGGAGTTGGGAACTAAATTCCTTCCCCAAAAGATCTTTGAGTCAAGACAGCTTCAGTCATTACCTATCTTTAGAGTATTATGTCCCAAATCACATTCTAATGTGGCTCTAAAATAACCATAGATTGAAAAAGAAACAAGCAATAAAATATCTGGGTAGGTGGTTATGGTGAGGGAGGTCCATCCACAGGTGGGTTGGCTATGGCAGTGGAAGGGAGTGAGCCAAAAGATATACAGGGTATCAGAAAAAAAAAAAAAAGTAAACAGATCAATAACAGAGGTTCGGTTATAACTGGAGGCCCAGTATATTACATTGGTTCCTTACTTTTCTTAGAAGCTATGGTTTTAACTTTCTCCATAGTTTAGGGCTATGCCTTAAACTTGATAGCTTTTTCTTGAGTAAATGAATAATTAACAGTAACTAAAATCTGTCCACAGGTCATGTGTGGTACTGAGAAGGGACTTCAGCTATTAAGGCAGCCGAATTCATACTTCCTAAAAAGCTTCTAATTAATTATTGATAGGCATTGCTCACAATTTCACTCTCACAAGGTGGAGAAGGCAGACTCTTGGCTCCGCTTCCTTTGCGTTCCACAGCCCTCTCCCCTGGTCCACAGGGCCACTCTGGTGGCTCTCAATTCCTTTTGCACTTTTGATAGAACTCCTTTCCATCCTCCAGTGCTACCAACTTGTCCTCTGCCCAACATTCCTTCAGAACAGCAATCAGCAAGAAGAAATCACACTCTAGATGACAAAAGGGAAAGAAACATCATTTGGGCCAAAATGCCTATCCTCTATGCTCCAATGGATATTTCTGCTGGATCTCAGCAATGTTTACATTTGGCCCTCCAATATCAAATTGGCCCGGAGTACAGGAATAAAGATGGAAAATTGCATATCCAAAATTTGCCTAACTTAACTACTAAGCCAAACAAATTGAAGGATCATCTCATCATCCTTTGTTTATCCCTCTCTGGGTGCTTGATGATGTTGAAAACTTTATTCCTAACAACCCATAGTTTAAAATTTAGTAACTTTGCCCAATCTTCTTCTCTCCTGCTTTACTTACATCTGAAAGCAACCTCCCAGCACCTCAGTTTAAGCCCAGCTGCCCAGTCATGCATCTCAGATGAGCTCTCACCACAGCCAACTTCAATTATGACCAAATAGACCAAACCAGAGGCATGCTGCCATTATAGTGGCATAAAGGGAGGTGGGGGAGAGACTTTGGCATTTAGAAAAGCTGTTATGTAGGCAATGCCCAGTAAAGATCATTTATGGTATCATCAGGACCACATACCTGGGATCGAACTAGGCTTACATTTAAAGGGGCTAAAATTATTTGAAGAAAATCAGTGGTAATTAATTTTACACAGGAACTTTTTTAACATATTGCTTTCCTTGTGTTTTTCTTTTCCTTGTATCTTTTAAATTTAATGATTTGTTGCTATGATGCTATCTTTTCTAACAAAGTGTGCTTTTTTAAAAAATAAAAGGGGAATGGAAACACACTGTACTATTTATATCATCAAAGCTGTACAAAGACTAGCTGTATGTCTCAGAAGCCTCCATCATCTACCTGGTGGCCATTTACCCAGGCTAAAACCTAAATGCCAAACAAGTAAATAAAATTTAAGTTGCACTGGCCTCATAAGCTTCCAAGCACAAATCTATAAAATGAAGAGAGACTTCCTAATTACATGTAATTTGCTCTGTGGAATTGAAACAGATGGATTATAAAAATGATTCCATGATAAACAACTAAATGTGGTTACTACCTTCTGTACTTTCTCAGTTCATATTTTGGTTGTTTTTTTCTTTAAAGTAGATAATACTTTTTGTCAGGAGCAGTGCAAAATCTGCAGCTGCATTGGAAAGGCCATAGTGTTCTTTTATCTTTATTATAGGTGTCTTTTTAAAAACATAGAAAAAATAAAGCTTGCAAAGAAAAAAATGAACATTGTATGTTTTTAAAAAATATTGAAAGAACTAGTTAATTAGATTAAGGTTCTTTTCTAGTTGCCCATTTTTTAGAAGATACTTATTGATAGGAGCTAAGAAAGAAGGATATAAAAAGAAAATACCTAGGATGCAGAGAAAAAAGAACCCTCGTGCACTGCCGGTGGGAATGCAGACTGGTGCAGCCACTGTGGAGAACAGTATGGAGTTTCCTTAAAAAACTAAAAATGGAATTCCCATTTGACCCAGTAATCCACTTCTAGGAATATATCCCAAGAAACTAGAAACACCAATCAGAAAGGATATATGCACCCCTATGTTCATAGTGGCACAATTCACCATAGCTAAGATTTGGAAATAACCTAAGTGCCCATCAGCAGATGAGTGGATTAAAAAACTGTGGTATATCTACACAATGGAATACTCTGCTGCGGTGAAAAAAAAAAAAAAAAGAAGGAATTCTTACCATTTGCAACAGCATGGATGGAACTGGAGAGCATTATGCTAAGTGAAATAAGCCAGTCAGAGAAAGATAAATATCACATGATCTTCCTCATTTATGGAATATAATGAACAACATAAACTGATGAACAAAAACAGATCCAGAGACAGAGAAGCATCGGTCAGATGCTCAAACCTCAGAGGGAAGGTAGGGGAGGGTGGGGGTAAGGGGGAAAGATCAACCAAAGGACTTGTATGCATGCATATAAGCCTAGCCAATGGACACAGACAACAGGGGGGTGAGGGCATGAGTGGGGGGTGGGGGGCAATGGGGGGATAAGGACACATATGTAATACCTTAATCAATAAAGAAATTTTAAAAAAGAAAAAGAAAATACCTAGGTGAGGTGATTTGACAATCTCATGAAAGCATTACTGACAATGCACCTTTTCCAACATTAGTCAGCATAGTGCTGTGTATAAGTGCAATGCAAAGGAAAGTTAACACACATTGTTGGATGGTTGATCAAACATGATTCTTAGAATAGAATCAGACACTGATTCATTTTCCTCTTGAGATTCCATAATCTTAATATCAAAAACCAAAAACTCAGATGAAGTTGAATATTTATAATTGTTTCTACATTAAAAATCATAGGAGCCTATTATTAGATACATATGTTTTGCTTCACAGTCAATACTAAAGACATCACAGATTTAAACTGTATTTTCATAGATACTATAATCTAATATCAGATGTATAATATGTCATTGCTTTTCAAACATGAAAATTGATCTTTAATGCAATTAATATGGGATAATTTTCACGTCAAAAAAAGAAATGATATTGTGAGGTAAGATAAGATATGTTTATATTCAAATTGCATGATCCTAAACAATATCATTATCACAAAGAGATAGCTGTACTTCCATGAACACACACAAAAATAAATAAATAAATAAATAAATAAATAAATAAATAAATAAATAAGAATGGAAAGAGCATTCTCAATTTAAGATACTTCAGCAAAGGTTTATTGACAAAAAGACTGCTAACAAAGATGTGTGGGAATAGGTGTACAGGAACCACAATAAGTAGCACTGCAATGCTGGGTTAGCAGCAGCAGAGAGGATCACAGAGAATAAATCACTTTAAAAGAAGAAGGGAGCACTAACCTTAAGAAAGACACAGAGTGGCCAAGAAGATCTAGTAGGAAGCAAGTTTTGGATATTATACCTGACCCTTTTTTCCTCCTTACCTCCAATATTTTGAACACAAACAGAAGCCAAGAGTAGGTGGGTGTGGGGGTGTTACTGATATATTCAACACAGGCCATTCACTTGGATAAAAGCAGGTTATAGGGTGGAGTACAACTGGGGATGAGGGACAAACAGAAGATATCCACAACATATGATAGTCCAAATCAATCATATCAACAATGGGAGTGGTATTTTCAGTATTTGAGCTCTCCAGTAAAACTCACATGCATTGCTATATTTATAAAATTATTTCCTCTTCATATTAGTAGTGGCGTTATAGTATTTGTAATTACTTAAATACATAATGTATTTATGCTTTCACTAACATTTTAGAGTAGTGAAGAGGCCAGTAAAGATTTAGTTATGAATTGCAAGTATTGGATGAGATAAAGCAGAGAACCATTAGCTTAGATTTGTCACAATTTCTTCTAAGGCTGAGGAGGGCCTGTTGAAGCACATGGTATCCAATTTCTGTATGAAGTGGGAGTTCTGTTAATCAGAGAAAAAGAGAATGTTTCGTGTGAGGTAACAAGTGTGTCTTCTATGGTTCATAACAATAACAATTATAGTAATTAACAATCACATAATTAAAATGTAAAGCCCCCATAATGTGAAAGACATTTGATAAGACTTAGAGACAAAAAAAAATATGCTCCCTCCTTTCAAGTCATTGGCAGTCTTATTGCTGATGTAAAATAACAGGCCTTTTGAAGAACATTGAAGCAAGACAGAATGTAAGAAACTCACCCTTGCCAAAACCGGTTTGGCTCAGTGGATAGAGCGTCGGCCTGTGGACTCAAGGGTCCCAGGTTCGATTCTGGTCAAGGGCATGTACCTTGGTTGCGGGTACATCCCCAGTAGGGGGTGTGCAAGAGGCAGCTGATCAATGTTTCTCTCTCATCGATGTTTCTAACTCTCTATCCCTCTCTCTTCCTCTCTGTAAAAAAATCAATAAAATATATTTAAAAAAAAAAAAAAAAAAGAAACTCACCCCTAGAGCAGTGTCTGCAGTGTGGCCTTACTGCGCATCCTATTAAGGGAACATTCATATGATCTAATATTAACTGAGCATAGAGCAGCCTAAATAATAGTTTACTATCTTATTTATGAATTTATTTATTTACTAAGCAATATAAATTTCTAGATGAAAAGTCCACTATCCCTTCTGGGATTGGCCCAAGGAGAAGCTGAGGGTAGTTTCAAAGGGCAAATATAGACACACAGTAACTTTACCCTAGAAATATTCAGATTATCTGTCTCTAATGTCTACTTTTTTTCCTATCATCCAGGTAACAAGGTATTGGAGGTAAGCTTGGCACAAGTCACTATAGAGAATCTCTGCTGCCAACTTTTCATCCTAAGTGCTCTCAAAACACCATTTAATGGGGCTTCCTGAAATTCTACACAAGATCAATATGAAGCTCATTGATATAGCATTTTTTGAATTTACCATGTGTTCCTTTATTATACCTGGGATAGTTACCTATCTTCAGAATTTTAACATTTTAACCTCTTTTCATGACTCTCGAAACCATCAATATTATTTCCAACACAATTCCTAGAAGATTTTTTAATTGAGTATATTTATGTGACACTTGAACTCTTTTAGAACAATGAAAAACTAATACAGTCTCCTCCTCCAAACTAAACACACAATTACAAATTCTGAATCATTTTTGAGGGCCTTATACTCCATACCAGAGATCTCTTCTTTTATAAAGTTTAGCTTTAGAAATTATTTCTGTTAGCATCTATATGAATTTAACTGAAATCCTGCTATTGCCAGAATGACATAATATAATGGAGGGTAAAAACTGTCCAATTTTATTATTAGACTAGAGGCCTGGTGCACAAAATTCATGCACAGGGGTGGGGAGGTGTGAGTGTACCTCATCCCAGCCTGCACCCTCTCCAATCTGGGACCCCTTGAGGGATGTCCGACTGCCCTACTGGATCTGGCCTAAACGGGCAGTCGGACATCCCCCTCACAATCCAGGACTGCCGGTGAAATCGGGCCTAAATGGGCAGTCGGAAATCATTCTCATAATCTAGGACTGCTGGCTCCCAACTGCTCGCCTGCCTGTCAGCCTAATTGCCCCTAACCACTTCTGCCTGCCAGACTGATCACCCCCTAACCACTCCCCTGCCAGACTGATCAATGCCTAACTGCTCCCCTGCCAGCCCGATGGCCCCTCACTGCCCTCCTTTGCAAGCCTGGTCATTCCCAACTGCCATTCCCTACAGTCCTGGTTCCCCCCAACTGCCCTCCCCTGAAGGCCTGGTGCCCCCCAACTGCCCTCCCCTGCAGGCCTGGGTCCCCCCCAACTGTCCTCCCTTACAGGCCTGGTCACCCCTAACTGCCCTCCCCTGCTGGCCTGATCGCCCACAACTGCCCTCCCCTGCTGGCCATCTTGTGGTGGCCATCTTGTGTCCACATGGGGGCAGCCATCTTTGACCACATGGGGCAGCCATCTTGTGTGTTGGAGTGATGGTCAATTTGCATATTACTCTTTTATTAGATAGGATTCATTTGGAAATAGGAATATGTTTTTTCCCCTGTTTTTTCCTAATTAGGCAAAGATCCTAATTTCTCATGAAAAAATACAGGCTGAGTTAAGCATTCAGGCTCTGAGACTCTGAGAGACTTGATACAACAAGTGGACTTTAAGTAGTTTCTAAATTATAATGAAGACATCTATAATAATAAAACTAATATGCTAATTTGACAGCCAAACGACCTTCTGGTTGAAGCCTGGGCTGTGAGGGCTCAGCCCCTCGCATGAATTTAGTGCTTCAGGACTCTAGTATGAACATATCAGGGGAAGACTTCAACTGCTGACATTGCTAAACATTGCCTTTATGATATCCAAAGGAAACCATGTGGCCTTATGCTTGGACTCACAGAACAAGAACATTCATCTTGTTTGGATGTCACCAATGTAAACTTTTGTAATTATTAGTACAACTCTAATGTATTTAAGCTATCTTGTGAGTAGCACACATGAGTAAAAGAGCACATGTAAAGTTCATTATTTTTTGATTTGGCATTCTTCTGGATTAAATTTAGTACTTACTGTTGAACTCTCTCTTTTGCATATGATATGTGATAAATATCCATCCTACCTTCTAACTGTACATCAAGAGCTCCTTTCACAAGAGGAGATGAAGAGTCCTGCACCCACTAGGGATTATTGTGCTTAATTCTGCTCAGCTAGATCACTTTATAAACATGTATCCAAACAATGTTCTTCTGGATTCAGATTATTCACTCAAATGTGCCCTGAAAAATCTGATCACTTCCTGGCACTTGCAAAGCTAAATTAAAAAGTCACAAGTCTAGCATTCACAGACTTCGAATTCTGACCAAAATGAATAATAATAATTCTGTATTGCTGGGCTGGCATGGCTCAGTGGTTGAGCATTGATGTATGAATCAGGAGGTCACTGTTCCATTCCCAGTCAGAGCACAAGCCCAGGCTGTGGGCTTGATTGCTAGTGTGGGGCATGCAGGAGGCAGCAAATCACTGATTCTCTCTCATCATTTAGGTTTCTATCACTTTCTCACTCTTCCTTCCTCTCTGAAAACAATAAAAATATATTAAATAATTATTATTATTATGTATTTAATTTAAAAAGAGAGTTTTTGTTTTGTTGGTTTTTTTTTACACAGTCATATGCTGTGTTAATAACTGCCTTCTGGGAGCAAAATCATACACATCACAAATACATACCCTAAAAAGAAATATTTGTTATTCTGCTATGAATTCTATCTCTTATTATGCTTTAAAGATACTACAAATGTAAGCCATTACTATGTAGATGATATTTCTAGCAGGCCCCCAAAATAACATTTTATGAGATTTCAAATGCAATGATTATAAAACAGTAAAAAACTTAAGGAAATAAAGAAAAACACAGTATATATGCAGAAGGTAATAAGATACAAATTTGTAATTGTTAGGGTTTGTAAAAAGGAAAGAATTTTATTCTAAACACCAATTAAATCAGAACCACCACACAGGAAATAAAAGAACTATTAAACCATTGTGCCAACAATAAAAAAAAAAACCTCTCATGCATGACATAATTTAGCATTTGGATGGGGTGCAGGGGCACAGTGGAGGGGGTCAGTGGGGAAAAGGGGAATATCTGTAACACTTTCAACAATAAAGATAATTTTTTTAAATTTTCATGCAAATCCTTCCACCAAAATTAAGAAATGTATACACTATTGAGAAGACTTAAATCCCTGACCCCCAAAAAGCACTATCCTATCTAATAAAAGAGTAATATACAAATTAACCATCACTCCACTACACCCACAAGCCACGCCCACCAGCCACGCCCACCAGCCCATCAGAAGTGAATATGCAAATAAACCCAACCAAGATGGCTATGGCCACAGAGAGCAGGAGGGAGGCTTGGGTTTCCCCAGCAATGGAGGAAGCCAAGCTTTCAGCACACCCTGGCCGGCCCAGGACTCCAATTAAGGCTACAAAGTTTCAATTATAGAAGATACATAAATCCCAACAGAAATGGCTGCCACCACAGAGCAAGCAGAAGGCTTGGCTCTGCTCCAGGCTACAAAGTTTCAATTGTAGAAGATAAATAAACCCCAGATACCAGGTCCTCCACTTGGGTCACCAGAGGGCGTGGCCGGCCTGCAAACCACCACAGGCCCCTCACCCAGGCCGCCCCATGCCCCAAGGGAACCCCCACCCTGATCCTGGACATCCTTCAAGGCAAACCAGCCAGCCCCCACCCGTGCACCAGGCCTCTATCCTATCTAATAAAAGAGTAATATGCAAATTAACCATCACTCCACTACACCCACAAGCCATGCCCACAAGCCATGCCCACAAGCCAATCAGGAGTGAGTATGCAAATTAACCCAACCAAGATGCCTGCAGCCACAGGGAGAGCAGGAGGGAGGCTTGGGTTTCCCTGGCGATGGAGGAAGCCAAGCTTTCTGCACACCCTGGCCTGCCCAGGCCTCCGCTTAAGGCTACAAAGTTTCAATTATAGAAGATACATAAATCCCAATAGAAATGGTGGCAGCCACTGAGCTGGAAGAGCAGGAGTCTAGGGTTGCCCCCGGCGATGGAGGAAGCCAAGCTTCTGCAGCCCTGGCCTGCTTTGACCTCCACCTAAGGCCACAAATTTTCAATTATAGAAGATAAATAAATCCCATATACCTGCTTCCAGCTGGCCCTGGCCTCTGCTCAAGGAGGCACTGAAAAAAAAAAAAAAAAAAAAAAAAAAAAAAGCCCCTCACCCAGGCTGGCCACAAGCCCATGGGGTGAGGGTCCCTGGTGGGGAGCTTGGCCAGCCTGCAAAGAGCCATCAGCCCCTCACCCAGGCTGGCCAGGCACCCCAGTGGGGACCCCACACTGAAGGGGGTGTGGCCAGCCTTAAAACAGCCCTCAGCCCCTCACCCAGGCTGGCCATGCCCCCCACAGTGGTGACCCTCACCCTATGGGGGCATGGCCAGCCTGCAAACCACCACAGGCCCCTCGCCCAGACTGCCCCACACCCCAAGGTAACCCCCACCCTGATCTGGGACACCCTTCAGGGCAAACCAGTGGGCCCTCACCCATGCACCAGGCCTCTATCTATACTAATAAAAGAGTAATATGGTAATTAGACTGGGAGACCTTCCAGGAGACATTCTGGACGTTCTTCTGAACCAAGCCATGGTGGCAGGGCCAAGGGAGAGGCGGTTAGAGGCCAAGAGGGGAGGGTAGTTGTGGGTGATCAGGCCGGTGTGGGGGGGCAATGGGGGTGATCAGACTGACAGTGAGGGGAAGTTGGGGGTGAGCAGCCAGCAGGGGTACCAGTTGGGGTTGAGCAGGCCATCAGTGGGGGTCAATTGGGGGTAATCAGGACAGCGGGGGAGGGGCAGTTTGGAGTGAGTAGGCCAGCAGGGGGCCAGTTGGGGGCAAGCAGGCCAGCAGGGGAGGCAGTTGGGGGAGAGCACACTGGCACAGGAGCCAGTTAGGGGTGATCAGGCTGGTTGGGGGTGGCAGTTGGGGGCGAGCAGGTTCTGCAGGCAGAGTGGTTAGGGGCAATCAGGCAGGCAGATGAGTGGTTAGGAGCCAGCAGTCCCGGATTGCAAGAGGGATGTCCGATTGCCAGTTTAGGCCCGATACCTGTAAACCAGCAGTAGGACATCCTTCGAGGGGTCCCAGATTGGAGAGGGTGCAAGCTGGGCTAAGGGACACACCACCCCTCGATCAGGAGTTCGACCAGCAGGCAGGTCGGCCAACTGCCCATGTCCCTTCCCCCTGGCCAGGCTGGCTGGACCCCACCCATGAACAAATTCATGCACCTGGCCTCTAATATATATATATATATATATATATATATATACACACACACACACACACACGCACACACACACACTGAGTGGCCATATTATTATGTGTTCAGAGATCATAATAATCTGGCTACTCAGTGTAAGAGCTTATTATCTTCCAGTTCTTTCCACCGTCTTTACATGTGATATCTCATGCAATTTTTCCAAAAAAATTCTATGAGGTAAGTACTGACTTTATCATTTTACAGAGTAGGAAATAGAGTCATATAGAGAATAAATTGTACTGACACACAGATAATCAGTAGCATAACTGAGATTTGAAGTCACTGACTAGTAGAACGTAATTTAGGGAGGCAGTACAAGTGATGGTTGAAAGCATGGGCTCTCGTCAAATTCTGAGTCATCCCATTAGTAGCTGTGTGATTCTGTGATTTTTACCCCTTTGGGCCTTAATTTTCCGTATGAATCAATCTGTACCTTTCTAATAACCTGGTGAATATTACAGTAGTTTATGTTTGTAGGACACTTAGAACAGTACCTGACTCTTGATAAATATTAGCCATTTTATACCATTTTCTTCACCTGAGTAGTTCATGACCTGATTAAAATCAATGTCAACATGCATAAGTATATATAAAGACAACAGGATGAAATACAAAACCATATAAACAGCCCCATTTTAGTGGAAAATATATTTGAAAGTATGTGAAATTGAGAGGAGGAAAGGAAAGTCTCTAAGGATGAGATCACAATGGTGAATCAATCAGTAACTGGAAACTGTTGAGTGCCTGGAATGTTCTGATGGAGACCCTGAGAATTTAAAAACGTTTTGAGAGAATGAAATGTTGAGTATGATCCATAGGTCTTTGATGACTCAGTGGCTGGTGGCAGCTTTCACAAAGGATTGAGAAGTAACAGCCAGAAAAGTATGGGAAAAATCATTACAGTCTTATATTTATTTTTTAGTAGAAATTTAAGCAACACTTTCCAAATACTTGATCTTTTAACTGACCACTAGTTATTATTGGCTCTGAATTAACTTACTTTTCTGCCTGAAAAACTGCTACCCACTTATGGCTGGTTTGTTTCTTGCTATTATAACCAGACATGTCTGCTACTAGCTGAGTAATAGGTTTACCAAGGTGCCAAGTTGTTCCCCACCATATAGACACTATTTTCTCTTATCATTATACACACAACATTTAATTAAATATTATTAACACCAATAATGTGAATGTAATTGATAGTAAATGCTGTGATGATTAAATTGATGCCTTTTCAAAGATCACCACGTATTCAATGTTGGCTTTGGAGGATGTGTTTATAATAAATGCTGGTTTGCTTTAGTCATTCTGACACATGATTTTAATATAGGAGAGAGGCTTCAATCTTCCCCTGAAACTTAGAAAACATAAGAGGAGTGAATGGTGATTCAGAATCTGCACCACTTCAGCAAAAAACACAATTTACTTGAGTCAAACATTGTTATTTTACGGTATTACACTTACCTGTCAATATTTAAGATTTACAATTTAAAAAGAAGCACATTGGTTTCAGAAAATTACCATTGCATATATAAATTAATGGAGGAATCTACTTGAGCAAAGCAATTCTAATGATTTCCTTTATCAATGGTTCCCAAATGCAAGCCCATGGAAAGTTTACATAGGATAATTTGGAAGGACACGCCAAAGATATACATATGACCAGATCCCTAACCCAGAGCTCTAAGAGAAAGGTCAAAACCCTGCCCAATCAGATATAGATAGGTAGATAGATATCTTTATCGATATATCTATTACTATACTGTGTTGTCAGTGAAGATCTCTAACAGTGACTCTTTTTCTTTTTTTTAATATATTTTTATTGATTTCAGAGAGGAAGGAAGAGGGAGAGAGATAGAAACATCAATGATGGGAGAGAATCACTGACCGGCTGCACGCCCCCCACTGGGGATTGAGCCCACAACCCGGGCATGTGCCCTTGACTGGAATCGAACCCGGGACCCTTCAGTCCGCAGGCTGATGCTCTATCCACCGAGCCAAACTGGCTAGGGCGTGACTTTTTCTTTTAAATCAAATTTTATTGGAGTGACAATGGTCAACATGCACATATAGGTTTCATGTGTGAATTTCTAAGTTACACAATCTGTATATTGCACCATGTGTCCACCAACTAAAGTCAAATCTTCTCCTGTCACCTCATATAAGGACGCCTTTTTTACCCCCATCCCTCTCCCTCTGGCAACTACCACACTACTGTTTGTGTCCATAAGTTTCAGCTTTATATCCCATATATGAGTGAAATCATATGGTTTTTAGCTTTTTCTGTCTGACTTATTTCACTTAGCATAATGTTCTCAAGGTCCACCCATGTTATTGTAAACTAGAGGCCTGGTGCATAAAATTCATGCATGGTTAGGGTCCCTAGACCTGGCTGGCGATCAGGGCCAATCTGGCCCTTTTGGCTGCCAGCTGGGGTCTCCCTTCTCTGGCTGCCAGCTGCCAGCCAGGGCCTTCCTTCATTACATGCCGCCCCCTGGTGGTCAGCACACATCATAGTGAGTGATTGAACTCCTGATTGAACTCCTGAGGAGACACTTTGCATATTAGCCTTTTATATATATGGATGATGCTATTTCATCCTTTCTTATGGCTGAGTACTATTGTGTTGTGTATATGTATCACATCTTCTTTATCCAGTCCTCTATTGCAGGGCACTTTGGTTGTTTCCATGTTTTGGCCACCATGAATAATGCTGCTGAAATGAACATAGTTGTACATGTGTGTTTGTGTATAAATGAATTCAAATTTTTTTGGGTATATACTCAGGAATGGGGTTGCTGGGTTGTATGGTATCTCTATTCTTAATTTTTTGAGGAATTGCCAGACTGCTTTCCATAGAGACTCTTGATTTCACTGGATTTGACAATTAAAATTCTGGGAGATAGACTCTCATAACTGGCACTTACTGTTTACATCAAATACTAAAAGAATATTTTCAAAACTAAATATTGTCTTTTATGATAAGTAGGCAGAAAATTATTATGACCAAAGTTAGTCCATAGCTACAGAAACTTTCAAGACAAACAAATACACATTCTGTTTAATGATTAACAAGAAAGCACATGTCCTTATAAGAAAAAGTTTTGCTTTATTTGATACCAGATGATCTTCATTATTCAACAACAGAGAATTCCAGGATTTATAAGAGATTCCAGATTCTCAGGAAGCTGCAGTATTTCAACAGAACAGCCATGAGAGCAGGCAGGAAGTTAATTTTCATTTCAAGTGATCAGAATTTAGCAAACATCTTTCTTTTTTTGAAATTACAATGTACACTTCAATACTATCATGAATTAATACTTTTATTAGATAACAACTTAGGAACTTCATAATAAATGGACATTATAGCTTCCAATTGGAGCAACAATGTCTTGTATATGACAAGAACTACATGAAAGCACATTTTCAAGATTACAATGTCTTCCAGATATTTTACTTAGATTGCAAACTTTCTGAACAGCTTTCTCAGATTTTCACTTGTTCACATTGATGTCATCATTTTATCAGTTGTTAGAGAAGTATATTACATTAGTTTTCCAATGACTGTTTTGTATTATATAACCACTGCCATCTTGAGCAATAAAAATTAGGACTCATACAGTGAGATGATGTAGATGCTGGCCAGTGAAGTCTTGCTATGAATGGCACCGTTTTCCACCAACACCAAGGCAGACATACCTACTGCCATCTAGAGATACTGAAAAGGGAGAAACCATAGATGAAACAGCAATAATGAGTGGTTGGTGCAGAATAAATGGGCTACCCAGCCTCCTACTTAATCTGAATCCAAATAGATTCAAAGTGCTTATGCCATTTATGTCTCTTCAACAGTTCCAAATCTATTGATTTTCTGGGCTGCACCTTCCACTGCTATGGCTGCTAAGTGTATGGAAAATACCACTGACTATTTATAACCTGGTTCTGTGCCTTTGAGTACCAATGATGTAACTTGTGTGTTCCAGTTGTCTAACTTGGAGTTGACCTTAAATTGTACTTACTTTGATAAGGTAGAGATGTTAAGACTGTTTATTTCTTGAGTATTGTTATACTGATAATTTAGTTACTGAATTCCACAGTGAGACTAATAAATTTCCTGCTAATAAATAAATACTTCTTATAACTGAGACGCATTTTAACCAGATATGTTCCTTTGTCTTGCTATATACAAAAGTGTAGAGGTATAATGACCTATAACATTGTAATTGTCACCCAGAGACTGATGGGAATTCAGGCTACTGAGGCTTGTTTATGCATGGCACATTTCCCACCAGCAATTTTAGAAAGTTCATATATCTTTTGATATTTGGGTTACCTCTGAGAGAAAGAAACTCTGAACATAAGCTCAAATACCGTACAACTTTACTTAGAGCTGGACCTGTTCCAAAACTTTTGCATAAACTTGCTTAATCAGCAAATGTTGTTCATTGACACGTTTACTGTACAATACACACACACAAAAAAAGAGAGAGAAAAAACTCATGGACATGGACAACAGTGTGAGGATTGCAGGGTGGGGAGGAGAGGTGGGAGAATGTAGAGTATGGTATGGGGGAGGGGAAATAGTGAAGGAAGGAGACTTGACTTGGAGTGGAGAACATACAGTGTACAGGTTGTGTATTGTGGAATTATTCCCCTGAAACTTGTATAATTTTGTTAACCACTATCACCCCCAACAAATTCAATAAAAAAGAAAAAAAAAAAAAAAACAGGAGACTAAATTTTATATGTTGTGTTTTATAAAAGTTAATAAAAATGTATTTAAGCTTCTAACAAACACTGTTTTAGATTTTTTAACTTCAGGATGTACCAATAAGGAAATTTGTTCCAATTTTATTTAACTAGCCTCTTACAGGTGAGCTAATTAGTTATACATGACTAGAGACCCAGTGAACAAAATTTGTGCATGGGTAGGGTACCTCGGGGCAGCCTGCGGCAGTGGGGCCCTAGCTTGTGCCCCAAGCTTTGCAACCCCAGCTCGCAGCCCCAGCCTTGAAGCCCTGCAGCCCTGCCTGGCACCTTGCCTTGGCCTGGTGCTGCCCACTTGCCCTATCCCCTGCCACTGCCCTTGGTTGCTGTCTGCGGGGTGAGCAATCAGGGCCAGGCCACTGCCGCTGGTCACCATCTGCCGGGCGAGTGATTAGGGCCCACCTGGCTCCCTCAGCACCTGGGAGCTGGGCAGCAGCCCCACCCCCCATACTGCTGCTGGTTGCTGTCTGTTGTGTGATTGGTGGGGCAATCGGCCCCCTCTTGTACCTGCCTTGGCCTGGTGTTGACTGCTCACCTCCTCCACCATCCCGCTGCAGTCCTGCTCTTGTCGGGGCCCATCAGGGCTGGCAGCGCCTCCAATGCCACCACTGCCAGCACTGCATCACCAATGCCCGCCATGTTCCACGCCACCCCCTGGTGGTCAGCGCATGTCATAGCCAACAGTCGAACTCCTGGCTGTGAGGACAATTTGCATATTAGGCTTTTATTATATAGGATGTTATATTGGTGGCCATGGGTCTCACAAGAAGGTCTCAAGAGTGTTGCCCCACCTACAAAGGCATAAATGAACATACTTATAAAAATCAATTATTTAGAATGAAGAACTATGGTGGCCTACCTTTTCACTTGTAAGATCCAACTAATTTTACTAACTAATATTTTATCTTGGTGGATATTCATCTTATAAAGTTGTAAGGATAGTAGAATTTGAAACTTGCTGAAATCACACTAATTTAAATGTTCTATAGACTTTGATGGATGTAGCTCTTTGGAGCTAAGCTTTTGCCAATTAGACACCCCAAAAAATCTGATGGAGAATATTTTTTTAAATCATTATACCCCCTAAAATCAGGGTTACTGTTTTTAACATAAATATAAATAACTCATCCACTATCAGCCACTTTGAAGACATCAGTAACAACTTTTAGTGCCTGTCATGCTGGCATGATCCACACAAATAGGTGATCCACCATCTTCTGTCACACCTTTAGAAGATGCTGCCTGGTAAAGTCAAGTTTTGAAATTACCTCCCATCTGATAATTTTCTCATAAAAACATTTCCACTTAAAGGCTTGTATCTATTCGTTCCTCATTTTCACATTCACCCCATCCTTTGTCTCCTGCCTCTACCTCAGGATCAGTTCCCTGCAGCATTGCATATTCCTTTAAATCATTCAACACAGAGATATTACATGTGGAAAATAAAATATCTCTATCAACTTTTGTTTTATTAACCGATGTCTTTGCCTACTTACCTATACATAACTATTTATAAGGTCCATGTGCTGTTAATCCACATGCACTTTTAAAAGACTTTTCTTCAGAAGCAAAATTGTGCAAAATTTAAATTCTGTTATTGTTACTATATAGTGCTTCCATCTGTGTTTCACAATTTATAAATTGAAGCAATCAATGTCTAGTTAGATAGGATTTATAATATAAGGTCAAAGTTTGCTACAGAAAACTTTATTCATCTGTCCTGTGGCTGTTTATATGATTTCATATATACCAGTAACTCTGGAAGCCTGGAGGGGTAACTATATTAAACAAAGGAAAGGTTGCTCAAACTTTAACAACCAGCTAAATGCAGAAGCTCACCCATTTTAACACCCATAAGCATTCAAGAATTAAACATATCCACTGATTTAAAAATAATATCATCAGAGTATGAGAAAACGTAAAATAATCCATTTTAACTTTTGCAATTTTTTAACCAGAGAGTGCTTATATCTTAACTTCCTTAGTGTCCTTTGAGATTAAAAACAACTTTTTAATAATCCAGATAAATTAATGTTGGCATTTATATGAGGCACGCTTTAACCTCTTAAAAACATTTTGAGAACTCAGCCACAGATCACCATAATGCAGGCTAGTAATAAATGGAAATAATGAGTTTATTTTAAAGTTTAAACCAATGATAGCTTGATTAGGAATTTTTGTTACCCTAGAATGCATAATTAGTTCTAGAGGTGAAATTAAAGACAAAATCACTTCACATATTAGTAAAAATCAAATGAGAACATCTATACTAATAATAGACAAATATGTAAATTGACCATTTCTCCATGATGCCCACAGGATGAGTATGCAAATTAACCCAACGAAGATGGTGGGCCTATGGGCAGTGCATACGCTAGCAGGCGCCCAGTGGCCAGGGATGGGGTGGGATGCCCACTCGCCCTTAGTGTAGCTGGGGTGACGCAGCGGGCATCCCTGGGACCCTGCCTGCTTCGAGCCTGTGGCCAGTGCATGTGCACATTAGCGCCAAGCGGCCAGGGTCCTGGGGACGCCACTGGAGTGTCCGGTCCTGTCAGCCTGGCCTGGGGGTGGCTGGAGTTCGCAGTCCTTTTGGTTTGTGCAGCCCCTGGACCGGAAGCGGAAACCAAGAGTGCGGGGAGCACCAGGAATTCTGGGAATTGTAGTTCTGGTGGCAGATGCATTGCAGGATCTCCTAGACCAGTGATGGCGAACCTATGACATGCATGTCAGCACTGACACGCATAGCCATTTCTGATGACATGTGGCCGCATGCCGAGGATGAAACATTTGCTGCTCCTGAGGATGAAACATTTGCGACTAGAGTCTTGGAGTTAGTTTTTTCCTCAAAGTGACACACTACCCGAGTTATGCTCAGTTTTTTGGCGAAGTTTGACACATCAAGCTCAAAAGGTTGCCCATCACTGTCCTAGACACTAGAGCAAAGTGAGCCTGGAGCAAGTTCCTGTTGTGGGTGGGGAATGGAGGGAAAGCAAAGGTGAGAGACATAAGTGAAGTCAGAGTGTCGAGGAAAAATTAAAGGGAAGATATCCTGCAAGTTCTAGGAAATCTCCACCAATGGAGCAAAGAAAAAAAAATGACCTCTATTATTCTATGAGCACCAAACCAAACTGGGTTGGGGTCTCAGACAATTTGCTCATATGATTGCAAAGACCGACAGAAACTCCCGGATTGGAGAGGGCTCCCCGAGGGCTCCCAGATTGGAGAGAGTGCAGGTTGGGCTGAGGGACCCACCCCCCATGCACAAATCTTTATGCACTGGGCCCCTAGTCCTATCTAATAAAGAGGGAATATGCTAAGTACCCTCATGCCGTTGCAAAGATGGCAGTGCCCACAGCCAATAAGGAGGGAATATGCTAATTGACTGCCCCACCCTCAAAGATGGTGGCACCCACAGCAAATAAGAAGAGAATATGCTAATTGACTGCCCTGCCCCCTCCAGTGCGTGAATTTTCATGCACCGGGCCTCTAGTAACTTTATAAATTGCTACTGGCCCTTTGCTATTAAGAATCAATGAGCATGTTTTCATATGTCTCTTGGCCTTCTGTATGCCCTCTTTCAAAAAGTGTCTATTTAGGTCCTTTGCCCATTTTTTTATTGGAATCTTTACCTACCTTTTGTTAAGTTGTATGAGTTCCCTGTAAATTTTGGAGATTAAACCTTAATCAGATGTAATATTGGCAAATATGTTCTCCCATGTAGTGGGCTTTCTTGTTGTTTTGTTGATGGTTTCTTTTGCTCTGCAGAAGCTTTTTATTTTGATGTTTATTTTCTCTTTAGTTTCCATTGCCCAAGGAGCTGTATAAGTAAAGATATTGCTACAACATATGTCTGATATTTTGCTGCCTAAGGTGTCTTCTAAGATATTTATGGTTTCCCCTCTTACATTTAAGTCCTTTAACCATTTAGAGTTTGTTTTTTGTGTATGGTGTAAGTTGGTTTCTAGTTTCATTATTTTGCATATATCTGACCGATTTTCCCAGCACCACTTATTGAAGAGACTGTCTTGATTCCATTGTATGCTCTTGCCTCCTTTGTTAAATATTAATTGAGCATAATGGCTTGGATCTATTTCTGGGTTCTCTGTTCTGTTCCATTGGTCTATATGTCTGTTCTTGTGCCAGTACCAGGCAGTTTTGAGAACTGTGGCTTTGTAATATAGCTTGATATCTGGTATTGTGATCCCTCCAGCTTTATTATTCTTTCTAAGGATTGCTGTAGCTATTTGGGGTCTTTATTTATTCCAGATGAATTTTTGAAGAGTTTGTTCTATGTCTGTGAAATATGCCATTGGTATTTTAATGGGAATTGTATTGAATCTATAAATTGCTTTGGGTAATATGGACATTTTAATGATGTTGATTTTACCAATCCATAAACATGGCATGTTCTTCCATCTGTTTATGTCTTCCTCTATCTTTTTTTTTCAATGTCCTATAGTTTTCTAAGTACTGGACTTTTACCTCCTTGGTTAAGTTTATTCCTAGGTATCTTAATTGTTTTTGGTGCAATGGAAAATGGGATTGTTTATTTAATTTCTCTTTCTGTGAGTTCATTATTGGTGTATAAAAAAGCCATAGTTTTCTGGGTGTTAATTTTGTATCCTGCTACATTGCCAAATTCATTTATTAGGTCTAGTAGTTTTTTGATGCAGTCTTTGGGGTTTTCTATGTACAATATCATGTCATCTGTGAATAATGACAATTTTACTTCTTCTTTTCCAATTTGGATGCCTTTTATTTCTTCTTCTTGTCTGATCGCTACGGCTAGCACTTCCAGTACTATGTCAAACAGGAGTGGTGAGAGTGTGTATCCCTGTCTTGTTCCTGTTCTTAGGGGAAATTGTTTTAGTTTTTGCCCACTGAGTATGATGCAAAACAAAAAAAAACAATGAGGTACCATCTCACACCTGTCAGAATGGCTATCATCAACAAATCAACAAACAGGTGCTGGCGAAGATGTGGAGAAAAAGGAACCCTCATGCACTGCTGTTGGGAATGCAGATTGGTGCAGCCACTGTGGGGAAAAATATGGAGTTTCCTCAAAAGTTTAAAAATGGAACTCCCATTTGACCCAATAATCCCACTTCTAGGAATATATCCCAAGAAACCAGAAGCACCAATCAGAAAGAATGTATGCACCCCTATATTCATAACAGCACAATTTACAATAGCTAAGATTTGGAAACAGCCTAAGTGCCCATTGGCAGATGAGTGGATTAAGAAACTGTGGTACATCTATTAGTACACAATGGAATACTACCTGCTATAAAAAAGAAGGAACTTTTATCATTTGCAACAGCGTGGATGGAACTAGAAAGCATTATGCTAAGCGAAATAAGCCAGTCGAGAAAGATAAATATCACATGATCTCACTCATATGTGGAATATAATGAACAACATAAACTGATGAATAAAAATAGATCCAAAGACAAGGTAACACTGAACAGACCGTTCAACCTCAGAGAGAAGGCAAAGGAAAGGGTTAGAGATCAACCAAAGGACTTGTATGCATGCATATTAGCATAACCAATGGACATAGACACTGGGGCGGTGGGAGGTTGTCCTGGGAGATGGGAGTGGGAAATGGGGAGGGGGTCAATTGGGGAAAAAGGAGACATATGTAATACTTTAAACAATAAAAAAAAAAAGAAACAACTTTCAAGTGAGTAACGGTGAACAATTTAATATGCATCCTAAAAAAGAATTCCGTCCTGCTTCTTTACACTATAAGTCCATATTTAAGGCAGGTTTATTTCACAGCTTTTATCAACCTTTAACATGGCCCTGCTTCATGAGCTGTGTCTTGGAACTTTGTGGGGAAGATCTAGTTACTGAGAACCCAGCTGGGGGCAAAGAAAGGCCTGGCTTTGACATAAGTTCTCACAAGGAGTGGGACACCAGCTGCAACACTGACCACCACCCCCCTTCCAGATTTGGTAAAGAAGGTCCTTGTAAAGAAGTAATACAGATTAAACTATTTCAATTGCATTGAAGATGAATTGATTGGCAGTGATGTCTAAGATGAAAAAGCATATCACTCACAAAAGTAAGTTTAGAATAGTCAGTACTTTGAAATTCAGACAGAAATTGGGCCTGTCGCTAGACTGAAACTAGCAAGAAGGAAAGTTTATAATTCAAATACTCAGAAGAATACAAAGCAAAAGGCTATATATTCTGGGGTTTCCAGGCAGTGAACAACGGGATTACTGAACCAATTACCGAAATAGAAACTTAAGAACAGGATTTGGGGAGGGTGGGCAAGAGCTTACTTACCAAGTCATTGAGGTAATTATGAGGAAGACAGTTGTAGCAAAGAAGGTCATGGGACAGGAAACAAATGGTTTAACATCATGATCACAACCGGAATACCCCATAACTGTCAGAGGTGATGCAGAAAAAATTTCAAATGTGAGCTCTTTCAACAACTCTGCCATAGTCAGATTGGTCCTAGAGACAGGGAGGCAAGTATTAGACTACAGTTAATTATGTGTTAGAGGACTGTGTGGGGCTTAAAGGACAAGGCTGTGAATTGGAGAGCATCATTAAAGCTGAAAACTAGATGCGGTCTTTAAACCACACAGGGGGATTTGGCCTTTGTTGCTATCTGCCAGTAGCTGCCAATAGTTCTCAATCAGAATCTCCTGGAAGGATGGTGAAACCACAGTTGTCCTGTTCAGTCATTAGAGAAACACAAATTACAGCAAGGTGGGCAAGGTGGGGCCAGGCATGTACCATGCCACCGGCCCCTCCTGGAAAGGCATCATGACTCTGGGAGAGGTAGCTCTATTCAACTGTAAAACAGACCGAGACCAGCCATGTACCAATACATCTTGCAATTTACTCTTCATCAATATGTCCAATAGCAATGTGTCTTTTACACACTTCAAAAGTTAAAAATTAGAAACATGCAATCCAATGACATTCATTTGCCCTTGGCTAATATATCAATCTGGATGCTTCCGGCTTGCCCTTGATTGGTTAGAATTTTACGTAGATTAGAGGAGAATTCAAATTTGGTCATGTAATTTTTTAATGCACTCAACTCAGCCATTGACCTACTGTCTTGGTGTTTAAAGCACAATCTATTTAAACACACCTTTCTACCTGAGACAATTCTGCCCTTGTTTTCCTTATGGACTATAAATAGTATTTGGAATAAGTAATGCAAAAAAAAACAGCATACATAATACCAAATATCTGTTTGAATGTTTTGTGTTGCTTTTATTATTATTGAGTTGTGTAGATTAAAGTAACTGTCTAAAATTTAAGGAATGCCTGCAAATTGAAGAACAATTCTTGCTAAAAGGCTGCCCTCTTGTGACAATGTATTGTATGTACTACTGGAAAATCAGCCTCATACCTACTTGAATCAAACTGATAATGCTATTAAAAATAAAACCTTGATAAAGTTTTTAATTTAAAATGTGTATTTCTTGCTTATATGGTAACTTTGTATAATGAATAATACATATTAGACAGATGTTCCAGGGAACTGAAAATTTAAATGCATCTCAGTATTTAACTCACTTAATGAATTTATTTCTAACATATACAACCCACTTCTCTGCTCTTAATAAATAAATTAGTCAAATTTATCTATAGATTGAGGTGTCAGTGGCATATATCATAAAATGTAATAAATTAAGTTGTCATCTATGTTATCGTAGCTATGAATGTCACCCTCAGAATGAATAATTAGTTAAACAATAAACATTACTAATGGAAAGATAAATTATATATATACATATACATATATATATATATACACACACACATATATATATATACATATATATATGTATATATATATATGATTTTTCCCAGGAATAAATAAAAATGACATATTGAAATGTCCAGAGTGGGCTGGGGTCACGCACCTATGACATGAGGCCATAATGTACCAAAAGAGATTTTATTCCAGGCACCTGTGTGCAGGTGGGCTGAGACAGAGAAAGGCATCAGCAAAGAGAGCAGGGAGAGGTAGGTTTTCATTAATTTTTGCTGGCTGCAGCCGCTCTGCTGATGTAAGGGTCTGGTCTGTCCTTGGTTCCTCCCATGTCAGGTGTCTTCTAGTTATCTGAGCTATGCTGTGCTCAAGGCTGCAAGCTTTCTGCAAGACATCTGCTAAGCACAATAAGTTTTTCTCTGCCCCATTTTATTCTATTTAACCCTTTAAAACATAAGATCTCTTATCATGATCTCTCTTTTTAAAAAAATGAACAAACAAAAAATACCCTTATTCTAGAGAAGAAATGTCAGAGATATGCTGTAGTTTGGGCCTAGAGAGTATAGATATAACTCATTTAGGATATATATGTTTGGCAGGCATGAATTTGCAAACCACTTCTACTAGTAATCCTTCAAATAGCTTGTATTGTGTTCTGTAAAATAAACCCCATGAAATTTTCAAGTGGATGGTGAGCAATTCTTAACTGTTTCTCTTGTGTTGTCCCTTACTCCACTGGAGACCACTTACAGAACTTCCACTAGGTTTTCCCTTTAATGGAGCTGGAATGGAGGTGAGGGTCTCAACATGTTTTAGAGAAGGGATGGAGAAAATTATGCCACATTAGAGGGCTACATTTTCATAAAATATGAACTTTGCTTTTGCTCTCATCAGACTGTTGTAGCAAAACTTCAGCACATCATCTACGTCCTTGCTCACCTAACATCTTTTATCTTCCTTCCTCGGCATGTCCAGGACCCCAGCAGAGAGGTTATTAATAACCTTTCCAGTAAGGTACATGAGAGACATCTTTAGAAAAATCACAAATACGCCCTGTCCTTACACAAGAATGTTAAATA
Organism: Ia io; assembly: GCA_025583905.1. Classification (NCBI taxonomy): domain Eukaryota; kingdom Metazoa; phylum Chordata; class Mammalia; order Chiroptera; family Vespertilionidae; genus Ia; species Ia io. Next base: position 13,906,786 of record JAJQQW010000009.1, on the reverse strand, counting down.
CCTTCTGACTGGAATAATTCATTTTCTATGACAATACAGAAATCATAGAATCTGACCTGCCTGCATTACGTCTTCCCTTCCTGCCTCATAGTCTGTAAAGCACCAAGATATATTTTTCTATATATATATCTCCTTGCATATACTAATCCCTAAACATTCAAGAACCAATGTAATCATCTCTATTATCAGTCACACCTTCCCTAACTTCCTCCACTGCAGCCGATACTCAGATTTTTCCACACCACACCTTAGAATAATAATTATTTCTGCAAGCATCACACAGTATTGCGGCATATACAACACAAGTCCCTTGAATCAGGAATTTGAACTTTCCCCATTTTGCATTCCAAGAGATTGATTGCAATGTTTAAGTATACAGTAACCCCACTCCTTTTAAGGAGATGCATGATGAATATTTGAGTGTTTGCAAAATATTTTAAAGCTGAAAAAGCAAGTCTTCAGAGATCTATTCTAAAAATGTTTCAACGAATAACCAGCACAAGATAGAAGATGAACAAAGTTGGAGGACTGACACTATCCAAATTCAAGAATTACTATAAAATTATAGGAATCAAGATGGTGTAGGAAAAGAACAGACTAATAAATCAATGGATAACAGAATAGAGAATCCAGAAATGGACCACGTAAATATAGTAAAATGATTTTTGACAAAGGAGCAAAAACAATACAATGGAGAAAATGGTGCTGGAAAAACTGGACATCCATATGCAAATAAAGAAATCTAGACAAATGCCTCACCTGTCACAAAAATTAACTCAAAATAGGTCATAGACCTAAACATAAAGTGCAACACCATTAAACTTCTCCAGGATAACTTAGAAAAAAGCTTAGATGACCTTTGGCATGGCCTTGACTTTTAGATACAACACTAAAGGCATGATCCATAAAAGTAATAACTGACAAATTGAACTTCATTAAATTAAAAACTTTTGCTCTTTGAAAGGAAATGAGACAAGCTACAGACTGGGAGAAAAATACTTGTAAAAAACACATCTGATGAAGGACTTATCCAAAAAAGAATTCTTAAAACTCAACAATAAGAAAAAAAAAATTGAAAAATGTCCAAACACCTAAACAGACACCTTACCAAAGATATAAGGGTGGCAAATAAGCATGTGGAAATATGCTGGACATTATATGTCACCATGGAAATGCAAATTAAAACAACAGTGATATTCCACTACACATCTATTAGAATGGCCAAAATTCAGAACACTGACAACACCAAATGTGGGTGAGGTTGTGGAACAACAGGAACTCTCATCCATTGCTGGTGACAATGCAAATGGCAAAACCATTTCGTAAGACAGTTTGGCAGTTTTTTACAAGCCTAAACATATCTTACCATATGACCCAACAATTGTGTTACTTGGTGTTCATCCAAAGACATTGAAAACATATGGCTATACAAAAACATACACATGGATGTTTATAATAGTTTTACTCATAGTTTCCAAAACTTGGAATCAGGTTAGCTGTCCTTCAGTGGGTAAATATATAAAGCAACTGTGATATATCTGGGTAATGAAATATTATCCAGTACTAATAGTAAATGTTTGTTTTCTTGACTTGGTCATCCAGCACTGTTGGTTGCCATCATCATATCTCTGGGGAGTCTTCCAAATCATTTTGCTTTACCCAGTATAAAACTGTGTCTATATACAAGTCTATAAATTTATCAAGTGTTTATTTTTTGGTACAGCTTGTTGGGGGAAAAGGTTGAAATAAGATTGTCCCTATGTTCAATAACTCACTGTTAACAGAAACAGTATGTTGTCTTTTAGAATGAAAGTTTCTTGGGGACAGTGTCCTAGGTAATGTGGTTCTGAGAATACATTTAGTTTGATCATTAAAATAAAATATATTCTTAATAAATTCTAATTTTCTCACTTTGTCTCTCTCTCATCCTATATCTCCATACTTAAATAGTGTCTTGCTAAGAGTAAACCTACTTTCTAGTTCTCCATTTGCCATTTACTTTGACAACCCTTATCTGAAAAGATGTTTTCCCAATTAAATATGTCTATCAAGGGTTACAGGTAAAATAACACTAACAAATATTGGAGAGTAAAAAAAAAAAAAAAATTGAAAACCATGACAACTTCAACTGACAAAATCCAGTTATTTCAGAATCTGGGCCTGCAGTAGATTTTTTTAGAAAAACCTTTAAATGGTCTCTCTACCCAGAGAGTTATTAAGGCAAGACCTGAAACTTAAATTCTTCCATGTGTTTAGAGTGTTAATGAATGTTTTAATATTTTAATGATATAGTGGAAAAAATTTTAAATTTAGTTCTAAATGAAAAGTATTCTTAAATACTATATTAAAATCTGGTTTTACTTTATTCTTTGAAAAGAGCTTAAGACATGGATACTTTTAAATTTGTTGTACAAGGGGAGCTCTCTGATCTCTAACCAGAACCACTTTTAACATTTTGTTCTTCTAAATAGCCTGCACACACTGGTCTCTGCCCACTCTTCCCCAAGTAAGCTAAAAACTTACTGTTCCACTTATTTAATTTTTCATTTATTATTCAACATGTATTTATGGAGCCCCTGAAACAGGCCAGTCATTCACATGGACCCTGAAAATACAAATATGTATAATACAAAACTTCCTATCTCAGGAAAATTCCATTCTAGTGATGGATACAGACAAGTAAGCCCAGAGTTTTAATGCCTTGTGCTGTAACAGATATAAAATGCCATCTCTGGGAAACAGAAGAAGAGGCAAAGGCAAAGGAAGGAGTGACACTGAGAGAGATAACAAGTTAACCATGAAAAAATCCAAGAAAGGGCCCAAGAGAGAAGAAAGGTGTGAGGGCAAATTATGAGTTAAGAACTGGAAGGAGCTAATGGAGGTAAAGTATAAAGCTGGAAGAATATTCCATAGGGTCCTAGTGAATCTGAATGAGTGATCTGTTGTTTGAATCTTCAAACACTGTCTGTAATATTATGTTACATTTTAAGCACTTTATCATTACTGCTAATCTACATGCAAATACATTCTTCCATGTCCCTGTGAGATATAATTCAAATCCTAGACAAGAGCCTAGGATTCCAAAAATGTCAGCCATGATACAGAAATCCAAAACCAATTCATCAATACCATCTGAATCACCAGCTATTCACCTCCACTCCCATATCTCCTTCTTTTTGCATGTACCACGTGTTCAAAGGAACAAAGAAATTATGAATAAAAAAGTTATCTGTGCTTTGAAATACTACATTTTGTAGCTCCATAGTCATTCCCCTACTGTTTTCTAACAATGTTGTTTATGCCGCCTGGAGGAGCAGGTTGTATTGTCAGAGGCAGAACTCAGGTATATGGTAACTTTTAGCAGTGTGTTTATCCTGAGATCCTAAAAGCACACGTCAGAAACCAGTGTATGTGCCTGGAGATTTGCTGGGATGGTCACATTCAGCAAGCCTCATTGCAGTTGGCAGGGACTCACCAGCCACATCAGTTTCTGAGCCAGGATTCCCCTTTTTGCCTATGCTTCTTTCCCATAGGATTTGACTTCTAATTGACCCAGCCACCCATTTATTTATTCACCAAAACTTACCTAATGCCTATTATATAATCAACTAGGGGCCCAGTGCATGGATTCATGCACTGGTAGGGTCCTCGGCCTGGCCAGCTCATGGGGGAGGGGTCGCACAGAGGGAGTATCCGTGGGAGAGGCTCATGCCACTGTAGCTTCACTCACCAGCCGTGAGCCTTTCTGGTGCCAGTTGGTCAGCTAAGTGGCGCTCCTCCTGTGGGAGCGCACTGACCACCAGGGGGTGGCTCCTGCATTGAGCGACTGCCCCCTGGTGGTCAGTGTGTATTATAGCTACCGGCCAGTCGTCCAGTCATCCGGTCATCCGGTCGCTTAGGGTTTTATATAGATAGATAGATAATCAAATCACAACAATTCAAGTTGGAGTTAAAACTGGTAGATAATAAGTAGTCATTTTGTATTTGCTATTACTATAATGATGTAAAAAATAAAACAACAGGGTTCATGTATAAGCCATAAATGTTATGACTTACAAAACTTTTATGAATATAATTAACTAGTAGTAAGTAGTTTTACATAGCTGTGCCTCATCTGTATTGGACACACATGATTAAACAATTATACAGTAGATTAGAATGATATTATAACCTCTCTGGGTGGTGCAATTTATTTTTTAAGTATAGCTTATTAAAATAAATATAGTCCATTTGGCCTTTGATTATTTCCACTTATCATATCAGTTGACTACTCTGGGTAACAAAGTTATGATTTATGGCTTTGTTATTGATTAATTTTTAATATAAAATTGTATTATTCAGTGGAAACACAAAGAAGTCATATAAATAAAATAGGTTATATATTATTTAATTAGATAAATCCTAAAATTAACTTTAAAATAATCAAACTAGTCCTGGCCAGTGTTGATTCCCAATCAAGGCCATACACCTGGTTGCAGTTTAGATCCTTGGCCCCATTATGGAGGCAACCAATCTATGTGTCTCTCTCACATCGATGTTTCTCCCTCTTTCTCTCTCTCTCTCTCTCCCCCTTCTTCCCTCCCACTCTCTCTAAAAATCAATGGAAAAAATATCTTCAGGTGAGGATTTTAAAAAATAATCATCATCATCAAACTAAATTGATTTTATAGGTTTATTGTTAACTTTTTTTCAATTACCATGGACATTTAATATTATATTAGTTTTAGGAGAATTCATAGTGGTTAGACATTTATATAACTTAAAAAGAGATCCCTTAATAAGTAAGTCTTGTACCCATCTGACACCATATTGTTATTACAATATTATTGACTCCCTAAACTATACTTTACATCCCTGTGACTATTTTGTAACTGCTAATTTGTACATCTTAATCCCTTCACCTTCTTCACCCAGCCCTCCAACCCCCTGCCATCTGGCAACTACAAGTTAGTTCTCTGTATCTATGAGGTGTTTTTTTTTCTTTTTTGTTTGTTCATTTATTTTGTTTTTAGGTTCCACATATAAGTAAAATCATATGGCATTTGTCTTCCTCTGACTTATTGCACTTAACATAATACCCTCTAGTTTTATCCATGTCACAAATAGCAAAATTTCATTCTGTTTTTATGACTGAGCAATAGAATAATATTTAATACTAGAGGCCCAGTGTGCGAATTTTGTGCATGGGGAGTGTGTGTCCCTCAGCCCAGCCTGCACCCTATCCAATCTAGGACCCCTCGAGGGATGTCCTATTGCCCGTTTAGGCCCGATCCCGGTAGGATTGGGCCTAAACGGGCAGTAGGCCATCCCTCTCACAATCCAGGACTGATGGCTCCCAACTGCTCGCCTTCCTGCCTTCCTGATTGCCCCTAACCGCTTCTGCCTGCCAGCCTGATTGATGCCTAACTGCTCCCCTGCCAGCCTGATTGATGCCTAACTGCTCCCCTGCCAGTCTGATCACCCCTAACTGACCTCCCCTGAAGGCCTGGTCACCCCTAACTGCCCTCCTCTGCAGGCCTGGTCACCCCTAACTGCCCTCCCCTGCAGGCCTGGTCCCCCCCAACTGTCCTCCCCTGCAGGCCTGGTCCCCTCCAACTGCTCTCCCCTGCAGGCCTGGGTCCCCCCCCAACTGCCCTTCCCTGCTGGCCTGATCGCCCCAACTGCTCTCCCTTGCAGGCCTGGTCCCTCCCAACTGCCCTCCCCTGCTGGCCATCTTGTGGAGGCCATCTTGTGTCCACATGGGGGCAGCAATCTTTGACCACATGGGGGCAGCCATCTTGTGTGTTGGAGTAATGGTCAATTTGTATATTACTCTTTTATTAGATAGGATAGAGGCCTGGTGCACGGGTGGGGGCTGGCTGGTTTGCCCTGAAGGGTGTCCCGGATCAGGGTGGGGGCTCCCTTGGGGCATGGGACGGCCTGGGCAAGGTGCCTGTGGTGGTTTGCAGGCCGGCCACGTTCCCCCCCTCCCCCCCGGTGACCCAAGCGGAGGCACTGGTATCTGGGATTTTTTTATCTTCTATAATTGAAACTTTGTAGCCTTGAGTGGAGGCCAGGGAAGGCCAGGGCAGGCAGGAAGCTTGGCTTCCTCCATCACCAGGGGCAACCCAAGCCTCCTGCTCTCTCCAGCTCTGTGGCGGCCGCTTGCCGCTGCCACCTGCCGCCGCCTTTGGTAGCACTGCTGCAGAGGCCAGAAAGGCTCCCGCAGCTGCGCCAGCTGTGAGCCCAGCTTCTGGCTGAGCTGCATTGAGCATCTGCCCCCTAGTGGTCAGTGCATGTCATTCTGGTCCACCAGTCAGAATGGTCACTTAGGCTTATATATAGAGAGAGATTATTATTATTATTTTGCAGTTCTGATTGGGTGTTTTCTGCTACCTTATCTTGCAAATCACTGACTTGATCCTCTGCTTCATCTAATTTGATGTTGATTCTACAAAATGTAGTCTTCATTTCAGTTATTGCATTCTTCATTTATGACTGGTTCTTTTTAATAATTTCTATATACTTTTTACATTTCCTCTTTGTTGAAATTCTCACAGAAATTATATATTATTTGCCTAAGTTTATTGAGCATTCTTATAACCAGTGTCTTTGAACTTTGCATCTGTTAGATTGCTTGCCTCTATTTGGTTTAGTTCTTTTTTTCTGGAATTTTGTTCTATTCTTACATTTGTTTATTTGGTTCTTTGTTTGTTTTAATCTTTGTTGATTCTACCACTCCATGAACATGGCATATTCTTCCACTTGTTTATATGTTCTTCTATCTCTTTTTTCATGTAGTTTTCTGGGTACAAGTATTTTACCTCCTTGGTTAAGTTTATCCCTAAGTATCTTAATTTTTTTGTTGCAATGGTAAATGTGATTGTTTAGTTTCTCTTTCTGAGACTTAATTATTGGTGTATAAAAATTCTATTGATTTCTAGGTGTTAATTTTGTATCCTGCTAAGTTTCTGAACTCATTTATTAAATTTAGTAGTTTTTTAATGGAATCCTTAGGGTTTTCTATGTATAGTATCATGTGATCTGGAAATAATGAGAGTTTCCCTTCCTCTTTTTCTATTTGGATGCCTTTTATTTCTTTTGCTTGTCTGATCACTATAGCTAGGACTTCCAGTACTATCTTAAACAAGCATGATGAAAGAGAGCATCCCTGTCTTGTTCTGTTCTTAGGGGAAATGGTTTTAGTTTTTGCCCATTGAGTATGATTTTGGCTCTAGGTTTGTCATGTATGGCTTTTATAATGTTGAGGTATGATCCCTCTATTCCCACTTTGCCTAGGATGTTGGATTTTGTCAAATGCTTTTTCTGCATCAATTGATATGATCCTGTGATTTTTGTCTTGCAATATGTTAATGTGATGTATCACATTCATTGATTTGTGAGTATTGTACCAGCCTTGCATCCCTGGCATAAATCAGAATTGGTCATGGTGTATGATCTTTTTAATGTATTGCTGGATCCCATTTATTAACATTTTGTTCAGGATTTTTGCATCTATGTTCATCAGGGATATTGGACTATAGTTCTCTTTCTTTATGGTTTCCTCTGGTTTTTGGAATTAGGGTAATGCTGACCTCATAGAAAAAGCTTAGAAGTGTTCCTTCCTCTTGAATTTTTGGAATAGTTTGAGGAGGATAAGTGTTAATTCTCCTTTTAATATTTAGTAAAACTCCACAGTAAAGCAGTCAGGACCAAGGCTTTTGTTTCCTGGAAGTTTTTTTTTTTTTTTTTTTTACTGCTTCAATGTCATCAATTGTTATTGGCCTATTCAAGTTTTATGATTCTTCCTGATTGAGTTTTAGAAGGTTGCATTTTTCTAGGAATATGTCCATTTCATCCAAGTTTTCAGAATAAAGTAGCTCATAGTATTTTTGGAATAAAGTAGTTCATAGTATTTTTTTTTACCATCCTTTGTATTTCTGTGGGGTCAGTTGTTACTTCACTTCTTTCCATTATGATTTTGTTTATTTGGGTCCCTGGTCTTTGTTTCCTGGTGAGTCTGGCTAGAGGTTCATCAGTCTTATTGATCTTTTCAAAGAACTAGCTCTTGGTTTTATTGATCTTTTGTATTTTAGGGGTGAGGGTGTCTCTATGTCATCTATTTCTGCTCTGATCTTTACTATATCCTTCCTTCTACTTACTCTTGGCTTTTCTTGTAGTTCTCTTTCTAATTATTTAAGTTGTAGTGTTAGACAACTTATTGCAAGTTTTTCTTGTTTTTTGAGATAGGCCTGTAGTGCTATGAACTTCCCACTTAGGACTGCTTTCACTGTGTCCTGTAGATTTTGGATTGTTGTGTGTTCATGTTCATTTGTTTCTAGGATGTTTTTTATTTCTTCTTTGATCCCTTTGGTAACCCATTCATTGTTTAAGAGCATGCTATTTAGCCATTCATATGTTTGGGTTTTGTTTTGTTTTGTTTAGTGTTTTTATTGTAGCTGATTTCTAACTTTATGCCATTGTGATCTGAGAAGATGCTTCATATGATTTCAACCTTTGTGAATTTGTAGACTTAGCTTGTGTCCTAATGTGTGGCCTATCTATGAAAATATCCCAAGTGCAGTTGAGAAGAATGTATATTCCATAGCTTTGGGGTGAAATGTCCTGAAGATGTCAACTAGTTCTATCTCATGTGTCATTTAGGATTACTGTTTCTTTGTTGATTTTTTTGTCTAGAAGATTTATCCAGTGATTTCAGTGAGGTACTAAAGTATCCTACTATGATTGTATTGCTGTCAATCTCTCCCTTGATATCTTGCAGATTTTTTTTTTAAATATATTTGGATGCTCCTATAATTGGGTACATATAGTCTATTGTTGTATGGATCCCATTAGAATTATGGAGTTGTCTTCCTTATCTCTTGTTATGGCTTTCACTTTGAGGACTATTTTGTCAGACATAAGTACTGCTACCCCAGCTTTTTTTTTTTTTTTTTTTTTTTTTTGCATTTGCCTGAGAATTTTTTTATCATCCCTTCACTTTCAGTCTGTTTGAGTCCTTTGTTCTGAGGTGGGTCTCTTGTAGACAGCATATATACTACATGGGTCATGTTTTCTTATCCATTGAGCTATCCTATGTCTTTTGATTGGAGCATTTAATCCATTTATGTTTAAGGTTATTATTGATAGGCACTGATATTGCCATTTTTATTCTTTATGTTTGTGTTCCTCCCCCTCTTTCTATTTCTTCTTTTTTTTTAATTAAATCTTTATTGTTCAGATTATTACAGTTGTTCCTCTTTTTTTCCCCCATAGCTCCCCTCCACCAGGTTCCCACCCCACCCCTTGCCATTACCCCCCACCCCCACTGTCCTCATCCATAGGTGTATGATTTTTGTCCAGTCTCTTTCCGCACCCTCCACACCCCTTTCCCCCAAGGATTGTCAGTCCACTCCCTTTCTATTTTCTTCTTCTTCCTCTTCTTAAAAAATACCTTTCAGCATTTCATATAATACTGGTTTGGTGGTGATGAACTCCTTTAGCTTTTTCTTATCTGTGAAGCTCTTTATCTGACCTTCAATTCTGAATGATAGCTTTGCTGGGTAGAGTAATCTTGGTTGTAGGTTCTTGCTATTCATCACTTTGAATATTCCTTGCCACTCCTGTCTGGCCTTCATAGTTTCTGTTGAGAAATCAGCTGACAATCATGGATGCTCCCTTGAAGGTAACTAACTGTTTTTCTCTTGCTGCTTTTTAATATTCTCTCTTTGTCTTTTGCTCTTGGCATTTTAATTATGATGTGTCTTGGTGTGGTCCTCTTTGGATTCCTTTTGTTTGGGGTTCTCTGCACTTCCAGGACTTGTAAGTCTATTTCTTTCACCAGGTGGGGAAGTTTTTCTGTCATTATTTCTTCAAATAGGTTTTCAGTATCTTGCTCTCTCTCTTCTTCTGGCACTTCCATAATTCAGATGTTGGTACGCTTGAAGTTGTCCCAGAGGCTCCTGACGCTATCTTCATATTTTTGGATTCTTTTTGCTTTTTGCTTTTCTGGTTGGGTGTTTTTTTGCTTCTTTGTATTTCAAATCTTTGACTTGATTCTTGCAATCCTCTAGTCTGCTGTTGGATTTCTGTATACTATTCTTTATTTCAGGCAGTGGACATGCTTAATTTCTAGTTGGTCCTTTTTCATATCCTCAAGGGTTTCACTAAATTTATTGGCATTTTCTAGAAAATTCTTGAAAAACCTGATAACCTTAAAGTGGTTTTGAACTCTATATCCAGTAGTTTGCTTTCCTTCATTTCCTTCATTTGTGACCTGTTTCTTTGTCTCCGCATTTTGGCTGCTTCCCTGAGTTGATAGAGTGGCTTTGTGTGCTAGATGTCCTATAGGGCCTAGTGGCTCAGCCTCCTCAGTTACCTGAGGTGGACACTCTTGGTGCACCCCTTTGTGGGCTGTGTGCACAGTCTTGTTGTAGTTAAGCCTTGATTGTTGTTGGTATCACTGGGAGGAATTAACCTCCAGGCCAATTGGCTGTGAGGATCAGCTGTGTCTATGATGGGAGAACTTCTGTGCTGGAGACACCCTTATGGGGCAGGACTTGCTTCAGTGGGGCTTTGGTGCTCACTGAGTCTGCCCCCTGAGTGTGTCCCTTATGGATCTGAGGAGTTCTAATCTGGATGGTCCCTCTCTGACCCCTGGGTACACTGGCTCTTGGATCTCCACAGAGGTGCTAATTTAGCCTCTGCCTGAGGCCACCCAGCAGGAGCTACAGAGAGATCTGCAGATTCCTCTTCTTTGTTTGGGTTTTTGAGGTGCCCAGATGAGGCCCAGCTATGAAGCATTGCAAGCTGCTGTGGGGCCTTGGGCCTTCTTTTGGATGTTCTGGGTCTTACTGACTCAGCTGCAGTTTGTTAGGTAAGGTTAGATTTCAAAGGACCAGGCCATTCATATGCAAAAGCCTCTGCGCACAGCTTGGATGGGGCGGAGTCTCAGGGTGGAGCAAACAGCAATGGCTTCCCGTCAGCCCTGCCCTAAGCGGCCCCAGGGTCTCAGTGTCCCTCGGTAATCGCTGTAAGCACCTCTGAGAGAAAGCCGCCCTCGCATTCCGCCCGCTGCCAGACAGTCCAGTTTCTCCCCTATGAGTCTGGATGCCCAGAGTCTCACTGGATGCCCAGAGTCTCAGAACTGCAGTTCAGAGCAGTCGGGAGCTTGTGTCTCCCTGCAGATTGAAAAAGCCAGCCACATACTCATTTGCCAGCCCTCTCCGGTCGCGCGCCTCCGTACCTCTGCACTTTACTTCTGCATCTCCTCTGAGTCTCAGTGTGCTTTTCTCTTCCCTTCTAGTTGTAGAATTTCCACTTAGCCAGCCTTCCTGTGGTTCTGGATGATGTCTATTTTTTCTTTTAGTTGTAGTTTTGAAGTGGTTGTACGAGGCAGCAAGTTCAGGTGTTTACCTTTGCCGCCATCTTGGTTTCTCTTCTATTTCTTCCTTTTACAATAATCCTTTTAGCCTTTCTTACATTGCTGGTTTGGTGGTAATAAACTCCTTTAGCTTTTTGTGTGTGTGTGTCTGTGAAGCTCCTGATTTCACCTTCAATGATAGCCTTGCTAGACAGACTAGTCTTGGATTCAGTCTCTTGGTTTTCATCACTTTGTACACTTCATGCCATGCCTTTCTGGCCTGATGTGTTTCTATTGAGAAATAAGTTGATAGTAGTCTAATAGCTGATCCCTTGTAGGTAACGTTCTGACCCTCTCTTGCTGCCTTTAAGATTTTCTTTGTCTTTTACATTTGCCAATTTAATTATAATGTGTCTTGATGTAGGTGTTTTGGGGTTCATCTTGATTGGGACTCTCTCATTTTGGCTATCTCTCTGAATTTCTTTCTATATAATTGGTAATTCTGCTACCTCTCCCAGTCTTGGCAGAGTGGCCTTATATAGTAGTATCCTGTTTGGCCCAGTGGCTCATTGCTCCTGGTCACCTGTGCTGAGTTCTCTAGGGGTGTCTTTTTTGTGGATTATATGTGCTCTCCTGTTGGAGTTGACCTTAATTGCTGTTGGCACATCAATTGGTGGAACTGACTCTCAGGTTGACTGGCTATGAGGACTGGTTGTGACAATAGCAGAAAAGCTATTGTGTGTGAGATGACCCCACAGCATGGGATTTACTTTAGCAGGTCTCTGGTGCCTGACAAGCCCACCTTTTGCATGCACTGTTTGTGGATCTTATTAGGTAGTGCTCTGGTGTGATCTAAAGCTGGCCACTGGGTATATTGGTACTGGGACCCCTTTGGAAAGCCTCTGGTGAAGGCTAAGATTAGCTGCTGCCTATGTCTGGCCTGGGGTCATCTGGTAAGAGTTATAAACTTATCTGTGGTTGGTGGCTGCCTGTGCTGGGCTTGGAAGTGACTGAGGCCTGCTACTACTGGTGCCAGACATGGGGCCACTTGCCAAGAGTTACAGGACTGCTTGTTTGGGGTTTTGAATCTTTAAGAGATTTTTTAAAAGTCTATATTTTGGAACCAGATAATTGCTTTAGAACATCTGTGTTTTAGGTAAATTAGCCCCTGAAAAAGGTTTGGGCCAGGTGGTTAAATTGGGTCAGTATCACCAGTATGGGGCAAGAGTGGCTTTAGTCAGATTAACCTTTTGCACTCGGATGTCGAGATTAAAATTACTCTTTGAATGTATCAATAATTTGAAATATAAAAAAATCCAAATAAATAAGTTTGTATGAAAAGAAACTCCAGTTTTTTATTCTACTGCCGCGCTTTGTAAAATCTGGGGTATTTAAAAAATTAAATCCCGAGTAGAATAAAGGAATCAAGAAAAAAGCAAGCGAGTGCAGAGGGTTAATGGAGACAGATTTAGTGTTCACTTGCACCTGCCAGCTGTGTGGGGAGGGGTCAACAAAAACAATGGCACTTACCAACACTTTAGTTCAGAGAGAGCTGCCTGTCCAGCCCTCACCCTGAACCCAGACAATTCAGTTCCTCTCCTTGTGTCCCAGGCTTTTTTGAGCTGCTGCCCCATCTCTAGAGTTTAGGGCTAGTGTTTGTAGATGCCTGGGTCCATAGCAGCCCTGTCTCACATGGATGGAGACGCTGCTGGCTTTCACAGGCAACTGTTTGGAGAATTCTCTTTGTCACACTGGTACTCCAGGCTAGGGAACCCAGTTTAAGACTGCTACCCCTTTCTCCTCAGTGGGGACCTATGCAGCCAAGATATCCCTCCTGATTCTCAAACACTGCACATGAATGTGGGACCTGCCTGTTTCACATCTCCATCCCTCCTTACCAGTCTCAACATTGCTTATTCTTTATATCCTTAGTTATAGGAATTCTGTTCAACCAACCTTCACATAGTTCTCATGGGTGGCTGTTCTATAATTTAATTGTAATTTAAATGTGGTCATGAGAAGAGGTGATCACAGCATTTACCCACTCCATCATCTTGACCTAAAATCTTCAAGCTACATTTGTGAGGGAACTTTTAAAGACCCTGTTGAGTTGATTCTGTGACCTGTGCCAAGTAGACATTCTTAAGGATAAAGATTTTAAACACCTCATCTCTCCACTCTCTTTGTATCTGATCCAGAACTTCATGTCTTCAAAGCAGCCTGGCATAACATATTTTGTGAATAATAGCTATTTGTTCTCTTTGTTGACCAGATAATTGCTATAGAACATCTGTACTTCTTTATAGGCCTCTGGAAAATACATATTTTTCTTCTTCTATTTTTGATCTATGATCTCCACAGATTTCAAAAAAATAAGTATGATTAAAATATTCCTAGAAGATTATAAACCTGAGTGTCCGAGGAGTTTATTTCCCTCACCACCAAGACAAGCTTCAAGGCTTCCTTCCCTTGTTAACCTTTACCTTGAAAAACAAACAAACAAACAAAATAAAAGTGTAAGGAATTAGGATACTGAAGATGATAATTTAATATGAAAACCTAACAACATTTTATAAGTTTATGTCTTCGAGTTATCTTTGTAAGTTTCTATCATCCATGGCAAGGAAGTTTTATTATGAGGGTTATGGAGTCATTTACTATGCTGCGAGACAAGTTGGCTACTGTTTCTCTGTAATCAAGAGGCCTGATGCAACCAAAAGACTAAAACAGGATTTTTGCTTCTGGTAACATATGTATAATGCTTTTTTTTTTTCATTTTATATGTAATTAATGTAACTGACTGAGATTCAAACATTTCTGGAGATATTTGCCAAGTTAATTGGGGGAGATTGGAAAAGTGAAACTACCTAACAGTTCGTGGTTTTAAGAATGTGGGAAATTTGTGAGCAAATGCCTAAGTGACAGAGGTGAGAGAGAAGGTGTCTCTGTGTCTGGAGACAGAAAAAACTGAAGGAGCTCTTTTCAACAACTGTCAGACAGTAGAAGTGACGGCAGCATTGTGAAACCAATGAGTCATAGAAGGTATTATGGGCTGAACTATGCCCCCTCCCCAAATTCATATGCTAAACTCCTAACCCTCAGTATCTCAGAATGTGATTGTATTTGGATATAGGGCCTTTAGAGATGACTAAATTAAAATAAATTCATTGGGGTGGGCCCTACTCAAATCTGACCGGTGTGCTTATAAGAGGAAATTTAGAGACACCATGCACAAAGGAAAGACCATGAGAACACAGCAAAAAAGTGGCTATTTCCCAGCCTGTGGGGCTCAGTGGTTGAGCTTCCACCCATGCAACAAAAGGTCAGAGGTTTGATTCCTGGTCAGGGCACATGCCCGGTTGCAGGCTCGATCCCCAGCAGGTAGTGTGCAGGAGGCAACCAATTGATGTTGATGTTACTCTCTCATCAATACTTCTATCTCTCTCTCTCTTTTTTCCTCTCTCTAAAAATCAATAAAAACAAATTATAAAAAGAAAAAAAGGAGGTGGCTATCTATAACTCAAGGAAAGAGGCCTTAGAGAAAACCAAACCTGCTGATACCTATCTTAGACTTCTAGCCTACAGAACTTGAGAAAATATATGTTGTTTGGGCCACTCTGTCTGTGGTATTTTGTTAAGGCAGCCCCAGCAATTCCCCCTAATAAAGGAGGAATTCAGAAGCTTAGAGACTAAGTTGATAGATTGGTTTAAAGCATACATAAAAGAAATCTTGGGAGCATTCACACATAAGTGAGAAATCTGAGGCCAGGAATTCTTGGACTGGACAGGTAAAAAGGACAATGCCAAGGACATTTACGTTATTTACTCTGAAAGTAATACTTGTAAATATAGCTACTAACATGTATTAAACTGTGGAGAAACACATACTATAGCAGTTAAAAATATGGACACATGAGCCACACTTTTTAGCTTGCAATTCTGGTTTTGTTTATGATCCTGGGTAAGTTAGTTAACATTTCTGTGCCTCAGTTTCTTCATCAGTGGAGATAACAAGACCAATCACATAGGGTTTTTGTAACAATTAAATGAATAGGAATATATTAATTTATGTGTTAGCTATCATTATTTTTATTATCATTATAAGCAGATACTAGTCAAAGTATTGAATCAATCTTCACAAAAATTCTTAGGTAACTGAAACATGGTGAGGTAAATTTAATTACTGATGATAATACCATCAGTAGTAGTGGACCTAAGATTTGGCCTTAAATATTATGGACCCGTAGATTATTATGCTCCATAGGAACAAAATCTTTATGTACAAAGCATCATAAAAATGCTAAAGAGACCACGAAACAGAAGGTGTATTTGTGTTTATAAGATTCGCATTAATCCAAGTGACTTTTCCAAGTGACAAATTTATAATTTAAAAATATTCATTTGTTTTACCACTGCAGTCTGAGAAGTGGAGAATGTTTAGACTGTGTATTGAAGCAATGCTCCTCTTCTTTCTAAAGACATATTATCTATTAACTAGAGGCCCGGTGCACAAATTCATGAATCGGTGGGGTCTGGTCGGGGGGACCAATCGGGGATGGGGCCGGCCAGACCCCACCAGCAAGCAAACCTACCAGTTGGAGCATCTGCCCCCTGGTGGCCAGTGCACATCATAGCAACTGGTTGACCAATTGACTGTCTTCCCCCTGGTGGTTAGTGCACATCATAGTGAGCAGTTGAGCGGCCTTAGCATATCATTAGTATATTACACTTTGATTGGTTGAATGGATGACCGGACGACCAGACACTTAGCATATTAGGCTTTTATTATATAGGATAAGTAATTAAGGGGAACATTAGATGATAAACAGTTGATTGAGGTAAACAGAAATAAACAGCTTTTAGAATATATTCAGAATGATTTGCCTTATGCATTTTTTAAATTTTTGCATATTTTTGATTCTTAAAATATTTTTTAAGAAGTAGAGATATCTGAATCCCAGATTGAACAGTACATTCTAAAAGAAATACTGATTACACTGTTCCCATTTACAACTTCTTTACTTCACAAACAAGTTGTTACAACTGATGTAAGAAGGCATGCTATATTTCTTCTGGTATACAGGTACATGGATTGAGAAATACCTCCTCATTTTCTTTGAGTACAATATCATACTTGCAGAGTGGGGGTCTGTGAGAGAGAAAAAGAGAAAGAAAGAAAAAAACAACTCTTGGTAAAACAACAAAGTTTCTTTTTTTCTCATAAATATTAGATTATGTTATGCCTATAACTAATTAGTTCTCCAAATGCTGGGAGTTGGAACACACCTACATCATGATTTCCACTCTCTTATTGGGCTATACTGGGATGAAGTAGACACAATGGGGGGTTGGGCAGGGGAGATTCTGTGTGTTTCTACTTCACTCTTTGCTGCTTCATTGGAATATTTACAATGTATGGTAGATATTATTGGATACTCAAATAACTGAATAACTGAAACCTGAACTCATCTCAAGTAGTCAGGCCACCTCTTGTATCATTGATAATCACTATGGAAGAGTTAGGTTGAATAGCATAGACAAATGTTGGAAAAATGATTTAATCAATTCTCTTTGCCACCTACTCAAGTGGAAATAATAACGTGTAAACTATTCTATATCTTGGAGAGATTGTGTAGTTGGTATTTGAAGATTTTTGAGAAGTCAAGTAAATCAGGCATCTTGACTAGTTATCTTCTTGCTAATATCTTGAAAACCTTCAAAAAAGTAATTAACTCAAATAAGACAAGATTGGCAAAGGTTCAGAAAAGGAGCTAAAGAAAAAAATGGTAGCAATAAATAGAAATTTTCTGTATCAGCAATAGAAAGTAGTCAAGGAAAAAAGGGTAATTCAAATTCATAGGTGCTGGTAGTTCACCTTTATTGTTCATTTGCACTTATCTAGTTCAAGAGACACATTGCTCCCTGTCTTCTTCTAGCTTAGTTAAGACATCATTGAATAAAGTTTTAAAATATTCAACAGAGAGGTTAAATTATTCAATTTTTAAATAAACCTATTTTCTATTTCTGTTAATGTATTTGAAAATGATAAAATATAGATATTCATATCTAATTATAAAAGCTGATATACAATACTACAGTATTTTACATTTAAAATAATAAAGGTATGTTTAAACTTTGTTAACTAGAGGCCCAATGCACAAAATTCGTGCAAGAGTAGGCCTTCGCAGCCAGGGCAGCAGCCTCGATCCCACACCTGCAGCCCTGGCTTCATCCAAAAGGTCATCTGTAAGGTTGTCTGGAAGGATGTCCAGACGATCGTTCTGCTGTTCTGCCATTTGGTCGATTTGCATATTTCGCTTTTATTATTATAGACTAGAGGCCCGGTGCATGCAATTCATGCACTCATGGGGGGGGAGTTCCTCAGCCTGGCCTGCGCCCTCTCACAGTTCAGGAGCCCTCAGGGATGTCTGACTGACGGCTTAGGCCCACAGGGAGTGGGCCTAAGCTGTTAGTTGGACATCCTTAGTGCTGCTGCGGAGGCGGGAGAGGCTCCCACCACCACCGCTGCGCTTGCCAGCCATGAGCCTGGCTTCTGGCTGAGTGGTGCTCCCCCTGTGGGAGCGCACTGACCACTAGGGGGCAGCTCCTGCATTGAGCGTCTTCCCCCTGGTAGTCAGTGTGTGTCATAGCAACCGGTCATTCCACCATTTGGTCAATTTGCATATTAGCCTTTATTATATAGAATAATATAGCAGTAAGTGTAAAATGACTGTACTTTAATCTCATAAGGTTTTTTAGATTTAGCAAAAATATATATTTATTACATTACTAGAGGCCTGATGCACAAAAATTCGTACAAGAGTAGGCCTTTCTTCCCCCCAGCTGCTGGCACTGGCTTCCCTCTTGCACCCAGGACCTGGGTTCACTCCAGCTGCCAGCAGGCACCTGGGACCCAGGCTTCTCTTGCAGCCCTGGCTTCATCTGGAAGGTTGTCCAGAAAGACATCTGGTCTAATTAGAAATTACACTTTTATTATTATAGATTAGAGATCAGAATATAATTGAAAAATCAGATTCATCCTTTCTCCATTATTAAGAATTAAGTAGAGGAATGACTTTACCACTCCCCCAGCCAAATTTATCTATACTTATATCAATTATTTATCCTGCTACATCCTTTATTCACTCAATGTGCCTTCAGTATTTTGGATCTCCCTCCACCTCATTTTTTTTTTTAAATTCACATGTGACGAAATGTTTTTTTAATGGTTTTAAGAGAGAGATAGATACAGAGAGACAGAGAGAGAGAAACATCAATGTTATATAGAAACAGTAATCAGTTACTTCCAGTACGTGCCCTGATTGGGCTTCAAACCCGCAACTTAGGTAGGTGCCTTGACTGGGAATCAAACCTGCAACCTTTTCTTGTACTGATGATACTCCAACCAACTGAGCCACCCAGCCAGGGCTATACCTCATTTTTTAACTTGCCATAGTAGGACAAGTATGTCATTAAATTTACTAATGGATAAATTACCTCTGTCATTAAGCGATTCTGCTATTCACATATTTATAATATTAGAATTACCAAGAATGCAAAGAAGCAAGAAAATAGACCCACATGATGGTCAATCAATTGAAACTAACCCAGAACTAGCACAAATATAAGAAACAGCAGGCAAGGACATTAAAAGAATTATTATAACTGTATTCCATGCATTCAAATAGTTAAGTAGAGACATAAAAGATTTAAAAAATCAACCCAAATCTAATTTCTAGAGGTGAAAACTACAATCTCTGATATGAAAACTACCCTGGATGAGATTCGTATCTGATTAGACATTCTAGAAGAAAAGAATAGTGGTCTTAAAGATATAGCAATAAAATATATTCAAAATGAAGTAAAAGAGGAATCAAATTTAAAAATTAACAGGTCATCAGTGAGCTGTGGAAATTTCAAGCAGCCTAATAAACTTGAAATAGTCACCAAAGGGAGAGAGAAAGAAAGGACACAAAAAAATATATTTCAAAAAATAGTTACAAATTTTAATAAAACTTGATGAAATCTATAAGATCATACACCCAAGAGGTCAAAAACTCAAAATGCAAGAAGTATGAATAAAATTACATGTCACATAATCAAACTCTTTAATATTAGTGATGAGAAAATCTTAAAACTAGCCAGAGGGGAAAAAAAAGCATATTTTCTTCATGGGAACAAAGGAAGGATAGTAACAAATTTCTCATTAGAATAAATGCATGGTAGCAGACAGCACAGCAACATCTTTAAAGTCAAAGTAAAAAAAAAAAATTGTCAAACTAGAATTATATAACCAGGTAAATTATCTTTTAAAAGAAGGCATCAAAAAACTTTTCAGACAAATGACTGGGAAAAAAATTAACAACCAGCAGACCCATACTACAAAAAAACTTAAAGGAAATCCTTTAGTCAAAATATAATTTATACCACATGAAAGTATACATCCACATAAGGTTTAGAAGTACACCAGAAAAGATAACTAAGTGGATAAATATATGAGTTTTCCTAATTATTTATATTATTTTTAATAGTTTTACTCTTTAAAAATACGATACATTGCATTTTGGAATTTTTAGCATATGTACAAGTAAAATGTATGCCAACAACAAAACAAAAGCTAGAATGGAAGAAGTGGAATTACATTACTATACAGTTTTTATGTTACATGTTAAGTGGTAAAATTCACTTGAAGGTAGACTGCGATAAACCTCTAAAATAATTTTTAAAGAGTTATAGATAATAAACTTACAAAAGAAAAAATGGAAGCATAAGGCTACTCAATGTACACAAAAGAAGGCAGACAATGAGAAAAATGGAAACAAAGAACAGATAGGAAAAAACTAAAACAAAATAGCAAGATGATAAATTGAAACCAACCACTTTAACAATCATATTAAAAGATGTGAATACCCTTAATAAAGTGTCAAAGGTCATCAACATAATTTGACATTAGAGAAATGCAATTTAAAAACACAAAGAGATATCTCAATACCTATTAGAATAGTGAAAACAGAAACAAAACAAATAATAAACCTGGCAAAGGTATAGTTCTGGGTGCAGGAGAACAGTAGAATTCTGATATGTGTCAGTTGGAATGCAAAATGTACAATCACTTAAAAAAAACAGTCTGTCAGTTTCTTATAAAGTCAAACATATACTTACAATATGACCCAGCAATCTCATTGATATATATTAATTCAGCCAAAATAAAAACTTATGTTCACATAAAAATCTGCATGCAAATATTTATGTTGGCTTTATTCAGAGACAAATATCAAAAACTGTGAACAAACCATGGTGAATGGTGAATGGATAAATGAACTCTGGCATATCCTTACATAAAGTACTATTCATCCAAAATTTCCATTGATATCAGAAACAATATGGGTACATTTTAAATGTATGAAGCTAAGTGAAAGAAGCCATAACTACAACTACCTGAATCCATTTATATAATGTCTTGAAAGGCTACAACTACCTGATTCCATTTATATAATGTCTTGAAAAAGGCAAAACCAGGTACAGTGATTGCCAGGGAGTAGGAGTGGGGAATGAGGTTGAAAATGAAAAAAACAGAACAAGGCAATTTCTGTGAATGATGGAAATGCTCTGGATCTTGATGCTGGTGGTGGTTATATGACTATGAATTTATCAAACTCATGGAACTCTATGCCTAAAAGAGTACATTTTACTGTTAAGTTTCTAAAGGTAGCTTTAGTCTAACTTTTCTTAGGAAGTCATACCAGGTCCCTCCACTGCGAATATCCTTCTCAGTCCCTACATTCGAAGGCGCTGCTCTACTGGAAAAACCTGGAAGAGAATTATGTTGCAGTCTCTGTCACAGTCTTTTGCAGAGAGATAATTACTGGTTGAGTGCTTACCAGTTTAATCTGTACCATGAGGTATCGCATTTTTATTACGTTGATTTGGCAGTGCTAATCCTCATTAATTGCACATTATCTGTTTGGACAGATCTAAATAGGAAAAGCAACTAAATGGTTATGACAATTATCTAGGTAATTAAACTTAAAGCATACATTTTGTCTAAGCATCTGTTAGTATCTCCAGCCAGCAGGGAATAGTAAGAGTTTTGCTAAACACTACAATGTATTTTCGTTGTTTTTTTTCCCCCTGAGTAGAAAATAATTGTACTTACATTTTGTAAATTTAGTAAATATTCATAGTCTATTTACATTAAAATTACAATGCATTCTATCTTTTTCTCTGTGGCATACACCTATGACTTCACCCTAATGAATGAGTTGTATATAATGTCTCTATATAACCCATAATTAAGAAGATAATGAGTCAGATATAACAGTGGTCACATCTGTCTGCCTTTCCTTTCCCCTTATAATAAGTCATTTAAAAAAGAAAAGTGCTCAGAGAAAGCAATGGCTGTCTGTAAGCTCACCAACTTTCTGTATCAAAGAGAGAGCATCATGAAGCGAGGGGGAAGATATGAAAAGGTTCTCCCACCTTGATATTTCTTCTATGAATATAAAACAAGGAAAGTGTTCAAATGCATGTCTATGCATAGCCAGTGCTTCTGACAAGCAAACATGGAGAAAAAATAAAGTATCCAACAATAAAGGGAAAACTAAGTTGAATATTCCACAAAAGATGGCAGCAGTTGACTTACAGTTAGAAAGAGAAAATTGCTTATAACCAGATCTACAACGTTGCAAAGCTTCAGGGACATTATGGTCAATTGTTATCTATATGAGCAGTGACCCTTGAAGCTACTGCAGTGAATGAGCCGCACAATTCTACAAAGATTTAAACAAGAGCATCCAGTTCTAGCATTTGCCTAGATACACATGGGTGGATTGCCTTTGGATCCTTTTACTGTTCACATGTATACAACTAAATGTCTTTCTTATAAAGCTTCTGTGCTGTATTATGTGCAGAGATTCTAGCTAAATGCCTGGTGTCTGGCCAAGATTTACATTATATGCTTCTTCTACACTATGGAATTATCTTTTTTGTTTCTCTTTCCATTTATGATATATAGAAAGAAGACTTTATTTATGGGCAATATGCATCATTTACATCTAAATGCCAGAAACAGAGAATGTAACTATAGTCTCTAACTTTACTGTTCATACTCATCTTTCTTTTTATTTATGGATTTTTTAATTAGTAAATTTGTTGAGATGACATTGTTTAATAGGGGCATATAGGTTTAAAGTGTGCATTTTTATGATAAAAGATCAGTACATTGCACTGTGTGCACACCACCCAAAGTCAAACCATTTTCCGTCACCATGTATTAGGCATACTCACATTTCTTATGTTCACAGAAGTATTAATGGGGGAGAATAGGAAAATATGATGGTGCAACAACCCTGGCTTCTTTAAACCTAGCTTTTGGGGATTATAAAAATACAGTTGTTCTTGAACAATGCAGGGGTTAGGAGTACAGGTACCCTGAGCAGTCAAAAATCTGTTTAACTTAAAAAAAAATGTTGTTGATTTTTAGAGAGAGAGGAAAGAAGAGGAAGAGAGGGGGAAACATTGATCACCTGCCTACTGCACACCCCCACCAGGGATCAAGCCTGCAACCAGGAATGGAACCAGCACTCTCTGGGCACATGGCTCAATGCTCAACCACTGAGCCATACCGGCTGGGCTGTGTTTAACTTTTGACCCTCCTAAAATTTAACTACTAATAGCATACTGTTGACCAGAAGCCTTACTAATAGATAATGTGAACAGTCAATTAACACATATTTTGTACGTTATATGTTTTATATACTGTATTCTTACAATAAAGTAAGCTACAGAAAATAAAATATTAGAAAAATCATAAGGAAGAGAAACTATTTACATACTAGAGGGCTGGTGCACGAAATTTGGGGGGGGGAGAAGTCCCCTCAGCCCAACCTGCACCCTTTCCAATCTGGGACCCCTCTGGAGATGTCCCTAGGGATCGGGCCTAAACCAGCAGTCGGACATCCCTCTCACAACCCGGGGCGGCTGGCTCCCAACCATTTGTCTGCCTGCCTGCCTGATTGCCCCTAACTGCTTCTGCCTGCCAGCCTGATCAATGCCTAACTATTCCCCTGCCAGCCCTATTGTCCCCAACTGCCCTCCCCTGCCGGTGCAATCACCCTCAACTTCCCTCCCCTGCTGGCCCGGTCTCCCCAACTGCCCTCTACTGCTGGCCTGGTCACCACTAACTGCCTTCCCCTGCCAGCCTGGTTGCCCCCAACTGCCCTCCCCTGCAGGCTTGGGTCACCCCCAACTGCCCCCCCCTGCAGACCTGGTCGCCCCCAACTGCCCTCCCCTGCCAGCCTGGTCGCCCCCAACTGCCCCCCCCCTGCAGACCTGGTCGCCCCCAACTGCCCTCCCCTGCCAGCCTGGTCACCCCCAACTGCCCTCCCCTGCGGGCCTGGTCCCCCCAACTGCCCTTCCCTTCCAGCCTGGTCACCCCCAACTGCTCTCCCCTGCAGGCCTGGTCACCTCTAACTGCCTTCCCCTGCAGGCCTGGTCACCCCCAACTGCCCTTCCCTGCAGGCCATCTTGTGGCGGCCATCTTGTGACCACATGGGGGCGGCCATCTTGTGCGAGAGTTTGATGGTCAATTTGCATATTACCTCTTTATTATATAGGATTATTCAAAAATTCTTACTAAGTTCAACATTCATAGAAAGGCATTTTGGAAATCAAATATATCAACACAGAAACATACAGAGAAATAAAGTTGACATGCTGCAATCAGCTAAAGAAGAGAGATTTTTAGCAATCCAAAAAACCTATCTTGGTTGATGCACAGCATTAGAACAATTCATATATTCATATTGGCAGTTGATCAAATCATTAAGGATCTCTCAGTAGTTCTGAATGCTTCACATGAGTGTTTTGTGGAAATACAGATTCTGCCATGGTGAACATGTGCATCCATACCATGTGGACAAGGATATTGGGAAGACCTCTTTGGTTGTGAGGACATGAAACCAAGAAGAACATATTAAATGGTCTTAGAAAAATACTTATAGAGTCTCTTGTCTTTGAAAAATGGTACCCACACAGTAATGATAGTGTCATAGTTTTTGGAATGAAGATATGTGTGTATTACTGACAAGCCAAGACAGGTGACTATAAAATTAGAGTGTAAAGTCAGATTCTCCTCATGCTGTTATTGTGCACATGCTAGAGTCTCACTCTTGTCAGCATATTCTTGGGGTTGAATCTCCAGCAAATTGTAGAATCTTAGATACAGAAGATGAAAATTGACATTTTTCTCTTCTCAAATAAAGAGTTATAAAGTTAGACAAAAGAAAAGATCATTGAAAATCATGATCATTTACTAGTATATCTTCTGTAACTACATGTGTCATTATAGAGTTTTCAGTCATTGGACCTCATCTAAAGAATTGTATTTAAGAACTCTAAACCACTCTAAATATATATACATATATAAGAAATTACTGATAAACTTCTAAGGCAGACATTTGTCTTACTTTTTTCATTTTTGTTATGTCTTATGAAGTAATTGTGTGTGTTTTCCCCCTCTTGGGTAATGCAATTCCAATGAATCTCATCCAAATAAAAAAAAAAACATAATGCATTTTACACCAATTAGATACATCTTGAAATACACAATAAGCCAATATTTGAGTACATGAATTCTTAAACCATTTTTTAGCAAGCCAATATTTTCAAGTTTAAAATATTTAAATAACATTTTAATTTTCTTACCTTTCTGGATATGTAAGTGATTTTAACATGAGACGCTGGATATTATATTGGCATGTGGAACATTGCTGGTTGGAGCTCTGATAATATACCAAACCAATGCTTGAAATATTTACAACATCATTTAAAAACTGAGCAAGAATCTTGACTTCTTGAAGTTTATAAAATGATTTGTTCTTCCTAAACAGAAAATTTTATATACTCAGCATATTAGTAATTTGAAATATAACTTCACTCTAAAATCAATATAATATTAACAATGCAGGATAGAAAGAGGCCAATTTTTTAGGAAAAGGCCAAACAATGTGTTTGTTAAAGTATTTATTAAAATAATTTATACAGTAATTTAAAACAAAATAATAAATAATAATAACATTTACATCCCCATACACAATATTTGGAAATACTTTTTGGGGGTAAATTGGGTAATTTTATCTTTCTGACTAGATGTTTAGATTGTTGATTTGTCTAAAATTAGAAAAGTCATCTTCTGCTTCTTTTTGTAGACCCCTGAACAGTTATCATGGAATAATCTTTTGTTGTTCTCTGCTACTTTATAAAAAAAATTATGAATTAAAGGAATAATTCTAAAAGCCTGATATTCAAAAGAAAAATAAATTTAGTATTTAATAAGTACAATTTCCTGAGCATTTATTATGTTCCCAGAACATTAATCTAAAGTACACCTTCCCCAACACCATCTACCTCTCATTAAAAAAAAAAAAAAAAAATTAAATTTACAAATTTCCTCACCATTTTAAATTGCACCACTGCCTATTGCCCAAACCAGACAACTAGGGTTCACTTTTGATATTATCCTTTCTTTCAATCCCTCCATCGAATCTATCATAAATTCCTACTGACTTTACCTGTGAAAACTCTTGAATCTGTTTTGAATTCATCCTCATTTCTCCACCTCCACTGCAAATCCTCTATCTCAGGACTGTTTCTTGCCCATATTCTTGCAACAGTACCCTGTCTTGCCTGCTTTCAATCCATTGTAGTCAAACTGTTTTTCCAAAATAAAAATCCAGTCCTGACCCAACCAGATTGCCTCAGTTAAAACACATCAATGATTTTCATTTTCCCAGTGACTAAAATATAAATCCTGAAACATGTCCTACAAATCTAGTACCTACAAAACCTAGGTGCTCTCTACCTCTCTCCCTGCCTCCATTTGCAGATATAATGCACTTCCTTCAGCCCCTGAAATGGCCTATGATCCCTCCTGCTTCAGGATCTTTGTTTGTATCAGTCTCTGCCTGGAATACAGCAAAGCAGACTAACTCTAGTTCATCATTTCATTCTCAACCAATAAATGTAAAACATCCTTAAAGAAACTTTTAGTGGCCCCACTAAATAATCCTCATCCCCAATTTTATGTTTCCTTACACATTATAATGTTCCTCAAGACATTTTGAAAGGATAGATTATATTTACATATTTTAATAATTATTTCATTATATTTATATCCTTCATTAGGCTGTAAGCTTAATGAGGGTAAGACCATATCTATTTTTCTTATCACAGCACCCTCAGCATTTAGCACAGTGCCTACATCCATGTGGATATTCATTAAAATTGTTTGAATAGAAAAATAATGAACAGCATTTTATTTGTATTATATATTTGTAAAGTCTATCTGTTGTACTAGACAAGTTATATAAAAAAAATATATAATTTGCCCCAAATTTCAGCCCCAATTTTAGTGCAGTTCCTGTCCTACAGAAGCTCTCAAGAATTTTTATTGACTGATTAAATTGATTCCTTTCTATACATCTCCTAGCTCAGTGAATGGCACCATAATTTAAATAGTCATAAAGATTAAAACTTGAAGTCATTCTAGATTGGTTTATTTCCCCCATTTTCACATGTTTAATCATAAAAATAGATCTATTTAAATCCTAAAAACCCATTTCCACTTACTGGGTTTATGCCCCCATCATATCAATTATTACACTAGTCACCTCTCTGATCTTGTTCCACTCTAATTGCCCCATTACTCATCCACTTGGGGGTATTATTCTAACCTGAATATCTGTTATTAATATCCCCTGTTTAAAATCCTATATTGGCATAATAATATATTTGGTATTATATTTAATGTATGTGATTTTTTTAATGATTTTTATTGACTTCAAAGAGAGGAAGAGAGAGATAGAGACATCAATGACAAGAGAGAATCATCGATCAACTGCCTCCTGCACGCCCCCTACTGGAGATGTAGACCATAACCAAGGCATATGCCCTGACCAGGAATCCAACCATGACTTCCTGGTTCATGGGTTGATGCTCAACCATGAGCCACACTGGCCGGGCATATCTAATATGTGTGATTATAATGCCACTAGAGGCCCGGTGCATGAAATTCGTGCATGGAGGGGGGTTGTCCCTCAGCCCAGCCTGTACCCTCTCCAATATGGGACCCCTCAAGGGATGTCCGACTGCCCGTTTAGGCCCGATCCCACCGGGCAGTCGGACATCCCTCTCACAATCCAGGACTGCTGGCTCCCAACTGCTTGCCTGCCTGCCTTCCTGATTGCCCCTAACCGCTTCTGCCTGCCAGCCTGATCACCCCCTAACCACTCCCCTGCCAGCCTGTTTGCCCCCAACTTCCCTAGTCTTCCGGCCTGGTCACCCCTAACTGCTCTCTCCTGCAGGGTTGATCACCTCCAACTGCCCTCCCTTGCAGGCCGGGTGCCTCCCAACTGCCCTCTCCTGCTGGCCATCTTGTGGTGGCCATCTTGTGTCCAGATGGGGGCAGGATCTTTGACCACATGGGGGCAGCTATATTGTGTGTTGCAGTGATGATCAATCTGCATATTACTCTTTTATTAGATAGGATAGAGGCCTGGTCCAGGGGTGGGGACCAGCTGGTTTGCCCTGAAGGGTGTCCCGGATCAGGTGGGGGTTCCCTTGGGGCATGGGGCGGCCTGAGCGAGGGGCCTGTGGTGGTTTGCAGGCTGGCCACGCCCCTTGGCAACCCAAGCAGAGGCCCTGGTATCTGGAATTTATTTTCCTTCTACAATTGAAACTTTGTATCCCAGAGCGGAGCCAAGCCTGGGGCTCCCTCTGAGGCCCGCAGCCATTTCTGTCAGGGTTATAATTGAAACTTTGTTGCCTTAAGCGGGTGGGCCCGGCCAGGGTGTGCGGAAAGCTTTGCTTCCCCTGTTGCCGGCGGCAACCCTGGCCTGCTCTCTAAAGCTCCATTCTGCCGCCATTTGTTTGAATTTGTTTACCTTCTATAATTGAAACTTTGTAGCTTGAGTGGAGGCTTAGGCCTGGCCAGGGCAGGCAGAAAGCTTGGCTTCCTCTGTTACCTAGGAAACCTTGTTCTCTGTGGCTGTAGCCATCTTGGTTTAGGTTAATTTGCATACTCGCTCTGATTGGATGGTGGGGCGTGGCTTGTGGGTGTGTCGGAGGTATGGTCAATTTGCATATTTGTCTATTATTAGGTAGGATAGAGAAGTGATCGCACAATAACGCTTATATAAAAATCAGGATGCAGAACACATTTGCAATAAGATCATAGTTTTGCTAAATAAAAAGTAATATGTGTGTGCACAAGGGTATGTACAAGAAGAAGATATAGGAGGAAAAGGAGAAGGTAAAGAAGGAAAGGTGTAGAAATTGGCT
Organism: Ia io; assembly: GCA_025583905.1. Taxonomy (NCBI): domain Eukaryota; kingdom Metazoa; phylum Chordata; class Mammalia; order Chiroptera; family Vespertilionidae; genus Ia; species Ia io. The sequence goes on along the minus strand of JAJQQW010000009.1, from coordinate 13,878,108 downwards.
ATAAACCAAATGGTAAATCTAAATATCCCTAGATGATATAATTATAGATTATTCTAATTTGCTACTATATAAGAAGACATGCTTTTTACAGCAAGAAAATATTGCTATTTTAATTTTCAAAAGAGAAATAAAAGGTCATGTAGCAGTCTCTTACTTCCTTGGCATCTAAAACAGTTTAAATCCCAAAGCATGACTAAATTTATTAGCAAAGAATCTATCTAATAAGGAGGGAATATGCTAATTGACCCTCATGCCGTCTCAAAGATGGCAGCGCCCACAGCCAATAAGGAGGAAATATGCTAATTGACTGCCCCGCTCTCAAAGATGGCAGCACCCACAGCCAATAAGGAGGGAATATGCTAATTGATTGCCATGCCCTCAAAGATGGCATCGCCCACAGCCACAAGATGGTGGCACCCAGTCCCCTCAGCCCCGCCGGGGCAGCAGGCATGTGGCAAGGCCAGGCCTGCCCCCAGGCAGGCCTGGCCGCTCCACAAGCCTGCCTCCAGAGGCCCCAGTCCCCTCAGCCCCCCAGCCGCCCAGGGCCAGCCTGAGGCACAGGCAAGCCTCAGATGGTGGCTGCCCAGCTGCCCAGGGCTGGCCCAAGGTGCAGGCAAGCCTCGGATGGTGGCTGCCCAACCGCCCAGGGCTGCCCGAGGCTCAGGTAACCAGGGCCAGCCGAGGCTTTCACTTCTGGCAGTGGCAGCAGCAGAGGTGTGATGGGGCATCGCCTTCCCCTGATTGCTGGGTCACCTCCTGCCCCTGAGGGCTCCCAGACTGTGAAAGGGGGCACGCTGGACTGAGGGACCCCCCCCTTCAGTGCATGAATTTTCATGCACTGGGCCTCTAGTTATTAATAAAAACATAAATTAACTGGCCAGGTTTAGATGGACAGATTTACCATGGGTAAGTGTTCCATATTTTATATTCCTTTATTTTTAAATTCATAAATTCAAGTATTTGAATAAAACACATTAATATTTCATAGTGTTCTGCACAGAACATGATGTTTGTAAAAGTAATCAAGACTTATAATTTATTTGCCTTCTGAACAAGTGTGAAACAACTGCTCTACGACTGTAGTCTGTGTGCTATTATTGAAATTAGGGACATTCCTATCTCCATGCCTTTGAAAGCACCCTGCATAGAAAATCCACACTATTTGGATTATCTTCCAAATTGGATCCTCAAAAAAAAAAAACAAACATTTAATTTATGAATAAAAATGATATTAAATTATACTCACTTATAGAGCCTTGGTTCTTCAACCCTTTCCAAGCTGGTTTAATAATTTAAACGTAATATAGCCATCCTTCATGGTGTTATCCAAAACAATTACACTGAGAACAAAATAATAAGCTACAAAACAAAAATACAAAATACAGTTCACATTTTTAAAATAAAATGTTTTGGCACATACACAGATACACATGTATATATATAAGCACATATTATATATGTAAATAATCTCAAGAGGCACTTATTTGGTATATGGATAATATATTTTACTTATTATCAATTTTTACTAGTCTTGAAAATGAGAAATGACAAAGCCTACCAGACATCATGGGTATGGTGAAGAGGTGATCAAATAATTAGTGAATACTAACTCTTCTGCAAACCAAAAGTTTTCAGAATTTAGGTCAATTAAACTATTTTTAAAAATATATTACCTATAAAGTAAATATAACATTCCCTAGTTATCAAATTAACCCTTTGCACTTGCTTGCTTTTTTCTTGATTCCTTTATTCTACTCGCGATTTAATTTTTTAAATACCCCAGACTTTACAAAGCGCGGCAGTAGAATAAAAAACTGGAGTTTCTTTTCATACAAACTTATTTATTTGGATTTTTTTTATATTTCAAATTATTGATACATTCAAAGAGTAATTTTAATCTCGATGCTAACCGTGTCGAGTCACACTCGACATCCGAGTGCAAAAGGTTAATAGTCCTAGCTAAGCTTGCTTGACAAATATAATTCCCAATTTCACAGGTTGTTTAGGATTGACTATGAAATTAAATAATTATAGGTAGATTAAGCTCATAGTAGTTCTTATTCAAAATGCTCCTATTAAAAATTGATACAGTATATCTTTCAGAGACAAGGATTCTGAACTTACCACTATCCTATCTAATAAAGAGGGAATATGCTAATTGACTGTCATGCCTTCACAAAGATGGCAGCACCTACAGCCAATAAGGAGAGAATATGCTAATTGACTGCCATGCCCTCAAAGATGGCAGCACCCAAAGCCACAAGATGGCAGCGCCCAGTCCCCTCAGCCCTGCTGGGTTGGAAGGCGCGTGGCACAGCTGGGCCCGCCCCCAGGCAGGTCCGGCCACTCCACACTTGCCTGCCTCTGGAGTCCCCCAGTCCCCTCAGTACCCCAGCTGCCCAGGGCTGGCCTGAGGCACAGGCAAGCTTCGGATGTCAGCTGCCCAGCCAACACCCGAGGTGCAGGCAAGCCTCGGGCGTCGGCTGCCCAGCCGCCCAGGGTCGCCCGAGCCTTGCACTGCTGGCAGTGGAAGCAGAAGAGGTGTGATGGGGGCATCACCTTCCCCTGATTGCTGGGTTGCCGCCTGCCCCTGAGGGCTCCTGGACTGTGAGAGGGGGAGGCCGGGCTGAGGGACCCCCCCCTCCCCCAGTGCATGAATTTTCATGCACCGGGCCTCTAGTAGTCTATATTGACTGGGTTAAACAGAAAGTTCTGACCCTCTGTGAGTTTCCCCAAGTACTGAACACCATGCTCTAAAGGCAATATATAAACAGGACATGGAATGCATGAAATTTTCTTGTGAGAAATACATGTAACTTCTTGTCTGATACTTAGTACTACCTCAAATAAGGTAATGGATTTATAATTGGACCTCATCCATTTCTAACACAAGAGATATATAGGAATGCTTCTTACTTTGAAGTGACTGCCCAGCTTTAGACAAAATATGTTGGTTCACCTCACCCAAAAAAGATAGGTGTTCAGACTTGCTCACGTGAATTGTGGCAGCATAACATATTGAGGTATTACAGAATAGGCCTCCTTTCTGCTAAAGCGCATAGACATTTTGGATGTACAATCCATAAATTAAATTACAACAAAGCTCAGATGAAGCAGGGGAATATTAGGAGGCACTTAAGAACTGGGTGTAGCATGAAAACAGAGGCTTAAGTGTCAACTTCCATGCTGGAACAGAAGATGTGATGTTAAGTAACATGAAAAACATGCTCACCTGTCTGAATTCAAATAAGGACTCAGACTTGGAGACACAAAGGCAGCGAAAGCAAAACTTTTAACGGCGGTCTCGCAAGATCGGGTGTCTGGTTGAGCAGGCACACCCTGGGAGCAGTTACCACAAGCAGTTCATCCCTAGTGCGCACGAGTCTCTCCCTGGGTTCCTCATCTGCTGAGTGCTATGGGGTTAACGTTCTTCCCTGAATGTCAACGAGGTCTTATGGTTTCCTATTGGGTGATTCAAAACATAGGCTGAGGATCTTTCTAGCTGTCCCCACCTCCCTGTGCTGGGAAGGTCTTCCTGGAATAGGTGCTGTTGGTCACATACACGATTCCTTGTTCTTACTACAGTTTGTCCTGGGACTTTATTTGTGTACATCTTGTGGTTCAGTCACTGGCTGGTAAGCATGCTGCTAGTATATTCCCACTGAAAGCTAACTACACTGAAGGTGGACCACAGAGCCTTGTTTTCCACAAGTAATAAGGCTAAAGTAAGAATCCCCGCACAGTATTTTATTTATTAGGGTCTTAGGTTAAGTAAAAAAAGACACAATTATCTGAAACTAAATAAAACACCACATAATATGGAATTTTAATTTACATTCACCACTTGATGAGGCCCCTCTCCCCAATTTGTATTAAAAATGCGCCAGGATTATGGAATGTAAATTCTGGGTGGAAAATCCAACTTTCTCTGATGGGAGAGATTTTGAAGAAGAGCTGACTGTTAAGAATTTTCTGTAATAGAAGAAGACATAGATTTTTATTTTGATAGCACAAATATTTTTCTTTCCTTTTGATAGAGACTGGGACTGATCATTAAGACTAGAAAATGATAATAAATCATGTCTAGATTAATAGATAAATAAATATAACCAAAAGAAAAACCACAGATTTCTGTATAGAACAATTGCATTGACAATAAATTTTTAAAAATTATATGAAAAAAATAAAATTAATATCTTCAAAGTGCTGAGCAAAAATAACTCTCAATGTAGAATTCTATCCTGAAATAACTTTATATTGCAGAGTAAGAGAAAGATAAGGTCATTTCAAGAAAACACAAAACAAAAACTGAGAGGAACTACTAGTGAAAAGTCATTAAGTATCTATTTCAGCAAGATAGAAGTTAGAGCCAGAAGAAAAAAGTGGGGGAAACAGGGTAAGATAAAATGTAAAAAATTGAAATTATCCTATATAATAAAAGGCTAATATACAAATCGACCCAACGGCAGAACAACTGGTCACTATGATGCGCACTGACCACCAGGGGGCAGACACTCAATGCAGGAGCTGCCCTCTGATGGTCCGTGCACTCAGGGGGGGAGCACCGCTCAGCCAGAAGCCGGGCTCACGGCTGGTGAGTGCAGTGGTGGTGATGGGAGTGCTAAGGATGTCTGACTGCCGGCTTAGGCCCACTCCTCCATCAGGGACATCCCCCAAGGGTTCCCGAACTGCAAGAGGGCACAGGCTGGGCTGAGGGACTCCCCCCGCCCCGAATGCACAATTTTTGTGCACTGGGCCTCTAGTTAAATATAAGTGAGCATTTGATATAGAAATAATATTCATAATAAATATTGATTGTTAGGTTAGAAGTGAAATAAAATAATACAGAATATAATGTAGAAGATAGAAAAGAAGATACACAATTCAAAAGCTCTATTAGGCAAATTCTTGTGACAGAATCAAATAAATAGTTTTTGAGGCAAGATGCATTCTTATATGTAAAGCAAAAAAGAAGCAAGTTGCCGGGGAAATATAACAATCCTGAAACTTTATAATCTAAAGAATTATATCATCAGAATACATAAGCAAAAACTTAAACAATGTGACTGCCTGCTAAAATAGAGATTTAAATATAACTCAAAATCCTAACATAATAGACAAAATGTCCAGGATGTGATTGAAAATTATCCATTATACTTAGAACAAAGAAAATCACATCTTTGGTGAGAAAAGACAATCAACTATTGCTAGCACTGAGATGACTCAGATGCCAGGATTATCTGACAAGAATTTTAAGGAAGCCATCATAAAAATACTTTAAAGTCACAGTCTTTTAAAAAATAAAGGAATAGAAAATTCTCAGCAAATAAATAGAAGCTATAAAAGAAAACAAAGTAGAAATTACATAAATAAAAAATATAACAACATAAAAAAGTCATTGGATATGCTCAATAGTAGAGTGGAGATGAACAGGATAGAAATCAGTGAACTTGAAGACAGGTAAATCTGCCACTCATTCTGTATAACAGAGAAAAAAACAGACTAAGAAAAAAAATGGACAGAGTCTCAGGGACCTGTGGAACCATAACAAAGATGTAATATGTGTGTTAGCAGAGTGTAAGAGGACGGAAAAGAGAAAGGAACTGAAAGAATATTCAAAGAAATAATATCTGAAAACTTTCTAAATTTGGTAAAGAAAAAAAACACCACACAGATTCAAGAAGTTGAGTAAAAGTGGATAAACCTAAAGAAATCCTCACCAAGATATATCATAATTAAAGTCTAGAAAATTACAAATAAAGAATATAATCTTGAAAGCAGCCAAAGAGGAAAGATGAATTACCTACAGGAGAATACCAATTTGAGTCACAAAAGATTCCTTACCTGAAACCACAGAGGCCAAAAGGAAGTGGCACAACATTTTTCAAGTACTAAAAGAAAGAATATCTTATATCCAGCCAAACTATCCTTTGAGAACAAAGAAGAACTAAAGACAATCTCAAAGAAAAACTAAAGGAATTTCTCATTACCAGACCCATTCTTAATTATTAAAAGTGTAAATTTCTTTAAGCATAAATTAATTGATAAAATAAATATTCTTGGAACATAAGAAACAAAGAGGGAACAATGGAAAGATAAGATATATGGGTACATACAATAAATTATCTCTTTTATCATGAATTTATAAATCTGATTTTATAAATTGATGATTACAACAAAAATTGTCATACAACCTAATACTAAGACAATGACATTTAAAAGTGGAGAATGTAAAGGTACCTAAATGGAAGTGAGGTTCCCACATTTCACTAAAGTGGTAAAACATTGAGAACAGTAGATTAAAAAAATCACATATGCATACTCTAATTGTGGTAAACCTCCCCAAATATGTCATGTCCTAATCTCTGGAACCTTTTAATATGTTACCTTAAGTGCCAAAGGATAATGAAGATAGCAAATGTAATTTATGTTGTTAAACAGCTGGCATTAAAATAGAAAGTTTACCCTAAACTATCCAAGTGGGTCCAATGTAATCGCAAGAATTGCAATCACAAGACCTTAAAAGCAGAAGAGGAAGACAAAATAAGGGAATCTAAAAAATAGATGTGATGCAGAAGAGTCAAAGTGAAACAATGTGAGGAATCAATCCAATATTTTAGAAGATGAGGCCACAAACCAAGGAATGCAGACAGCCTCTAAGCTCAAAAAGTCAAGGAAATAGATTCTCCCACTTGAGCCTCCAGAAAAGAACTCAGTCCTGCTGACATCTTGATTTTACACAATAACACTTGTTTCAGACTTCTGATCTACATAACTATATATATATATATGTATATATATATATATATATATATATATATAGAGAGAGAGAGAGAGAGAGAGAGAGAGAGAGAGAGAGAGAGAGAGAGAGAGAGAGAGAGTCCCTAACGACTGAAACAACCAAACAACCAGTTGCCATGAGGTGGCACTGAGCACTTCTCTGTCCCTTCCCCCAGCTCGAAGGCTCCCATCACTGGATGGCCAACAGGGAACCAAGGGGAACCAGGCTGGTGGCAGTGGAGCAGGACTGGGGACTGGTGAGTGGGCTCAAGGCAGACCTCCTGGTCCCTCCCCCCAGGTGGCAGGCTCCAATCGATCCTCAGTTTCTTCTGAAAGGAACGTGGCTCCTCCACTGCACAGCGCCCCCGGGATGCGGACTCACCCTGGGAGAGGCTCCAGAGGGGAGACTTCAAGGACTTCAGTGCCTGCAGCAACCCTCAGCCTTCACTGCTGGGAGGTGGAGGGAGAGCATCATCTTTAAAGCACAAACACTCTCCTCGAGAAAAACCGCCACCTCCCTACTCCACAGCTGCTAAGGTGTCTGCAAGAAACTGTTCACGCTCCTCCGTGTGGGATGGGCGGGGCCAGAGCCTGAGTTGAGTGGTTCCACCATGGGGGAGGGGCCGAGCCAGGCAGTGGGGCCAGTGCAGGGAAGCAGGGAAGGGAGGGCAGGGCAGGAGCAAGGGGGAAGCCCTGCACCTCCTCCCTCAGGCATAGCCCTTCCAGGTGTTATGATAAAAGGAGTTGTGTTTTTCTAACTCTATCCAGGTAAAGGAAACAAGTGTCTGTTGACTTCTGATCTTACACTCCCAGCCGCCAGTTAATCCCTCTGGATGCATCATATCCAACCTCCAAAGGATCCGAGGGGCAGGTTCAACCTTCGTTCCATAGGTGAGGAAACTGGCCAATAAACACATGGGTCTCATGCCTCAGTGTCAACTCCCACAGAAATCTTCAGGTAATAACTCAGATTGTATATCTAAGGGTACATTTTCTTCTGTTTTCATATGTTTAATTCAACCCCAGGAATCAAATAATACAATAAAGAATAAAATGAGTTCTGAGGGCTCAGCATTGTATTCCCAGAGCCTTTGGTCCCACACAAACCACAGAGCTCAGTTATCCTGAGATGAAAGAAAAGGAAAGAGAAACATGAAAGGTTTCCTAGCTCAGTCATAGAGACATCTCATAGCCACATACTAAGGACATGGCATTAACTTAGGGGTGGAAAGGACACAAATGGAATAGAAGATGGAGCCATTTCCGTTCAGATTCAAACCAAGTTAACGAGGCAGAAGAAACACTGGACGCCATGAAAGAATGAGATGAAATGGTTTGGTAGGGAGTGTCACAGACCTCGCAGGGACAGCACCTGGGGCTCCGGACATGATGGGAGCAGAGAGGGGGCTGGGTGAGAGGAAGTGCATGGAATGGCCTGGGAGTAGGAACAAGAGGGTGATATGCGGAAGGTGGGCCCCACCGGGTGATGATAGGGGGCAAGCCTGCAGGAGGTGGCCAAGTGCCCCCACCTCTGCTGAGGGGTGCATGCATCTGTCCTGGGAGCTACGGCTGATGGAAAGGGAGGCTATGGCTCTATGTGGATGAGTTGCCAATGAGCGCCTCCCTGCAGCCATAGTACTCGGTGTTCTCAACACAGTGGGAGCACAAGATCATGTACACAATGTCACGAAAGAAAAAGCATCCTGTTCCGAACTTATTCACAGACTTCTATTTCTGGTATCTATATTCCCAATGTGTCCACAAGAACATTTGGAAAAAGAAAAAAGATTTGTATGTGATATGACTGTATCTTTAGAAAACCCAAGTGATCACAACCGGAGCACTTTTAACACCTAATGAGCCAAATACACTGATGAACAAAAATAGACCCAGAGACACAGACGCACCTCAGAGGGAAGGTGGGGGAGGGTGGGTGGGTGGGAAAAGGTCAACCAATGGCCTTGTGTGCATATATGCATCACCCCTGGACACAGACAATGGGGTGGTGAGGGTCTGGGGCGGGGAGTAGGCTGGAAAAAGTTAATGCGGGGAAAGGGGACCTATGTAAACCTTTCAACAATAAAGTTTTAATAAAAAGAGTAAAAAAATTAAATTAAATTAAAAAGTTCTTTTAAAGAAAAGAAAAGCCAAGAATAACTGCTCTGGCTAGGTGGCTCCGTTGGTTGGAGCTTCGTCCTGTACATTGAAAGGTTGCGGGTTTGAGCCTGGGTTGGGGTGTGTGTGGGAGGCCACTGAGCAAGTGGTGCCTGGAGGAAGAAGGCTCCTCAGACCTAAACACAGTCCAGGCCTCGCCCATGATCCCAGGCCCATCCTCTGCTGAATAAGACCAGACCTCCCAGCTTCCTGTCAATAAGACCAGACCTCCCAGCTTCCTGGTCTCTGAGTCATAATGCCGCTTCCCCATGTTCCTCAGAATGCACTGCTCAGTAACCATCTATACCAGTGATGGGCAACCTTTTGAGCTTGGTGTGTCAAACTTCGCCAAAAAACTGAGCATGACTCGGGTAGTGTGTCACTTTGAGGAAAAAACATTATTTCGTAAATGTTTCATCCTCAGGGTCAGCAAATGTTTCATCCTCGGCATGCGGCCGCCTCAGCCGCATGTCATCAGAAATGGCTACGCGTGTCAGTGCTGACACGCGTGTCATATGTTCGCCATCACTGATCCTATCTAATAAAAGGGTAATATGCAAATAAACCATCACTCCGCGACAAAAATGGCGGCACCCATGGCCACAAGATGGCGGCACCCAGTCCTCTTAGCCCCGAGCCCCAGCAGAGTCCCTAAGTCTGCCTAGCAGTGGCAGTCCAGGGTGTCTAGCTGGGAGGCACCTGCCCCACACACAGCAATTCCTGCCCAGTGGCGGCAGTCCAGAGTGTCCAGCTGGTCGCCCCCGAGCCCTGCACGATCGGGGGCGAAGCGGGCTGTGGGGCTTTTGGCCGGGGTGTCAGGCTGGCAGCGACCCGCCCCCCGAACTGCACGCCATCCGGGGCAAAGCAGGCTGCGGGGATTTTGGCCGGGGTGTCAGGCCGAGCAGCGCCCCGCCCCCCGAGCCGGGCACAATCCGGGGCGAAGCAGGCCGTGGGGTTTGGGGCCAGGGTGTCAGGCCAGCAGCGCAGTGCACTCCCAATGTGCAATCTTCAGGCCAGGGAAGGCACCCACTGGGCTATCCGCAGCCAGGCTGAGATGGCAGCCTTGGGCTGGGGTCTCAGCCTGGCCAGGGCCCGAACCCCTCCAGCAGTGGCAGCCTGGGGTCTCAACCATTGAGACACACCAGCCAGGCAGATATGGAGGAATCTTAAATGTTTCTTTTTTTATAATATACTAGAGGCTTATATATTTTATTGATTTTTTACAGAGAGGAAGGGAAAGGGATAGAGAGCTAGAAACATCTATGAAAAGAAACATTGATCAACTGCCTCCTGCAAACTCCCGACTGGGTATGTGCCCCCAAACAAGGTACATGCCCTTGACCAGAATCAAACGTAGGACCCTTGAATCTGCAGGCCAGAGCTCCATCCACTGAGCCAAACCAGTTAGGACTGTCCAATATGCTAAAAAAAACACCCTATCTAATAAAGAGGGAATATGCAAGGGAGGGCATTTGGGGGTGACCGGGGTGTCAGGGGAGGGCAGTTAGGTATTGATCGGGCTGGCAGGGGAGTGGTTAGGAGGTGATCAGGCTGGCAGGCAGAGCGGTTAGGAGCAATCAGGAAGGAAGGCAGGCGAGTAGTTTGTGAAAGGGATATCTGACGGCCTAAACAGGCAGTCAGACATCCCCCAAGGGGTCCCAGATTGGAGAGGGTGCAGTCCTAGATTGTGAAAGGGATGTCTGACGGCCTAAACAGGCAGTCAGACATCCCCCAAGGGGTCCCAGATTGGAGCGGGTGCAGGTTGGGCTGAGAGACACCCCTTCCCCCCCCCCGTGCACGAATTTTGTGCACCGGGCCTCTAGTCTATACTAATAAAAGGGTTAATATGCTAATTAGACCAGATGTCCCGACAAAGCCACAGTGGTGGGGGCCAAGGCAGAGGTGGTTAGGGGAATCAGGCAGAAGGGGAGAGCAGATAGGGGTGACCAGGCAAGCCGGCAAAGTGGTTAGGGGCAATCAGGCAGGCAGGCAGGTGAGTGGTTAGCAGCCAGCGGTCCTGGATTGTGAGAGGGATGTCCAACTGCTGCTTTAGGCCCGATCCCACTCAGGCCTAAACTAGCAGTCGGACATCCCCTGAGGGGTCCCGGATTGGAGAGGGTGCAGGCCCACCCCTCCTCCCGTGTACAGATTTTGTGCACTGGGCCTCTAGTCCTATATAATAAAAGCATAATATGCAAATAGACTGAACGGCAGAACAACCATTAGACGGGGGCAAGGCTGGCGAGCAGGTGGCACCAGGCCAGCCAAGGCACATGCCAGTGGGCAGAGGGAGGGGATGGTGATGGGGTGGTGATGGGGTAGAGGTGGGTGGCGATGACCAGCGGCAGGGCAATGGGGGCCAGTGCCATCCCCTGATCACACGCCCAGTCACCTCCCACAGAGGGATGCCACAGGTGGTGGCAGCAGTGGGGCGATTCAGGGCGGGGACAGCCGCTCGCTGTCCCCACAGAGGCCCACCACCAGGTAGGCCCACCGGGGTCACCTCCCACACAGGGAGGCCCCTGGCGACCCTGTTGGGGTGATTCAGGGCAGGGTCAGCCACTCACCATCCCCAGATCGGCCTGCTAGGGTCACCTCCAGCTGAGGGAGGCCACTGAAGGCAGAGGCGGTGGCACAATGGGGGGGCGGAGCCGGCCACTTGCCACCTGTGCCATCCCCTGATCGGCCCGCCAGTCACCTCCCGCAGAGGGAGGCCAACTGTGGCTTAGGCTCACTCCCCAAAGGGAGCGAGCCTAAGCCATAAGTTGGACATCCCTTGAGGGCTCCTGGACTGTAAGAGGGTGCAGGCCAGGCTGAGGGCCCCCCCCCAAGTGCATAAATTTTTGGCATCCAGCCTCTATTCCTATATAATAAAAGCCCAGTGACTGAACAGCAGAAGGACCAGAATGACCATCATTCAGTCACTATGATGCGCACTGACCACCAGGGGGCAGACTCTCAACACAGGAGCTGCCCCCTGGTAGTCAGTGCACTCCCACAGTAGGAGCGCTGCTCAGCTGACCAGGATGAGCGGCGCCCCCACAGCAGGGAGCAGCCGCTCAGAGGGTGGGTCAACAGCTACTCAGCTGACTGGGATGAGTGGTGCTCCCAAGCAGGCTGATCCCCAAAGGCCATGCCCCTTACCAGTGCACGAATCCCATGTGCCGGGCCTCTATTACAATAATAAATTTATGTGCTTTAAGCCACTAAAGTGTGTGGTAATTTATTATGGTAGTGATGGAAAATAAATACCAAATTTGGTATAAAAACTGAGATGGTGTTACAACACCTGAAATAAGAAATTCTCAATGAGCAAAATCTTAAAGAATTTTGAGGAGCATGACATAAAATTTAATAACCTTGATTATATTATTAGTAAAAATGTACATGTTAATAATTCTACTAGAGAGGACTTAGAAAGAAGAGAACATGTTATTGGAAATTGAAGGAAAATTAATCCTTGCTATACAGTCACAGAAAAGCTTATCGAAATTATGTCCCAATATTATGTGGAAAGTAGAAATTGCAAATTAAATAAAGAAATTGGACATTTAGCTGAGGGGATTGTCAAAGGGTTGAAAGTGTAGCCATATTTGCTATTAGTGTTTATGGCTAAATATAAGGGAAAACATAAACTGAAATAAAAGTTTTAAACAGAAGCAAACCTTATCCTGAGGATTTGAAAAATACTTATCTTACCAAGTTTGGAAAGATACCTTAACTAAAAGATTCACCATCAGAAAACCATGCTCTAGAGAAGAAATGCTAGAAATGTAGCTGGACAATCTTTTGCCTTTAGAAAGATCAATAAGTCAAAGTATTCAGTAATACAAACGTCTGTTTGAAAAGATTAGTGTGTGATTCATAGGTTCCCTTAGCCATTTCTAAGCAGAAGCAAAAAAATGTAGAAAACCTATTTTCAGGAATCTCTTGTCTAATTGAATGCATTTCTGTGATAAATATGGAGATCTATAAGGTTTTTGAGAATGTTGTAGTAGTATAAATACTGCCAGCTTGAACTGAAAAGTGCATAGACAGTACAAAATGAAAGAAGATATAGGACCCCCATAATTCTATAGGCAACAAATCTATATACATAAAAGCCTAAGCAACCTTTCAACCATTCAACCAGTAGCTATGATGCACACCAATCACCACGGGGCAGACGCTCCACACATAGGCATGGAAAAATGAAACAGAGTAATGAATCTTAGAGGGAAGAGGGGGTGAGGGGAGGGAGGGAAGAGATTAACCAAAGATCTTATATGCATACTAGAGGCCTGGTACATGTGCATTAGTGGGGTCCCTCGGCCTGGCCTGTGGGGATCAGGCCAAAACCAGCAGTCTGACATCCCTCGAGGGGTCCTGGATTGCAAGAGGATGCAGGCCAGGCCGAGGGACCCCACTGGTGCACGAATCTGTGCGCCGGGCCTCTAGTAGGCTAATAGAACTATTCAGATGGAAGTATATACCACCACTCATATAAAAGTAAAAAATAAAGAAGGATAACTCTGAGAGCCTAGAATATGGACTTGTGAAACCGAAGGGCAGAACCCAGGGTGAATTAACCAGAGGGGACTATTCCCAGGCCTTGAAACCAAATGAAATTTGTCTCACTGAACTGTAAAATTGCTTAAGACCATTGACTCCATTTTCCTTTTATTTTTTTCTCTTTGAACAGGAATGTCTATAACTAGTCTCCTTTGCCTGACTCACCACTCTATTTTGGGAGCAAGTAACTTAATTCTTCAGTTTCATTGGCTCACAAGTGGAGACAAATTGTTCCCAAAAATAAGAGTCTATCTAGAGTCTCACCCAAATCTGATTTACATTTAGAATTAAATTATAAGATTTGGAATATTTTATCTGATGAGATTAGATGAAATTTTTGACTTTTGAGTTGATAATGTTTGAGATCAACCAAAAAAATCTTATCCTATCTAATGGAAGAATAATATGCAAATTAACCATCACTCTGCAACAAAATGGCAGCGCCCATAGCCACAAGGTGGCAGCGCCCAGTCCTCTCAGCCTCGCCGGAGTCTCCCAGTCCCAGGGAGGGCTGCCGCTGAGAGCCAGGCAGCCCCGGGGGTGTCCAGCTGGGAGGCGCCCACGCCCCCATGCCGCCAACCCCTCCCAGTGGCAGCCCCAGGTGTCTGGCTGGGAGGCGCCCGTGCCCCCATGCTGCCATCCCCTCCCAGCAGCAGCCCCAGGTGTTGGGTTTGGAGGCGCCCGCACCCCCATGGAGTGATTCAAGTACTGACGATTCTACCAATGGAAAAGTTAAGAGAAAGAGAGGACAGAAAAGGAATACAAGGAGAAAAGAAAGAAAGGACAAAAGATGAAGCATCAAGAAAAAGAAAGAGAAGGAAAAAGGAAGAAACAACCTCATGATATCACCTTTCCAAGTCTCATGAAATTCCCATTTAAGGAGTTTATTTTATGACACTTTTAGTTTGGGTTTATACTTTTACTGGTTTGTCAAGACCACGGCAGGTACACTGTCCAATATGTTTTTTTAAAATACATTTTATTGATTTTTTACAGAGAGGAAGGAAAGGGATAGAGAGCTAGAAACATCTATGAGAGAGAAACATCGATCAGCTGCCTCCTGCAGTATATGCCCCCACCAAGGTACATGCCCTTAACAGGAATCAAACCCAGGACCCTTGAGTCTGCAGGCTGACACTCCATCCACTGAGCCAAACCTGTTAGGGCTGTCCAATATGTTAAAGAAAAAATCCTATCTAATAAAGAGGGAATATGCAGGGGAGGGCATTTGGGCGTGACCGGGCTGTCAGGGGAGAGCAGTTAGGGATGATCTGGCTGGCAGGGGAGCAGTTAGGCATCGATCAGGCTGGCAGGGGAGTAGTTAGGGAGTGATCAGGCTGGCAGGCTGAAGCAGTTAGGGGCAATCAGGCAGGCAGGCGAGCAGTTGGGAGCCAGCAGTCCCGGATTGTGAAAGGGATGTCCAACTGCCTATGAGATCGGGCCTAAACAGGCAGTTAGACATCCCCCAAGGGGTCCCAGATTGGAGAGGGTGCAGGTTGGGCTGAGGGACACCCTCCCCCAGTGCACGAATTTCGTGCACCAGGCCTCTAGTTGACATATATAGACCATTCCACCCCACAAACACAGAACACATTTATTTCAGGTGCCTATGAAGCATTCACCCAAATAGAGCATATTCTAGGCTAGAAAAATAACACACTGATTTTAAAAAATTGAAATTGTACAGTTCATTCTCTAACCATAATGACACCATATAAGAAATTAAAAACAGATAACAGGAAAATCTCTAAACATGTGAAATTAAACAACATGCTTATTTTTAAAAACCATAGCCAAAGCAGTGTCAAAAAGAAATATATAGAACTAAGTGAAAATGAAAATACAATCTATCAGAACATGTGCAATACAGCTATCGCAGTGATCAGAGAAAAATTCATTGGAATAGAAATGAAGAAATATCTCAAACCAACAATCTAAGATCCTTCCTGAAGAGAAAAAAAAAATTTAAAACTATTCCAAAAAATGTAGGAGGAAGGATATAATAAACAATAAAACAATGCGGTACCATCTCACACCTGTCAGAATGGCTATCCTCAACAAATCAACAAATGACAAGTGCTGGAGAGGAGTGGAGAAAAGGGAACCCTCTTGCACTGTTGGTGGGAATGCAGACTGGTGCAGCCACTATGGAAAACAGTATGGAGTTTCCTCAAAAAATTAAATATGGAACTCCCATTTGATCCAGTAATCCCACTTCTAGGAATATATCCCAAGAAACTAGAAACACCAATCAGAAAAGATATATGCACCCCTATGTTCATAGCAGCACAATTTATAATAGCTAAGATTTGGAAACATCCCAAGTGCCCATCAGCAGATGACTGGATAAAAAAGCTTTGTACGTTTGCCCAATGGAATACTATGCAGCTGTGAAAAAAAAAGAACTCTTATCCATTTGCAACAGCATGGATAGACCTGGGGAGTATTATACTAAGCTAAATAAGCCAGTCAGAGAAAGACAAGTATCACATGATCTCACTCATATGTGGAATCTAATAAATAAAACAAACTGATGAACAAAATAGATCCAGAGACATAGAAGAATGGGACAGACTGTTGGATCTCAGAGGTAAGGATGGGTGGGTAGGAAGAGATCAACTAAAGAACTTGTATGCATATATGTATAACCCGTGTACACAGACAATTGGGTGGGGAAGGCCTGGGACAGGGGGGAGGGGACAGGGGCAGACTAGAGGAGGTCAAAGGTGGTATAAAGGGGATATATTTAAAACTATCAATAATAAAGGTTTTTAAAAAAGATTCATTCCTGTTTCTTTATTTTAATGATGAACATGAAGATATCAAGATTTTAAATATCATTTACCATCACTCAAAAAATGAAATATTTAGGAATATATGTAACAAAAGATACACAGAATCTGTATGCTAAAAATTACAAAATGCTAATGAAATAAATCAAAGATTAATAGCAAATGGAGAGATATCACATGTTCATGAATCAAAGATTCATAATGAAGATGTCAATTTTCTCCAAATTGATCTATAGGTTTAATGTAATCCCTACCAAAATTCTAGTCACATTTTTGTACACAAAATGTATATTGAAAGGCACATACCTTAGAATTTTTAAAATAATCAGGACAAAACAAATAAAGAAGAAATATAATTCTACCTGATAATAAGGCTTACTACATAGCTCTAGTAATTAATACAGTGAGGTCTAGACATGTAAATCAATGCAACAGAATAGAGAATATAATATTGACCCAGTAGACATAGACCTAAGCAAATATGCTTAATTTATTCTTTATACTTGTAAGTGTGCAAAAGCATTTCAATAAAGTAAGGATAGCCTTTTCGACAAATGGTGCCTGATAAAAAGGCGCATTTGTAGACGGAAAAAAAAAAAAAAAGTGAGCTTCAACCTGAATCTCAAATATCATACGAAATTTAAACTAAAATGGATTACAGACTTAGATATAGCACATAAAACTTTAGAAGAAAATCTTCAGGACCTAGGGCTGGGTTTGACATCAAAAGCATGTTCCATTAATGGAAAAAAATGATAAATTAGACCTCATCAACAGTAAATACTTTTGACTTTGCAAAAGCCTTTGTGGAAAAGATAAAAAGACAGTCAAGTTACAGACAGGGAGAAAATATTTGCAAACCGATTATTCAACAAAGGATACTATCAAAATATATTAAGAGCCCTGAAAACTCAACAGCTTAAAAAATCCAATTGGAAAATGGGGAAGAGACACAAACACTTAAAAAGAACATATAGAAAAGATATTCAATTGTCAGGGCAACAAAAATTAAAAAGTGCACTAAAGGTACCACCATTTGCTTATCAGAATGAATACAATTTTTAAAATCTGGTAACACCAAACACTAGTAAGAACTCAGAGGAATTGAATCACTTGCTGAGAGGAATGTAAAATGGTACTGCCACTCTGAAAAACACTGTCAATTTCTTATAAAGTTAAATCTGCAATTAGCTTCTGACCCCAGCCAGAAATTGCATTCCTGGACTTTTATAACAGACTAGAGGCCCAGTGCATTTTTGTGCATGGTGCGGGGGGGGTTCCCCCAGCCAAGCCTGCACCCTTTCCAATCTGAGACCCCTCGGGGGATGTCCTACTGCTGGTTTAGGCCCAGTTCCGGAGATCAGGCCTAAACCAGCAGTTGAACATCCCTCTCACAAACCTGGACTGCTGGCTCCTAATTGCTCACCTGCCTGCCTGCCTGGTCACCCATAACTGCCACCCCTGCTGGCCTGATCACCCCTCACTGCTTCTGCATGCTGGACTGATTGCCCCTAACAGCCCCCCACCAGCCTGGTTTCCCCATGCAGCCTGCTGTTCAGTCATTTGGTTGTTCCTCACTAACCCCCCTGCCGACCTGGTCACCCCACGCAGTCTGTTCAGTCGTTTGGTCATCCCTCACTAACCCCCTTGCTGGCCTGGTCGCCCCATGCAGCCTGCTTGTTCAGTCATTTGGTCGCCCCTCACTAACTCCCCTGCTGGCCTGGTTGTAGGCAGCCATCTTGTGAGGGTGTGAGGATCAATTTGCATATTACCTTTTTATTATCCTATACAATAAAGAGCTAATATGCTAATTAGAATGAACAGCAGGATAACTGTCTGGTCGACCTTCCGGATGAAGCCAGGGCTGTGAGGGCTGGCTGGGGCTGTGAGGGCTGAGCCCCTTGCACAAATTTCATGCAAGGGGCCTCTAGTACAGGATAAATAAAAATTTAAATTCACACAAAAACTTATACAGAAATATTTACAGCAGCTATATTAATAATAGCTGAAGCCTAATGTTCTTCAGCAGATGAACGATTAAGCAAACTACGTACATACATGCCATGGAATACTAGTTAGCAATAAAAAAAACAAATGAATTATTCATACATATTAAAACATGGATGAACCTCCAGAGAATTATGCTGAGTGGGGGAAAATGGCCAATTAGAAGGTCACATACTGAATTATTCCCTTTTTGTAACATTTTCAAAATATAATTTTAGGAATTTATTAATGGATAATAGGGGTTAGGAACAGCAGGTTGGAAGGAAGTTGGTGTATGTGGTTATAAAAGTGCCACCCAAGGAATACTTGTGATAAAACTGTTTCATATCTTCAGTGTGGTTGTAAATACATAACCCTATATGTGTGATTGAATTGTGCAGAGCTAAACACACACACACACACATACACACATACATGCATATTCTTTGGGGAAATATAAATAAGATATACGGGTTATATCAATGTCAGTATCTTGGCAGTGATATTATATTTTACAGTGTTATGAAATTTTACCATTGAGGAAAACTGGATAAAGTGTACACAGGGTCTCTCTGTATTATTTCTTATATCTGTATGTAAATCTAAATTTAACTTGATAAAAATTTAAGTTAAAAAATGCAGAGGTCCAATTCTGGGTGATAGAAGACATCACTAACATTTAAAGAGTTATAATATCTTATAATGAATAGCAACTGTGATTACAAAACATTTACAACAACTGACCTAAATATATTCTTAAATATGAGAATGTATTTTAAATATTTATCCCCCAATAACCAAAGTCAATGACTGTGACTAGAAAATTTTATTTATAAACCACTTCAAGCTTTTTATCTCTAAACAGAATAATTTTGCTTTCTTATCTATCACCCCATAAATTCATTATGTAATACATTTCTAAAAGATTCTCTCTTGTTCTTCAAATTTTCCTCTTGTCTAATTCTAAATATGTTGGGAAAATTATTATTTACTTGCATTTTTTTTATTTATATTGTTTAATTTTGGTTCCCAAAAGTGTGGAATAGTGTAGATAAATGTCTTATACTTGTAACCTGTTATATGCTGACATAACTTTAAAAATGGGAAGGATAATCACGCAAATTTTGCAGGAAAAAACAAGAACCTTCATTGTTTCTTTGGGAAAATATTACCCAAAGAATATGTCCATTTTAGCTAAAAAATCAAGTGTTTACTTAAATGTGTAGAACTGACTCTAACAACTTTTAAAGTTTCTTGAAAGTGCATGATGAAATTTGAGTGTGTAGAAAGAATATTTTGGATAATATATAAAATAGTATATAACACAAATCATTTTTTATTTGTTAAAAATGTTGACTTACTGGCCTAGCTGGTTTGGCTCAGTGGATAGAGCATCAGCCTATGGACTGAAGGGTCCCAGGCTTGATTCTGGTCAAGGGTACATGCCCAGGTTGTGGGCTCGACCCCCAGTGGGGGGCATGCAGGAGGCAGCTGATTGATGATTCTTTCACATCATTGATGCTTCTATCTCTTTCTTCCCTCTCCCTTCTTCTCTGAAATCAATAAAAGTATATTTAAATTTTTTTTTTACTTACTACAGAATGGATTTATGCCAGTAGTATCCAAAAACACAGTCGTCCTAAGAGATGTTTTCATTCTTTCTTCTAAAACATCTTTCCATAGCTCAGCTTGATAACCTGATATTTGAGAAATAGAACATTAGAAATTGGACTTCCATCAAATAGCATGTAAAAACTTCAATTTCCTAAAGAAACTAAAGCATCAATGAATATTATTATTATTATTGTTGTTGTTGTTGCTATTATTATTCATGGATTTTTATAACTTAAAACTTTTCAAATAACTTCACATTTTTAAAATTACAATAATAAATATTAAATTGAAGATTTACAAATAAATCCACTCCCTGGAAATCTTATCAGAACTTAATGTACTCTGTATGTCTATAGTCCATTTGTACACATTTTCATTATTGTATTACAAGTTCAGAATTGTACCTGTAACTCTTTCTAGTAAAGTCATCAGAATAAATCAATTAGATAAAACTTTAACATTAAATTTAGCTCTATGAGTACTGCCCCCAATAATTCTATGTATACATTCATATAAATATGGTATGCCTATGTATACATTATGTACAATGTAATATAGTATAGGTAGTATTAATATGCACTATCTATTATGTAAGTGATATATATTTTAGATACATACATTATAAGGAATATGTATTATACAAATATGTACATATTAAAATGCTTCCCACTTCATGTATTTGTCTGTTTCCACTGTGCTACCTCTAAATTTGAGATCTGAATATAGTAGAAAGGATACTTAACTGGGAATTCAGAGGTTTAATGCTAGTTCTCACTTGTGCCCTGAAGCAATCCATATGTTCACAGGAGGTTTCTTATTTATATGCAAAAGCAATGGGACCAGAAAAGCAACCCCCAACATAAGGTATGAAGAAAACGAATTCTACAAAATGTCTTGTGAACTGACTACGAGAAAATAAAACTGGCAAAGCTTGTTTATTTCCTCCCCCTCCATAGCAATTCTCTGCACCTCGTGTAAACCTCCTGCTGAAGAAAATTGCAGGAAGCTGTTCAATTCAGGCTTTGTAATTGCTGCCCGTTCAATCGAGCCCCTTGGCTTTGGAAACATATCCGGCAGATCTTGTCACGACACTGATGCGATGTTTACATGCTCACGACACGCTTGGGGCCTGCTATTCTCTTTAGAATTTCGGAACAAACAGCCTTTGAGATTCTTTCCGGCTCTAACATTCTATTTTTATGTGGAATCTTTTTTTCACTAAATTTCCCACTGGCAGGCTTTAGTTCTCAGAAGTGGCAACACTTAAATGCTCTTACCAAGCTTTATCACTTCAGAAGGTGTGAACCATGTATGAGTCATGTCTACTTGCTAATAGCAAATGAAAAGTTAACAATGATTATGATTCATACCTCTTCACTTGCTCCTAACACTAAAAAACAAAAACAAACAAACAAAAAACACACCTCAGTGCCACTAAGAATTCACCAGTCTCTTTCTTTAGCAGAAATATAGATGGATGACAAATAGATAATGAGTCCTTTTGAATATAAAGAACATGGGTCATCAAGAAACCACCAAATTTTTCCACTATATCAAGAATAGAAAGGCAGTTTATCAAGTTCCCTTCACTACACATATTAAAATATTTAGTAAAAAGTGAACTATTTTTTTCTGGTTACAACACAGATAATTTTTCCATAAAATGTTGGCATACAAATAAATATGAAAACTTGCAGCAGCAAAATACTAATACAATTATGCTATACATTTCCCACAAAGAATTATACTAATTATAATAATCTCTCTTACCTAGCCTAGGACATGAATTCTTCTTAAAGTTGTCACAATCCACACATGAACCAGTCTTGTAATCTTTGTATGAATGACAAGGAAATGAAATAAAATTGCAGTTTGTTTCCAAAGCTGCCATGAACAAGTGGACTGCTCTCTGGTGGTCACATTTAATAAATTTCATTCCTTATGTGTTAAAAATCAAGCAAAAGAATTGTAGATGCATTAAACTAAGTTCAAGAAAATTGGAGAAAAATTAAAAATTAAGTTCTACTCAATACTGTTTTATGAATATTAAAGTGTTGACTAAAATGCAGTGTTATTGTGAGCAACTAAATAAGTCATACAAATTAAAACTTAAGTTTAATATTCCCTTTATATCATATTTATAAGAAATTTTTCTAATCATTAACAGCATTTTTTTTTAATTTCAATAATTTAACAAGCTCAAACATGGTGCTATCATACTTAATAAGTAGTATATACATCTCTCTTTTCTAACCCCACACCCTTAACATTTCTACTCAATGTCAAATATGACTATGAAATATTAAAGCTTTATCATGTCCCACCCTGGCCAGGTGTCTGAATTGGTTGGAGCATCGTCCTGTACACCAAAAGGTTGCTGGTTCAATCCCTGCTCAAATATGGGAGGCAACCGATCAATGTTTCTCTCTCACCTCTCTCTCCCTCTTTCTCTTTCTCACTTCCTCTCTCTGGAAAAATATATTCTCAGGTGAGGATTTTTAAAAAAACTTTATCATGTCTATTTTCCTTTGCCAACTTCTCACATCCTTATCCCCTTGACCAGACTTCTGTTGCTGCAGTGGCATTTGGCAATGTGTTACTTGACCACTGTACAACTCAGAGCATTACTCTCTAAGGCTCTGAAGTTAGCCCAATCCCACACCTGGAGCAGCTGCTCAGCTATTTATGTACAAAACAACAAAGTGCAAAAGTTTATAAATCTGTGTTTATACAATATTATGGTAACAGTAAAGATTAAATTGTGAGGTCAGACTTATTAAATTCTGTTATATGATACTTGGCTACCTGTGCTCCTTCAATGACTTAAAACTTTTCCTAGTGTTAAAATTAAGAACTAAAACTGCTAACATAATGTACTAGTTCTCATCCATGACCTTTACAAACTAAGAAGGATAAAACTTAACCATTTTTCACTAATAACTCCTGATTCATGGGCAATAGTGATCAAAATTTTGTCCCACAGTTTAAGAGGAGAAAAAATATACTGATTTTCTTTCATCATTTTGAATCACATGTAATTCATGTAAAAATACTATTGGTATACCTGCAAATATTGATTTAGGACAGCCAGGCTGCTTTTTTCCTCCATTTGGATAAAAATCTATATGTCCCAAGGGTTCTTTAATGCCTAAACCTGAGAAGAAAAGCACCCAAGAATCACAAAATGCATATAACCAAATCAACAACACTTGTATAAAATAAATTCTCCTATAAATCTATTGAAAGAGACTTTTAAAATTTTGAATTGAAAATAAATGCAATTTTTAAGAAGATGAGTTTTTCTGTTACTAATTCCTCAAACTACAAGTGCTGGCGAGGATGCGGAGAAAAAGGAACCCTCATGCACTGCTGGTGGGAATGCAGACTGGTGCAGCCACTGTGGAAAACAGTATGGCGTTTCCTCAAAAAACTAAAAATGGAACTCCCATTTGACCCAGTGATCCCACTTCTAGGAATATATTCCAAGAAATTAGAAACACCAATCAGAAAGGATATATGCACCCTTATGTTCATAGCAGCACAATTCACCATAGCTAAGATTTGGAAACAGCCTAAGTGCCCATCAGCAGATGAGTGGATTAAAAAACTGTGTACATCTACACAATGGAATACTACACTGCGGTAAAAAAGAAGGAATTCTTACCATTTGCAACAGCATGTATGGAACTGAAGAGCATTATGCTAAGCGAAATAAGCCAGTCAGAGAAAGATAAATATCACATGATCTCACTCATTTATGGACTATAATGAACATAAGTGATGAACAAAAACAGATCCAGAGACAGAGAAGCATTGATCAGACCGTCAATACCTCAGAGGGAAGGTAGGAGAGGGTGGGGGTAAGGGGGAGAGATCAACCAAAGGACTTGTATGCATGCATATAATCCTAACCAATGGACACAGACACCAGGGGGAGGGGGGTAAGGGCATAAGTGGGGGTGGGGGGGGTAAGGAGGACAATGGTGGGATAAGGACACATAGGTAATACCTTAATCGATAAAGAAAAATATTATATATATAAAAGTACTGGTAAAGAAATAGTAATTCAGAAGCCCCTAGTGTACCCTATTCAATCACAGTTTCTTTCTTTCCTCTAAAAAAAATATATTTTCTAATAATAAAATCCTTCATTTTGCTATTCTTTATCATCTCAACATGCCTCACAAAACACTACAATTTAGATTTGGCCCTTTTAAAAAAAATACATAAATTGACTCATACTTCATGTATGATTTTGTGCCTGGCTTCCTTAGACTATTAGTGTACAGGACGGGGCAAAGTAGGTTTATAGTTTTTCATATGGAAAATAATAAGAAAAATTAACAAATAATACTACAAGAATAAACTCTGTGTTTCATGTACTCACAACTGTAAACCTAATTTTGCCCCACTCTGCATGTCTGATATCAAACCACATTGTCAGGTGAATATGCAGTGTCAAAAATCTCTGTTGCCCATATGTGATTGTCATAAAAAGGTTACCAAAGTTATCAACTCTGTGGCATCTAGTGGCAACTTAGATATGAGGAGATTTCATCAAAAGATGTTGAGTATAGTTGGCCCACCATATCCATGGGTTCCACATCCATAGATTCAATCAACCACAGATCAAAAATATTCCAAAAAAAAGTTACATTGTTTCTGACATGTGCTATGTAGTTAGGCCTATTATGGTTGCATCTCTATTAAACAGTCCAGACTTTTTTTCTTGTCATTATTCCCTAAACAATACAGTATCACAGTTATTTACATAACATTTACAATATGTTAGGTATTAGTAAGGGAGAGATGATTTAAAGTATGTGGGATGATGTGTGTAGCTTATATGCATACCGTATACTGTGCCATTTTACATACGGGACTCCAACAGAGCTGCGAATTTGGGTATCTGAGGGGGTCCTGGTACCAATACCTCATGGATACCAAGTGATGACTGTATATGCCAATCCAAAAGAGTTTATTAGGAAAAGTAAAATATGCAAACAAAAATAATAAAAAGTATACAGAATTGATTCAAAAGGCCATAGGCAGAATAGATATTGGGATTTCAGGAAGAAGAGTTCAGACAAAGAACTTAAGAGTAATTGGGCAACAAGTGTGCTGTGTGTAGGAATGTTAAGCCGATATACAGAGTTAGAGATAAAGGTGACTTGAGATGTTGGGGTTATTGTACTCAAACTATGAAACTTTGGGCACTGTAGCTGAATTTAGATTCCAAATAAGGAGCAGAATTGCTCCCACTATAGTTTCAGTCAATTGGCATATAGACA
Source organism: Ia io (assembly GCA_025583905.1). Classification (NCBI taxonomy): domain Eukaryota; kingdom Metazoa; phylum Chordata; class Mammalia; order Chiroptera; family Vespertilionidae; genus Ia; species Ia io. The sequence goes on along the minus strand of JAJQQW010000009.1, from coordinate 13,852,940 downwards.
TAGAAGTTGAAAAATTGTTATCTATGGTATATATGGCATTTATAGTCCTCACAAAGGACTATACCACAAGGTAAATTCAGAGGAATATGGGAGCAAATAAATTACCTGGACCAAAGAGAAAGAAATTTGAGGAAACAGGGAAGTCTGAGCAGTCCAGTGTCACTTCCTCCTGTCTCTATCTTAACACCATATCCTCCCCATGCCCATAACCACAACACACCTTAATCAGAGCAACATACTAGCGAAGTGTAGACTCTGTAATCAGAAGGTTTCTTTTTAAATTCTGCCTCCGACACTTGCTGGCCTTGTGACCTTGACCCTAGCTTCCCCATTGGTAAAATGTGAATGATAATGTTTACAAATCTCATAGGGACCTAGAAGAATTCCATAATTAATTCACATACACCTAAAGCATTGCCTGGTGTACAGAAAATGTTCAATAAATCTGTATATATAAAAGGCTAACTGTCCATCCTTCCTCCAACTGGTAGCTATGATGTGCACTGACCTCCAGGGGGCAGATGCTCAATGCAGGAGCTGCCATGACATGCACTGGCTATTTAAAAATAAACGGCACCATGGACCTGGCACCAACAAACCAACACTTGGCTTCTCCCAAGTGGGACACAGGCCCTGCCACCACCCCGGAGCAACACCCCACCAAATTGCATCCAACACTTCCAAAACCCCATGGTGCAAAATGCGGCCCACAGCCCAGCCCAGCCCAGCCCGGAAATGGTCCCTGTGGGCGCCAGGTAATGATGTCATGTAGCAAAGCCTGGCTTCCCTAGCGACTAGCCTCCTTGGAATTTCTTCAGCCCAGGAATATGACTTGCTTTATAGCCAAGTGCAAACATTTTATAGTTTAACTAAATGTTTGTGAAGCATTTTCACATGTCTGATCTCATTTGATCCTCACAGAAGTCCTGCAGTAAGTAGATAGGAGACTCGGTAGAATCCTATTTTCTTTTCATTAGCCAAAAAACGGAGATTTGGAAAGTTTAGAATCTTGTCCCGATTGAAAAGAAGTAAGAAATGGCGGACCTTGAAAATGACTTCAAGTTTTCTCACTACGCAGAATATAGTCAAACACTGCTACAGTTAAAGATTTTACCCTTTGTTCTCCCTGTGTGATCTACAATATTGTGTTGATATTTACTGCTGTGTTGCTGACAATTACCTGAAAGAGAAGTTGGGGTGCTTCACTGGGCTGGAAAAAGTTTAGCTAAATCAGAAAGCAGATCTAATTAAGCAAGTTTATTCTATATATATAAAAGGCTAAGCTGACTTGCACATGCACGATACATATAAAGCTCTTGCTGGCGCCAATTGCACGGATGTGTTTTGATCTGTCATTGTCGATTGTAAATTTGGTTGTTTTTGTTGACATTATGAAGCCTAAAGAAAGCAGCATCATTGACAGAATATGTCTAAAGATCAACTATTGCCACAATGTATCTCTGAAGCCAAAAGAAGCTGGCATCGCTCATTGTAAATCAGATCCCAATAATCCAAATGCCACTAAAATGAAACAAATCAGTATCCTGGTTCCCACATTAGATGCAATGACGTGTCCTATTCTTTTTCCACATGGTGAAAAAGGCTGAGGAACGGATACTGCATTAAGACTCAGAGACAACAGTGTAATCGACAATAATACTAGAAAAAATGTAAGGAACTGAGTCACACAAATGCAGTATTATGGATTTCATCTCTCCATCTGGGACACATTCAACCCTATTTTAAATGTTGTTATATCATGTTGTTATTATTTATTTATTAATCAATTTATATATTATTTTCATATACATTTTATTAATTTTCTTTCATCTCTGACACTTCTATTACAGAGATATGGCAATAGCGATATTAAAATATTTCTTCTAATTAATTGTCTTTCAATGTGCACAAATCCATGCACCAGGCCACTAGTATTATTATAATGAGTGTCAAAGGTATCAGGGTCATCTAAATTATTCCTTGTAAGTGTCTGTCCAATGTATTCTGGCCTAAACTATCAATAGTCTACTAGAGATTTTCAGGAAGATTAAAGAAATTATTTCCCTACCAGTAGGGAAAGGTATTCCTTACCTGTGCCTGAATTGCTGTGGTCAGTTCTAGTTGATAGAACTAGAAAATGAGTGGAGAGAATGGTAACTTAAATAAATTAAGCATGGGGGAAATTGTGATCAAATCAAAACTGTCAATAGAATAGTCAAGATGAAATATTTTTTATAATTTTTAATTTTTTTTGGATGACATGACAGTTTGTGAAACCTGAAGGAGGAACACTGAAGGCAAAGAGTGCCATTTGACACCACAGAATTTCACTAATTCCAAAAAATACTGCTTGTGGGAAATACAGTCACTAAATAGTTACAGATGTATCATCACTTTATCTCCTACTCTTTCTCTTCTTAGGTTCTCCTATCCAAGTGTTTACATCCCTTTTTTCATTTTCAAATAATTAATCAATAAATCCAGCATTGTTACCATCAGTATCAGAATGGATGACATCCACGAACTTTGCATCTGTGTAATGTAATCTGCCATTTGATGGTTTTCCAGAGAATTTTGGCCCAGCAGGGTCAAGTCCTGAAATTCAACAAAGAAACTATCAATCTATTATTCAAATTCTACTATAATGTTCACTAGATCATATGCTTGTATTATTATTATATCATAAATATAAACCTGTATAGTTTTAGCTTAAATCTGTCTAAAAACTAATTTAAAGATAAATAAAATTGGATGAATAGCAAGTATCTTTACTATGTTAATAACTAGAGGCCCAGTGCATGAAATTTGTGCACTGTGGGGGGAGGGGGTGTCCTTCAGCCCAGCCTTTGTCCTCTTGCAGTCCAGGACCCCTCGGAGGATGTCCGCCTGCCGGGGGGGATTGGGCCTAAGCCGGCAGTCAGACATCCCTCTCTCAGTCTGGGGTTCTCACAGTCTGAGAGTCCTCACTCCTTACCACCCCCCTACAGCGGAGGTGGGAGAGGCTCCCACCACCGTCGCTGCGCTCACCATCCATAAGCCCAGTCTCTGGCTGAGCGGCACTCCTACAGGAAAAGCACACTGACCTCAGGGGGCAGCTCCTGCCTTGAGCATTTGCCCCCTGGTGGTCGGTGCTTGTCATAGTGACTGGTCATTCCACCATTTGGTCAATTTGCATATTAGGGTTTTATTATATAGGATACTTTTTACCAATTTTCAGAGTTTATCAACAATACAGTATTAATAAGTCACACAAGAGATGCCTCAACAAAATATTGTAGTTTTTTAGCAATTTTATTTAAGAAGTAATTGGAAAAAATGGTAGAACTTTAATAATATATAACTATTACTAATTCTGAGGGGGTGGAAATTAGTACCATCCCAGTCCTGTGCATTACTAGTTCATCCTGGATCTATCTATAGGTCTAAAATAATTGTTAGGCATCAGATGTAATTTGGGTTGTGAGATAAAATACATTTATTACTGTTTTATATTTAAATAAACATTTATTTATCATTCACTTCTCACAAAAGTTTACCACACACATAAGAAAAATATATTAAAAGTTCCATGAAATATGAATATATTTCTGATATATTTGAAATTCTAAATAAAAAGTCTAGGCTCATGATCTTCTGGATAGTGTCAAAAAAAGAAAAGAGGAGATAAAAGTCAATGCCTTGATAACATATACACAATGGAAGACACATCATCTTAAAAAGAGATTTTTAAAAGTTAAATATAATGTTGATTATCTCAGGCCCTTCTATTATTCTTGTTTATTTAGCCCACTTACTGAATAAGGCAGAAAATTCTGTCTTCCTATAAGTGATTCTGATGTAGAAGCACCACATTTCCTGGACTTGTAAACTTTCATACTTACTTGACATGTATAACCTTTCAAATTGGACTAATAAGTGAGTAAACACACCTTAAAATAAAGTAGGTTTACCACCATTTGAAACTGAGTTAATGTGGCGATTGAAAAAGAATAGGCTTTGGGTGCTAGAGACCTCCGTGTAAATTCTGGCTTAGCTGTTGCTAACTTTTTAACACTTTCTCATTCATTCAATTAAGCTCAGTTTTCACATCCATATAATGAGAATGACACTAAAACTGATCAAAGTAAGGAAGGTATACTAAAGGCTTATAAACATCCTAACAATCTGTACAAGTTATCCACTCCTCTCCCCCTTTGCTTAACTTTCCTAAAAACTCTATTACCTTTTACTTACACTTGAAATTATTAAAAATCTTCTATGGACATCAATCTCCATAACTCTTAAAAAGCTAAGTTTGTTGGGGAGGGATAATATCCTACCAGTTCTCAAATCACCATTATTCTAGTGGCAGCTGAGTACTAGAATTATTGGAGGTCACTTCAAAATTATATAGCCATCTAACCACTATACTGTATACTTGAAAATTACATTATTGTAATTGAAAATAAACATTAAAAATAATAAAAAATTAAAATGAAATATTCACTGATTGGCACTTAGGTTGACTGTAAGGTCTGGGAAACCACTTGGACCCTTAGACCAGTGGTCAGCAAACCAAGGCTCGCGAGCCACATGCGGCTCTTTGGCCCCTTGAGTGTGGCTCTTCCACAAAATACCGTGTTTTTAGCAAAGACCAGCTTAGGAGTACCCTAATAAAGTTAATAACAATGTACCTACCTGTATAGTTGAAGTTTAAAAAATTTGGCTCTCAAAAAAAATTTCAATCGTTGTACTATTGATATTTGGCTCTGTTGACTAATGAGTTTGCCAACCACTGCCCTAGACCACTTGTTGCTGAGAAATGGGGCCTTACTGGCTGGATGGCATCACAGGCAGGGAAAGAATCTAGATACCACCTTCCAGTAACAACTCCACACTAATGGAGTGGAAGCATATTGCCCTGCCTAGTGAGGCCACTTCTGTCACTGTCCCCAGAAAACTGGTACATGCTTCTAGAAGATGGCGAGCAGAGAAAAAGAAGCCCTGCATTCAAATTCAAGCTCTCTCACTAATTAGGCTACATCTCAGAGCTAGGAAGACCAGATGGCCCTGATTCTCCCATGATGGGTGGCTGTGCTCTGTGGTTGTGGACTCAAGAACTCAAGGGAGCACCTTTTCCATCGTATCCTAGAGAAGTACAGAGCTCAACCTATGCAGCCATGCTCTGTGGCCTTAGGCCAATTCATCCCTACCATAAATGGAAGTCTCCCAGTATAAAGAAAATCTGTAATTCCAACAAAATTCACCAGCAACCCTAAAGGGAAGCATGAAAATCCATGTCAGCATTATTTGGTTATCAAGCTTACCAGATGAGGTAACTTTGTTACAGAAATATGAGGATAACTGGGATCTGGAATCCCTTAAATTTAAATACCAACTCCCAATTCTCTTATTGTTTCAGTAAAATTTTTAAAAGAATTGAAATACATCAAATTTTGTGAAATTAAATATAGTACATGTTTATATTTTCAATTAATACATGAAAAAGCTTTATATTTAATGGACCAACATTTTCTCTGTATTGTTAAAATAATGTTTTTAAAATTCAAATGGGGCTGCAGAAGTTGATCTGATTCTTTTCAATTCTGTAAGGGTAACATGCTCAGCTAAGAACCAAACAACACTTTTAAATCTAACTAAAATAAAGACTAGCATTTGAATATACAGTAATATAGAAAAAATAAATATTTGTGCATTATTTTTATGGCTTAAATATTATAGCTATTAAAGTTTAAATAAGGTAACTTTTGATTCTTAAAAGTATGCAAACACATTAATTGTATAAAAAAATGTACCTGTTATTCTTCCTAGTTGACCTTGAAATATCTTTCCAACAAATCCACTAATATGAGCCCCTAAGCTCATACCTATGAAGTGAAAATTATCAAGAGATGCTCCATGCTTCTGCAATAGAAAGTGAAGTGTTACAATTTTCGTTTCATAAAATCACAAACTATACCTTTTGCATCAGTACTCTAAAATTTGTTATTTTTTCTAGTTTAATCCATTTCTGGAAGATAGAAAATAAGATTTTATAATTTTAAAATAACTATATCTTTGTTCAACTTCTTCCATGAAATATCTGATTTTTCTCTACATGTTTTTAATAATTACATTAAATTTTTATTTAAAAACCAGAGGACTGGTGCACAAAATTCATGCACGGGTGGGGTCCCTAGGCCTGGTCGGCAATCAGGGCCGATTGGGACCAGGCTGATCAGTGCGGGGCCAGAGAGGAGGCAATGGTCGCAGGGCCAGGAGCGGAAGGAACAGTGGCTGGATGCCAATCACTGGCACCCCACCACTGTGCGATTCCCCGCCTCCCCGCTCCTCCTTCCCTCGCCGTCCACCATGGCGGACAGGCGGCAGGCCAATCAGGGCCTACTGGCCAGGGGGAGGGACAGGGCACAAGAGGTTGGCCAATGGTCCCGAGGAGGGAGCCGGCCCTCAGCCCCCCTGGGAAAGGGGCTGCGTCCACCACCACCCATCCCTGGTTCCCCATCCCAGCCTGGGGTTCAGAGGGAAGGGACCACGGGAGGTTGGCCAGCCCCAGGAGGCTGGCTGTGGGAGCACACTGATTGAGCGTCTGCTCCCTGGTGGACAGTGCATGTTATAGTGACTGGTCATTCTGGAGACTTAGGCTTTTATATACTATACTAGAGGCCAGGTGCACAAAATTTATGCACAGGGGTTGGGGGCAGGGGAAGAGGGTGGGGCAGGAGGTCCCTCAGCCTGGCTTGCAACCCTCTCACAATCCAGGACTGCTGGCTCCTAACCGCTCACCTGCCTGCCTACCTGATCGCCCCTAACCACTCTGCCTGCCTGCCTGATCACCCCTAAATACTCTTTCCCGCCAGCCTGATCACTCCTAATCGCTCTCCCCTGCCAGCCTGATTGCCCCTAACCATTCTCCCCTGCTAGCCTGATCACCCCTAACCATTCTCCCCTGCTAGCCTGATCGCCCCTAACCATTCTCCCCTGCTAGCCTGATTGCCCCTAACTGCCTCTGCCTTGGCCCCCACCACCGTGGCTTTGTCTGGAAGAACGTCAGGAAGACGTCTGGTCTATCCTCTCTAATTAGCATATTACCCTTTTATTAGTATAGATATAGATGTTAAAACCTCTGTCATCTATTATCTAGAATAATATATGCAAAATAAAACATTTAATTAGTAAATCATTGTACAACAATAATAATTAGACATTATTGGATACTTACTTTGTACTAGCTACCTTGACAAGTGCTTTATAAATCTCATATTTAATATTCACAATAGTACTGTGAGTCATTTATTTTTATCCTATTGTTCCTAGAATGTATGAAATGCAGAGTAAATATCATAATTTGATCTTAAGTTGTCCAAAGCCACATGTACTTATTTCTAAAAGAGAAAAAGATGTACTTCTAGTACAGGTCTGTTTAACTCCAAAATATATTCTCATCAGATTGTGTCAAATATTCTTGAAAGACTGAACAGTGTGGATCATCTTCATTTTAGAGATGATAAAATGAGACTCATGGTGTTTGAGTGATTTTCCCAGATCACAACAAGCTGGAGAATGATGAAATCTGATCTTTCAAGCCCAAATTTTAGACACCTGTCTGAGCTTCAGACACCCCTCCTTAGCGGGGGTGGAGGCCAATTAGGAGCTTAACTGAGGGAGAATTTCTTCCCCCAAGCTCTCAAGAAGCAAGTGAGGGTCCATTTTACACAGTGACACATCCGATGGCTTGTTGAAGATATAGAGCATTTACTTCTAATGAGAAATTAGACTTAGGCGTTACAAGCTCAGGGTGATAATTTTGTTCAAAATTTTCAGAGCAGTTCCCAGAAACCTGAGGGAGTATCACTTGCAAGTTTAGCACTACTGATCCTATCATCTCTTCCCCTTAATATGAAGCTTTTGCAAGCAAAGCCACTCTTAGGAGCATATCTAACACTACAAATTTTCCTAAATTTTTCTATTTCACATTCACATTTCCCATACTTTAAGGTACATGTTAATTAAAGAGCACTGCTGTAAGGAAAAAATCAATTATGAAATTCATAGATTATCCATAACAACAGGTGAACCAATTACCTCTCTCTATATGGATGGTTTGGCTTTGTCCACATTTAGGTATATAAAAATAATTAGGATAAATGATTTTTGCCAATGATTATTATATAACAGGCACTGGTTAATTTATTTAATTAATTAATTTAATTAATTAATTTTAATTAAAAGTTAAATATTGATATAAAGTTTTGTTATTCCAAATGTATAGCTAAGGAAATGAGGCAGAGAGGTTAAGCAATTGCTCAAAGTCACACAGATGATGGGATGGATTGGGTCTTGGAAACCCTCCAGTCTAGTTCCTAACCACTGCATGTAACTACTTGGATGTGACATGCTTGCTCAATTTGAGCAGAGACTTGGAAGTTCAGCATAACACAATTCAAAGGCCATGAATGTCCCCCAAATCAAATATTACCCTTCTTTCCCTCGAGAGCCCATCACCACCACCTATATCTGGAACAGACATGGATCTCCATATGGATTGACTTAGTAAAGACAGATGACCTAAAACTGTCCTGAATTTATTTCACTCACCCCAACCCTGGACCTAAATGCTGGACAAATATGAATGAAACTAAGACCTCCTCCAAGGTTGGCAGAAATAAGCTACTTTTCAAGTTGTTTTTCTCTAATTTTTACCAATTTACACTTGATTAACTATCCTATCTAATAAAAGAGTAATATGCATATTGACTGTACCTCCACTACACCCACAAGCCACACCCACCAGCCAATCAGGAGCAAGTATGCAAATTAACCCAACCAAGATGGCTGCGGCCACAGAGACAGCAGGAGGCTTGGGTTTCCCTGGCAATGGAGGAAGCCAAGCTTTCCGCCTGCCCTGGCCTGCCTTGGTCTCTGCTTAAGGCTACAAAGTTTCAATCATAGAAGATAAATAAATCCCAAGAGAAATGGCTGCGGCCACAGAGCAAGCAGGAGGCTTGGCTCCGCTCAAGGCTACAAAGTTTCAATTATAGAAGATAAATAAATCCCAGATACCAGGGCCTCTGCTTGGGTCACCGGGGGGCATGGCTGGCCTGAAAACCACCACAGGCCCTCGCCCAGGCCATCCCCATCCCCCAAGGGAACCCCCACCCTGATCCAGGATACCCTTCAGGGCAAACCAGCCGGCCCCCACCCTTGCACCAGGCCTCTATCTATCTAATAAAAGAGTAATATGCAAATTAACCGTCACTCCAACACACAAGATGGCTGCCCCCATGTGGACACAAGATGGCCACTATAAGATGGCCAGCAGGGGAGGGCAGTTAGGGGTGACCAGGCCAGCAGAGGAGGGAAGTTGGGGGTGACTGGGCCTGCAGGGAAGGGCAGCTGGGGGGGACCAGGTCTGCAGGGGAGGGCAGTTAGGGGTGACCAGGCCTGCAGGGGAGGGTAGTTAGGGTCAAACAGGCTGGCAGGGGAGCAGTTAGGCATCAATCAGGCTGGCAGGGGAGTCGTTAGGGGGTGATCAGGCTGGCAGGCAGAAGCGGTTAGGGGCAATCAGGAAGGCAGGCAGGCGAGAAGTTGGGAGCCAGCAGTCCTACTGGGATCGGGCCAAAACGGGCAGTCGGACATCCCTCAAGGGGTCCCAGATTGGAGAGGGTGCAGGCTGGGCTGAGGGACGCACACCCCCCCCCATGCACGAATTTCGTGCAACGGGCCTCTAGTAAATTATAAATATACTAGCCATACATTAGAAAGACTAAAGTATCTAATGATTATATAGTTTATTCCCTATGTCTATATAGAATCATTACTGTATCTTGAAATCTGTATAGTGATAAAAAGTTAAAATCTTAAAAGATAAAACACAATAACTTGGTCTTTAACATATTTTTAAAATTAAGACAGGTCACATCTAGGTATAAAATTATCCATTTACATAAACAAAAAAGGATGGCTGCATACATTAGCATATCAAGCAGTAATTCTGAATTTTGAGAAAAAAGCACTAAGCATTAAAAGTATGAAAAAAGCATTCTTTTATTAACACTTGGTAGTCTTGCATAACCCACTGTATATTGTATAACATATATAATACATAACATTCCAGACTTACCAATAGCTTCTGAATGCACTCACTCAAACTCACAGCAACTTTTCTGGTGTTTTTAACTGCTCTATTGTAAATAAAAGTTGTGGCACCCCGGTTCCAGTCCACCACAACTATATTTACATCATGTTGATTCAACAAAATCCTTAGAAAGTTCTGAAGCCAGGATGGAATGGAGCCCAGTGGTCTGTATCCATGAATAAGCCAGACTGTTTTCTTACTTGTGTTGAAGTTAACATTAAGTGAATTATCCTGCTCCAAGAGTGGCTCAGCACAATTTAGGTTGTTCCTTGTATACATTATCAAAAACATCTCCATTTTGGGATTAAACAAATCTCTGAAGGAATCCTTTATAGTTAGCTCAGAAAATTTAAGGCATGGTCTTTTATTCTCTGGAAAAAAAAAATCATTCAAGTTGAGTACTGAGATAGTATTTGATTCCATTCCCATTGCTCTTGTAAAAAGCAAAATTGAACTTGAAGGGTAGGGGGAATTTACCAGTAATTTCATTAGTACTTCACAATTTACTGAGTAACTACAATGTTTATGTGCTGATTATGTAAAAAGAATTTTTGAACAAGAAGTATTTAAAATTTACTATAAAAATATAGAAATAAATAAGATTGGTTAAAAATTAAGAATTATTTTTATCTGTACCATATAGCAATAGTTTGAGTAAAATTATTAATATTATTAATAAAGCAATAAAATTAGGTAAGTTGATTATGAACTTTAACTGATATTCTGCAGAAAATAGTTACATATGGATAAGCATTAGAAAAAATATATTTTACCTGACTAGTGATCAAATAAATATAAATCAAAAAAAATAAGTTATCATTTTCTTCCTATCAAATTAAGCAATAGTAGAAAAATCATTTTAATACTCAATATTTGTGAGGGTAAATGTAACAAATATTCATTTACATGGATACTGATGTATAATGCAGCATCCTTTTGACATTTTATATGTGTGTGTGTATATCACACAGATAATCTTAAAATATTTATTCTTCCTGATTTTCATTCTAGGATTTATATTAATAAAATAAACAATTATATTAAATGTAAAGACATTAATCACAGGGTTATGCATAAGCACATCAAAATTTAAGACACTTTAAATATCCTCTTATAAGTCTTCTCATGCATATGTTCATCTTATCTATCTACCTTCCTACCTACCTACCCACCTATCCATCTATCTATCCAACCTAGAAGAAAACAGGGCAGAAAATAAATGACTAAGCCAAATCAATAGTAGTAGCCATTGCTGGGCTGTGAAACAATGGCTGCTTTATATTTTCTTTTTCATAGTTTTTCAGAATTGTAATTATTTTTCAAATTAAGTATATAATACCAATTTTAAATAAGATTATATGCTTGTACTACTTCTGAAAGTTTAACTTGGTAAGAAAATGTGAGAAAACTGTTTCTTAGTATATAAGAAATTCACAGGAGTGTTAATATACTTTATCACAGTAATATCACTTATAAGATTGTCCCAAGAAAAGAATTCCCACACATTAAAAAATTAACCAATATAATTTCAATACTGGAGAAATAAAAGTTATATAAATGCCCAAATAATAATTTGATTAAGTGAAATATATATACATATATATTTGATAAGTATAAATATATTTTAATATATAAATATAATATATATGATAAACCATAATAATGTTATTATTTATTCATTAAAATCATTCCAGTTTGGAAAGTATATATGTGCTATTATCACAATTATTTAGAAGAAGATACAGGAGAAAGGCAATGAAGGAAAACAAGACCTACATTTAACTCCCAAGTTAACAGTGAAGAGATACTTGGACAAGATACTTGGAAAATTTCTGATACTTCATTTATTCTAAGTACTAGAGAATGAGGAAATTAAGAAAAGGGATAAATCAAACCACAGTACAGTATCAGTTCTCACTAGACTGTACAAATTGTGTCCATCCATATTGTGTCCATCCAAATTGTGTCCATCCATATTCCCACCATCTGGAACTGTAAGAAGGCCAAATGCAATTGATACATCCAAACTGCTGGTCCATTCCAAGCCAAGTTAGATTTTACTTGGCCTTGGAATGAGTAATGAGGAATAAACCAGTAAAATCCCTGCTAGAATATAAGGAAAATAAATCACCTAAAACAATCAACAGAGAGATCTATTATCCAATACCAGCTGTAGAAGTCATTGCAGAAAACTATAATATACTTATTAGACTGCAAGGACAATAATGTATCAAAAAAAGGAACAGGAGGCCATTAATATAAAATTTATTGGGGTAAAAATACCATAGATTAAGATGAAACATGGAATAATGAGAAACTCCTATTAAGAAAAAGTAAAACTACAATTGCAGAATAGAAGTTCACATTAGTAATATTAAAACGTGCATGGAAACCCCACTTTAAAGTAAGAAAAAAGGTAAGAAAAATTAAAATTATAAAAGAAAACATAGATATAGGACAGACAATGATAATTCAAATTAAAAATCATCAGTGTTCACCTGGGTTGAGTGGGGGGAGAAATATGGAGAAGGGAGAGAATAGTAGTTACAATATTTAAGAAAATAATTTCATGCCAGTGTGCAATATTAATGCCATATTAAATGTTAACTACAGTACTATATAAAACTGTCCACCCAACTTTCTACACACTAAAAAATATAAAAGTATAGCAAAGACAAGAAGAAAATGATAAAGGAAATATAAAAAGTAGAAAGCATAAAAAAGATAAAATTACAGTAGAAAAAAATGATATATAAACAGTTATGCAGCTTTATAAAGCCTGAATATTAAAAGCAAGGAATCTCAATTTTCATAGAAAAAAAAAAAAAAAAACTTAGCTACGAATATTTGAAAGAAGCACACACAGGATATTTTCAATAGAGATGTGAGTATATTCTACTCAAAATAAAGTGAAAGGAAAGTATGTTAATACTAGATTTCAAACAATGACTCCAATTTAACATCTTTTCCTGAATCCATTTCATTTGTGTGTTTTTCTCCCGTCATAGGTAGCGTGGCTTGTTGCACTTGCAGTAATATTTTATATCTTGATTGATATGATTGTTATATAACATATAAAATATGGTGAACATATTTTTACAAACTCATCAAAGTGTACATTTAAATAATACACTTTATGGTGTATAAAATTTAAGTTTAATAAAGTTAAGTTTAAAAACTTGAAGCATAGCAAAGGTCTAATATTTTTGCAAAATAAAAAAATACAAAGCTTAACAAATCATTTTTACAAGCTAGATTAACTCTAATATCAAACATAACAAATATAGGACTCAAAAAAATAATATAAACAAAGCCACTTTACAACTGAGTTGGAGCTGCCATACCAGAGAAATTGTATTGCATTGCAGGTCTTACTCCTTAAACATTGTATCTCAAACAACTGTTTGCAAAGATAACAAGAAAACAGATATTATTACTACTGTATTAAAAATTAAAAGCATACTTTAGAATTAATTTAGTTCATTAGCATCTATATAAATGAGTTTCTTCTATTGAAGTAATTGTTCCCCTTCCTTTCTCATAAATATCCCTTGTCTTCAACTTCTAATCAGAATATTACTTGGGTTTCTGCCTGAATCAGTGCTTCCCACTGAGCCATTCTTTTCAATCTCAAATAAATGTTGTTGCCTCTCACATTGGCCTGTTATTTTTAGGTTAACAGGACAAATACTCACACAGACACACACATAGGACAAATACACACATACACACAGTTACATGAGCTATACACCATTCCAACTCATGCAGCAATCTAAAAGAAAAATTCCCAAGTAATATGCTGACAAACATACAGAGCAGTTCATAGTAAAATCCATAGCATAAGACTATGACAAGAATAACTTTAATTAGTACTATCTATAGATATAAAAGGCCAATATGCAAAGTGTCCCCTGGGAAGTTCGACTGGGAGACTGGGAGTTTGATCGCTCGCCATGACGTGTGCTGACCACCATGGGGTGGCGCAGAATGAAGAAAGGCCCCAGCCAGCAGCCAGAAGGCCCTGATTGGCCCTCATCGCCAGCCAGGTCTAGGGACCTTACCCATGCATGAAATTCATGCACCAGGCCTCTAGTTTTGAATAAAATAAAATATAAGTATTTTTAGTAAAATGATAAAATGCTATTTATTTAATGCTAACAGTGATTATTATATTAATGACTAAACACTAGTGACATATTTCCACTAAAATTTAAAAAGCATAAAAACATCTGCTATCACACTAAGGAATTTTTTTAGCATTCTAATTTGGCAAAAAGAAAAAGAAATACGATGTAATCATTGAATGCAGACATTATTCTTTATTTTTTGCGTGTAATATACCAAAAATGTGGAAATAGCAATGAAAGAAATAATCCAATAGGAAATTTTAGCATCTATACTAACAATAGAGAAATATGCAAATTGTCCGGGATGCCATCATGTAATGACTGTTCAGCAGGCTTCGTCCCTGCCCCCTGCTCAGGCAGCTACAAGGCCTGGGGTAGGTAGGATAGGATACGATAGGAGGGGATAAGAAAGAAGAGGGAGAGGAAGGCAGGCCTGCATGCAGACAGGCCAAGAGGAGAAATAGAAATACAGAAAGGGAACAAGAAAAAGACACAGGAATGGAAAAGGGAAGGAAATGCAGGGCTGCACGTGGGAGGGGGTGGCGACCATCATGGGGAGGAGCAGCTACACCCAGCGAGGGGTGGGGCGCAGGTGGCATGGGGCAGGGAGCCCTGCCCAGATGTGGGAGGAGGGCGGTGGTCCCGGTGCACGCCATTGGGACAGAGGGGTGAACAGTCCGAGGCCTTCAGGGCAGAGGCGCTCCTGCTCCGCAGCAGCAGTGCCCAGGCTGCGCGGGCCTTGGCCACCCTCGCTGGGCCGGGCACCCCGTGCTGGGAGGGGAGGCTCAGCTTAGTTGGGGTGGAGTTGGACACTAAGGAGGTTACTGTTTCATCCCTGAGGGCTGGACCTCAAAGACACTTGCAAGGGTTAGATTGGTAGCATGTTAAGTGTACTTTGTTGACTAGAAGTTGGGGCATCCCGGGCAGGGAATGGGATGAGGATGGCAGTAGGGAGGCTGGGGAGGGGGGGCATCAAATGCCTGCCTGGGGCTGGCCCTGGGCTGGGGGTTAACGCCCCCCGAATGGAAGCTTTAATATCTAAGTGAGCTCAGGCAGGGCTGGAAGCAGGTCCCAGAGAGGAAAGGGGAAGGTTTAAAAGAGAAACCAGTGAACATGGCAGGGGGCAGAGGCGGGGTAATAATAGAGAAGGAAAGAGAGAGGCAGGATTCAGGCTCACAAGGGAAAGGCGAATGGGAGGGGAGGGGGGAGGAGTAATAAGGAGACAGACATGGGGAATGAAGGGAGAGAAGGGAGGAGGGAGGGAGGGAGAGGGGCCGTGGGAGGTTCAAAGGGAGGGAGGGAAAGAAAGCAGGAAACTGAAGGATGCTAAAATGGGGTGAGGCCAGGAAAATAGTTAAATAAAAAGAAGAACCAGAATGTGAGCATAGGGGAGTTTAAAAGGAGGAGTTAGTAAGAAAATTAAGTACAGGGTGATTTTTTAAAAATATAGTCGGACATCTCCTGAGGGCTCCCGGACTGTGAAAGGGTGCAGGCTTGGCTGAGCCCCGCTCCTGTGCATGAATTTCATGCACCGGGTTTATTTTACATATTTAAACATATAAATATGTAAAAATCAATAGTTTTGGCCTATGTTAGCAATAGCCAGTATAAAAATTGTATTCAAAGAATTAAAAAATTCAAAACCACAAATGTATATTTATTTTTATTACTATCCTACCTAATAATAGACAAATATGCAAATTGACCATACCTCTGACACACCCACAAGCCACGCCCACAAGCCACGCCCCACCATCCAATCAGAGCGAGTATGCAAATTAACCCATCCAAGATGGCTACAGCCACAGAGAACAAGGTTTCCTAGGTAACAGAGGAAGCCAAGCTTTCCACCTGCCCTGGCCAGACCTAAGCCTCCACTCAAGCTACAAAGTTTCAATTATAGAAGGTAAACAAATTCAAACAAATGGCGGCAGAATGGAGCTTGAGAGAGCAGGCCAGGGTTGCCGCCGGCAAAAGGGGAAGCAAAGCTTTCTACACACCCTGGCCGGGACCACCCGCTTAAGGCAACAAAGTTTCAATTATAACCCCAACACAAATGGCTGCCTGTGGAGGGAGCCCCAGGCTTGGCTCCGCTCCAGGCTACAAAGTTTCAATTGTAGAAGGAAAATAAATTCCAGATACCAGGGCCTCCGCTTGGGTTGCCAGGAGGCGTGGCCGGCCTGCAAACCACCACAGGCCCCTCGCTCAGGCCGCCCCACACCCCAAGAGAACCCCCACCTGATCCGGGACACCCGGCAGGGCAAACCAACTGGCCCCAACCCTGTACCAGGCCTCTATCCTACCTAATAAAATGGTAATATGTAAATTACCATCACTCAGCTACGCCCAGGATTGGGCCAGAGGGAGGTGCAGGGGGCGGGACTTGGGGTGGCCGGGGTAGCCTATTGGGCCAGAGGGACGCTGAGCTCGCGTCACCAGCGGCAGTGCGAGCTCAGCGTCTGTGCCATGGCTGTGCTGCAGAACAGAAGGGGCCTCTGGGGCAGCGAGCTCACGTCCCGCCTCGGACCATCAAAAGCAGGGAAGCTGGGTGCCTGTCTGCTCCGGCACCAGGCCTTTCGGAAGCCTCTGCCCTGCCAGAGGCTTCTGAAGGGCCTGGTGCACCAGCGGACAGGCACCCAGCTCCCCCGAGATCAAAAGCGAAAGTGTGGGAGCTGGGTGCCTGTCCACTCCGGCACCAGGCCTTTCGGAAGCCTCTGCCCCGCCGGAGGCTTCTGAAAGGCCTGGTGCACCAGTGGACAGCACCCAGCTCCACTGCAATCGAAAGCGAAAGCGTGTAGGGGACCCTGCACATGCATGATTCAATCATGCACTGGGCCTCTAGTAAATATATATTGTTCTCAGCTCTCCAGCTTTTCTTCTTGAAAACTTACCCACCATGCTAAGTGATTTTTTTTTCAATTAACCATAAATGCATGCTCTTCCTCCATCCCAAGTCAATCTAAATATCCAACCAGTCTAGACCCAGCACTGAACCACAGGAGGATGTAAAACCAAACAGGTCCATTCTGGATCCTTTTTGGGAAGTTGACATAGATACTGGGAGATAAAGTGAACTAGTGACCTTCTTTCCAGATTTCAAGCTATAAAGAAACCCATCCTGAAACTGTGGATGGCAATCTTTTTTTTTTTTCAATGTTTGGATCCAGTGGTATTTAATGAAAAACTTTTATGTGAGATAACAAATTCCTTTTTTGCCTAAGCTAATTTGATCCAGGTTCCTGGTGATTTGCAAGTTAAATTGGCCCTTTGATAAAAGGAGGAGAACAAGAAGGACTTGGGGGAGGAGGAGGAGGAGGAGAAGAAGCAGGAAGGAGAGGAGGAGGAGGAGGAGGAGGAGGAGGAGGAAGGGGAGGAGGAGAGGAAGGGGAAGAGGAGGAGGAGAGAATGGATGAAGAGGAAAAGGATAAGAAAGATGAAGAGGAGGAAGAGGACAAGAAGAAGAGAAGAGGAAAGAAGAAAAGTCCAGAGGGAAAAGGTAAATATACAGTATCCATAAAAGAAAACTATAAAGCTGAAAACTTTACACAGAAACATAAAATATTTGAATAAGCATGGAGATATATCATGATCCAGAATGGAAGCATTAATAGCACAAATTAAATTCTAGTAAAACTAATTTATATGTGCAATTCAATTCTAAAATAATGTCTCGAGATGGCTGCAAAAGGGGGAAATGCCCAAGAAAAAAATGAATGATATTTTAAAAATCATTAAAGGACATGATTAATATTATATTAATATTATATAAATTAATGAAACAAAATGGGAACACCCAGCAATACACATATTATTCATGATAACGTTGGCAATTCAAAGTAGTAAAAGGTAATGAATTTTTAAATAAACAATGGCTAGGATAATTAATTTATTATTGTTATATTTAAATTTTCACGTAAAAGTAAAATTATATGAATTAGAAAAAGCATAGATTTAATATGGACATGATCTCATATTAAAGAATGTTTAGCCCAAAAAATAAAGGGGGAAATTATAAAGCATGAGACTGATAGAATTCACAGCACATAAATTTAAAGTTTATGTAATAAACACTATACATTAGCCAAATGACAAAAAATAAATAAACTGGGGAAATAATTTTTTTTTCTTTTCTCCCAGTGTACTTTTTTGCAGGTTAAAATGTTCTGTGATGGATATGCTGCTACAGTAGTTTTCAAAGGGCGGTTAGCAGGGGAAACACATCAAGATGCTTGTTAAACTTTTTTAAAATCTTTATTGTTGAAAGTATTACAGATGTCACCTTTTTATCCCCCTTTTAGCCCACACCTGCCCCATGCCCCACACCTTCACCACAGTATTATTAGTGTCCATGTATTATGTATACATGCATACAAGTTCTTTGGTGAATCTCTTCCCACCAACCTTCCCTCTGAAATATTTTCAATAAAAGGTAGGAAAGGAATTAATATATTTATGTATAAGACTAGAGGCCCGGTGCATGACAATTCATGCACTGGAGGGGGGCGGTCCCTCAGCCTGGCCTGCCCCCTCTCACAGTCTGGGAGCCCTCAGGGGCGGGAGGTGACCTGGTGATCAGGGGAAGGCGATGCCCCATCACACCTCTGCTGCTGCCACTGTCGGCAACACAAGCCTCGGCCAGCCTGGTTACCTGAGCCTCGGGTGGCCCTGGAAGGCTGGGCAGCTGCCATCTGAGGCTTGCCTGCGCGTCGGGCCGGCCCTGGGCAGCTGAGGGGCTGAGGGGACTGAGGGACTCTGGAGGCAGGCGTGTGGAGCGGCCAGGCCTGCCTAGGGGTGGGCGTGGCCTTACCACATGCCTGCCACCCCGGCGGGGCTGAGGGGACTGGATACCACCATCTTGTGGCTGTGGGCACTGCCATCTTTGAGGGTGTGACAGTCAATTAGCATATTCCCTACTCATTGGCTGTGGGTACTGCCATCTTTGAGGGGGGGCAGTCAATTAGCATATTCCCTCCTTATTGGCTGTGGGTGCTGCCATCTTTGAGGGCAGGGCAGTCAATTAGCATATTCCCACCTTATTGGCTGTGGGAGCAGCCATCTTTGCAATGGTTTGAGGGTCAATTAGCATATTCCCTCTTTATTAGGATACTTTGAATGAAAACAAATATCCCAAATGAACACAAAGAGAACGACATAATTTTACAAAATAAAATATAGCTCATAAACTAATTAAAAGGTACCTAACCTTCTTAAAAGTCAAACAAAGATTAATTAAACAACATTACCATGTCATTTTACCATTATATACAATGACCATCAATACCATGTATCACAAAATTTTTAACAGTGCACATTTAGAAATCAGCTAAATATATGGCAATGAGAAACTAGAAGAATAAATTGTGGTATATCTATAGATAGCAACTATATGCAGCAATTAATAGTCCATCTATACATAGTTATAATTTTATCAATAGTGTATAATATTTATACAGTACTAGAGGCTCGGTACATGACATTTGCGCACTGCGGGCGGGGGGGTGAGGGGAGGGTCCCCTCAGCCCGGCCTGTGCCCTTTCGCAGTCTGGGAGCCCTTGGGGAGTGGGCCTAAGCCATCAGTTGGACATCCTTAGCGCTGTAGTGGAGACGAGAGAGGCTCCCGCAACCACCACTGGGCTCGCCAGCCTTCAGCCAGGCTTCTGGCTGAGCGGCACTCCCCCGGTGGGCGTGCACTGACCACCAGGGGGCAGCTTCTGCTTTGAGCATCTGCCCCTGGTGGAAAGTGAGCATCATAGGTACAGATCGTGCCGCCATTCAGTCGATTTGCATATTACCCTTTTATTACATAGGGTACTATATACACAGATACACATTGGTACACATACACACATATTTATTGTAATGGGACTGGTAGGAAATAAAACAATTACTTTATTGTTATTTGTAATGATGGTGATATTAATGAAGATGTTTTATGTTTTTCTCTATTTTTGTTTTCTGTATTTTAATATTTTCTGAATGTTCTAGATCTAAATTATTTATTTTTTAGTTTTATAATGACAAGAATTGTTTACATAGACTTCAGGTAATTAAAAATGATAGTAACAAAAATAATATTATTAGCAAAAAAATAAAAACATCTAAAACAAAAAGAAAAGTATTGATTTTTTTAAATACTGTTTGAAAACTAAAAAAAATTGAGAGTCTGGGAATTAGACTGAGTAACTATATTGTGATTAGAAACTCAGTAAGAGGGACCAAATATTATACTTCATTGCCAAGTATGTAGGAAGATAATGACTCTGAAAAGGAAAATGGGGATGGGGAGGCTTGCAACCTAGTTCAGTATCTGGTTGACTTGGGCGGAGCTGCGGGGACCCTCAGGGGCCCGCCACAGGAGGAGATATATACTAGTAGGTCAGAGCCTCCCCACTAGTTCAGCTCAGGCTTTGGATCTGGAATTCCTGGACTAGCAGATCTGTGAAATAAAGGTTAAACTTTCCCCCCTCAGAGTGCTGGCTGATCGTTCTCCCGGACATTCTGCCACAACAACTCTAGCAATATTTCAACACAGAGATACACTGAGAGAATTCTAAAAATCTTCTGAGGTTTTGGCAGTAAACTGTTAAAAATATAAAAGACATATGGTGATGTTAGGAACAATCATTCTAGGTCGTTCAGCTGTGTCCCTGGAATATTTTTCCATTATAGTAAGAATGACTGTGAAGAGGAGGACGAGGAGATCAATTGGACAGAGTTCCAATGTGTGGACAGTGTGACAGGTAGCTATGACTCAAGAGTCTCTAGCTTCTCTCAAACATCTCTTATGACTTAACAATTTCTCTTTTTCTTCTCATCTCTGAGCCTTGGTTTCTTCAAATAACTCATGTTATTCTAACTTTCTTCGATTTCAAACCAAATCATAGAGTCGGTAACCTTCAGAGGCATGTTAGCCTGTTTTCAGCGTTGACCAAGTCAATAACAGAGAGGCCTCAAAATTCAGCTCTAAAAAGCTACCAACCCTAACACATTCTGGAAAGATTTAACTCTTCTTCCTCAGTAGTCCTCTCAAACCCCACACTCATCTCAAAAGCCACATGAAAACCTCTTTCCTTCTCTGGCCTCATTTCTGAAAACAAAATGTATTTGCTAACAGCAGTAACAATCAATCAACAATAATAATGGTATATGATCATTAGCAATCATTCTATGTTAGGCACTGCACTGCTTTATGTTTGCTATCCTTTCCCTCATTTAATATATGAAGCAAGTGAAGTTTTATGAGGTTAAACAACCTGTCCAAGGTCACACAATTAGAAGCAAGGGGACATTTCTGGGTGTGATCTGAAAAGCATGGACATATGTGTGGCACATGTCATTATGTAAACAGTTGAACAACATAAATGAGACTATCAGAAGTTGACTAATTTAGTTGTTTATTCATGTGTAGTAAAAATGAAAACCTTTTGGGGCCAGCAGAATTCCAGGTACAAGCAATTGACTGACTGATGACACAAAGGCAGAGGTTTCTATGGCCATAAAGCCTGTTAAGGTGCAAAACTGTAGGTAGAACTTTAAAATCTCTGAAAGCTAGTGGCAGCACACAACATTAGATGATGTAAAAATATCTTTTTCTAGTTCTGAAGCAATCAAAGTGCATTTAGAATGTATATATAATATTTAATATGTCCTAAGAAATCAAGATATTCAATCAGTAACTAATTCAGCTGGGCAAAATGTTCGGAAAGCTGTTGAAAATGAAGCTGACTATGCAAGCAAAATAAAATAAGTCTTTAGAGCAGAAATTCCTAAATATGGGTTTAAAAATGAGTGTAAAATGACTGGGAAAGCCATTGAAAATGTAGCTTCCTGGGGCCATCCCCAGAGTTTCTAGTTTGATAGCTACATCTGCATTTTTAATTGCATAATCCAGGAGATCCTGATACAAGTGGTCCACAGGCCACAGTGGTGAAGCCTTACACCTGAATATTGAGAGAATAACAGAGAACGTGGACATGTAAGAAAATACAGTGGGTTATTCTAACCTAATTTATACTGCTTTATAATTGACCAAATCACACATTTATGTTATCTCGTTGGAGCTTCACAAGACAGAAAAAGAGTACTATAATTTTACTTCCATTTACAAGTAAGAAAACTGAGGTTCAGAGGGGTTAAATAATTTGGCTTGGGATAACAAGCCACCAGTACTTCAATCCCATGTTCTTTCACATTTTCCAAATTTTCAAGAAGTTTGGTACAGTAAATCAATGAATTTTTAAAATTAATGGATTAATGTTGTTTGTGGCATCTGATTCAAGTAAATCAACTGAAATAAATAACTAGTCACATCAAAAATATTTTTATACATTTTAGAGAAAAACAATAAAGAATTTGTTGAGACAATGGGCTCAGAATTCCACAAGTTTTAAAAAGATCATTGCCCTACAAACAGCCTAGGAAGTAAGGTTCTACAAATTTCTAAACTCTTACCACCACTAAAAGTGTGGTTCTAATACCTTGTATTAGAATTCCAAAATCTTGGGTTCCACCTCCCACCAATAGATGAGAATCTGCATTTTAAATAAGATTCTAGATGTCCAATATCACATATTGTAAGTTCTACCATCTTAGAAAAATGACTCTATTTTTCTGAGTTTCACTTTCTTCAACAATGAAATGAGAATGAATTAATCTATTTTTAACATCTCTTCCAGCTTACTGAAACCCAAGAGTTGGCTAACTAGACCTGTGGGCCAAATCTGGATGTCAAGTTAAGAATGGTGTTTACATTTTCAGAAAATTAAAAAAATTAAAATAATATTTTATAGCATGTAAAAATTATAATAAATTCAAATTTCAGCATCCATAAAATTTTTTTTTAGAACCCAGCCACACTCATTTCTTTACAAATTGTCTATGGCTGTTTTCATACTATGATGGCAGAGTTGAATAGATGCAAGAGACTGAATGGCTCTCAAGGCCTAAAATATGTATGAATCAGAAACTATACTAAGAATATATATACATATGCATACAATTTGGATGTATATTCATACATATTTTTATATAGTTTGTTCAGCTACCACTTCACTCCCCTTTTACTCTATTAAATAAATAAAATTAAAAAAATTTTTTGACTAATCTGTTTTTTAAAATTTTTCCTTTTTTTTAAAGGCAGACTGTATAAAAGAAGATGACGGAATTTGCCAAAGAACATATATGTGAGTGCAATGCCCAAGACACAGAGAACAGTGTGGTGAAGGCAGGGTGAAGGGGGGAAAATGGTGGACATCTGTAATAGTGTCAACAATAAAAAGAAAAAGAAAATGCGAGGAAGCATAAGAGTTTCCATCGGTTAAGAATGATTTTGAGAATCACTGAAATCTTTAATTTCCTTATTTTCTATTTACTGTTAATAACTAAAAGGTCTACTATTCTATTTTAGTCAATAGTCTTAGAGTTCCAATGTGTGGACAGTGTGCTGGACATTAGTAATTATATCTGAACTTTTCCAATTGAAAATATAGGCAACTGCTTAGCCAGTAACAAAAACAATAATAATCTAGAAAGTCAACCATATAAATTTGGTGTACAAACTGTGATATTAAAATGATATAAGTCTTGATATGACACAAAGCTTAGGAGCCTAAGACTTCATATTTCTCTGACTTTCAAGTAAAGGTGCTACTATTATACATTACAGAAACATGAAATACTATCAAGAAACTTCCAAATGAGTAAAATATAAATGATAAACACTATATGAGTACCACTTAAGTCCTGTATTTGAATTTTGGAAGTGTAGACGAGTGATTCAGATGTGATTCTGTGGTATTCAGATTGCTTGAGCTAAACACAACCAAGATGCTATAGGCTTAATGGAAACTTCTGCCCCCTCCCCTTAACTATCTAGAGAAATTCTAATTAGGGGCCTTGCCCATAATAAGAGATTATCTAGAGATACCTTTTTTTTTTTTTTTTTAATCTATCTTCCAATTGCTAAACAGCTGCTCTTATCATCCTGTAAATGGCTTCCCTCCCTCTGAAGCCCAAGGTGCCTTACCTCACCCTTAGCTTAGAATGTCATATACACTGCTTTCCCTTTTGGTCTTTGAATCTCTCATGTGTGCAAGGAAGGTTCCCATGCATATGCATGTATTAAATTTGGCTTGTTTTCTTGTTTATCTGTCTCATGCCTCTGTCATTAGCAGATCAGCTGAAAGAACTTTGAGGGTAGAGGAAAGTTTCCTCCTCCCCCACAGAATATAAAAAGCAACCATTTCCAAAATTTATAATTAGCTGAAATATCTAATGGAAGAGAAACAAAAAATAACTTGAACTTTTAGATTATATTTTTAAGGAGATTCAAGTATGAAGTAAAGAATTTTAAAGAAATCAAAACAAAGAAAAAAAATCTGCTTTTGTAAAATCCCAACAAAAAACTATTCATCATGAATTTTAAATTTGTTACTTTTCTTATTATCATAAAGTGGAACAAGTAGTTCTAACTTTATTGCCATGAAGTAATAAGTGATATTATTAAAAATAGTAAACTCTATTACCATAAACTAGTATACCAGGAGAAGAAAGTTTTGTTTTATTACCACAGATCAGTTTTGGTTTTACTTTAGCATAATAGGATACATTTTTTTTTAAAAGGAAAATTGTAGTATATTTACTTTGTTTGCTTTGCAATTGACAATATACCTATGTAAAAATTTAATTATTCTAATTTCTCTTGAACATTTCTATTTGTTCTCTATTTATGTCTTTTTGTAAAAGGTTTTCTAGTTACTATTACCTGGAAAGGAAAAACAAAATATATATTTTACCAAGACACACATTATACATATATATGTGTGTGTGTGTGTGTGTGTGTGTGTGTGTATATGTATATATATATTATATATATATATATACACACACACACACACAAATGTTCTTCATAGTAATCTGTTTGATATCATTTGTATCTATAATCATAGTATATTTTTCATATCATGTCCACAGTCTATATCCCACAATACAGACCATACTGATTATTTTATACACAATTTTTAAAGATAATACAAATTATCAAGTTCTTACCAGATCTTGCCCAGCACATCAAACAGAGAAATATGTACACTTTCATTTGGAATCTGATAAAAGAAGCACTTAGATTCACCAAAAAAGGAATTGTGATAGTCAGTGAGGTTTCTCTTTGGTAGGACTGTTACAGTCTAGTAGGTTTTAATGTAAAAGATCCCTGACCTTTGCTCCACCCTGTTTATTGAAAAGGTGAGGTAGATTGTTTCTACCCAATTAGCTTGTGGTTGTGAGAAAGACTTTTAAGTCAAAGACTTTGTAACAAGTCACAAACATTCAACTATACAAGTTGGATTTAAGGGAAAGAAAAACCTAATTATATCTTTCTTTATTCCTCTTAACCTCAGGATTTCAGAAGTGGTTAGGAAGAACATATCTGTTGAAAACCTAGAGCAAATGTGATGTTAACAAATGCTAGAAATGGAAAGAGTCAGAAAAAGTTGTGGTTTTATGTTAATTTTTATTATAAACTAAGTTGTCTTTATACACCATAAAATCAATAATGAAATTCATATCCATAAAACTGTCAAGTATAAAATATGGCTTTTTCATGCTTGTCATTATGTAACCCAAACTCAGTGGCTATTTTAAAAGTTAAAATGCTAGCCTGTCTCTCTAGATCTATAATTTGAAAATGTAAAATATTTTTTTTGTTTTCAGTATAGCAAACATATTAAAATTATTATAGTTTTTATTTTCACACATTTACTTAATTTTTCTCTTATTTTCCTTCCAGCAATGGATTTCAGTAGGCAAGGAAAATAAAGAATTGTTCTAAATACATGCATTACAAGTTCAAAATTAAACTTGTTTTTTTGAAATTTAAGTCTATAAATTTCCAAAGATACTTTAAGAAAAGAAGTGTTTAAATTATATCATTGATCAATGTAAACCAGTCTGCAGTCTGGGGAGGTGTTTCATTGGATTCACAAACAGAATGGGTTATTCATTTAAAAATCAAGAAAAATATAACTGCTGATGAAGCCTCATCATTATTTTGTGAGACTTCATTTTTAAAAGGGTGTCACCATTAACATTTTTGTACTGTTGACATTATTACAGACGTTCCCTATCCCCCGACCCCACTTTGTTCCTCTCCAGCCAGGCCTCGCCCACCTCTCCCTCTGGCTCTAACCACTTTGTTGTCTGTGTCCATTAACATTTGACTGAAGACCACCAAATAACCTAGGTCCTTTCATATTATTGACCTGTAGCAACTGCACTTTCCTAACCAAGATATAAATAGACAACATCATTTCAAAATTTGGGAAGAAAAAATATATAACTGTCATACATGTTCAGAGAGATTTTTCTTAACCAGAGTATACTCAAATTAAAAGATACGTCTTTACTATTTAACGTAAGTTATCCTTTTGCTTTGTGCTTTTGATGTGACAGGGTAATATGAATCTTGCACATTATTCTTCAGATTACAATAAAACCTGAAGATACATCTTCCAGATAAGCAGTGCCTGAAGAGAGTTAATAAGGAAATATGTTGGTTTGGATAAGATTTATAAGGTAAATGAATTTTTAAAAATCAATAGGTGTAGTCATAATAGAAACTTGCAAGTATGTATTCATTTAATAAACATATATTTATTATGCACTTACAACATGCTAATTTCCTTCACCCCTTTCTACCTTACTATAACAATGTTGATGACAGAGGAAAGAAAGAACAAATGCAGACAGGATTTATATTATGATATATCAATTGAAGGTGATTAGTAAAGTTGCAGGCACACTATTTTGTATTTAAGTCTGTCTCTCCCATTATGCGGTAAGTTCAGGAAGGCAGATCTTTATACTTACTTGTATTTCCCAAGGATTAAAGGCAGTGCCTGGCACAAAACAAGCTCTCAGAAAATACCTATTAAATGAAGTAATTATATTAGTCCATTCAACTTAAGAAATAGAACTTGAATTCCAAAAAGTAAACTTACTTATCTAAAATCATAAAATTAAGTAATGTCAGAGTTCAATTAGAAATCAGGGTTCCAAAGATATGTCCCTTTTCATTTGAAGAGATTATTACTAGTTTTTATTTTTTTGGTCTACCAACAAAGCAGAAGCATGCCTGGTCAAATCAAAGTGAATTCTTTCCATGCCTACCTAAAGGCCAAATGGTATCCAGATTACTTAAATGATACTAATACAATGATTTCAGGTTTCTACATGGACATACGGTATCTTCAGAAAGGAAGTCAAGTTAACAGATAATTGCTTTGCCAAAGTACTGAGATTCTAAGTTTTCTTCCCCCTTTCTTTAAATTATCTTTATTATTTTTAAGACTTAAAAATCCTCCTCAAGTAGGAATCAATTCTTTATTTCCTCATTTATATTTATTTCATTCATTAAAAACATACATTCATATTACTTTTAAAACATACATAGTATAGTAGTAGTATCTTATCAGCTTATAAAATATACATTTGCAAAATCTATATATATAAAAGCGGAAGTGATCATCTGACTGTTCGATCATTTGCCCGGTAGTTATGATGCACAATGACCACCAGGGGGCAGACACTCCAACCAGTAGAGGAGGGAGCCCAATTCCTCACAGAATTGGCCGTGGGTTAGGTTGCTAATGGGGCACTGTTGGCCCCGAATCTGCTTCACCCGCACCCCAGACCCATAGGGGGATGTCGGAGGCCCGGTCCCTCGGCCTGGCCTGCACTTTCTTGCAATCTGGAACCCCTCAGGGGATGTCAGAAAGCCAGTTTCCACCCAATCCCCACAGGCCAGGCTGAGGGACCCCATCAGTGCACGAATCCATGCACAGGGCCTCTAGTTACTATATAAAACTGTTTGGAGACTACTTCTTTATGCACTACTGATATCAAATAATCCTGGCAAAAGATTTAAGGGAAGCATGCTGAAGATGTGTTCTATAGTCCATGTACCATACATAACTGCTTACATGAAGTAGGTACTTAATAAATAGAATGGGATAATTTTCCAAGACTTAACTTATTCTTCTTGATTATCTACCTGACAAATGAGTTGGATATCTTAAAATATTCCTATTTGTGTTTTATATGTATATTTTTTATTGTTGATAGTATTACAGATGTCTCCCACTTACCCTCCTTTACCCCTGCCCTCCCAGCCCTTACCCATCCCCAACCCCCCAGGTCTTCACCACCCTATTGCCGGTGTCCATGGGCTATGCATATAAGTTCTTTGGTTTATCTCTTCTCGTTTCCCCAACCCCACATCAAGGTATCTCAGTCTGTTTCATACCTTCATGCTTCGGGTCTTATTTTATTGATCAACTCATTTTGTTCATTAGATTTCACAAATAAGTGAAATCATATAATTCTTTCTCAGATTGGCTTTTTTCACTTAGCAAAATATTCTCCAGGTCCATCCATGCTGTCCCAAAGGAATCAATTCTTCACACTGGGACACAATATACGAAGTACAGTCCTAATAACAAGGTACAAGTTTTGTATCCTGTTACAGTGCCCAGCAGCCATCCTCAAGAATTCTGGCTTCAGTCACAAAACTTGCTATATACAGTTTCTTTGGTATAGTATATTCCTTGGTATAGGCTGTTTTCTCAAGTTCAAATGCCTTCTAGTGTCCACATAAAACCTCTGCAGCCATTTTCAGACTTTTCTAATTAATGCTATCTAGGTGAACAAACTTTAGTTTTAGTATTCTATTGTAGCCACATCCATGCATGCATGCACGCATTCACTCTTTCAAAAAAGAATTTTATAAAGAACATAATTTTAAAATCCTAATGATTCATTTACTCTTTGGAAACTGATTTCCCCCCATTAGCCTGACAGTATAAGGTAATCTCTATAGAAACTTTATATAAAACGCTGGTTGAATAAATCCAGAATCAGTGACTAATGCTGCGCCCAGAAATATTGCAGGTACTCCGCAAGCAACCAGGCAAAGCCCCTTTCACACCAGCCTTACTTGTTCTCCCCCACGCCCCCACAGTTCCAGCCAATCGCGGGCGGGCGCCGGCGCTGTGGACTGGTCCCTCAGGGCAGGGGGCGTGGCTTCGCAGCCTGGCCCCGCCCCCGCGCGGCGCTCTAGTCGTGCCCCCGCCCCTTGCCCGGGCGGCGCAGTAAAGCGGCCGAAGTGGGCGGTGTGTCGCATCGCCTCCTTAGTCCTCCGCCAGGACCGGAGGGATGTTCCCTGCTCAGGAGGAGGCCGACAGGACGGTGTTCGTGGGGAACTTAGAGGCCCGAGTGCGGGAAGAAATCCTGTACGAGCTGTTCCTTCAGGTACCGGCGGTGGGGAAGGGGCGGCGGCGAAGGGGCGGCGGAGGGGGCGGGGCGCGCGAAGCCGGAAGCGCAGCCGCAGGGGCGGGGCGTGCCTGGCCTTTGGGAGCCCGGCCGCCTCTCCGCCCTAATCTGTGCCGCGGCTGCGCGCGCCTCCCGGTGAGCGGCCGGGGGGGGAGCGACACGGGGTGCGCCCCGCCCCCGGGCGGTGCCTGGGCTGCGCCCTGAGTGAGGGCGTCGCGGAGGCTGCGGGGCCCGCGCGGTGCTCGGAGGAAAGCAGAAAAGCGCCGCGTCACTGCCTGCAGGTGGTCAAGTAAGCATTCGCAGGCCTCACGTCCCGCGAAAGGAGATTTGTAAAGGTTTCCCCATCCGCTACTTTACCCGCAGGCCCGTTAGTGTGGAGGGTGTCTGAGAAGTGAGATTTGGGATGATCTCAGCCAAATCACGACTGTGCCCCGTTAATTCCCGGCTCGGTTCCTTTCGTCTCTTGGCGGGAAGACCTAGAGATAGTCCGGGCCGTGGCCCCAGGCGTCAGCGGCTCGTCCGCTGTAAACTCCTGTTGCTGTTCCATACACCTAGGGCTCCCTTGCTAAAGGGACACACTCTTTCTACCGTTCATTTCATCGTTTACTGATCCGGGATTGCAGGGCCCACACTGAGTCGGGCACTAAGCACACAACTTAAGAGGCAGCCTTCGGTCTTTTAAAGAGGGAAAACCGAATTGACTGCCGTGATTTAGGGATACAGAGTATAGCCAAGTTGTTTGTTCGTTTGTTTTTGTTTGTAAGTGTGAGTTCTGGTGTCAGCACTGTGACCTTGGGCACGTAACTGAGCATCAGTGCCTCGATTTCCTGAAATGTTCCTTGGGCGCAGTAGTATCTCCAGTGTGATGTGTGAAGATTAAATAACTGAATCCAGGTAAAACAGAACTGAGCCTGGCACCTCCTGTGTGCTGCCGCCACGACTGCTAACCGTACTGCTAATACTCACATCAAGAGAAATCGGGAGAGTGAGTTCCCCCTATCAGAATAAGGACAGGTTCCCCTTGAGACAATAGCAAAACCTAAATTTCCATGAGTAAGTATGAGTAGCAGCCGTGAAAAGGCTTCTTTATTTAGTTTTTGAAAGGCCCTTTGTCTCTGAACTGAAGTTCCCGTCTGTTAACGATACTAGTAGATACAATTTGATAGAGGCAGTCCCTTCCAGGAATACAGTTTTCTGGCCTGGACATAAAACTTTTTAATCCTGGAAAAACATTAAGTATAAGGCTTTTAAGCGTATCCTTCCAATAACTTGCCATCTTTTAAAACTTGCTTTTTAAAATCTGCTCTAAAACTTGTCTTTTTCCTTTAGTTATTCCCCACCCCCACCCCCTCAATTATCATTAAAAACTTGTCGCTCTAAAAAAACATAAGAGAGAGGAAAGGGAGGGAGAGGGAGGGGGAGGGGAGGGGACAGGACAGGAAACTTAATCATTCATTTTCCCTAAAAACATGGTGGGGGTGGGGGAATAAGGCATGAAGGCCCCCATGCACATATGTTATTTCTACTCAGTAAGGACTGGATCTGTAGTCTCATTTTTTATGATGTCTACCCGAACAAAATATTCATCTTTTCTAACGATAAGGCAACCAAGCATATGTATTTATTTTACCTACGTCTTTTTCTATTCTAGAACAGCGGTTTTCCACCTCTGCCACAAGAATTTTAAAACTTGCAGTGCCTGACTAGTCAGGGGCAGTGACTTCTTTCCCCTTAGACTGTCAAATAAAAAAATGACAACAGCCAACACAACAACAACCATCTGGTGTGAATGAATCAAAATTAGAACAATTTTTTTATCAGATTGGTAAAAAATACAACATTTTTTGGTGTGTGCACAATTTTAGTAATTAGTTTATGTGTGTCATGAGAAGAAAAAGACTGAAAATCACTGTTCTAGGAAAAGTTGCTAAAAGTGAGGTATCTTTTAGAAAGGCTTCAACCCAGCCAACCTAGCAAATCTTGACAACTACAACACTATTTATGTATTTTATTTTGATAAAAAGACTAAGCTCATGTGATTGTTGCTACAAGCACATCTCTTGTTGAATTTTATCTTTAAACGTGCTTTGACATACCTTTGTGAAAGATGAAACAGAGGGCCGGAGACCATGGGATACCAGGATACAGGCTTTATTGGAGATCACCCTGCTGGCCGCCTTCCAGAGGGAAAAGAGAGAGAGAGCGCGGTGGGGGGGGGGGGTAAGCGCCTTTGGAGGGGAGGAAAGGAGGGGACGGGGCTTAGGGCACTCAGCACACGCTGATTGGTGGTTTCATGTAAGGTACATGATTAGGGACCTAGGGACTTAGGAATTGGGGGCTTAGGGTATATGGCAGGTGCTGATTGGTGGTTCAATGTACAGTCCATACAAAGTGTGCAGGAATGTCCGGCTGCAGGTGGAGTTTACATCATACTCCGTCCATCAGTTGGGGGAAGGGAGCATCTATCACTTTGAATTTATAAAATTCAAAGCATTTAAGATATTCTGTCCCTTTATGATTTCATATATTGAATACCAGTGGTAGAAAAGTATTGATTAAAATTGGTTTTATTACTATGCATTTATCCTTTTACTAGTGTCTTTCAAATTTCTGATTATCCTTTGAAGTGAGAAAGTAAGGTTTAATATCTTTGCTTTTTAACTAAGGAATGGAGTATAGATTTCCAGGTGAAAGATAATGAATTAAGTTTCAAAAATGTTGAGTTTGAAGTACAATCACACGGAAGTCTCCAGGAGGCTCCCTTAGAAAGAGGCACAAAAGAAGAAAATGAGTAGGAAAAAGTAGATTTGTTGATGAAGTGATCCTTGAAGCCAGAAGGAAGGATTAGCTAGTTCATGAGAAAGCAGAGAATGAAAAGAAAACTGAATCCTAAAATACAGCATCATTTGAAAGATGATAATTAACATTCTTCTTCAGATTAAAAACAGTTTCTTAATATAGTTATCCATCTCTACAGAGAAAAGCAATCAGTTTTAATTATGGTACAATTTAAAAGTTTGAGCCCTTCACTATCAAATCTTAGCTGTTTATGTCTTTGCCTCCTCTGATCATTACTGTGGTGATGCAAACTTTTTCTTAGTTACTAGTATAATTAACAAAATTATTTGTTTTATAATATTTGACTCCACATTTTTACTCCATATTTCTAATTACAGGTTCAATATCACATATTGAATATGTCCATATATGATATTTTATTTTAAATAATACACCACAGAATAATATTCTCCAGTTGTATTTAGAGCCTTTCTGATTTTTCACTAATTATAAATAATGGACCTATTTATTAAAACATTTCTTGATGAAAAAACTTTTCACAGAAAAAAATTAGGCTGTGATAAATTTTTATCAGTTTTATTTTTTGTCATAATTCAACCAACATTGGGTTTGTCATTTCATTTTTGAGTTATACACTGTTACTATGTATAAAGATACAAGCAAATGCTCTCTAAATTGTTTTATTAAACCTAACTGAAGGGTAATATAGTATTCCTTTCAAAATTTGGACCTATCACCTAGAATTTCCCATTACCTAGAATTTCCTATTCTTAACACCGTGAATGTTTCTTGATGAGCCAGAAAGTACCAAGAAAGTGTGATGAAGTATAATATCAGTTGTTAGGAAAATCTATTATTAGCAGAACTACATAAAGCTATTCCTGCTAACAGATATTTTTAAAATCTGAAGTTAAATGTACTTGAGTTATTTGTAAAAAACACGTTAGATTTATGAGAAAATAATTTTTAAGTTTTTTATAGGCTGGGCCATTAACCAAAGTGACTATATGCAAAGACAGAGAAGGAAAGCCGAAGACCTTTGGATTTGTCTGCTTTAAACACCCAGAATCAGTGTCTTATGCCATAGCTTTGCTGAATGGAATTCGTTTATATGGAAGACCAATTAATGTGCAGTATCGATTTGGTAGGTCTATCTGAGTTTTATTATTGTTGGTGATTTCAGAGGTGTAAGCATTTTGTTTTCTATAGAGCAAAGATCAAAAAAGTGTTCCCATAGTCTCTATTAAATTTTCTCAGAACACATGTCTAATTCTTAACAGTATATAATTACTGGTAATTAGTATTGCCAACTACATTGCCAACCCTATTGTATCTCTTCTGTATTAAAAATTTTAATGTTCTATTTTAGTATCAGCCAGCAAATATCTATGATAGTTGCTATTGGCTATTATAAATTAAGCAAATTTAAATGAACTGGAGACACACAATTCTAGCTTTTATATAGCAAAAATATTTGCTCATCCTTTTGTCATTGCTAATCTTAATATATAAAAACCCTGGGTCCGTCACATCCGCAACGACCGGGAGGCTCAGAACCAAATTGGCCGGCAGAGGAGGACAGTTGGGGGCGAGATCAGGCCTGCAGGGGAGGGCAGTTAGTGGTGATCAGGCCACCAGGGGAGGGCAGTTGGGGCCAACCAGGCTGGCAGGGGAGGGCAGTTGGGGGTGACCAGGCCAGCAGGGGAGGGAAGTTGGGGGGGACCAGGCCGGCAGGGGAGAGAAGTTGGGGGCCATCAGGCCAGTCGGGGAGGGCAGTTGGGGGCGACCAGGCCAGCAGGGGAGGGAAGTTGGGGGCGACCAGGCTTTCAGGGAAGAGCAGTTGGGGGCAACCAGGCTGGCAGGGGAGGGCAGTTGGGGTCAATCGGGCCGGCAGGGGACAGTTAGGTGTTAATAAGGCCAGCAGGGGAGCAGTTAGGGGCAATCAGGCAGGCATGCAGCCGAGCGGTTAGGAGCCAGCAGTCCCGGATTGTGAGAGGGATGTCCCAGAGGGGTCCCAGATTGGAGAGGGTGCAGGCTGGGCTGAGGGACACCCCCCCCCCGCCCCCAGTGCACGAATTTTGTGCACCCGGCCTCTAGTATGTGATATAAAATACCTACTATTTGGAAGATATGGTAGGCAACAGTCCTTCTCCTCGGACCTAAGGGAAGGAATCATGCTGTGTATATTTCCCTGGATCTAAGCCCCTTTAAGAGCAACTGACCAAAACCAGCTCCAGAGTGACCCTTCATAGTGATGGAAGAAAGCTTCCTGACATAAATGGCCTCAAGTGCCTTCTCCTATATACATGCCAAGAATTGATCATCTTTTATTAGATATCCTGAGGACACTACTAATACTCTAGGCCTTTTATGTTTGAAGGGACTGATTGAGGTAATGCTTGCAATGTTTAATGTTGCTTCTCTCCCCTAAATGTTTCAGCCTTATTGATATACTAGAGGACCGGTGCATGAAATTCGTTCAAGGTGGGGAGGAGTGTGTCCCTCAACCCAGCTTGCACCCTCTCCAATCTGGGACATCCTTCTCACAATCCAGGGCTGCTGGCTCCCAACCACTCGCCTGCCTGCCTGATTGCCCCTAACCACTCCCCTGCCAGCCTGATGGACGCCTAACTGCCCTCCCCTGCCGGCCTGGTCACCTCTTACTGCCCTCCCTTGCCAGCCTGGTTGCCCCCAACTGCCCTCCCCTGCCGGCCTGGTCGCTCCACACAGCCTGCTATTCAGTCGTTTGGTCATCCCTCACTAACCCCCCTGCTGGCCTGGTCACCCCACACAGCCTGTTTGTTCAGTCATTTGGTCATCCCTCACTAACCCCGCTGCTGGCCTGGTCACCCCACGCAGCCTGTTTGTTCAGTCATTTGGTCATCCCTCACTAACTCCCCTGCCAGCCTGGTTGCCCCACACAGCCTGCTGTTCAGTCATTTGGTCATTCCTCACTAACCCCCCTTCCGGCCTGGTTGTAGGCAGCCATCTTGTGAGGGTGTGATGGTCAATTTGCATATTACCTATTTATTATATAGGATCCTTTGTTTGTGTGTTTTTATTTCTCTTCCTATACAAAAACAAATATTAATTAAAAAACAATGCCTTGTTGTGAAGGAAAATTGCTTCTCTTTGCATTTCATTCTGTTAATTTCTTTTCAAAGAAAATTGGCTGCATCATGCTCTCAACACTGTCCTATTCTACCAGCTTTTAGTTAATAAAAGCTGGTGGAATGCTCCAGGAAATTATTTTCTGACACTTTCCTACACAGCTGCTTAGCATCCTATGTAAGGTCGCATTGGCTTTGTCAGTGAAGTTTAAAGAACTCATGCCTTATACATGGGAGGCAAATAACACTGATGAGTTGCTATTTTTAGTTTACAGGTATATAGTACAAAACAGCATGTATCTAATATGGTCCCATGTCAATATAATTTTATTGTAGAGCCATTGCTTTGGACAAAGCCTGATTATAATTTAGTTATTTATAATAATATAAACTATCTGTAAATATTACTTGAGAGACCAATAACATATTCATGTATCTTATATGAGTATAGAATTTTACTTAATACTATGTCCTTTTTGGTTTGGAGAGATTTTTATGGTTTTATGTTAGAACTCAAAAAAATTATACAATGAAGTAATCACCATGTTATTCTATTTCTTTTAAAGGGAGTTCTCGCTCTTCTGAACCAGCTAATCAAAGTTTTGAGAGCTGTGTTAAGATCAATTCACACAGCTACAGGTAATTAAAATATTTTTTCATGAAGGTAAAGAAAATATGTTCTTGTGACAGGAAAAGTTTTGGATTATTGTAAACCTTACCATTTAGGCATACAATAAAATTAAGGAATTCATTTTTTCTGAAACCATGAAAAGTGACAAAATATTTTCATTTAACTTCAGTCATATTGTTTTTAGCAGTATGTGGTAGAGAGTTATTTCTGTATATTCTTTACAGCTTATTATGTTCTTTTCATAGCTGTTAAATCATCTAAGCATCCAAGGCCTCATTGTGATGGATCAGTTAGCCTTCGGTGGAACTATTCTCAGCACTTACAATTGGGATATACACCTATTCATCTGACTGCCTCTACTTGCCTGTGTTAATTGCACTCTTCCCAAAGTATACTCTCTATCCCAAGGATTAGTAGTATTAACATGAAAATTGTACAACACACTAGAGCAAGTGGACTAATGAAGACTAGCTAATAGATCTAGCCAGTTTTTGTAACATTATAATTTTTTAAACATGTCCATAGAAGAAAATAGTACACTTTTAAATGAAGCTTTACACACCACAGTTTTTTAATTAGCAATTTTTATTACTATATGAATGTGTAGAAGAAATCAGCAAATACGTGTTCATGTTAATATCAGCAGTACATTTAGGAAAGAGCATATTTATATAAACAGTGAATATACATTCAAAAATAAATTGAGAAAAATATCTACCTTTTTTTGACTTCAATATCTGTAAAATATTGAATTTAACCTTGGTAATTATTAATGACTTGCTCTGCTGTCTTCATATCTAAATGTTCTTTTTCTTTATAAAATTAACATTGCTTACTATTTTCCTGTCAAAAAGCCAAATGTGACTCTAAATATTGAGATTTCAATATGTAGCTATTAATATGACTTAAGGTACTGCTGTATCTAATTAACTGATTATTTGTGTATGTATGTTTACAGTTAATTACTCTTAACCACCTTCTCTTAGAGGAACTCTCTCTCTCTCTTTCTCTTTTTTAATTACTAAGAGCTGTGGTTTTTATTTTTAAGAAAAAAGAACATTTGAGGGTAGGAATTTTAACTTTTTATTATTTTTTTTGCCTTCCCAAAGAAATGAAGAAGCCATGGGCAGTTCTTTCTTTCCCATGCAGTTCTTTCCAACTAATAATGCAGCTTTACCTCAAGAATATTTTTTCTTTCAGAAGATGGTAAGTTTGACATGCCTTTGGTTCAATATATAATGTGATGCAAATGTGAAGAATATGAAAACTATTTGGAGCTTACAGTGCTCAAATCTAACCGTGGGACAAAGTCAGCAGCTTCCCAGAACACTTTCCCCCAATGGCAGAGGGTTCTAATACAGTCATCCTGAGTCCAGAACATAGTACCTACATCAGCTAACAGCCAGCATGTCCGTTGAAGAGTGGATGGGAGTGATGATGCACTGTGGTCCGAGTAAAATTTGAGTAGAGTTGTCATTTAAATGACATTTTGGTTTTGTTTTGTTTTGTTTGTTAATCCTCACCTGAGGATATTTTTACATTGACTTTAGGGAAAGTAGAAGAGAGAGGGAAAGACAGAGAGAAACATCCATGTGAGAGAAACACAGAGATTGGTTGCCTCCCGCATGAGCCCAACCAGACTGGGTAGGACCCTGCAACCAAGGTACGTGCCCTTGATCAAAATCAAACTCGGGATCCTTTGGTCTGCATGCCGACGCTCTGTCCACTGAGCCAAAGCGGCTAGGGCTTAAATGGCTGTTTTAAAAGATATTTTTTTAGAATTGAATTATTTTATTTAGTGAATTGTTTTTACATAATGTAAACATTAATCACAAATATATTGCTTTGGGACTTGGATTAATTTAAAAATAATTTGTTTTAACTGGAGACAAGATTCTCAATGTAATAAGTACATTATTTCCAAAGACTCTCAAAAATATGGTTTTGGCTTAGAAATCTTAAGTATGATCTGTATTATTAAAGGGGAACTTAGGAAATTGTTTGTTTTTCCAGCTCATCATTTTATACATAATAAAATTGAGGTCAAAGAATATTGATCAACAATCCCAAGATTGTACTTGTTAGTGACAGGTGTGGGACTATAACACAGATATTCTGATTGGCAGGGTGGGGTTTTTACAAACATCCAGCATACATGTGAGCTTCAGATTTTAAAACAGCCGTTTTCACTTTTGTAAAAAAGGAAAATTGATAATTTAACTTTTGGAAAAAACTTTTCTTAGCTATAGTGAGCTACTAGTAAACACCAGTTCTCATATGAAACTGTCAGTATCTTTTTCCCAGCATTTTTAATCTTTGGTAGATCTGAGAAAAACATACACATACACCTACTCTCATGTTATCTCTATTAATCTTTAATGTACTTTGAATAGTTAGAAATTTGAGTTAAAAATTACTTCAAAAAAAAAGAAAGAAGTGTATATCATAACTATTGACCACCGTGTTATACAATATGGTGGCTATCAGCCACATGTGAGACCAAAAAACTGTATCACCATGTAATTTATGCTGTAACCAGTATAAAATTTATAATATTATTAATTCAGTTACTGGATAACTTTTAGTTGAAAGAACTTTGATATGTGTATCTACTTTCTCAAATGTACATTTTATGTAACCTAAATTTAGATCAAGTATTTTCTATGAAAATTTATCATTGGAATTGAGATATACTGTAAGTACAAAATGTATACCAGATTTTGAAGACGTAGTATGAAAAAAGAAAGTAGAATATCTCATAATTTTTTATTGGTTACATGTTGAAATGACAATATTTCGAGTATTTTGAGATAAATAAATTGCATCTGTTTTTTTTTAATATTTTATTGTGCCTCCTTGAAGATTTAAAACTACATATGTAGCTTGCATTTTATTTTTATAGGTCAGCACTAGGCTATATTGTAGTAAGCTGTATACTACTTGAACCTTTGTTAACTATTTAAGGAAACTGCCACATCCCTACTTTGCAAAATCATGGCCTTTCTTATACTAATACACAGTTTGATTTTCTGGTAGTTATTTGTATAATGCATGTAAACTGTAAACTTTTTTGACATTTTGGTCATGTTTTGATAAATGAGCGTTTGTTTTTTTCCACAGCAGTGGCATGCATGTAATCCAGCGCTGCAGCTTCCTTACTGTGAGATGACAGCACCCCTTCCTAAGAACACAGCTGTGCCTCCTTCACTAAACCATGTTCCAAATCTAGAGGCTGGACCCAGCTCTTATGAATGGACTCACCAACAACCACATGACCCTGACCTTTACCAAATTAATAAACGAAAGAGGCAAAAACAAACTAGCGATAGTGATAGTAGCACAGAAAACATTAGAGAAAGTGAATACAGCAAAAAGTTCCAAAAGTGTAAGAAGAAGAAAAGATATTAATATTACCTTTAAATGAATTTATCTACACTGGTCTTGATGCTTTTAAAAGGAAAGAAAAAAAAAAAAAAAGGCTGTATTTTACCAAGTGACAAATGTTATGGCTTTCTTATGTTCTTGGAAATATATAATAATATGGCATCTGATTTGCTATTGAAATTTTGTTTTTAATTATAAAGACTTAAAAATAATATACTACTTCTTGCTTTGGTAATGGTATTGTTGACACATTGTCAATAAGAAATATACTTTTGAGTGATATATTTTAATAGTGATAATGAAATTTCATAAACTGTCAATCAAAAGCCACTTATGGATAAGGCACCATGCTTTCCTAGAGTGTTGCTTATATGGAATGGTAGATTTTCTGAGTGAAACTAGTACAAATATTTAAGAGATACATGTTGTTGTTCCTAACAAAAATGGAATAAGCAAGCTTTAGTTTCCTTTGCTAATATCATTTTTTTATTTGTCAATATGGTATTTCTCAGCCTTATGCTCCTATAGGTTTACTGTATTTCATAAAATAAGGATATATGATAGTGATACCTAAGGAAAAATGATTATTATGGAGCTATTTTTAGCATCATTCCCTTTTTATGCAACTGTATATAAATACGAACATCTGCCTCATCTCACTATATTTCATGAAAATTAGTTGGCTATGTCTGAATTTATCAACTTCTTTTACCAACTGGATTTGAGAGGGTATATTTAACAAGTAAATATTAATAACAATAAATAGACTATCCCATTAATGTATGTTATTTAATATTTATTTTCAAATCAAGTTTCCTATTTCTGGCTTGTTTATTTAACATGTAAAATTAATGGTTTATTTGGACATTTTTGTTCACTTTTTTGCTCACCATAAACTTAATGAAAATATTTATTTATTAAAGCTAATTGAAAGAATCATTGGGAGGTCCCCACCCAATTCAGTAGGAAAAGCCATGCTTGGATAGTTCTTTTTCATGTTGAATAGCACTTTATAGATCTTTATTATTAAAATAATAAAGATGTTTTTAGCAAAATGAGTAACTGAATTTAACTTTTAGTTATAAGTATACAATGCCTTATATTTGGCTTGTTTTAAATCTGAATATTAGTCTATTTCCATCTGATCCACATGAAAAACTAAATTCTGCTTATTGTAGGTTTGACCTGTATACTTGCATGTTCCTAACTATTCACACTAAAAAAATAAAAAAAGACTTTTTTTTTGCTTTTTAAGTTCCATTTTTTGTAATTTAGAATTATGCCAAAGGGAAGATATATTTCTATGTGAATAAGGAAAAAAAACCAAAAACACCTTAGCCCTAAATTATTTCAGTATGATTGGCATTATAGGGAATATCTACAGGAGAAATGTATCTTAACAAATAAGAGTAGCATATTTGTAAGAAAATTATCCTATCTAATAATAGAGTAACATGTAAATTACCATCACTCCGCTATGCCCACGATTGGGCGGCGGGAGGCTGGGGGGCGGGATTCGGGGTGGCCTATCTGCCCATTAAGAGGCACGGATCCGCTGCCACTGAGGGGGGCTACCCTGCTGTTGAGAGGCGCAGGGGGCGGGAGTCCTGCCCCCTGTGCCTCTCAACAGCCAGATCCGTGGCCGCTGAGGGGGCCTGCCGCGGACACCCAGCTGCGCCTCTCAATGGCAGGGTAGCCAGGTGTCCGTGGCAGCCCCCCTCAGCGGCCGTTGAGAAGCGCAGGGGGCAGGAGTCCCGCCTCCTGCGCCTCTCAACAGCAGGGTAGCCCCCCTCAGTGGCCACGGGCCATCAAAAGTTGGGGAGCTGGGTGCCTGTCTGCTCCGGCACCAGGCCTTTCAGAAGCCTCCGCCGAGCCGGAGGCTTCTGAAAGGCCTGGTGCACCAGCGGACAGGCACCCAGCTCCACCACGAAAAGCGAAAGCGTGTAGGGGACCCTACACGTGCATGATTCAATCATGCACTGGGCCTCTAGTCTTTAAATACTGTTACAGGATTGGAACTGCAAGGAATTCTTGCATCTTCTTTCAGGCAGGAATTAACTCAATAGCACTTCAGCAAATCAGCCAATAAGAAACAACCAGAAAGCAAATTTACCTCTTTTATTTTTTTTATTGTGTCCTTATCCCCCCCATTGTCCCTCCCCCTCCCCCCCCCACTCATGCCCTCACCCTCCTGGTGTCTGTGTCCATTGGTTAGGCTTATATGCATGCATACAAGTCCTTTGGTTGATATCTCTCCCTTACCCCCACTCTCCCCTACCTTTCCTCTGGGTCTGATAGATGCTTCTCTGTCTCTGGATCTGTTTTTGTTCTTCGGTTTATGTTGTTCATTATATTCCACAAATGAGTGAGATCGTGTGATATTTATCTTTCTCTGACTGGCTTATTTCACTTAGCATAATGCTCTCCAAATTCACCTCTTTACCTAATGTCTTTCGTTAGAAAATATAAAACTTCTCAAAATGTTAATAGTATCTACAATCCTATGTAATTTTAAATTATCTATTTCCCCAATACTGTCTTTCAGTTAAAATTTATTTAAATTATTTGCCTTAGAGTGTTTTGTTTTTACAATTTTAAGTCTCCTCTCTCAAAATCTATTTTTAAGTATGTATACATTTTACTTCAATTGTTAGATGAAACATGGAATTTGAGAACAAAATCAGTCTTTTATTCTCATCCTAATGAATTTTTTCAAAATTAATTTCTGTAATGTAGTTGGGAAAACAAACAAACAATAGATAAAGTAATTAGAATTAAAGTTGGTCCAAAAGATGAATGCAAAACACACCCTTGAAATATGTAAGTGTGCATATTCTACCTCATGTTTTCTATTTCTATACATCCTAGTAAAGCCAATTATATCAGAATTAAGGGTCTGTTTCTCATTAATTTTTTTCCCCCATTGAGCAAAGTGAATTAAGAGCCTGAGCTTGATTTTGGTAAATATGAGCACTATTATATAAATCTCTATAGAAATTATATTTCCAATTTAAAGCTAAAAAAAAAATCTTTTTAACAAAAACTGATACCTGCCTTTCCACTTCAAGCCCAGGGAAGGTGAGTGAGCACAGTATTTCTAGTTTTCACTACGCAGTAATTGCTGATGTTGTTAGTGCTGATTTTATTCTGCCTGAGCAGAGTGAGCCCGACAAGTTCACATGATGCCCCAGCTGTGGGCTAAGTAAAGTTTTCTTATTCCCAGTCATGACCAACCTGTAGGAATCACTTCATGTGCCTGCAAAAACTGCCTTAGCAAATGAGGAGTGGTGTTCTAATATTCGGTTCTCAGTTTATCTGGTTCCTGGTAAATTTTTCTTTTGCACTTCCAATACCATCTTATTATATCAACAGGTTATATAAGGATTAAGAAATACATATACAACTGAAATTGTAAATAGAGAGCATAACCAGTATAAAGGTGTAAACTAATATTGTTTTCTGAGTTGTAAACCCTGAGAAAGATTAAGCCCAATAAGCCTACATAATATCATCTACTGCAAGGAGCCTGCCTCTAAAAAGAAATTGGCTCAACTACTTGACCTTGTTTGGGGAGCTTAAATATGAAAACATTCTTTAAATGAATAGTGTTGATCAGTCTAACACACTATTTGAATCCTAATAATTACTGTCTTTGCTTCTCTCTCTATATATATATATATATGATAAAAATGGTAATATTCTGTTTAGGAAAATTGCCCTCACCCCACCTGCTTATCTCAGACTGATAAATCCTCATTGATTTTAACCTGCCTCCAAGTTAATCACAAGGGAAATATGCAGAATCTCCTACTTGCTAATCAAAACCCTGGAAGTTATTATAGACAATTTCCTTCCTTTATTTATAAGTGGTTTTAGCTCCTCACTGTGACCTTGTTTGGGTTTTCTTCATTTCCTGATTGGAGTATTCATTAAGGAAATCAGTCAACAATGAGTATCATTCTAAACACAGATTTTGGTGCTAAGACTACATCACTGAAAAAGTATGGTTCCAACACTCAAGGAGCTTATGGTCTAGTGGCAGAAATGGACAGTTAGAAAGGTAATTTCAGGAAAACGTTGTATTAGAGGTAAACACAGTGCAATGGAAGTGCATTAGAGTCTCCTTTCTTCAAATAATCCTGGGAGGAGGGAGCCAATCACTTGAATACACAGACTAAAAAGAAGGGATCTAGGACTTCCACCTTTGCACATTGTTGACTGATTTTCAGCCCTTGGAGGTGTGGCTCCAAGTTTTGAGCCAGTACAAGTAAAATGTCTTGCCTCTTGTCAGTACCACCTCATTCTCTTAAGGATACAGGGTCTTGGGATACGGAAATAAATTAAAAATATAAAATATCCTGATCTCCTGGAACATTCCAGTAGGAAGAAAATAAATAAAGACATGTTTAGGAATTTAAACAAACCAGGAGTGGAAGTAAACTGTGGATATCTGAGGGAAGAGCTGGAAGAAACATACTTAGAAGAAAGGGAAGGAAGTCAGTGTGGTGGATGAAGTTGATCAAGGGAAAGATGAGATCAGAAGATAATGGGACCTTATCAGCCATTGTAAGCACAGACTTGTAGTGGGGATGCTTTGTAAATGGGTGAAAGTGAGGGTGTGAAAAAGGCGGGAATATTGAGCCTATTGAAGTTATACAGGCAAAGAAAAGGTTGCTTAGATCCAAGTTGTAGCAACAGAAGTGGTAAATGGTCAGATTATGGATATATTTTGAAGGTAGAACTGACAATGCACCACTAATTCTATTGGGAAAGCGAAAATGAATGAATGGAGTCAACAATGTCTCCGAGGTATTTGGTCAAAGTAATTGGAAGAATAAAGTTACATTTATTGATATGAGGAAAACTATGAAGGAGCAAGTTCTGGAGCAGAATTTTGGAGGTGTTAATTATCCTATCTAATAATAGACAAATATGCAAATTGACCATACCTCCGACACGCCCACAAGCCATGCCCACAAGCCACGCCCACCATCCAATCAGAGCGAGTATTCAAATTAA
Source organism: Ia io (assembly GCA_025583905.1). Lineage (NCBI taxonomy): Eukaryota > Metazoa > Chordata > Mammalia > Chiroptera > Vespertilionidae > Ia > Ia io. Next base: position 13,808,411 of record JAJQQW010000009.1, on the reverse strand, counting down.
CCTAAACCAAGATGGCTACAGCCACAGAGTGCAAGGTTTCCTAGGTAACAGAGGAAGCCAAGCTTTCTGCCAGCCATTGCAGGCATAAGCCTCCACTCAAGCTGCAAAGTTTCAATTATAGAAGGTAAACAAATTCAAACAAATGGCGGCAGAACGGAGCTTGAGAGAGCAGGCCAGGGTTGCCGCTGGCAACAGGGGAAGCAAAGCTTTCCGCACACCCTGGCCGGGCCCACACGCTTAAGGCTACAAAGTTTCAATTATAACCCCAACAGAAATGGCTGCCGGCCTCGGAGGGAGCCCCAGGCTTGGCTCCGCTCCAGGCTACAAAGTTTCAATTGTAGAAGGAAAATAAATTCCAGATACCAGGGCCTCTGCTTGGGTTGCCAAGGGGCGTGGCCTGCCTGCAAACCACCACAGGCCCCTCGCTCAGGTGGCCCCACACCCCAAGGGAACCCCACCCTGATCAGGGACACCCTTCAGGGCAAACCAGCTGGCCCCCACCCCTGGACCAGGCCTCTATCCTATCTAATAAAAGAGTAATATGCAGATTGATCATCACTGCAACACACAATATAGCTGCCCCCATGTGGTCAAAGATCCTGCCCCCATGTGGACACAAGATGGCCACCACAAGATGGCCAGCAGGAGAGGGCAGTTGGGAGGCACCCGGCCTGCAAGGGAGGGCAGTTGAGAAGGACCAGGCCTGCAAGGGAGGGCAGTTGGAGGTGATCAACCCTGCAGGAGAGGGCAGTTAGGGGTAACCAGGCCGGCAGAGGAGGGAAGTTGGGGGCAAACAGGCTGGCAGCAGAGTGGTTAGGGGGTAATCAGGCTGGCAGGCAGAAGTGGTTAGGGGCAATCAGGAAGGCAGGCAGGCAAGCAGTTGGGAGCCAGAAGTCCTGGATTATGAGAGGGATGTCCGACTGCCCGTGTAGGTCCGATCCCAGGGATCGGGCCTACACGGGCAATCGGACATCCCTCCAGGGGTTCCAGATTGGAGAGGGTACAGGCTGGGCTGAGGGACAACCCCCCCTCCGTGCAAGAATTTCGTGAACTGGGCCTCTAGTGATTTAAATACTAGAAATCTAATAGGACAGATCAAGAAGTTTATAAACATGAGACTGTGGTAGAAGTCTGGGTTGAAGTCTTAAACATTTAAAATATTGCAATGGTATTTCAAGCTTTAAGACTGCATAAGGGCTTCCTGAAAAAGATGGTGACCGGCAAGAAGGTAGGGAGAGAGAGAGTGTGAGTGAGGAACCCGTAGAGGAGAGTGTAGATGTGTAGACGTGTGCGGTGTGTGTGTGTGTATGAGCTAGGGCCAGTTAGATTCTGCAGATCTTCCAAGGGGCTGCCTAACCGGGCAGTCCTAGATGGTGGAGCCCCGCGCACAAAGCGGACACTTCTCGGTGGCTGGTGCGGACGCGGAGACCACACCATCTTGAGAAACAGAGCTGCCTGAGACTCGGATCCTGGCTTCTGACACAAACCAGGACCCTTCAGCCACTGGGGACAGAGAACTGCTATCACAGCTTCAGACGAAGAAACAAGAATCCAGACTTCCCGGCAGATTCCCGTGAGTCAAAGAGCCTATCCCCCTCCCTGCAGGTGTGCACGGATAGTGCCATAGTAACTGATAGACACGCCCCTCGACCAAGCTGCAGAGCTTTGCTCAGGGATGCGCTCTGCCTCAGGGAATTTGGTGCACGGGACAGAAGCAGCTCACCTTCGGGGAAATCTGTCAGTGCGCACAAAGGGCTCCCCTTCGGGGAATTGGGGGAAATTTGGCTTGTGGGTCACAGCTCCCCTTCGGGGAATCTTAGAGCTTGCACAGAGGGGCTTCCCTTTGGGGAATTTGGCGTGCAGGATGGACTCCGCCCCTCTTCGGGGATTCTGGGAGAGTGCACAGAGGCAGCTCACCTTCAGGGATTTGAGAGTGTGCGCCCCAGCCGGTTTGGCTCAGTAGAGAGAGCACACACAGGACGCAGCTCCACTTCAGGGAATTTGGCATGCCGGACACAGCTGCCTGGGATCCCTGACTCACAGCGCATTCACACTAAGAGCCAACAACCCCAATTGTTGGTGCATGCACACACAGGGACCCTGATTCTCAATGAGAAACCGCACAAGGCAACAGAGACTCTGACACTCGATTCTTGGTGCAGACACAGGGAAACCCTGACTCCTGGCACATGCTAAGGATCTCATTTTCGGCACATACCAACAGTGTGGTGCAGACAGGGCCCCTGATTCTAAGTGTGCACACGAGACCACACGGAACACTGGGGACACTGACCCTGGGCAAGTCTGGTTCCCACCAACCAAAGGCAGCCACACGTTCTAGTGTCAGAGTACTTCAGTGAAACTCGGGTGGAGCGAAGTCCCCACAGCACACAGCCCAGGTCCACACAAACAGAAGCTTGAGCTTTCTGGTGATAGCCAGAATGGGGAAACGAAATAACTCACAGAGGAAAGAAAATGTGGAGTCGCCAAGAAAGGAAATTAGTGAAACTGAAGCTTGCAACATGACCGAAAAGGGGTTCAGAGTAATGGTCGTGGAATTTATACATCGGATGGATGAGAAAATCAACAACTTACGCAAGAATCAGGAAGAAATGAAAAGTGATATAGCTACAATCAAAAACACCATGGAAAGTTTCAACAGTAGACTACAAGAAGCAGAGGACTGAATTAGTGAGTTAGAAGATCAGGTACAGAAACAAGCTCAATCTGAACAGCAATTGGAGAAAAAAATTAAAAAGCAGGAGGAAAGCCTAAGGGAGCTTCGGGACAACATGAAACGAAGTAACATGCGTATAATAGGGCTGCCAGAAGGACAAAAAGAGCAGCAGGGATTAGAAAATCTATTTGAAGAAATAATGACAGAAAACTTCCCGGATATGGGAAAGATAAAAGTTACGCAAGTACAGAGAGTCCCAAGCAGGATCAACCCCAAAAGACCCACAACAAGACATGTCATAATTTCAATGGCAAATATAAATGATAAAGAGAGAATCTTAAAGGCGGCAAGAGAGAGACAGAGAGTTACCTACAAAGGAACACCCATCAGATTGTCAAATGATTACTCAACAGAAACACAACAAGCTAGAAGTGAATGGAAGGAGGTATACAAAGTGTTGCAAAGCAAAGGACTGAATCCAAGAATACTATATCCAGCAAGACTATCAATCAAAATTGAAGGGGAAATCAGGAGCTTCGCAGACGAAAAAAGACTCAGGGAGTTTATCACCACCAAACCAGCAATGCAAGAATTGCTAAAGGGAATACTGTAAAAAGAAGAAATAAACAGGTAAGAAGGAATACAGACACAAAAATAGATATGACTACAAACAAATACCTTTCAGTAATAACTTTAAATGTAAACGGACTAATGCTCCAATCAAAAGACATCGAGTGGCTGAATGGATAAAAAAACATGACCCATATATATGCTGTCTACAAGAGACCCACCTCAGAACAAGAGACTCACACAGATTGAAAGTGAAGGGATGGAAAAATATCTTTCAGGCAAATGGAAATGAAAAAAAAACTGGGGTAGCAATACTTATATCTGACAAATTAGACCTCAAAGTAAATGCCATAACAAGAGATAAGGAAGGCCACTTCATAATACTAAAGGGAGAAATCCAACAAGAAGAAATAATTCTGGTAAACATATATGCTCCCAATATAGGAGCACCCAAATACATAAAAAAACTCCTGGAGGATATCAAGGGAGAGATTCATAGCAATACAATCATAGTAGGAGACTTTAATACCCCACTATTGCCGAAACCGGTTTGGCTCAGTGGATAGAGCGTCGGCCTGCAGACTGAAAGGTCCCAGGTTCGATTCCGGTCAAGGGCATGTACCTTGGTTGCGGGCACATCCCAGTAGGGGGTGTGCAAGAGGCAGCTGATCGATGTCTCTCTCTCATTGATGTTTCTAACTCTCTATCCCTCTCTCTTCCTCTCTGTAAAAATCAATAAAATATATTTAAAAAAAAAATACCCCACTATCACCATTGGACAAATCCTCTAAACAAAAAATCAGCAAAGAAACAGCAATCCTAAATGACTCACTAGACCAGATGGAATTAATTGACATTTTCAGAACATTTCACCCCAAAGCCACAGAATATACATTCTTCTCAAGTGCACATGGCTCATTTTCAAAGATAGACCATATGCTGGGTCACAGGCAAAGTCTCTTCAAATTCAAGAAGATAGAAATTATATCAAGCATCTTGTCAGATCATAGTGGCATAAAACTGGAAATCAACTACAATAAATACAATCCAAAGAAATCAAACACATGGAGACTAAACAGCATGCTATTAAACAAGGACTGGGTCACCAGAGAGATGAAAGAAGAAATAAAAAACATCATGACAACAAATGACAATGAAAACACAACAATCCAAAATCTATGGGACACAGTGAAAGCAGTCTTGAGAGGGAAGTTCATAGCTCTACAAGCCTATAGCAAAAAACAAGAAACAATGGTAATAAATTACCTAACCCTACAACTCAAAGAGCTAGAAAAAGAGCAGCAAGAAAAGCCCAGTGTAACCAGAAAGAAGGAAATAACAAAGATCAGAGCGGAGATAAATGACATAGAGACCAAAGAAACAATACAAAAGATCAACAAAACCAAGAGCTGGTCCTTTGAAAAGATAAACAAGATTGATGGACCTCTAGCCAGGCTCACCAAGAAGCAAAGAGAGAGGACCCAAATAAACAAAATCAGAAATGAAAGAGGTGAAATAACAACAGACCCCGCTGAGATACAAAGAATTGTTACAAAATACTACGAACAGCTCTATTCCAACAAACTGGACAACCTGGAGGAAATGGACATATTCCTAGAAAAATACAACCTTCCAAAAATCAATCAAGAAGAATCTCAACAGCTCAATAGGCCAATAACTATGGACGAAATTGAAGCAGTCATCAAAAAGCTTCCGGCAAACAAAAGCCTGGGGCCTGACGGCTTCACAGGAGAGTTTTACCAAACATTCAAGGAAGAACTAAAACCTATCCTCCTCAGACTATTCCAAAAAATTCAAGAGGAAGGAACACTTCCAAACTCCTTCTATAAAGCCAGCATCACCCTAATACCAAAACCAGATAAAGACAACACAATGAAAGAGAATTACAGACCAATATCCCTCATGAACATAGATGCCAAAATCCTCAACAAAATTATAGCAAATTGGCTCCAGCAGTGCATCAGAAAGATCATACACCATGACCAAGTAGGATTTATCCCAGGAATGCAAGGATGGTACAATATCCGCAAATCAATAAATGTGATACATCACATAAACAAATTGAGAGATAAAAATCACATGGTCATATCAATTGATGCAGAAAAAGCATTTGACAAAATCCAACACCCTTTCTTGATAAAAACTCTCAACAAGGTGGGACTAGAAGGCTCATACCTCAACATAATAAAAGCTATATATGATAAACCCACAGCAAACATCATACTCAATGGACAAAAACTAAAAACATTTCCTCTAAGAACAGGAACAAGACAGGGATGCCCACTCTCACCACTTCTGTTCGACATAGTACTGGAAGTATTAGCTATTGCAATTAGACAAGAAGAAGAAATAAAAGGCATCCAAATTGGAAAAGAACAAGTAAAGCTGTCTTTATTTGCAGATGACATGATATTGTATATAAAAAATCCAAAAGACTCCGTCAAAAAACTAATAGACTTAGTAAATGAATTCGGCAATGTAGCAGGATACAAAATTAACGCCAAGAAATCTATGGCCTTTCTATACACCAATAGTGAACTTACAGATAGAGAGACTAAAAAGGCAATCCCATTTACCATCGCACCAAAAAAATTAAGATACCTAGGAATAAACTTAACTAAGGAGGTAAAAGACCTATACACAGAAAACTACAGGACACTGAAAAAAAGAGATAGAGGAAGACGTAAACAGATGGAAGAACATACCATGTTCATGGATTGGTAGAATCAACATCATTAAAAAGTCCATACTACCCAAAACAATCTAGAGATTCAACTCCCCATTAAAATACTAACGGCATATTTCACAGACCTAGAAAGAACTCTCCAAAAATTCATCCTGAATAAAAAAAGACCCCAAATAGCCACAGCAATTCTGAGAAAGAAGAATAAACTAGGTGGGATCTCAATACCAGATTTCAAGCTGTATTACAAAGCCACTATTCTCAAAACAGCCTGGTACTGGCACAAGAACAGACATATAGATCAATGGAACAGAATAGAGAATCCAGATATTGATCCAAACCACTATGCTCAATTAATATTTGACAAAGGAGTCATGAACATACAATGGAATAAAGACAGTCTCTTCAATAAATGGTGTTGGCAAAATTGGACAGACACATGCAAAAAAATGAAGCTAGATCACCAACTTACGCCATACACAAAAATAAACTCAAAATGGATACAGGACTTAAACATAAGACGGGAAACCATAAAAATAAAGAGGAATCCACAGGCAGCAAAATCTCAGACATATGTCAAAAGAATTTCTTCACCGACACTGCCCCTAGGGCAATGGAAGCTAAAGAGAAAATAAACAAATGGGACTACATCAAAATAAAAAGCTTTAGCACAGCAAAAGAAACTATCAACAAAACAACAAGAAAGCCCACTGCATGGGAGAACATATTTGCAAATGGCATCACTGATAAAGGTTTAATCTCCAACATCTACAGGCAGCTTATACAACTTAATAAAAGGAAGATAAATGATCCAATAAAAAAATGGGGAACGGACCTAAATAGAATCTTTTCCATAGAAGACAGAAGGAAGGCCAAGAGACACATGAAAACATGCTCAAAGTCACTAATTATCCGAGAGATGGAAATCAAAACAACAATGCGCTATCATCTCACACCTGTCAGAATGGCTATCATCAACAAATCAACAAACGACAAGTGTTGGCGAGGATGCAGAGAAAAAGGAGCCCTCGTGCACTGCTGGTGGGAATGCAGACTGGTGCAGCCACTGTGGAGAACAGTATGGAGTTTCCTCAAAAAACTGAAAATGGAATTCCCAATTGACCCAGTAATCCCACTCCTAGGAATATATCCTAAGAAACTGGGAACACCAATAAGAAAGGATATATGCACCCCTATGTTCATAGCAGCACAATTTATAATAGCTAAGATCTGGAAACTGCCTAGGTGCCCATCAGCAGATGACTGGATCAGAAAACTATGGTACATCTACACAATGGAATATTATGCTGCCATAAAAAAAGAAGGAATTCTTACCATTTGTAGCAACCTGGATGGAATTGGAGAACATCATGTTAAGTGAAATAAGCCAGGCAATGAAAGAAAAATACCACATGATCTCACTCATTTATGGATAATAAAGAACATTAAAAACTTGAACAAAAAGATAGATACAAAGGCTACAGTAAAGCATCAAACAGTCTGTCAAATTACAGCAGGAAGGTTAGGGACAGGTGGGGAAGATAAGAGATCAATCAAAGGACTTGTATGCATGCATATAAGCATAACCAATGGACGCAAAACTCTGGGGGGGTGAGGGCATATATGGAAGTGGGGGGGGCAATGGTAAGATATGTACACATATAATACCTTAATAAAAAAATTGGGGAAAAACACCTGCATAAGAACTATGAAGTACAGGTACATAGAAAGGAAAGAAAGTATAAGAAATGTTAAAGGGTCTTCTTTAAGAAAATGTAAAAAATATATCAAAAATATGAATAATAAAATGGCAAGAAATATATAAATCTATCAATAACTACTTTAAGTGAAAATAGATTAAATTCTCCAATTAAAAGACATGCAATGGCTGAATGGATAACAATATGAGACCTTTACATAAGCTGTCTATAAGAGACTCATTTCAAATTGAAAGACAAACAAACTAGAAGTGAAAAGGGAGGGACAAAGTTATTTTATGAAAATGGAAACAAGAAAAAAAATCTGGGGTAGCAATACTTATACCAGACAAAATAGACTTTAAAACAAAGGCTATAACAAGAGACATCCAACAACCCAGCAGTTCCACTTCTGGATATTTATCTGAAGAAACTCAAAACACTGAATTGAAAAGGTGTATGTTCATTGCAGCATTGTTTACACTAGCTAAGATGTGGAGTAGCTTAAGTGTCCATCAATAGATGAATAGATAAAGAAGTGGTGCATATATACAATGAAATATGACTCATCCCTTAAAAACAATAAAAGAGAACAAAATCTTGCCATTTGCAACATCTATTGACCTAGAGCAGTATTTGGCAAACTGCGGCTCGCAAGCCACATGCGGCTCTTTTGCCCCTTGAGTGTTCTAACACAACTTCTTCAAAATAGACTCGCCCAGGCCGAAAATTGACTTCTGGGCATGGGACACAAAGTTTTAATCGCACTATACGTGCGCGCCCGGATGTGGTATTTTGTGGAAGAGCCACACTCAAGGGGCTAAAGAGCCGCATGTGGCTCGCGAGCCACGGTTTGCCGACCACTGACCTAGAGGGTATTGTGCTGAGTGAAATAAGTCAGAGAAAGACAAATGCCATGTTTTCATTTATATGTGAAATATAAAAAAACAAATTAAACAAACAAGCAGTCCAGAAACATACTCATAGATACAGAAAACATTTTGATGATTGCCCAGTGGGAGCAGGTATAGGTTGGCTTGAAAAACATGAAGGGATAATGAAGTACAAATTGATAGTTGCAGAATAGTCATGGAGATGTAAAGTACAGAATAGGTAATCCTATATAATAAAGAGGTAATATGCAAATTAACCATCACTCCAACATATAAGATGGCTGCCCCCATGTGGTCAAAGATGGCTACCCCCATGGGACACAAGATGGTTGCCACAAGATGGCTGTCAGGGGAGGGCAGTTGTGTGTGATCAGGCCAGCAGGGGAGGGCAGTTGGGGAGAACCAGGCCTGTAGGGGAGGGCAGTTGGGGGTGACCAGGCTGGCAAGGGAGGGCAGTTAGGGGTGACCGGGCCAGCAGGGGAGGGCCGTTGGTGGCAACCAGGCCTGCAGGGGAGGGCAGTTAGGGGCAATAAGACTGACAGGGGAGCAGTTAGGCATGGATCAGGCTGGCAGGGGAGTGATTAGGGGATGATCAGGCTGGCAGGCAGAAGCATTTAGGAGCAATCAGGCAGGCAGGCGAGGGGTTGGGAGCCAGCAGTCCTGGATTGTGAGAGGGATTTCCGACAGTTGGACTCCCTCGAGGGGTCCCAGATTGGAGAGGGTGCAGGCTGGGCTGAGGGACACTCCTCCCCCATGCACGAATTTCCTGCACCAGGTCTCTAGTGTAGTAAATAATATTGTAATAACTGTGTATGGTATCAGATGGGTACTAGGTTTATAGGGGTAATCACTTCATAAATTATATAAATGTCTAATTACAGGGTTGTACACCTAAAACTAATATAATGTTGTAAATCAACTGTAAATAAAAACTAAAACTATTTCCAACATGAAATTAAATTAACAAACTCATAGATACAGATAACAAAATGATTATCAGGGGGAAAGGATGGTGGTGGGGGAGACAATGAAGTTTGTGGGGGATCAAAATATAAGATTATGGAAGGAGCCTAGACTTCAGTGATGAGCACATAAATAAGTATACAGATGTTGTAGTACAAAGAGAGAGAAGATAACCCTGATAGCCAAGGATGGAAAGTGGAGACCGCATAGAGACTGGTGGGAAGGGCGAAGGCATGAAATGCCCAGCTGGGCTCCCACAGACAGCAGCTGAAGAACTGGGATGCCCACTCTCACCACTCCTGTTCGACATAGTACTGGAAGTATTAGCTATTGCAATTAGACAAGAAGAAGAAATAAAAGGCATCCAAATTGGAAAAGAAGAAGTAAAGCTGTCCTTATTTGCAGATGACATGATATTGTACATAAAAATCCTGAAAGACTCCATCAAAAAACTATTAGACTTAATAAATGAATTCGGCAATGTAGCAGGATACAAAATTAACGCCAATAAATCTATGGCATTTCTATACACCAATAGTGAACTTACAGAAAAAGAGACTCAAAAAGCAATCCTATTTACCATAGCATCAAAAATAATTAAGATACCTAGGAATAAACTTAACTAAGGAGGTAAAAGACCTATACGCAGAAAACTACAGGACACTGAAAAAAAGAGATAGAGGAGGACGTAAACAGGTGGAAGAACATACCATGTTCATGGATTGGTAGAATCAACATCATTAAAATGCCCATACTACCCAAAGCAATCTATAGATTCAATGCACTCCCCATTAAAATACCAACGGCATATTTCACAGACCTAGAAAGAACTCTCCAAAAATTCATCCTGAATAAAAAAAGACCCCGAATAACCACGGCAATCTTGAGAAAGAAGAACAAAGTAGGTGGGATCTCAATATGAGATTTCAAGCTGTATTACAAGGCCACTGTTCTCAAAACAGCCTGGTACTGGCACAAGAATAGACATATAGACCAATGGAATAGAATAGAGAACCCAGAAATTGACCCAAACCACTATGCTCAATTAATATTTGACAAAGGAGGTATGAGCATACAATGGAGTCAAGACAGTCTCTTCAATAAATGGTGTTGGGAAAATTGGACAGATACATGCAAAAAAATGAAACTAGACCACCAACTTACACCATACAAAAAAATAAACTCAAAATGGATAAAGGACTTAAACATAAGACAGTAAACCATAAAAATAAAGAGGAATCCACAGGCAGAGAAATCTCAGACATATGCCGAAGCAATTTCTTCACTGATACTGCTCCTAGGGCAATGGAAACTAAAGAGAAAATAAACAAATGGGACTACATCAAAATAAAAAGCTTTAGCACAGCAAAAGAAACCATCAACAAAACAACAAGAAAGCCCACTGTATGGGAGAACATACTTGCAAATGTTATCACTGATAAAGGTTTAATCTCCAACATCTACAGGGAACTTATACAACTTAATAGAAGGCAGATAAATGATCCAATGAAAAAATGGGCAAAGGACCTAAATAGAATCTTTTAGAAAGAAGACAGAAGACCAAGAAACATAAGAAAACATGCTCAAAGTCACTAATTATCCGAGAGATGCAAATCAAAACAACAATGAGGTACCATCTCACACCTGTCAGAATGGCAATCATCAACAAATCAACAAAGGACAAGTACTGGCGAGGATGCCAAGAAAAAGGAAAAGGAACCCTCGTGCTCTGCTGGTGGGAATGCAAACTGGTGCAGTCACTGTGGAGAACAAACAGTATGGAGTTTCCTCAAAAAACTAAAAATGGAACTCCCATTTGACCCAGTAATCCCACTTCTATGAATATATCCCAAGAAACTAGAAACACCAATCAGAAAGGATATATGCACCCCTATGTTCATAGCAGCACAATTCACCATAGCTAAGATTTGGAAACAGCCTAAATGCCCATCAGCAGATGAGTGGATTACAAAACTATGGGACATCTACACAATGGAATACTACACTGCTATAAAAAAGAAGGAATTCTTACCATTTGCAGCAGCATGGATGGACCTGGAGAGCATTATGTTAAGTGAAATAAGCCAGGCAATGAAAGAAAAATACCACATGATCTCACTCATTTATGGAAAATAAAGAACATTATAACCTGATGAACAAAAGATAGATAGAGACAGTAAAGCACCAAACAGACTGTCAAACTACAGCGGGAAGGCTGGGGAGTGTTGGGGAGGGAGGGAAATAGATCAACCAAAGGACTTGTATGCACGCATATAAGCACAAACAATGGACACAAGACACTGGGGGGGGTGGGATGAGGGCATGCGACAGGGGGTAGGGGAGGCCGGGGGGAGGTCAATGGGGGGAAAAAAAGGAGACATATGTACTACTATTTGTAATACTTTAAACAATAATAATAATAAAAAAAAAGAACTGAGAAAGGTGCCCACATAACATCTGTCAGGGAGAGATGGCTGGAAATTGAAGCACCCTCTTAAAGGGCCAATACACATTTTGACTACAGCAACTCATCTTGGGCTCTGGCAGAGGGAGGGCAAAGTGGACTGAAGCTGTGTAAGTATGAACCAGCATTGGGGGACCAGGGGTTAGAGCTTGGAAGGCAGACACCCTGGTTTCCTGTGCTGAGTCATTCCCTTATGCTGTGGAGGTTATCTTTCACAAACCTTTGCTATCCTGAATTTTTGTCTGCTGGGAAGACAGTTGACCCACCCTATTAGAAAATCCTTTGCCCCACCCTGCGGAGCTTCTGAGGCTCATTAATAGACTGAGAATAACAATTAGCCTACAGGCAGAGGCAATTGTCCTACCCTATTGGAAAATCTCTCCCCCACCTGTGGACAATTGCTTAAGGATACTCCAGACTGAATCCAATCAGTCTTACAGCAGAGGTGGTTCTGTGGAGGCTTTGAGACTTTGTGTGACCTAATTAGTCAGAAACAGCAGTTTGGGTCTTTGCCTCAGACACCATTGTGGACAGGTCAGCTAGGCAAAAGCCAGTGGGACCCCAGAAGCCTGAAACTGCCACCTGTGGGACCAACTCTGAGGGGGAAGGAATACAGCTTAGAACAGGGTGATTCAAGGTGTGAGACTCAAGGCAGACCCTGCTTCTGGAGTCTGACCTCAGGACAGGTGGCACGTGGGTTGAACCTCACTGGCAGCAAGTCAGAGGGGAGATTCCTCCCACATACGGGACATCAACAATCAACTCCCAATTACAAAGGGAGAGCCCAAGCAATGCACACAAAGGGCATCCCTAGAGCATCCAGTTCAGGTGAACAAAGAGACTCCACCATTCGATCCCTCAAGACACTTTCTACATAAGGAAATCACACAAAGACTGGAAGGCATAACAATTCTACCTAACAGATAGATGCAAATACAAAGACACAGCTAAAATGGGGAGACAAGGAAACAATCCCTGAAGGAGAGAAAAGAAGGAATCTCCAGAAAAATAACTAAATGAAATGGAGGCAAGCAACCTACCAGGCATAGAGTTCAAAGAAAGTGGTTATAAAGATGCTTAAGGAACTTAGTGCAAATTACAACATGAAAAGGAAGATAGAGGCCATGAACAAGAACCATACAGAAATGAAGAATGATATATCAAACATCAAGAATATTTACAGAACATTTCACACCAAAGCAACAGAATATATATTCTTCTCAAGTGGAACATTCTCAAAGATAGCCTACTTGATAGGGCACAAAACAAGTCTATACAAATTCAAGAAGATTGGTATAATGCCAAACATCTTCTCAGATCACAATGGCATGAGTTAGAAATCAACTACAATAAAAAAAAAACTCAAATAAGTGGAGATTAAATAGTATGCTATTGAGCAACAAATGCATTACAATGAGAGTAAGCAAGAAATTTAAAACTTCCTGGAAACAAATTAAAATGAACACACGATGAACTAAAACCTATGAGAAACAGCAAAAGCAGTCCTGAGAGGGAAGTACATAGCACTAAGGCCTACCTCAAGAAACAAGAAAAAGTATTAATAAACTATCTAACCCTGACACTAAATGAATTAGAAAGCTAACAGCAAGAAAAAATCCCAGAGGAAATAGAAGGAAAGAAATAATAAAGATCAGAGCAGAAATAAATGACACAGTGACAAAAAAACAAACAAACAAACAAACAAATAAAATTAAAAAAAAACCACAGTATAAAAGATCAATAAATCCAAGAGCTGGTTCTTTGAAAAGATGAGCAACATTGATGAACCCTTAGCCAGACTCATCAAGAAACAAAGAAAGAAGACCCAAATGAATAAAATCAGAAATGAAAAAGGTGATATAACAATGGACACCTCAGAAATATAGAGGATTGTAGGCAACCCCATGAACAACTATATGCCAACAAACTGGACAACCTGGGCAAAATGGACAAATTCCTAGAAACATATAATCTTCCAAAATCAATCAGGAAGAATCAGAAAACCTGAATAGGCCAATAACAACTGATAAAATTGAACCAGTAATAAAAAAAAAAAACTCCTAGCAAACAGAAGTCCTAGACTGGATGGATTTACAGGTGAATTTTATCACACATTCGAAGAATACTAACACCTATCCTCCTCAAACAATTTCAGAAAATTCAAGAAGAAGGTACACTTCCAACTTCTTTTTGCAACGCTAGCATTATCCTAATTCCAAAACCAGATAAGCCCACTACAAAGAAAGAAAATTACAAGCCAATATCCCTGATGAACACAGATACAAAATTCTAAACAATATATTAGCAAATCAGATCCAGCAATATATTTAAAAAATCACACACGATAATATTGTACCTAGAAAGCCCTAAAGACTCCACCAGGAAACTACTAGACTTAATAAATGAATTTGGCAAGGTAAAAGGATACAAAATCAACAGCCACAATTGATGTAATTTTTATACACCAGTAATGAACTCTCAGAAAGAGAAAATGAAAAGCAATCCCATTTACCATTGCAACAGAAAATAAGATAACTAAGAATAAACTTAATGGAGGAGGTAAAAGACCTGTACTTGGAAAACCATAGGACATTGAAAAAATAAATAGAGGAAGATACAAACGAATGGAAGCATATGCCATGTTCAAGGATTGAAAGAATTAACATCATTAAAATGTCTATACTACCTGAAGCAGTCTACAGAATCAACACAATCCTTATTAAAATACCAACGGCATACTTTACAGAGCTAGAATAGATACTCCAAAAAATTATATGGAGCCATAAAAGACCCCAAATAGCTGTAGCAATCTTGAGAAAGAAGAATGAAGTAGGAGGGATCACAATACCGGATATCAAACTATGCTACAAAGCCATTACAAAAAGCCATTATAACCTAAACCGGCAGGTGGACATCCCCCAAGGACTCCTGGCTGCCAGAGGGATGTCTGACTGCCAGCTTAGGCTCGATCCCCTGGGGAGCAGGCCTAAACTGGCAGGTGAACATCCTCCGAGGGTTCCCAGGCTGCCAGAGGGCACAGGCTGGGCTGAGGGACCCACCACGTGCGCATGAATTTTAATGCACCAGGCCTCTAGTATAAAATACTCATATAACTCAACAAAAGGAAGACAAACAATCCAATTAAAAACTGGGCAGAAGACCTGTATAGACATTTCTTCAAAGAAGACATACACACAGCCAAGATACACATGAAAAAATGCAATCACTAATCATCAGAGAAATGCAAATTAAAATCACAATGAGATATTACCTCACACCTGTCTAAATGGCTATCATCAAAAAAGGAACAAACAGCAAGTGCTGGGGAGGATGTGGAAAACAGGGGCATGTACTATGAAAAAAAAGCATGGAATTTCCTCAAAAAGTTAAAAATGGAACTTCCATTTGACTGTGAGATCCCACTTCTGGAAATATATCCTAAAACCCCCAAAACAACAATCAGAAAGAATAAATGCACCCCTATGTTCATAGCATCATTATTTACAATAGCTAAGATTTGGAAATAGCCCAAGTGCCCATTAGTGGATAAATGGATTAAAAAAAAGCTGGGGGATATTTATGAAAGAAATTTTAGGGATAAAATAGGCAGGTTTAGGGAGTTTTAGGAATAAAGAGGGTCCATGGGGGAGGAATGTATTGGCGAGGGCTTAGAGCTACCAGAAAGGTATACATTCACAGAGAACAAAAAAGGTGCCACAGGATAAGAGGAGAGGAAGACATACATACACAGAGGAACAAGAAAAATCACAAGAATATGGGGAAGAAGGAAACAAATTTTCAGAGGATAGAGAAATGTCAACAAATGGCAGAAAGAGGAAAACAGATTTTCACAGGAGATAGAGAATGTTACAAGATAAGGGGGAGAGAAAGAGTTGGGCTCCATGTGGGCTTTGGACTTTGAAGCTGATCTACAAAAAGTGACCAATTAGAAGAGCATAGGATCATAAAATAAAGAAGGGGCCCAATTAGAAGAGAGCATGAAGAGAGAAGGAACTACAGCCTTTATAAAACCCTAGCAAAAAAGAGCTTAGTGGATTACACCTTTGGGACCCCCTCCCTACGTGGGAGTTTATATTTGCCTCCAATAAATTTCCACCCTTTTCATCTACCACCTTTTGTCCATGGCTTTATTCTTTGAATCCATTTGGACAAGGACCCGGGAAAGAAATCACCCTTGCATCTTGCTCAGGAAAACAACTTGAATCATTACACTATCCTACCTAATAATAGACAAATATGCAAATTGACCACACCTCCGACATACCCACAAGCCACGCCCACAAACCACGCCCACCACCCAATCAGAGCAAGTATGCAAATTAACCCAACCAAGATGGCTACAGCCACAGAGAGCAAGGTTTCCTACGTAATAGAGGAAGCCAAGCTTTCCATCTGCCCTTGCCAGGCCTAAGCCTCCACTCAAGCTACAAAGTTTCAATTGTAGAAGGTAAACAAATTCAAACAGAAATGGCAGCAGAACGGAGCTTGAGAGAGCAGGCCAGGGTTGTCCCCAGCAACAGGGGAAGCAAAGCTTTCCACACACCCTGGCCAGGCTCACCCGCTTAAGGCTACAAAGTTTCAATTATAACCCCAACACAAATGGCTGCTGGCCATGGAGGGAGCTCCAGGCTTGGCTCCACTCCAGGCTACAAAGTTTCAATTGTAGAAGGAAAATAAATTCCAGATACCAGGGCCTCCACTTGGGTTGCCAGGGGGTGTGGCCGGCCTGCAAACCACCACAGGCCCCTTGCTCAGGCCGCCCCACGCCCCAAGGGAACCCCACCCTGATCAGGGACACCCTTCAGGGCAAACCAGCTGGCCCCCACCCCTGGACCAGGCCTCTATCTTATCTAATAAAAGAGTAATATGCAGATTGATCATCACTCCAACACACAATATAGCTGCCCCCATGTGGTCAAAGATCCTGCCCCCATGTAGACACAAGATGGCCACCACAAGATGGCCAGCAGGAGAGGGCAGTTGGAAGGCACCCAGCCTGCAAGGGAGGGCAGTTGAGAAGGACCAGGCCTGCAAGGGAGGGCAGTTGGAGGTGATCAACCCTGCAGGAGAGGGCAGTTAGGGGTGACCAGGCCAGCAGAGGAGGGAAGTTGGGGGCAAACAGGCTGGCAGCGGAGTGGTTAGGGGGTGATCAGGCTGGCAGGCAGAAGCGGTTAGGGGCAATCAGGAAGGCAGGCAGGCAAGCAGTTGGGAGCCAGCAGTCCTGGATTGTGAGAGGGATGTCTGACTGCCCATTTAGGCCCGATTCCGGGATCAGGCCTAAACAGGCAGTCGGACATCCCTTGAGGGGTCCCAGATTGGAGAGGGTACAGGCTGGGCTGAGGGACAACCCCCCTCCGTGCACGAATTTCGTGAACTGGGCCTCTAGTGATTTAAATACTAGAAATCTAATAGGACAGATCAAGAAGTTTATAAACATAAGACTGTGGTAGAAGTCTGTGTGAAGACCTTAGGGGAGGAGGGGAAGGCTGGGAGGAGGGGGAGAGGGTTGGGAAAGGGAGGCAATGGGAGATATCTGTAATACTATCAACAGTGAAAAACATATTTAAAAAAAAGAGGAAAGGAGATGAGGTCTATGGATTGTGCCCTAAGAATTGCCAGTATTCATAGTGGATTACCATAGAAATTCATTTCTTAGGGAAATGAGGAGAAACAGCCAGCAAAGTAGAATGGCAAGCAGAATGTACAGAATAGGAATCCAAGTGAACAAAGTGTCTCCAGCAGGAAAAAGTGATTAGTTGTGTTAAATGCTATTAATATGTCAGGTAAGATGAGGACTCAGAATTGATCCCTTGACTTAGCAATGATCCTTTAAGACATTTTGGATAAAGGATTTTGGCAAAAACATGATTGGAGTGATTTCTAGTGAGAATAGAGGAAATAACTGATATACTGCAAGAAAGATAACTTATTAAAGTATCTTGCTGTAAAACAGAGGGGATAAATAGGGCTATAACTCAAGGAAAATATGTGATTAACAGAGAGAGAATTTTATTGAATTGGTTGGTTTTCTTTTTTTTAAATACATTTTATTGATTTTTTACGGATAGGAAGGGAGAGGGATAGAGAGCTAGAAACATTGACGAGAGAGAAACATCGATCAGCTGCCTCCTGCACACCTCCCACTGGGGATGTGCCCACAACCAAGGTACATGTCCTTGACCGGAATCGAACCTGGGACCTTTCAGTCCGCAGGCCGACGCTCTATCCACTGAGCCAAACCAGTTTCGGCGGATTGGTAGGTTTTCGTAAAGACCTGAAGAATGTCTAAAATTTTGCTGTTGTATCTTTTCACATTCTCTGTGGCTTAATACTTACTATTTTAAAAAATTCTTACTCTTGCCGAAGCCGGTTTGGCTCAGTGGATGGAGCGTCGGTCTCCGGACTGAGGGGTCCCAGGTTTGGTTCCGGTCAGGGGCATGTGCATTGGTTGCGGGCACATCCCAGGTGGGGGGTGTGCAGGAGGCAGCTGGTCGATGTATCTCTCTCGTCGATGTTTCTGGCTCTCTATCCCTCTCCCTTTCTCTCTGTGAAAAATCAATAAAAAAAATATATTTAAAAAAAAATTCTTACTCTTGTTTAATCAGATTTTTAGAGGAAGAGAAGATAAAATTGGTCTCAATAAGTCATGATTAAAAGGAAGTTGTTTACTGATTAAAATCATTTTTATCTTAAGAAAATTAACTCTTTTACATATGTTTCACCCCAGCTGGCATAGCTCAGTGGTTGAGCATCAACCTATGAACCAAGAGGTCACAGTTCAGTTCCCGGTCAGAGCACATGCCTGGGTTTCGGGCTTGATCCTGGATCATGCAGGAGGCAGATGATCAATGATTCTCTCTCATCATTGATGCTTCTATCTCTCTCTCCCTTGCCCTTCCTCTATGAAATCAACAAAAAGGAAATATACATATGTTTTATATTTTCAACTTTATTTTTTCATTTTCTTTCCAGAAGGTTTAATTTTCAGACAGTTAATATGTTTTCAAACCTATCAGTCCTTTTTATGGTTTCTGGAAATTTTAACATGAGTAGAAAAGCATTTCACAATGCAATATTAAGAAAAACATCTTTTCTTTTAGAATTTTGTCAGATTCAATTTTACATATTGAATGAGTCATGGAGTACTTTCTTAAGATATGAGGACATAAAATCTAGATTTTCATATAACAAAAGCAATTTTGAGTTTCTTTCATGGATCATGGAGTACTTTCTTAGGATATGAGGAGGTAAAATCTTTAGATTTTCGTACAACATAAGCACTTTTAAGTTTCTTTCTGAATGCTTATATTAAGATTTTTTTATACCAAAACAACAATTATGTTTCCTCTATTACGCAACCCTGAAGAGGATGCAGTCATGATGAAGGAAGTGACACTTCCAATGACAGGTATTATTTCCCCCAACCATTGGAAGAGGAGTTTGAAACCGAAATTAAGTTGAAGAAAGATGCCAGCCTTCTACATAGAATAAATAGTGCAGATAGCAAGGGGCTCAAGTGAATTTGATTCCATTTCCACCTGAGGTGACACAGTAATTTCAATGAAGATTATTGCATTAAAATTGAATTTAGAAGAATTTGTGATATTTTAAAGCATTAAGAATAAGGGGGTTATTTTCCAGCAAAATGAACAGTTTTGTGGTAGGAAAATGAAAAGTGTAATAGAAATATGGCAAATAAAGTGGGGAGATTTAAGGAACTCAAGATGTAGCTGACAGCAGTCAGAAATTTAAAAGTCAACTAAAATTTAAGTTGAGGGAGTTTCAAGTAATATGACACACTTTAAAATAGCATAAGAAATCTATCTCCTGTCATAAAATATTTTAAGTGAATAGATGAGTGAACCTCTAAAGAAAGTAAATTGTCAGCTGTTAGCAATGAGCAGAATATTCTGGAAAAAGAAAAACAACAACAAAAAAGCAAGCATCCACTCTGACAAGAATCTAGCTGAAATAAGGATTCCCTGCCACTTTGTCCAGCCAGGATTAAACTAAAATTCAATTTTCTGTGGGCTAAGTGGCTGGCTTCCATCCCAAGCAGGGAGAACTGTAACTTACCCTGTGTCTTCAAGTTTAGGACAGTGGTGGTCCCTGCAGTGGCACACCCACAGCTCACCACTTCAGCTTCTCTGAAAGAATATTGGGAGCATGGTGAACCGTGCCTTCATTGTCTTGCTCTAAGATTCGCTAATAGTCCCTTCTTCAACCCCTCTGTGAGATGGTGAGAAATTTATACTGAGTCCTGTTGCAAGACAGTTGGTGACTCCAAAGCCACTCATATTACAGGATACCAACTTTTAAGAAGCTACTTTTTGAAACCATGGGCATACAAATTAAGAAAGTTGATCTCCCTTCCAAACTGTGAAGCTTATAATTTGTTTTTTAATAAAGATATTTGAGTTTAACATCATGAGGAGAAGTTATGTACACTGAGTGGCCAGATTATTATGATCACCCCATCAGTACTTCGTTGGGCCACCTTTTGCCTTCAATACTGCAGCGATTCTTTTTGGCATTGATCCCACGAGATGTTGAAAGGTGATGTGAGGAATCATGCCTGATGAATAGCACTGTCCAGTTCTGTGAGGATTGATGGTTGTGGAACCAGCTGCCTGATGGCTCTTTTAACTTCGTCCCACAAATGCTCAATTGGATTGAGATCTGGTGATTGTGGGGGCCACCTAAGCAAGGTAAAGTCTCCCTCATGTTCGTGAAACCACTCCTGCACAATACGAGCACCCTGGCATGGCACATTGTCTTGTTGGAAGAAGCCATCTCCATTGGGATACGCCATCAACACGATAGGATGAACTTGATCAGCAACGATACTTAGGTATGTTGTGCTATTCAGACGTTGTTCCACATGAATTAAAGGGCCCAAATCATGCCAGGAAAACATGCCCCAAACCATAACACTGCCCCCACCAGCTTGAAGGGTTGTACTCATGCATGTGGGGTGCATGCTTTCATGCTGTTTCTGCCAAATTCTCACTCCGCCATCTGCATGATGCAACTGGAAACGTGATTCATCAGACCACATGACTTTTTTCCAATGCTCTACTGTCCAATCCTTGTGTTCCTGTGCGAATCGGAGACGTTTTATCTTGGTAACTGCAGACAGCAAAGGGTTCGAACAGGCCTTTGGCTTCCATATCCCATATGATGCAGTGTATGGCTAATTTTCCTACACATGTAAGGTGGTCATAATAATCTGGCCACTCAGTGTATATTAAAGAGGGATATCCTCAATTAACAAGCTGGACAGTGTTGGAGGAAAATGTTTCCTCTACCAACTACAGTCTAAGTGGTCTTGAACCTGAAAAATAATTGATGACAGATTAATTCTCTCTGACTTAATAAATTTAAGAAAAGTTGAATTCATATAGGAGTACTGTATAAGGAGTAGATTCCCAAACAGTCAGAGGTAAAGTTTATATACTAGCTTAAAACAAGGCCAGGAAAAAAGGGTTCTGCAGGTGTATCTGAGTGGAGGGCATAAAAAGCTTTGATAAGGGCAGAAAAATTGGGAATTGATTGTTAACAATAGCCAGCTGCCCCTAAGAATGTGCATAATTGTTTCTTTGTCTTTGGAAGAGGGATAGACAATATATTGACTCAATGCATTTGGAGGTGAGTATATGAATATACTGAGATAGCTCATGATCTAAATAGTCAACAGATTTTTTAGCCCTTGAAGTTTGTATCTGGGATCTGTATAACCTCCATCAGCTGGTGTCTTCAAGAACACTGTGCTTACAAAGTAGGAGGTCATCAAACCTTGGACAAGAGTGGAGCCTTGGGTAAAGCTTATAGTCTATAAATCAGCTATAAAGACTTGGGAAAATATTGAGTGGGACTCACAATAGCCTGAAGTATGCAAGTTCACATTAATTGTCTTTCTCTTTGCAAAAAAAAAAATTAAAAAATATCAGTCAGTGTGCAATGGTATTGAGAAGAAAGCTGAGCAGAGCTCGACTACTGTAAACCACATTGCATTGGCAGAGATTGAAATAAGGATGGTGGCTGATGTAGGGACTCTGGCATAGCATGGGATCATGATAAAGTTAATTATTCTTAGAACTTGCATAAATCAATAGCTTTTATTTCTTCTCTAATAAAATTTTCTTTCTTCCTTCACTGACAAAATTAGGGTATTGCGTAGTGAGGAGGTGAAGAAAAGGACACCTTGCTGAAAAAGGGTGTCTATTATAGGTTTAGTTCCTCATTCTGCACCTCAACAGAGGGGGGTCTGGGTTACAAATAGGAGAGGTTTGTTTTTTTCCAGGTATGGTATGTGGGCTCTAAATTTTGTAATAATGAAACCTGATTTTCATGTAAGGCCAAAAGGTAATTGGGACATCTTTTAAGACTGGATCTTTTCCAGAGCACTTGGGTCAAAATGATTTTCCGTTAGAGATAGCAGGAAGGTTGAGATTTTGTCTAAAGGTAGGGAAATAAAGATGCTCTTTTTGTCGCATTGTATTTTAGCACCAAACTTACATAATAACTTCTACCTGTGAGATTGCTGGTGAGGAGTCAGAGCCCCAAGACCAGTGGTGAGTCTTACGAGACCCTAAGGGTATCAGGACGGGCTAGGGCATGGCAGCAAAGCAAGTTGTGCAGAGACTCAACAGCTTGAATGGAATTAGAGGTGAGAGACAAAGGTAAATCATCTGAGGAGATGATAGAGAAAGTCACCTCAGACGCAATTTAAAAATGGAATTCCCGATCACCTGTTTTAATGATTGATTCTAGGGGTGTGACTGAGGATTCCATCATGTGTCGCATAGTGGGTTTTATTGGCAACTGACTTACAGAAGGGGAAAAACAGACCTTCTGAAGATGCTGAGGTCTAGAGCAATCACTATTTACCTTTAAGCATATGGCATTCCTTTTTCAAGGTCCTGGCATCATATAGTATCTAAAAGTGTGCTGAGATAAATAGGCAAGGCTCTGTGGTTGATAAGAAGGATGGGTGGGTTTGGGATTTCTATTAAAGTCATGTTTTTGTTCTTATAAAAACTTCAGTCACAGGGCAAGGACTGTTGTCTTTACTTTTTTATTTTTCTTGCTTTCCACAAGCCATTTTCAAAGCATTGAATGGCAGCCTCAATGATAACACTAAGGGATTGACCTGCCCACCCAACTTCATCGTTTTAGACTTGTTTTTTTTACAACAGAGAGATTTCAAATTAAGACAGAAATCAAATCCTTCTTATGTTCTGAGGCCTCTGGATTTAGGACAGTTGTATCTTTAGAATGTTTTATGCTGTGTTCCACAAAGGCTTTAGAATATTCTACTTCCTTCTGAGCATATAGTTCCACTTTAGCCTGTTAACTTTTGGAAGGAAGGCTTCTCCAATGACTCCTATCTGGCCTTGAATATCAGCCTCCAATTGGCCCATTTCTTGATCATTTGTAGCAGGGCCTGGGAGAGGAGCTGGCCATCTGTTTCTTCAGTGAAGAGGATTTTTCTCCAGGGGGCCATCTGGCTTGCCATATTACTTATAATATAATCAGAGGTGGGAAGAACACCCATTGACAGTCAGTTGAGATCTCCATGAGTGGCATTATAGAAGGCCACCGATTTTTCTAGTTCTTCTCTTAATGTGTAGGATCTTCAGTAAGTGGAGGTAAAGGGGTTTTGTAATTTAGAATATCAGCTGCTATCTGGGGTTCACAAGTTCTTTGTGGTGGGGATGAAGAGTACTTGCATAATGGGCATTTCATGGGAGGCATAAAGCTGGTGGGGCCTAATTGTTTGGGAGAGGATTAGAGCCACAGAAGGTATGCTGTGCATCTCCAGCCATCTATCTGGTAGCGTTATTCCTTGGTTGACAGTAGTCATATGACTGACTTGACTGCTCTATGTTTTGAGATCAGGTTAGAGAGTCTCTTGTAATTGTAAGAAAAAGGAGACATTTAAGTGGTCAAGAGATTTTCTGAGGAAGCTGGAGAAGTTTTGAGGATTAAAATAATTGGTTGAGGAAGTGGGTCTGGACTGGGGATGAATGGATTTGAGCAGGGGTCCAGAGATCTAAAAGACCTTCTGGGGGTCAGGAAGAGGGAGTTGAGAGTAAAGGGGAGTAAAGGAAATAGGTGAAGGGAATTTTAGTGTGAATGTTAATTTTTGTTCTAAATCTGACTTCTGTTCTTTAGTTTTGTTAAGGGAGTCTTTTAGGTCAGCTGTGATAATTTTTTGTCCTTATTTCAGTTGGATCCTCCCAGAGGTAGCAAGAGGGCAGTTGTTTAGAATGAGAGTTCTCTATAAATCCCCTTAATTATAAAAGTTTTCTAAATCAAAGGTTTCATTGTCTGGCCATGGATGATTTGGATCTGCATAAGTAAGTATGTCTATTACAAATGTGACCCAACCAATGTCTTTTTACGGGAAGGCCTGGAGTAATCTTCTAGGCTTAGAATGTGTTTTAAGTATGCTCACAAGAGGTGTCCCTGAAGAGGGAACAGAAGATGCATCCCCCATAAGCCAAAGTCAGTCCTAAAGATCACTAAAAAGAAAACATGCTGTCACAGGAAGTAAAAATGGTACTCCAGTTTCCCTCAAAAGTAGATGCCTTCTTTCATGGTCCTGCTGATTCATTATATCAGATGGGCAATACTAAGATGGGAATATTCAGCACTGCAAAGGGAATGAGATAGGAGAGGTTTTAGAATTAGATAGTCCCCTGAAAGTTGGTGATGATCAGTAAGAATATACTATTTGTGCATTTTATGTCTTGGAACCTCAACCTGACGATTGGCTGCCTCAAGGCATAAACCTGACCTATCTGTATCCTCCAGCAGATAGAAAATTAGAGACTATTATATGTCTGTATCTTAGCCAAATTCTCAGGACACAAAATCAAGATGGAAGGAGAAACTAACCTAGTTTTTTAGATGACTCATAGAAAAGTTTGTTCAAGTAAATGGGTAATCCAGTGAAAACCACCAACTCATTAGTCTATGAGGCCAGCACAAACAATAGACTCATAGGTACTATGCCTGTTTTCTACCCTACAATTCATATTTTTATAACAAACAACCCTTTTAGATCACACAATACAAAACAGTCACACAAACATCAATGACAAATGGACCAAAAGTTTTCTCCTATAAATCTAAATTATGTACATACCCTTTAGAAAAAATCAAGGAGAGGTTCTTACTGCCCTTGGTTGACCAAGAACTGAGCAGAGATCCAGGAGTCAGACTGGTAAAAAAGCTTACCTTATCTGGCATGGTCAGAAGTCTCAAAATCTTAACTGCAGCCTTGAGAGTGAGTGGGGAGAAAATCTTTCTCTCTACCAACTTATATCCAAGTTGTGGGGGCCTATGAATTAATTGAAGACAGATTAATAGAATGTATTAATCAGAATTCTCTAGAGAAATAGAACGAATAGGATTGAATAATGGATTAATTGATTGATTATAAGGAATTTGGCTTATATGATTACAGAGGCTGATAAGTCCCGAGATCAAGCTAAAGCCAACAACATAGTTTCAGTTTAACTTTGAAGGGCCAAGAACAAGGAGAGCCAGTGGTGTAACTCCAGTCTGAAAGTAAACCACTGTCCCAGCTTGAAAGTAGCCCTCTTATTCAGGGAGGAATCAGCTTTTTCTTCTATTCAGGCCTTTACTGATTGGATGAGGCCCACCCACATTAGGAAGGGCAATCTGCTTTTTGACTTGTCCAAAAACACCCTCACAGAAATACCAGAATATGTTTGACAGAATATCTGGGCACCCTGTGGCCCAGTCAAGTTGACATACCATAAAACTAACCATCACATTGGAGAAAAGTGTAATTCACATGCATGTGTGAGTACTCTATAAGGAGTAGCTCTTCAAGCTGCCAAGGATAATGGTTATCAACTTACCAAAAGGGTGGGGGAGTGGTTTAGGACTTTGGTGGGAAAGTAGGGAAGGTTCTGTTAGGCTTCCTTTCACAATTTTTATCCAGGAACTGATGGGCAGTATCCTTCCTGGCTGTGACGCCCCTCCCTCCCCCCCCCCCCCCCCCCCCACACACACACACAAAGGATGACATATGGCAGGTGAATTCTAACATCCCAGTGTTAAGGATCAGTCTTCTCTGGAACAGGTAAACCCTTCAGAGGTGTGTTATGGCTCTGCTCAAATCAGTTCAGGGAAGTTTAAATAAGTTTCTTTCTGAGGCTGCTGTTTATCTATTCAGATGTTTTCAGTTTAAAGTAATCTTTATAGAATTCTGATGGATTGCTGGTCCCTTTGGTAGCAAATACACTTGCCTCTTTATATTTATATCAGGCAACTGATACCTTTTGAAAAAAATGTCTTCCTTTTTTTTTTTATCTATTCTCTTCTTTTTTTACTTTTGGAATGCAGAGTCCATTTTTTTAAATTAAATTTTATTGAGATGACATTGGTCAATGTGAACATATAGGTTTCATGTGTGAATTTGTAAGTTATAAAATCTGTATATAGTACCATGTGCCCACCACCCAAAGTTAAATCTTCTGACACCTCAAATTAAGGCCCCCTTCACCTCCCATCCCTCCTCCCTCAAGCAACCACCACACTGCTGTTTGTGTTCATAAGTTTCAGTTTTATATCCCACATATGAGTGAAATCATATGGTTCTTAGCTTTTTCTGACTGACTTATTTCACTTAGCATAATGTTCTCAAGGTCCATTCATGTTGTTGCAAATAACACTATTTCATCCTTTTTTTATGGCTGAATAATATTCCATTGTATATGTATACCACATCTTCTTTATCCAGTCCTCTATCAAAGGCCACTCTGGTTGTTCCATGTCTTGGCCACCATGAATAATGCTACAGTGAACATAGGGGTGCCTATATCTTTGCAAATAAATGTTTTTGAGTTTTTCAGATAATTACCCAGGAGTGGTGTTGGTGGGTCATATGATAGCTCTATTCTTAATTTTTTTGAGGAATCACCAGACTGCTTTCCATAGTGGTTGTACCAGTCTACATTCCCACCAGCAGTGAATGAGGGTTCCCTTTTCTCCACAACCTCTCCAACACTTATTATTGCTTGTCTTGTTGATAATGGTCACTCTAACAGGTGTAAGGTGGCATCTCATTGTAGTTTTAATTTGCATTTCCCTAACTGCCAGTGAGGTTGAACATCTTTTCATATACTAGGTGTACCGGTTAATAATGCGGATTTTGTAATCAAAGAAAACACGCTAATTTCAAGAGAAACATCAAAAGTGCTTTATTCAAAGTAATGTCCATTGCTAGCTACACACTTTTCCCATCTATCAGGTAATTTGTGGATGCCGTCCCAATAGAACTTTTCTTGTTTTGAGGCAAACCATTCAGAGACCCAATTTTCCACTTCTTTATACATTTCAAAGTGCTGCTCAGAAAGTGCATGTGCCATCGATCTGAACAAGTAGTAATCTGAAGGAGCAAGGTCTGGTGAATACAGTGGGTGCGTTAATACTTCCCAAGCAAGATCTTTTAATGTGTCTTTAACTGGTTTTGAAGTGTGTGATGGTGTGTCATCATGAAGCAAAATTACTTTGCCGTGTCTTCTGACACATTCTTGTCATTTCATGATCAAAGCGTGGTTCAAATTGATTATTTGTTGTCAGTAGCAATCAGTATTAATTGCTTCACCTGGTTTTAAAAGCTCATAATACACCACACCTTCCTGAACCCATCAAATGCAGAGCATTGTTTTCTTTCCGAATCGATTTGGCCTTGCAATCGATGTTGATGGTTAACGTGGATCAACCCATGATTTTGTGTGTTTGGGATTCTCAGAATAAATCCACTTTTCATTGCCAGTCACAATTCAATGCAAAAAAGACTTTCTTTCGTGCTGTTGAAGCAACGTTTTACTGATGACTTTTTGGTTTTCCATTTGTCTTTCTTTCAGTTGATGTGGCACCCATTTTCCTTCCTTTAAAATCTTTCCCATTGCTTGTAAACAATCGGAAATTGTTTGCTGAGCAACGTATAATCTTTCAGCAAGTTGTTTTTGAGATTGACATGCAACTTCATCCAATAATACTTGTAATTGTTGGTCTTCAAACTTTTTCAGATGACCTGGATGTTCTTTGGCTTTCACATTAAAATCATCACTTTTAAATCATTTAAACCAGCATTCACAAGTATCTTGAGATTGAGTATGGAGTATGTTCACCATAAGCTTCCTGATGTTAACACCTTCAGCAAATTTGACATAGGAAGTTTTGAAGCCTGCTGTCAATACAACAAAATAGCATACATTTCAAATCGCATATATATCAACATATGTGTAACTCCATCTAGTGAAAAAAATCCGCATTATTAACTGGTACACCTAGTATATACTAGAGGCCCAGTGCACAAAATTTGAGCATTCAATTTTGGGGGGGGGGGGGACCCTCAGTCTGGCCCGTGCACACTCGCAGTCTGGGAGCCCTTAGGGGATGTCTGACTGATGGCTTAGGCCCATTCCTCATGGGCCTAAGCCGTCAGTCAGACATCCTTAGTGCTGCTGCTGTGGAGGCAGGAGAGACTCCCACCACTGCCACTGCGCTTGCCAGCCGTGACCTCGGCTTCTGGCTGAGCAGCGTTCCATTGTGGGAGCACACTGACCACCAGGGGGAAGCTCCTGTTTTGAACATCTGCCCCCTGGTGGTCAGTGCACATCATAGCGACCGGTCATTCTGCCATTTGGTCGATTTGCATATTAGCCTTTTATGCCTGCAGGATCTGGCCAAAACTGGCTCTCTGACATCCCCTGAGGGGTCCCAGATTGTGAGCGGGTACAGGACAGGCCGAGGGACCCTACCAGTGCACGTTTGGGGCTGGGGAGGGACACAGGAGGTTGGCCAGCTGGGGAGGGACCATGGGAGGGCTCCAGGACATGTCTGGCCCATCTTGCTTAGTCCCGATTGGCCAGACCTCAGCAGCAAGCTAACCTACTGGTCGGAGCATCTCCCTCCTGGTGGTCAGTGCACGTCATAGCAACTGGTCAACTGGTTGACTGTCTGCCCCCTGGTGGTCAGTGCACATCATAGCAAGTGGTTGAGTGGCCTTAGCATATGATTAGCCTATTACCCTTTGATTGGTTGAATGGACGACTGGACAACCAGACACTTAGCATATTAGGCTTTTATTATATAGGATTGGCTGTTTGTATGTCTTCTTGGGAGAGGTGTATTTTCAGGTTCTCTGCCCACTTTTTGATTGGATTGTTTTTGGTATTGAGATTTACGAGTTCTTTATATATTTTGGAAATTAAAGCTTTGTCGGAGCTACTATTTGCAAATATCATCTCCCATCTGGTTGGCTGCCTGTTTGTTTTGTTGTCTGTTTTTCTTTTTTGTTGTTGTTGTTGTTGTACAAAAGCTCTTCAGTTTGATATAATCCCATTCATTTATTTTGGCTTTTATCTCCCTTGCCTTTGAGGTCAAGTCCATAAAATGTTCTCTATGATCCAAGTCCATAAGTTTGATACCTATATTTTCTTCTATGTAACTTGTAGTTTCAGGTCTTATGTTTAGGTCTTTGATCCATTTTGAATTAATTTTTGTACATGGGGACAAACTGTACCAGTTTCATTCATTTGCATGTGGCTTTCCAGTTTTGCTAGCACCATTTATTAAAGAGACTATCTTTATTCCAATGTCCATTTTTGGCTACTTTGTCAAAAATTATCTGTGCATATATGTGTGGTTTTATAGGTGGGCTCTCTATTCTGTTCCATTGATCTGTGTGTCTGTTTCTCTGCCAATACCATGCTGTGTTGATTATTGCAGTTCTGTAGTATACTTTGAAGTCAGGTAGCATGATACCTCCAGCTTTGCTCTTTTTTTTTTTAGAATTGCTTTGGCTATTCAGGGTCTTCTATGGTTCCATATAAATCTGATGATTTCTCATTCTATTTTTTAAAAAAAATGACATTGGAATTTAGATGGGGATTGCATCAAATCTGTATATTGCTTTTGGGTAATATGGTCATTTTAACTATATTGGTTCTTCCAATCCATGAACATGGGATATTTTTCTATTTTGATGTGTTTTTTTCAATCTCTTTTAATAATGCTTTGTTACTTTCAATATGTAGGTCTTTCACATTCTTTGTTAAGTGTATTCCTACTTATTTTATTGTTTTGGTTACTATTGCAAAAGAAATTGTTTTTTTCATTTCTTTTTCTGAAGTTTTGTTTTTGGTATACAGGAAGGCAATGGGTTTTTGCACATTGATTTTGTATCCTGCAACTTGACTGTATTTGTTTATTGTTTCTAGTATTTTTTTGGTAGAGTCTTAAGGGTTTTCTATAAAGAGCTTCATGTCATCTGCAAAAAATGACAGTTTCACTTCCTTCCCTATTTGGATGCCTTTTTATCTCTTTCTCTTGCCTTCTTGCTCTGGCTAGGACTTCCAGCACTATCTAAATTATAAAAGGCCAGGGGCCGTCATGACCTAAATAACCAGATGGACGACCGGTCACCAGGAAGTGCATGGAGTACCTCTTGGTCCCTCCCCCATGGCCCACAGGCTCCTATCACAGCAAGGCTGGTGTCCTGTGGTGGAGTGAGGCAGGCACTGCAGGGGCCAGGCTAGAGGCCTAATTACCTCGCTGCTGCCATGGCGGCTGCAGATCAGGCCTGGAGGGAGGCCCAGAGAGAGGCCTGGAGAGAAAGGCAGGGCCTAATCAACAGCTGCTGTGGAGGCTGTGGATCAGGTCTGGAGAGAGACCTGGAGAGAGAGGCAGGGCCTGATTCGCAGGTGCTGTGGCGACTGTGGATCAGGCCCAGAGATAGGCCTGGAGACGCTGACTGGCATAGAAACTGACCAATCAGAAACTAATCTGGGTGAACTGTGAGGAGTCAATTGCTGCCTAGGAGGTAGAGCTTTTGACACTGACTGGCATAGAAACCAACCAATCAGAACCTAATCTGAGTGAATTGTGAAGGCGGAAACTAAGATGAGGTCTGAGAAGGGGTTTTAAGAGCAACAGCTGTTTGGTGTAAGGTGTAAGAAAGTGGTCCAATTTTTTAATGACTGGTTTGGCAGTATAGTGCATATGGCTGGCTATCAGTCCAGATATAGGGATTATGTATTTTTGTCTGCCAAGAGCATATCCTCCTGCTGAAAAAGTCTTGCCCCCATTTAAGCAATCCTATTCTATATAATCTGTCTATACTAATAAAAGGGTAATATGCTTATTAGACCAGGTTGACCGGCCATCTTCTGGACATTCTACTTCCTTCTGGACAAAGCCATGGTGGTGGGGGCTGAAGCAGAGGCAGTTAGGGGTGATCAGGCCAACAGGGGAAGGCAGTTGGGGGTGAGATCAGGCCAGCAGGGGAGGGCAGTTGGGGGCAAGATAAGGCCAGAGGAGAGGGCTTCTAGGGGTGAGATCAGGCCTGCAGGGGAGGGCAGTTGGGGGTGAGATCAACCTGCAGGGGAGAGCAGTTGGGGACAATCAGGCTGGTAGAGGAGCAGTTAGGGGTGATCAGGCAGGCTGGCAGAGGTGATTAGGGGCAATCAGACAGGCAGGCAGAGGCAGTTAGGGGCAATCAGTCATGCAGGCAGAGTGGTTAGGGGCAATCAGGCAGGCAAGCAGGTGAGCAATTAGAAGCCAGCAGTCCCAGATTGCAAGAGGGATGTTCGACTGCTGGTTTAGGCCTGATCCTACGATCAGCCTAAATCGGCAGTCAGACATCCCCCAAGGGGTCCCCGATTGGAGGGAGTGCAGGCTGGGCTGAGGGAACACCCCTGTGCATGAATTTCGTGCACCGGGCCTCTAGTCCTAATATGCTAAGTGTCCAGTTGTCCAGTTGTCCATTTAACCAGTCAAAGCATAATATGATAATGATGTGTTAAGGCCATTTTACCGCTCGCTATGACATGCACTGGCCATCAGGGGGCAGACGCTCAACCGGTAGGATAGCTTGCTGCAGGGGTCTGGCTGATCAGGACTGAGCGAGATGGGCTGGACAAGCCCTGGAGCCCTCTCTGGCTGGCCAATCTCCCATGTCCCTCCCCGGCCCTGATCATGCACCGGTAGAGTCCCTCAGCCTGGCCTGTGCCCTCTCGCAATCTGGAACCCCTCAGGGGATGTCAGAGAGCTGGTTTCAGCCCAATCCTGAAGACCAGGCCAAGGGACCCCAATGGTGCACAAATTCGTTCACTGGGTCTCTTTGAATAAGAGTCGTTAGAGTGGACATCCTTGTGTTGTTCCTGATCTTAGGGGAAAAGCTAAAGAAGAAAAAATATAGAGAGAGACAAAAATATATATAGAGACAAACAAGAATGAGTATCAAAATCTCTGGGATGCAACAAAAGCAGCATTAAGAGGGAAGTTTATATCATTATAGGCCTACCTCAAGAAACAAGAGAAATCCCAATTAAACAACCTAACATCACATCTTAAAATACTAGAAAAAGAAGAACAAAGGCAACCCAAAGTTAGCAGAAGAAGGAAAATAATAAAAATTAGGGCAGAATTAAATATAATAGGGAACAAAAAGACTATACAAAAAAATCAATAAAATCAACAAAAATCAATAAAACCAATGGTTCTTTGAAAAGAGCTGGTTCTTTGTAATAAAATTGACAACCCCGTGGCTAGACTCACTAAGGAAAAAAGAGAAAAGACCCATATAAACAAAATCAGAAATGAGAGAGGAGAATTCACTACAGACACCCCAGATATACAAAGGATCATAGTAGAATATTATGAAAGATCTTATGCCACCAAACTCAATAACCTAGAAGAAATGGATAAGTTCCTAAAATATATAACCTTCATAGACTAAATCATGAAGAATTGGGAAATCTAAATAGACCAATCAGCAGTGATGAAATTGAAACAACCATCAAAAACCTCCCCCCAAAAAAATTTCAGGACCAGATAGCTTTACCAGTGAAGTTTACCAAACATTCAAGGGAGAATTAAAGCCTGTTCTTTTCAAACTCTTCCAAAAAATAGACAAAGAGGCCATACTTCCTAACACATTCTACGAGGCCAATATAACCCTGATACCAAAACCTGGCAAAGATAACACACACAAAAAAATAAAACTACAAACCAATATCCCTAATGAATACAGACAAAAATCCTAAACAAAATACTAGCTAACTGAATACAACAGTACATCCAAAAAATAATATAGCATAATCAAGTGGGATTCATTCTAGGGGCACAAGGGTGGCTCAACATTTATAAATCAATCAACGTAATACACATTACAAAAGAAAGGGTAAAAATCATATGCTCTTGTCAATAGATGCAGAAAAAGCATTTGGTAAAAAATGTCTTTCTTAAGTGGTAAAAATTCAGTAACCCTTAAACTGCATTTAATATGAGCTAAGCATTTTTGTTTCAACTAACTTATGCCTTTGTATTCATGTCAAAAGGTGCATCATATTTTTTTAACTGCTCAAATGCCTGTGCAATATTTGGTCTGAAAAACTGGCATGTTTCCTTTTTTTTTTCTCCAGCGTCAGGTGGCAAAGGGTGGACAGGAACTCAGCTTCGTCACATCCCTTCTCAGGCAGCAGGCTGCCTCTGGGGCAGGGACAGGGACTGGGTCAGGCACAGGAATGCCTGAGCCACCTGATCCCCTCTCCCAAACACCATCTCCACAGACTGGCATGTTTCTTTAAACAGAGATTGCTAAATTACTAACTATATTGCTTTAAAATTCAATTAACATCTTCTAAATGTAAAACCTCACCCCTTGTCAGTGGCAAAACTCAGGGCCATGTCACAAGACTTTAAATGGCAAAACAGACCAGCCATTTATCCTAACTCCCTCCCTAAAATATGTACACACAGATAGAATCTGATTACATAAATATAAAATTCAGAAAATAAGAAACTCCAAAATATCAGCCTGTGGAAATGGGAGAGAGGTTGTTACAAGCCATTACTTTGATGAAAATCTCAGGTCTGTCCTTCTCATAAACTGGTACCACCTCCACTTTCTACCCACAGATTCTCCAGTAGTTCACACAGCAGCTTCTTCCCTTCTTGTCCCCATCAAAGTAGCAGTAAGATAATTATTCTGATCTGCTCTACCCCAGAAGTAATTGGAAACCTTATTAAAGAATTGAGCAGGATACCATAATGTACTTTTCTGGAGAACACTGAATATAAATTCACTGAACTGCTTCAAAGAATTAAATTTTCAGGCAACAGTAAAAAAGAACATTAATCATACTGTCTGTTTACCACTAGAAATGTTCATTACCTGATTTGGGGAATAGGAATGAATGATTAAATGTATAAATGAATGAATGAATGAATGAATGAATGAACGAACGAATGAGGAACTGAAGCTGTAAAAAGTTAAAAATTATAGCAACTACTATTTATTCAGGCTACTACATGCCAAATATTAGTCCTGAGCAAAACACCCTACAAATGAGAAAGGTGAATTCAGTTGCCCAAAAATACACATCTTTTTTTCAGCAGAGTAAGCTAGAATATATGTCTCTTTTTTTTAATATATTTTATTGATTTTTTACAGAGAGAAAGGGAGAAAAATAGAGAGTTATAAACATCAGTGAGAGAGAACCATTGATCAGCTGCCTCCTGCACACCTCCCACTGGGGATGTGCCCGCAACCAAGGTACATGTCCTTGACCAAAATCGAACCTGGAACCCTTCAGTCCGCAGGCTGATGCTCTATCCACTGAGCCAAACTGGTTAGGGCTAGAATATATGTCTCACAGTACCTGACCCAGTGCTCTAAATATATTACCACACTGTTAGTATTAAAGATTTGCTTGCAGGATGAATACTTTTGAATGGAAATTTGCATAATATCCTAAGTGCCTCTTACAAGAGTTGATTTCATTATCACTTCTCCTAGCTATAAAGTTGGGCCTAAGGGTCAGTGTGACTGAAAATAAGACCCTGAATAAAGACTCTAACTTAAATAATTGTAAATTTTAAATGTATTTAAACTTACTTTGGATAAATTAAATGGAGGTTTTCCTACAATATTCTGTGTCAAGAACCATTTTATGACAAAACTGCTTTTTTTTTTTTTTTACCCCTGAATACCTAATCATCTTATTTCAGTTCCATATTTCCCCAAGTATCTATTGTCTTTTCTACACATAATATGCACCATTTAGGAAATACAAAAGAGAGAAATTTTAAAAGGACTATTGAAGTGTGTGTGTGTGTGTGTGTGTGTGTGTATGTATAAAAAACGAAGCATTAGTAGCAAAAAACTAACAAAAAAACAGAATTTAAAAGATTTAAATGTGGAGATTAAAAATGGTAGCAGAGTAAGTGGATGCTGCATGGACATGCTCCCAGCAATAAACTAGAATTACAACTAACATACAGAAAAACTTCTTGAATAATCAATGGAAAATTTTCAGGAGAGAACCCTGATACCTGAGGACTGAAAATGGAGAATGCTTAGAGACTGGTAGGAGGGACAGAGGCACAAAAGAGCTGGCCAGGCTCCCACAGACAGCAACTGAAGTTCTTGAGAGATATCTCAGCTCTGGGGGTTTGCCACTGAGAACTCTTGGATCTAATCCCTAAGCTGGGCCACCCAGCAGAGAGTATCAGAACTGAGAATGGTACCCACATAACATCTGGTTGTGAAGAGTAGTGGGATTGCTGTCTGTCAGGGAGTGACTGCTGAAAATTCAGGCACCCACTTAAATGGCCAATGCACAAAATTCCCTATGAGCCACCCACCTAGTCCTACAGCAGAGGGAGGGCAGAGTGGACTGGAGCTATGTGAGCAGAAGCCAGGATTGGGGACTCAGGGGTTAGAGCTCAAAAAGCAGACACCCACAGATTCCTCTACTGAGTCATTCCCTAACACATCGGAGGACATCTTTCTCACACAGACCTTTGCCTTGCCTGGAGGGGAGACAGTTTATCCAACATATTGGAAAAGACTTTGCCTTAAGGCCACTTAAGAAACTAAAAATAACAATTAGCCTCTAGGCAGAAGCAACTGCCTGACCCTGTTAAAAAAAAATCTCTTCCCACACTCGAGGATGATTGCCTGGCTCCATTCAAGTTGAAATCCTATCAGTCTGTAGGGAGAGGCAGTCTCTGGAGGCTTTATCTTTGCCTAATTAATCAGAAACAGCATTTGATGCTTTCCTACACTACAGATTGAGAGGCATATAGGATCTACCTAATACATAGTCACAAACCCAAACAGACAGCTAAAATAAGGATTCAAAGAAACAACCCCCAAATGAAAGAACAAGCGAATTCTCCCAAAGTAGACATAAATGAAGCAGAGATAAGAAATTTATCTGAAACAGAGGTCAGTATAATGATGGTAAAGATGCTCAACAGCATGAAAAAAGATATAGTAACTAAAAAAAAAGTTGGAAGTAAAGAATGACATGACACAAATAAAGAACACATTGGAAGGAATACATAGCAGATCAGGCATAGCTGAGGATAGGGCTCAAAAAATAACTCAATCAGAGGACCAAATAGAAAAAACAATTTTAAAAAAGGAGGAGGACAGCTTAAGGGAGCTGTGGGACATCATGAAATTTAACAGTATTAGTATAGCAGGTGTGACAGAAGAGGCAGAAAGGGAGAAGGGATAGAGAATGTGTTTGAAGAAATACTAGCAGAAAACTTCCCTAACCTGGTAAGGGAAAAAGTCACACAAGTTCAGGAAGCACAAAGAACCTCAAGCAAGAAGAATCAAAACAGGCCCATGCCTAGAGACATCATACCTAAAATGCCAAAAAATTAAAGACAAAGAGATAATCATAAAGGCAGAAAGAGAAAAACAAACTGCTACCTACAAAGGAGCTCCAATAAGCCTTGCACCTGATTTCTCATCAGAAACTCTACATGCCAGAAGGGAATGGCATGAAGTACTCAAGGTAAGGGAAAGCAAGGATCTAGAACCAAGATTACTATATCCAGCAAGGCTATCATTCAAAATAGAAGGTCAAATAAAGAGCTTCCCAGACCAAAAAAAAAAAAAAAAAAAAAAAAAGTCTAAAGGAGTACCTCACAACCAAGCCAGCATTACAAGAAATGCTAAAGGGATTGCTGTAATGAGAAAAAGAAACAGATAGAGAAAACCTACCCATACAGAATTAAAATGACAATAAATAAGTACCTATCCTATATAATAAAAACCTAATATGCAAATCAACTGAACAGCAGAACGACTGGTCGCTATGACATTCACTGACCACCAGGGGACAGATGCTCAATGCAGGAGCTGCTACTGGTGGTCAGTGTGCTCCCACAGGGAGAGCGCTGCTCAACGAGAAGCTGGGCTCATGGCTGGCGTGGTGGTGGGAGCCTCTCCCACCTCCAAGGCAGCACTAAGGAGCAGTGAGTCTGGCTTCTGACTGGCAAGTGCAGCAGTGGTGGTAGGAGCCTTTCTTGTCTGCACAGCAGCGCTAAGGACCCTTCAGGGGATGTCCACCTGCAGGCTTAGGCCCGCTCCCCATGGACATCCTCCAAGGGGTCCCGGACTGCAAGAGAGTGCAGGCCGGGTTGAGGGGACCACCCCCCCAGTGCATGAATGTCATGCACCAGACCTCTAGTCGATAACAACCTTAAATGTAAATGGATTAAATATTCCAATCAAAAGACATAGGGTAGCTGAATGAATACAAAAGCATGACCCAACTATATGCTATCTATAAGAGACCCACTTCAGAACAAGAGACAGAAACAGGATGAGAGTGAATGGATGGAAAAAAATTTTCCACGCAAATGGAAAAGAAAAAAAAGCTGGAGTAGCAATACTCATATCTGACAAAATAGACTTCAAAATGAAGGCCATCATATGAGACAACAAAAGTCACTACATAATACTAAAGGAATCAATCAAACAAGAGGATATAACCCTTGTAAACATATATGTATCTAAACATATAAGAATACCTATATGTAAACATATAGGAGTACCTAAATGTATAAAAAAACTTCTAGCAGACCGGTTGGCGATTGCTGCTCTAAAGGTTTCATTAAACCAGTGGTCACCAACCTTTCGGACCTCACGGACCGCCAGTGGTCCACGGA
This sequence comes from Ia io, assembly GCA_025583905.1. Lineage (NCBI taxonomy): Eukaryota > Metazoa > Chordata > Mammalia > Chiroptera > Vespertilionidae > Ia > Ia io. The sequence continues at coordinate 13,770,400 of JAJQQW010000009.1, read as the reverse complement.
CCACTGGTTGGCGACCACTGCTCTAAAGGACACACTGAATCAGATGGATTTAATTGACGTTAATAGAACATTTCACCCCAAAGCTGTAGAATATACATTCTTCTCAAGTGCACATGGATCATTTACAAAGATAGACCACATATTAGGACACAAAAAGGTCTCTACAAGTTCAAGAAGATTGAAATCATATCAAGCAGCTTCTCAGGTCACAGGGGAATAAAATTAGAAATCAAGTACAGTAAAAACACCCAAAAACATTCAAACACATGGATACTAAATAGCATGTTACTAAACAATGAATGGGTTACCAATGTGATCAAGAAAGAAATCAAAAACTTCCTGGAAACAAATGAAAAGAAACACAAAACAAACCAAAATCTCTGAGACACAACAAAAGCAGTCCTGAGAGGGAAGTTCATAGCACTACAGGCATACCTCAAAAAAACAAGAAAAATCAATACTATTTAACCCTACAACTTAAAGAACTAGGAAGAGAACAACAAGAAAAGCCCAGAGTAAGTAGAAGGAAAAAAACAGTAATGATTAGAGCATAAATAAATGACATGGAGACTAAAAAAACAATACAAAAAATTAATGAAACCAAGAGCTGATTCTTTGAAAGAATAAACAATGTTGATAAACTATTAGTCAGACCCATAAAGAAACAAAGAGAGAGGACCAAAATAAATATAATCAGAAATGAAAGCGGAGAAGTAACTACTGACGACACCACAGAAATACAAAGGATTGTAAGGAAATACTATGAACAACATATGCCAACAAGCTGGACAATATGGATGAAATAGACAAATTCCCAGAAAATTACAATCTCCCATAACTGAATCAAGAAGAATCAGAAAACCCTAATAGGCCAATAACAACTCATGAAATAGAAGCAGTAATAAAAAAACTCCCAGTAAACAAAAGCCCTCATCTGGGTGGCTTCACAGAAGAACAAGATTGAAATCATATCAAGTATCTTCTCAGATCACAATGAAATAAAAATAGAAATCAACTACAGTAAAAACACTAAAAAACATTCAAACACATGGAGGCCAGATAGCATGTTATTAAACAATGAATGGGTTACCAATAAGATAAGAAAGAAAGAAATATCTTCCTTAAAATAAATGAAAATGAACACACAACAACCAAAATCTCTGGGACACAGCAAAAGCGGTCCTGAGAGGGAAGCTCATAGCACTACAGGCCTTCTGAAAGAAGGAAAGATGAAAGGAATGAAGGAAAGAAGAAATGAAGGAAGGAAGGAAGGAAGGACGGAAGGAAGGAAGGAAGGAAGGAAGGAAGGAAGGAAGGAAGGAAGGAAGGAAGGAAGGAAGGAAGGAAGGAAGGAAGGAAGGAAGGAAGGAAGGAAGGAAGGAAGGAAGGAAGGAAGGAAGGAAGGAAGGAAGGAAAAAGAAAAGAGAAATTAATAATAAACTATTTAAACCTACAACTTAAAGATTTAGAAAGAGAAGAATAAGAAAAGCCCAGAGTAAATAGAAGGAAGGAAATAATAAAGATTAGAGCAGAAATAAATGACATAAAGACTAAAAAACAATACAAAAAATCAATGAAACCAAGTGCTGGTTATTTGAAAAAACAAACAAGATTGATGAACTTTAGCCAGACTCATCAAGAAACAAAGAGAGAGGACCCAAATAAATAAAACCAAAAAGGAAAATGGTGAAGTAACAACTGACATCACAGAAATACAAAGGATTGTAAGAAAATACAATGAACAACTAACTATATGCCAACAAGCTGGACAATGTGGATGAAATGGACAAATTCCTAGAAAAATACACTCTTCCAAAAGAACACTTGAGTAGGACAATAACAATTGATGAAATTGAAGCAGTAATTTAAAAAATGCCCAGCAAACAAAAGCCTTAGTCTGGAGGGCTTCACAGGGGAGTTTTACCAAACATTCAAAGAACTAACACCTGTACTCCTCAAACCATTTCAAATAATCCAAGAGAAAGGAACATGTTGAAGCTCTTTTTATGAGGCCAGCATTACACTAATTCCAAAACCAGATAAAGACACTACAAAGAAAGAGAATTATAGACCGAGATCCCTGATTGACTTAGATGATAAAATCCTCAACAAAATATTAGCAAATATGGTTCAGCAATAAAATAAAATAAAAAAATAATAGACCATGACCCAAGTGGGATTTATTCCAGTGTGCCACATCCAGCACGGCAAGGGTTCAAGATCTGGAGAAGGGGCTACACACAAATGAAAACACTAGACAAGAAATATGAATTTAGAAGGCATAGGGGCCAGGCAGAAACTTCCCTCTAGAGCAGAAGCTCTCTGAAGCCCTTGACCTGTTAGCTTTTATTTGATTTTAGATACACATCTTGCCCTTAGGCATGGCAATCTGGTAGCAGAAAGACTATCTCAAAGGTCAGTAAATATTAGTAAAGATTTACTTTGACACTATTAGATCAGGTAATTGCTTCGAGCCACCACTATCTCGACAGAACTATCAGTGCATAGCTTTAGTCCTTCTGAGTTCCTTGTTGCATTTTCATGATAATGTTTGACAATGGATGGCTTCCCCGCACCAGTGATGCAAGGCTGGTACAATATTTGCAATTCAATAAATGTGATCTATCACCTAAACAAATTGAAAGACAAAAATCATCTGATCATATCAATAGATGCAAAAAAAAAGCATTCAACAAAATCCAACACCCATTTTTGATAAAAACTCTCAGCATTGTGGGAATAGAAGGATCATACCTCAATCTAATAAAGGTCAGATATGACAACCCTACAACCAACATCATTCTCAAAGAACCAAACCATTTCCCCTAAAAACAAGAACAAGACAGGATTCAACATAGTATGAGAATTCCTAGCCACGGCGATGAGACAAGAACACATAAAAGGCATCCAATTTGAAAAGGAGGAGGTAAAACTCATTATTCACAAATGACATGATATTATACATTTAAAACCCTAAACACTCCATAAAAAAACTATTATATTTAATAAATGATTTCAACAATGTAGCAGGGTATAAAATTAACACCCAAAAATCGATGGCATTTTTATACAATAATGAATTATCAGAAAGAGAAACTAAACAAATAATCCCATTTACCATTGCAAAAAAAAATTTAAAATATTTAGGAATAAATTTAACCAAAGAGTTTTAACACTTGTAATCGGAAAACCACAGGATGTTGAAAAAAGAGATAGAGGAAGATATGAACAAGTGGAAGAATATAACATGTTTATGGATTGGTATAATTAACATCATTAATGTACATACTACCCATAGCAATCTATAGATTAAATGCAATCCCAATTAAAATCCCAATGGCATATTTCATAGGTCTAGAACACGTAATCCAAAATTTTATATGAAACCAAAAATGATCCTTAATAGCCACAGCAATCTTGAGAAAGAATAACCAAGTTGGAGGGATTACAATACCAAATATCAAGTTATACTACAAAGCCACTGTAATCAAAACAGCCTGGTGCTGGCACAAGAATGGTCACATAGATCATTGGAACAGATCAGAGACCCTCAGAAGTTGACTGAAGCCATTATGCTCAATTAAATTTGACAAAGGAGGCAAGAACATACAATGGAGTCAAGACAGTCTCTTTAATAAATGGTGCATGGAAAATTGGACAGGTACATGCAAAATAAAAATGTAACTAGACCACCAACTTACACCATACACAAAAATTAACTCAAAATGGATAAAAGACTTAAAAGTAAGATGTGAAACCATGAAAATCATAGAAGAAACCACAGGCAGAAAAATCGCAGACATCTCTCATAGCAATATGTTTGAGGATATATCTCCCAGCACAAGTGAAACTCAGAGAAAATAAACAAATGGGATTATATTTTTTTTAAAAGGCTCTGCATAGCAAAAGAAATCATCAACTAAATGAAAAGGGAGCCCACTGTATGGGAATACATATTTGACAATGATACATCTGATAAAGGGTTACTATCCAAACTATATAAGGAACTCATACCATTTAACAAAAGGAAGACAAACAATCCAATTAAAAAATGAACAAATTACATAAATAGACACATCTACAAAGTGAACATACAGATGACTAAGAGACATATGAAAAATTGCTCAAAGTCACTGATCATCAGAGAGATGCAAATTAAAGTGACCAAGAGGTATCACCTCACAGCTGTCACATATCAACAAATGACAAATGCTGGCGAGGATGTGGAGAAATGGGAACCCTAGTACACTACTGGTGGGAATGCAGAATGGTGCAGCCACTCTGGAAAACTGTATGGATTTTCCTCAAAATATTGAATATAAAACTGCTATTTGACCTAGTGATCCCACTTCTAGGAATATGTCCTAAGAAACCTGAAACATCAACCAGTAAGAATGTATGCACCACTATGTTCATAGCAGCACAATTTACAATAGCTAAGATCTGGAGACAGACCAAGTGCCCATTAGTAGATGAGTGGATAAAAAAGCTATGATATATTTACACCATGGAATATTACGTGGCTATAAAGAAGAAATAACTATTACCATTTAGAACAGCATGGATGGACCTGAAGAGTATTATACTAAGTGAAATAAGCCAGTCAGAGAAAGTCAAGTATCACATGATCTCACTCAGATGTAGAATCTAATGAACAAAATAAACTGATAAACAAAATAGACCCAGAGACATAGAAACATGGAAAAGATTGTCAAATGTCACAGTGAAGGCAGGTGTGGGTGGGAAGAGATCAACCAAAGGACTTGTATGCATACTAGTATATGCATTACCCATGGACACAGGCAATAGGGTGGTGAAGGCCTGGGACGGGGGCAGGGGCTAGAAGGTGTCAATGGGGGAAAAAAGAGAACATATGTAATACTTTCAATCAGAACGATTAAAAAACCCCCACAAAACACAAAAAAAAGGCCCACCTAGTGGCAGTCTAAGCAAGAGAGCATGGAAGGATGACCTTTGTGATACATTTGGAAACAGGATTCAACTTATTTACATCATTGTACAGGTTGTACACGACTGTGCTTTCAGAAAGGGAACTCATCTCACTGAAAGGAGAAGTGTGAAGTTCATGATGATTTCCATCTATCACATCACTTTGAAAAGGTGCCTAGTATAATCACCAAACACAGATGTATAAGTAAACTCAGCTACAGAAACATGTGAAGAAATGTTAAGGCTGTCAGCCCGTTTGTGTCAGGTAAAAGATCTTCATTATCAGAGAAGGCTTGAGATCACTCCCCATCACCAGAGAGCCATGAGTAGGCTGCAGCAATGATGTGTTGGAGTTATTAATGAAGACTGAGGCATCAGTATGTGGCTAGGGCTGCTAAATAAGGAACCCTGAGAAGACACATGGTCAGAGTCATGCACAGGTATTTCAGAACTGTAAGAAACAGTGAAGGGAGCCCTTGTTATTAGACAACGCATAAGAAGGTTCAGGCCCTGAAAAACATGCGTGCATTGTGACATCACTGCTGGATGGCTCAATGTGAGGAAACATAAGCTCTTTGAGGAACACCAGCTTTACTACCTCCAAATCCCAACGTCTCTGAAACAACTCAAGGAGAAGGCCCTGTCCACCTGATCCAACATCGGGCTGTGCCCTCGCATCTCTCATGCTAGGAAACCACACACTTCCATCAAAATGATCCTTGAGAGATTCTTCTGAACTTGATGATGCTGAATCTTCTGAAGCATTTCTCATAGGTTCTGGTAAAATGACATCATATGGGATTGCCTCTGGGTTTTCAAAAGAAATTACATACCCGTGGGACATGTTCTCAGAGATAAATGGCACAGCAGTAGTTGTGGGACTGGAGTCTGGAGAATCATCAGCTCCCATCTCGAGCTTAGAATTGGTCAATAAACTGTCTTCCTCACTGACATGAGTAGATAAGTCTTGAGATGCTGTTATAGAAATTGTACTTAAAGATTCCATAGTCCCAGACAAGTTCATCTGTGGAAATCTGAGAACAGTTTTAGGGGCTGAAGTGTCTTCCAGAGTGTGAGGTGGCAGTTTGATCACAGCCGGTGAAGTCAAAGAAACATCTTTTTTCTGGGCTATTACAGTGACTGGTTGGGAAGTGAAATCTATAGATGTTTTTGGAATAGCATCCTTCTCAAATAATTCACTTCCTCTTATTGCAGATCAGTTAGTCTTGGCCTCATTGTATTTAAGTCCCTACATGATTGTAGTTTGTTGTGACAGAAATCTGGTGTTCCTTTCTCTGTATTTGGTTTGTGGCGCTGTCTCCACCAGAATTCACAATAGTGTCTTCTTCAATGTTTTTTTTTTTTTTTTCCCACCTTTGAAAAGCAAACAAGATTTAATGAAACATAAAGAAAAAAGAGAAAAACTAAATCTCAATATCTTACACTGCATGATACTGTTAATCTTCACTTGTGGGATCTTGGGAACTTCTCATAAAGCACCATTCTGTAGAAGCCATGCCTATATCCTATAACCTTGCTCATCCATCCTCTAGAGAGAGAAATTAAACTTAATAAAAACGTCCCATTTATGGCTGCCTTTATTTTAAAGCTGTGGAATAAAGTATTTAAATTAATGCATGTCACAACTTTGAAAGGAAGATACATTGTACTTGTATTTATTTATTTACTGGAAGTGTTATTTAACATAGCATTTATTTTCTTGATTTTTGTTTGTATATTATTTTGTTAGTCCTCACCCAAGGATATTTTTTCCATTGCTTTTCAGAGAGAGTAAAAGGGAGAGAGAAAGAGAGAGAGAAAATAAGAGAGAAAGAGAGAAACACTGATGTGAGACACATCAACTGGTTGCCTCCCACACATGTTCCTACTAGAGACAGGGAATGAGAACCCACAACTCAGATATGTGCCCTTGACTGGGAATCAAAACCCACAATCTTTCGGTGCACAGGCCGATGCTCTAACCACAGGCCACACTGGCCATGCCTATTTTCTTATTTTTATGTTTCTCTGTTCAGTTCATCTGGCAAGCTAAGTAGCAATTGACTTCTGGTAACATGAAATGGCAATGAAACAACTTATTTCAAAGACCAAAGTTATTTGCATATTCACCATATTTCATTGTATATATTTATAATAAAGCACAACTTTTGAGCCACCCTAAGTGGAAGAGGTTTTTATTTTTGTTTTTAATTTTGTTTTAAGTGATTTCCCCTTAAGACAGGCAGACATTTTTAAGATCACTTGTCAAAATATATTTCTAGTACTGCTTTTTACATTCTGTGTTTCCCTTAGAAACATTAATCAGTGGACCTAGTCTTTCACAAACAGTTAGTTACTGCAGTGGCCCAGAAATGATCTGGCTAGAGCTCAACCAAGACTCATATCCTCTGGTTTTGTTCTGTCTTTTTTAGAGAACTGTTCATTTTCTAATATGTTGAAGCATATATTTAGGAAACTAAACTGCCAAAGGTATCAAGATATGCTATTTTTTAGTCCATATGGGACATGATTTTGTCAGTTTGTTAGCATTGTCGTCTACTATATCATTAGGGTCATGTCCCTTAAAAGAAGAAAAATGTGGCTGAGGACAAATTAGTCAATGGGATTTGAGCAGTAGTAGTAGGAATAATCTGAATCTTAAACCATGTGTGCTCATGATCATGTGTCTCTTACACATGAAAAGATGCTTTGCATGAAACAAGTTTCCAAGCTTAATGACTGCATCATTATCCAGAGGTTAATGATTTGAGTTAAGTATTTTCTAAGGCATATGTGACAACTCTGAGAAATGTGTCAGCTTTAGTGATTTAGATTGTAGTGATGCTAAAAATGAATATTCTCTTAGATTCCCTAGACCCGTGGTCGGCAAACTGCAGCTCGCGAGCCACATGCGGCTCTTTGTCCCCTTGAGTGTGGCTCTTCCACAAAATACCACGGCCTGGGAGAGTCTATTTTGAAGAAATGGCATTAGAAGAAGTTTAAGTCTAAAAAATTTGGCTCTCAAAAGAAATTTCAATCGTTGTACTGTTGATATTTGGCTCTGTTGACTAATGAGTTTGCCGACCACTGCACTAGACAGATTTCCTCACTAGTGGTCAGTATTTCTGCATGAAAGTTTGCATTCTATTTCATATCTTCCTCATAAAGACAAACCAAGTAATTTCACCAAATAATTTCCTGAATAAGATAGTCACTTACCTCTTTGCACTCGCTTGCTTTTTTCTCGATTCCTTTATTCTACTCAGGATTTAATTTTTTAAATACCCCAGATTTTACAAAGCGCGGCAGTAGAAAAAAAACTGGAGTTTCTTTTCATACAAACTTATTTATTTGGATTTTTTTATATTTCAAATTATTGATACATTCAAAGAGTAATTTTAATCTCGACATCCGAGTGCAAAAGGTTAATCTACAAGCCCAGAAACTTCATAAAAAGGAAATAAGGAAAGATTGCCTTGACTTGCTCATGGAGAAATTTTGTTGGTGCCAGATAGCTCTTCTTTTCCTAGAAGTTCTCAAAAAAAAATTTTTTTATAATCTGATTGCAAGTTTTTCTAAGGAACAATATCAAGTTCAGCAATATAGACGGTCTGAACTCTTCCTCATTTTTGCAAATCTGGATTTATGCTTACTTTCTGGTTTCACTCCATACTCTCACCCTCTACCAAGAATCTTTCAAACTTTTTTTATGCTCTAGTCAAGCCTCCATTGGCCTCTCCTCTCCTCTCAGTCTCAGCAGATGACCTCACTGTTAACAGAGAAAATAGAAGCCACAGACAGAAACACACTTCTTCCTAACATTAGGACACCAACTCCACCCTGTCATCCAGTTGCTGTATCTGTGTTTTAAATTCACTCTGTCATTTTCTTGGGAACTGAATACAATTGAGTAGAATATTTTTCTTTTGTGTTTTCAATTTTATTTTCTCAACTGGATCATTCTTAGTTTAAATAAAGTAAATCCCTCCTATTTAAAAGGAACATAAAGGAAAAACTCTAATTCAACTTCTAGTTATTATTCCACACCTCTCTTCTCCTTCACAAGTAAAGTTTCCAAAAGACATCATCTACGTATATTCTTTATATGATCTAACAATCTTTATTAAATCACACAACATTCTTTCTCTTTGCTTATATTCCCATACAAACACACTTTATTATACTCCTACCATAAGTTATGTGGATTTATATAAAATTTTTCTTAAAACATAATGCTGTACACTTTTCTCCTGTTAAATCTGGGAAGAATTCTATACTCATGTGAACACACACATCCCTCCTATTTCCTTCTGTTCTAGCAGATTTTAGGCTTTATGAAGTTCAGATACCTCTCTCTCGGTATCTGATGAAGGTGATGGGCCATTTATTAACCCTGCCCATAAAATCTTGCAAATCTCTATGAGGCCATATTGCCTCATATCAACATATCAAGAATAATATGTTATTCATGCTCTATGAGTACCCTATACATATATGAAACCACAAATATTTCAATGGATACGGCTTCCTATAACTTCTTATGGAGTTATTATAAATCTCTCTTCCACTATGGTTTTGATCTGTGTTACCCCTGTTAACCTTCAAAACTTCAAAAATTTTTTTTTTTTTACTTTTTAGTTCATATATCATGAACATTTTCCATGTCATTTAATATTATTTTACAACCATTATTTTGTGGCTATATGATACATTTGTTGGACATTAGCATTAAAAATATTTTTTAAATAAACGTTCTTTAGTAGTGATGGGCATTCTTTTTTCTTCTTTATTGATTAAGGTATTACATATGTGTCCTTATCACTCCATTGTCCCCCCAACCCCCACTCATGCCCTCACTCGCCCTGTTGTCTATATCCATTGGTTAGGCTTATATGCATGCATACAAGTCCTTTGGTTGATCTCTCCCTCTTACCCCCACCCTGCCCTACCTTCCCCCTGAGTTTTGACGGTCTGATCGATGCTTCTCTGTCTCTGGATCTGTTTTTGTTCATCAGTTTATGTTATTCATTATATTCCATAAATGAGTGAGATCATGTGATGTTTATCTTTCTCTGATGGCAACTTCCATTTTTATTTTTTATTTTTATTTATTTATTTTTTAAAATATATTTTATTGATTTTTCACAGAGAGGAAGGGAGAGGGATAGAGAGCTAGAAACATCGATGAGAGAGAGACATCGACCAGCTGCCTCCTGCATACCCCCCACTGGGGGATGTGTCCGCAACCAATGTACATTGCCCTTGACCGGAATCGAACCTGGGACCCTCCAGTCCGCAGACCGACGACGCTCTATCCACTGAGCCAAAACGGTTTCGGTGCAACTTCCATTTTTAAAAAACTATTGCAAAACCTTGATTATATTGGAGGTACTTTGTCTCTCAAAGCCATGAAATTCTACTTGAAGAGGATCTGAGAAAGATCCCAAACTATTTATTTACATATTCAGGCTTAAACTTATTACAAATACATTCCAGATATTTGCCATTTTCTATTATTCATTCCTACACAAATCAATGAAAGTTATTAAGGACTGAATGTTTGTCCCCTGAAATGCACCTGGTGAAATCCTACCCTCCCATTTTGATGGTTTTTGGAGGTGGGGGTCCTTGGGAGGTAAGTTAGGTTAGATGAGGTTTTTAAGGGGGAGCCCTCATGAATGGGATTAGTGCCTTTATAAGAGTCATGAGAGAGCTTGCTGCTTCTACTCTGCTCTCTGCCATGTGAAAATACAAGGAGAAGTCAGCAGTCTGCAACCCAGAAGAGGGCTCCTTCCAGAACCTGAGCTTGCCGGCACCTTAATTTTAGACTCCAAGACACCAGACTTGTGAGAAATAAATTTCTGTTATTTATAAGCTATTCAGTTTATGGTATTTTGCTATAGCAGTCCAGACTGTCTAAGACACAAACTAAAGCTTTGAATTTACAGTGTAAAAAATAATTTCTTCTTTATGCCTTTGACTTGATTCATGTGATGATTTCTAGGTACATACATATCCATGTGCATGTGCATATAAACATGCAAGCATGCACACACACAAAAATATCCTTACCTGAATTCTGTGCAGTCTTGTTGAAAGGTGAACCAGTCATTTCAGTAAAATAATCCTTTGTAAGAAAGAATTGGTAGCCCTGCCGGTGTGGCTCGGTGGTTGAGGATCGACCTATGAACCAGGAGGTCATAGTTCGATTCCCAGTCAGGGAACATGCCTGGGTTGCGGGTTCTATCCCCAATAAGGGGCATGCAAGAGGCAGCTGATCAATGATTCTCTCTCCTTATTGATGTTTCTATCTCTCTCTCCCTCTCCCTTCCTCTCTAAAATTAATAAAAATATATTTTAAAAAAGAATTGCTGTGTTATATACATTATTGAGGTAACTATACATGAGAAAACACAACGTAATTGCTATTTATTGCTAGATAATAGCATTAGTTATCACACTTTATGAGCTCGAACCCGTATGTGTACATCCGCACACATTCGTACTACATACTATGTGGATTTAAACATATAATTTTAGATGAATACTACATTTGGGTTTAGGATTAAATATAAGATACATCAATCAATTTATCTAAATTTAAAAATTAAGAAAATGTTACAATTTATAAATATTCTTTAATACCCATTTACTTGAAGAACCTTATGTCAACAGCAAACACTTATCATATTAACTAGAGGCCTAGTGCACAAAATTCAAGCATGGATGAAGCGGGGTCGGGGAGAGTCCCACAGCCCCACCTGCACCCTCTCGCAATCCAGGACCCCTCGGGGGATGTCCTAAGCTGGTTTAGGCCCAAACCCTGCGGATATCCCTCTCACAATCCAGGACCACTGGCTCCTAACTGCTCACCTTACTGCCTGCCAGATGGCCCCTAACCTCTCTGCCTGCCTGCCAGATCACCCCTAACCACTCGCCTGCCTGCCTGATCACCCCTAACCCTTCTGCCTGCCTGCCTGACCACCCCTGACAGCTCGCCTGCCTGCCTGATCATCCCTAACCACTCGCTTGTCTGCCCAATTGCCCCTAACCACTCTGCCTGCCTGCCTGATCACCCCTAACTGCTCGCCTACCTGCCTGATGGCCCTTAACTGCCTTTGTCTTGGCCCCTGCTGCAGCTGCTTAGTACGGAATGACATCTGGAAGGTCGTTCAGCTGTCCTGTCTAATTAGCATATTACACTTTTATTATTATAGATAGTCCAAACACAAATATTCAAATTAAATGAACAAAAAATATATTCAATTTATATTTTGGTTCATATTTATTATCAACCTATCAATCATTGCTTAAGTTATTTGTAAATAAACTATAGAAATATTAAGAGTTGGTTAATATGATTTTAGCCTTTTAGAAAAATTTGACACTGAAAATTTTCTGATTTATAGCTATAGTTTGTAGCTATAATTATTTTTAAGAAGCCACTGGCTTTTGAAAAAATATATTTTATTGATTTTTTACAGAGAGGAAGGGAGAGAGAGAGAGAGTTAGAAACATCAATGAGAGAGAAACATCTACCAGCTGCCTCTTGCACACTCTTTACTGGGGATGTGCCTGCAACCAAGGTACATGCCCTTGACCAGAATTGAACCTGGGACCCTTCAGTCCGCAGGCCGACATTCTTTCCACTGAGCCAAACTGGTTAGGGCTATAATTATTTTTAAAATTCATTTTTCATTATCACAAAATCTTTGTATCTCTCTGTTATTTTTATTGTCCTAATTAAAATGTCTTCTAAGTTTTCATATAAAAAGTATGTATGTCAATTATATGCTTATCTTTAAAGCTTAGCAATTAACCCTACAATGAATAATGCAACCCAGTCTTTTATTAACACAATATCTGAAACCTAACTAATAATTCAAATTAGCTTTTAAATCTTAAAACATTTGAATATAAAATATAATTATGATACCTTCATTATTTCATCAGTTCCAATTAATTCAGGAAAAAGGTTCTATAAAATTAAAAACAAAATCATTAACATTTTTATTCAACAATTTCAGCCTTATGGATTTACATTTGGATGGAAAGAGGAAATGAAAAAAAAACTCTCAAAATAAAAATTTTGAATTTCAGTTTTCAACACTACTGAACACTATATAACACACCCCTACATAAACCTATTTGAAATTGCTTTCAGAACCTTCATCTCTATCCTCTGCTCCAAATTCTTTCCCCAGTGTGATTGACGCTAAGAAGGAAAAGAGGGGCAGTGAAGCTGATATTACTGAGTGTAAAAAAAATCAAAGAATTTTCATCAGTGCAGATTTCCTTTCAATCTTAGCAGAAATGATAAAAGCATAGTTGGGAAAATGCCAGGGGATTTGGGGAGAAGTGACAGGATTTATTTTCTTATTCAGCTACTATTCCTACAGTTTCTCTTCTAAGGGTCAAATAATTCTTCAGATTTGGACTCATAACTATTTGTACACAGGATGCTGCCCCAGGTAAAGTGGAGAGTGTTTTCTAGCAGGTCCAGACTGAGGTGGTACCAATGGAATATTTCACAGACCTTGAACAAACTCTCCAAAACTTCATCTGGAATACAAAAAGACCCCGAATAGTCGCAGCAATCCTGAGAAAGAAGAACAAAGTTGAAGGGATCACAATACCATATATTAAGCTATATTACAAAGCCACTGTTCTCTGGTATTGGCACAAGAACAGACATAAAGACCAATGGAACAGAACAGAGAACCCAGAAATCAACCCAAGCCATTATGCTCAATTAATATTTGACAAAGGAGGCAAGAGCATACAAAGGAGACAAGATAGTCTCTTCAATAAATGGTGTTGGGAAAATTGGACAGATGCATGCAAAAAAATGAAATTAGACCACCAACTTACACCATACACAAAAATAAGCTCAAAATGGATAAAGAATTTAAATGTAAGACGGGAAACCATAAAAATACTAGAAGAAGCCATAGGCATCAAAATAGCAGACATTTGTCATAGCAATATCTTTACTGATACAGCTCCCAGCACAATGGAAACTAAAGAGAAAATAAACAAATGGGACTACATCAAGGTAAAAAGCTTCTGCACAGCAAAAGAAACCATCAACAAAACAATAAGAAAGCCCACTTCATGGGAGTACGTATTTGTCAATATTATCACTCATAAGGGTTTAATCTCCAGCATTTACAGGGAACTCATACAACTTAACAAAAGGAAGATAAACAACCCAATCAAAAAATGGGCAATGGACCTAAATAGATACTTTCCGAAAGAAGACATAAGAGACATATGAAAGGCCAAGAGACATATGAAAACATGCCCAAAGTCACTAATCATCTGAGAGATGCAAATCAAAACGATAATGCAGTACCATCTCACACCTGTCAGAATGGCTATTATCAAATCAACAAATCAACAAATGACAAGTGCTGGAGAGGATGCTGAAAAAAAAGAACCCTCTTGAACTGCAGGTGGGAATGCAGACTGGTACAGCCACTGTGGAAAATAGTATGGTGTTCCCTCAAAAAATTAAAAATGGAACTTCCATTTGACCCAGTAATCCCACTTCTAGGAATATTTCCCAAGAAAACATATGTCAGAAAGGATATATGAACCCCTATGTTCATAGCAGCACAATTTACAATAGGTAAGATTTAGAAACAGCCTAAGTGCCCATCGGCAGATGAGTGGATTAGAATACTGTGGTACATCTCCACAATGGAATACTATGCTGTGGTAAAAAAGAAGGAATTCTTACCATTTGCAACAGCATGGATGGAACTGGAGAGCATTATGCTAAGTGAAATAAGCCAGTCAGAGCAAGATAAATATCACATGATCTCACTCATTTGTGGAATATAATCAACAACATAAAGTGATGAACAAAAATAGAACCAGAGTCACAGAAGCATCAAACAGACTGTCCAATCTATGAGGGTAAGCAGGGGGGTGAGGGGGTAAGAGATCAACAAAGGACTTGTATGCATGCATATTAGCATAACAAATGGACACAGATGGGGGGTAGGGCTGAGGGCATGTGCTGGGGGTGGGGGTGGCCAGGGAGAGGACAATGGGGGAAAAAGGAGACTTATGTAATAGTTTAAACAATAAAGAATTTAAATTAAAGAAATAGAATGTTGTACTTTGTGCCAATATATTCAGTCTAAAAGAACCTCTCAGAAACCACTTCTGTAGAAAATGGACATTTGAATTATGTTTTCATATGTAATAAGCTTCGTAAAAAACCAAAAAAAATATCAGAAAGTTTAAAATTTTGCCATAGTGAACAGAGTAAAAAGCATAATATAAATAGCTAAGTGTAATTGTTTTCTTTTCTTTTCTTTTTTTTTTTATGAACTACTGGGCAATTTTTTTACGTACAGAAATTAGAGGGGTAGAATGAAACCAAGAGAGTAAAATCAAGTGAATGCATTCAATATAATTCATATTCCAATACACACCATAGGCTTAGAGGAGATTTTTATATGGTATATTTCATCAATTCCTATATGATACTGACCAACATGGTCAGTGTTGTACTGCTAAAGATGTCATTTTCTAGGGGGATCAATATGGGGCACTTTGGTGAGGGATGACATTCTGTGGAGGAGCATGAGATGGTATAGCTGAAACCATGGTCAGTTAATCTGATACTCACATTTTAATAAGACTTGGAGTTGACCTTCCATTTAAAATATAACTGATTTTGAAAAACAATGCTAAATAAAAGCAATAGGAAAGATGGTTATACCCAGGCCATGAGGCAAGTCATTAGAAATAGTATTGAATAATGATATTGCCATCATGATAGGAGTAATATTCATTAGTCATCAATGTTTTAACTTGGGAAATATCTTGGCAAGTTTGTAGCTTGTGGCTTGAAAAAATACATGATCTAAAATCTAATGCTCTGACATATATTCTTTAAATGAAAAATTCAACTAGTAAGAACTATGATGAGGTAATTAATGAACAAGTTCATAATGGGTTAAAGCCCATGTTGTAGAAATATGGACCACAACCGCAAATCAATACACACCAGCTGTCCATCCATATTTAAGAATGAAACATGTTATACTTAATATAATTTGTGACCATTCATTTCCATTAAAACTTGTAAAAATTTCAGTGAGAAGCCTCATGATAGGGATGATAAAAAATATTTACGTATGTTTGAATATATTTAGAATATGCACATATATTATGTGTATGTGTATATATATATACACATCTCTATCTACTTTAATAAAAGATAAGTATGCAAATTGACCGTACCTCCATGACGCCCACAAGCCAATCAAGAGTGAGTATGCAAATTAACCCAACAAATATGGTGATTAATTTGCATACGTAGGCACAGAGAGAAGACTGAAGGCTCCAGCCTGAGCGAAGACTGAAGACTGAAGTGGCTTGGCTTCTCTGCTGCGGCCAGAGCGAAACCTGGGTCCTGGGTGCCGGGGGAAAACCGGTGCCGGCAGCCAGGGGAAGGAAGGCCAATTGCACGAATCTTCATGCAATGGGCCTCTAGTATATATATAAAACCCTAATATGCAAATAGGCCAAATGGCAGAACAATCAAACAACCAGTCTCTATGGCATGTGCTGATCACAACGGGGCATGTGCAAAACATGGTGGGCATTGGCAGCAGGTGACAGAGCACAGAACATGGTGGGTGTTGGCCACAGTGGGATGCAGGTGAGAGGGGGCGTCAGACCAAGGCGGGGCGCCGGTCACTGTCATCGGAGCAAGCCTCTGGTGGTTACTGAAAATTCTTTGCTCCTGCACGTCGCAGTCCCACCCAGCGCTTGCACCTGATGCTGGTGCCAACCCTGCTCGATCCCCTGCTGGTGCCAGAGCCACCGCTTGTACCTGCTGCCGATGCCCAGCACCAGCTCCAAAGGCTCGGCGCTGTCAGCAGGTGTGAGTGGTGGCTGCCAACCAGATCGCCTCTAAGGGCTTCTCTACCTCCCCCTGCTCCTGAGGAGATTGGGGCAGCAGCCACCACTCAAACCCACTGATGGGGCCAGCCCTACTCACATCCACTGCTGGCACTGGCCCCAATTGCTTCACGCCATCAGCAGATGTGAGCGGGGCCGATGCCGTCAGTGTGTGGGAGCGGCAGCAGCAGGAGCAGGGCTGCTGGCAGACAGGGGACCCGGGGCCACCACAGGAGTGTCCAGTGGGGGCACAGAGGATGGACCGAGACCCGCCTCTGTGCCCACCACAGCCTCGAGGCCCACAGTTCCTTTCAAGGTGCATGAATTCATGCACTGGGCCCCTAGTACATATACTGTATAATTCCATTCTATTACTTTAAAATTGCTTGTACTAACAATGAAAGACTTTAATTATGTAAATAAATAAATTGTCACATTATGATACTTGGCAATTCATTTAATTATTTCATATGTTTTTAGATCAAAAGATTTTCCCATAATACTCAAAGAAGATGCATGCAAATAAAATACAATTAGAATCAACTTTTTGTTTTGCTTTTGTGCAATAGTATTGGAAAATCAACTAGGAGAAAAGCACTCCCAACCCCCAACCAAATTACAAAAAGTGGATAAAAATATCTAAGATAAATTGTTGATATGCTTTGTATAGATATTTCAAAGTACCTCACATGATCCTTAGCATCACATATACCGGTATACTTACGACAAAATGCTTTGGGGGATGAAAAAGGAAATAAACACAAATGAAA
Organism: Ia io; assembly: GCA_025583905.1. Lineage (NCBI taxonomy): Eukaryota > Metazoa > Chordata > Mammalia > Chiroptera > Vespertilionidae > Ia > Ia io. The sequence goes on along the minus strand of JAJQQW010000009.1, from coordinate 13,752,758 downwards.
ACAAATCTTCATTATCCAAAATATAAGTCTTAATGTTTACATAGCGATTTTCATTTGGTGACCATCACAGAGATTGCAAAAGGTTTTGCTGTTCTTATTTTACAAATAGAACATTTTGATATTCAGAATAAATTTACTGATTGTCTTGCCTCAGACCCACTGAATAAAAAATGGGTTCCACGTTTCACAAAATTACCTGTGATCCAGACTAAAAAGAAAATCATTTTGTCTTTTGACCAAAAGGATATAAAATCAGAAAGAAGCTCCAATGCATCCAGTAATTAAATTAGGCTCATTTATTTAGGTAATATAAAGGCATATTAGATGGGCACTTACCAAGGTCATTGGAAGGCATGTTGACAATAAGTTGGTCACTGATTTTTCCATATAAGCCATTAGTGTATATGGCTACTATTTGAAAGTCATAACTTAAATTGAGTAACAAATTACTGAGTATTGGACTCTAAAAGAAAAAATGTCAATAATTTTACAACTGCGTTATATTCAAGGAGTACTGTCATGTACATATTTGTCCTTAGAAAACATTTTCTCATTTGTCAATGTGAAACATTTATGTTTTATTAACCAAAGAAAATGTTTATGTTAACTTGAGAACCTACTAAAAAACTAGGCATTTTTTAGCTTTTAGAAATTCTGATTTAGTTTTAGAAAGTTTTATTTTTAACTAGAATTCACAAATGAGTGTCAAACCTGCAAATAAATATTTTAGACAAATAAGCATATAGCATTTGCAAGAGCAAAATGAAAAACCAACTTATGTATTTATCTTAACAATATATAAGCCAGACAGTCATAGAATTATTATCTTCACATCATTATGAAATGAAAAATGATATATTCCTATAAATTCCACAATTTCCCCAGTTTATAGTGTCTTTATTCTAGTCAACTAAATTAAAAAGTTCGTGCAAATTTTATCTGTTTTGTCCATATGATATTCAACACCATGATAATGGACAGTTTTTGTTTGAAGGCAGGTTTCCAGGGCGTGTAGGACTCCACCTATCTGAATGCAGAGTTCAGTGTCTGACTTGCAGTGGGGTCTTCCTAGAGCTACACCCAGAAGGGGTTTTTTCAACCAAACTCCAGCCTATGGCCAACAATTCCAACTCTTCCCACTCCTGAGATGCTCAGGTCACAGAAGGAATCCGTACTTTGTTATCCTTAGTTCATGTGCATGGGTGGGGAGGAAGAGCAGGTAGATCTTTACTGAAAATTACCAGTCTTGGATCCCAAATGTTTTCTCAATTGATTACACGTGTGCTACTTACAGATTTTATTCCCCCTCAAGAGGACTTTCAAGACCCTTACCATATTTTACTTGTGCTGGTGTAGCATGATGGGGGAAATAATATATGATGGTATCAGAACAATGGGATTCCAGGCCCAATTCTTTCCACATCGGTGAGATCACAGTCCAGGAAGTTAACTGCTCTTTGAGTCTTTTTTTGTAAAGAGAAGCCACATTAGATGATCTCCAGTCCTTAAGTCTTCTGTATGTGACTACGCTATAATGTTGTTGGCTAAGCAGTGGTCTCCTGTTATTCACAGCATAATTAAGAACCTAGTTTAATTCACAGTAAGTTTTGACACAATTTAGGATAGCTTCTGCTTCACCTCCTCCCCACTGAAGACCTTCATACGAAGTTTAAAGCAACTGAGGGCAAAAACATACAATGTTTGTAAGATCTTTCCTTGAAAATTAAACTATAATGTTATAGAGCAGTGAAAAACTAGGAAAATTCCTGGGCAAGTGGAATAGGAAACTGAGATAGGAAAGTTAAAACAAGTCCAAATAGTGTGTGCAATTTGCAGCCCACTTGTAAATAACAAGCCATTATCTTCCCCAGCCAAGGACACTTGAAAGCAAATGGTTAAAAACCTCCCTAAGGAAAGAATGCAGGGACGAAGGCCGGAAAGGGAACGGAAAAATGAGCAGTTTTACTCTAAGCAGAAAAGCCAGCAGTCTCAAGGTTTGGCAAGATAAAGTTGCCAGGTGCTTCTCATGAATTCTGGGAAGGCCACAACAAAGTGAAAAGGGATCTTGAGAATTAATCTATGCCAAAATACTAAGCAGAGGAATTTTGAAACCTATAGACAGGAGTATTCATAGCACCTCAAACCCACACCTAACTAGCTCTTCAGCTTAACTGAGAGCCCATCTGTGTTTCATAAGCCAGATGTATAGCTTTGTTTCTTTAATAAAGGTGCATACTTTAATTGCTTTAATAAAATTGGCTTCATCACAACCAAATCATCTGGAGTTTTCTCATTTAAATTCATTTAAATGAGAAGATAAGTATCAAGGTTGGGGACAGCCCTCTCCCTCTGACTCAGGGGGCTGTCCCACAACACCTCTCCAGTGTCTGTGAGAGGTGTCTCTAACATCATCAATGCTACCATAGGCAATCAGTCGGTGCACAGACCTGGCTGGCTACTTCAGAAGAACTGGCCACATGAGGACTGGGCAGAGGATGTGGGTGCACTGGGATCCAGAGCTGCTCATGGATTCCAACTGGCTCCCTCCAGACATGTGGGTTGGGAGGCAGACTGAGGGCTGTGGCATCTCCAGGCTTCCTAAAGGCATATCCTGTAGCCCCCCACCACTGACGCTGATACTTACAGTCAGGGAAAACCAGGGAGTTCCCTGCATCAGCCAAGATGGAGTAAGAGGCGGTTCCTATACTGACATACCAAAAGCTAGAAAGATGAATGGACAGGGCCGCAGACACAAAACGCTAGAAGGATGAACGGACAGGCCCAAGTGTGCCAAAAGCTAGCAAGATAATTGAAAAGAAAAAAAGCCCTTCCTGAACAACCTAAGATAGGCACAGTCGCATAGGAGAGAACTTGGGGGTCAACAGAGGTGGGGCACAGATCTTCACCCCCCCAAGTTTGCAGGGGCCTGAACCCTCACCCCTGCTGAGGGAGATCTCCTGCCCCCATGGCTGCTCAGCTTCACATGCCCAGCTCAAATCGGGACCCAGGTAACAGAGACTTGGCTGACAGCAGATGCCCTCTCACTGCAACAAGACTTGATGGAGATGTCTTGCACCCATGATCCGGGGAACTGGGGTCTATGATATCTAAATCCAGCCTAGCACCAGGAATTCTCAGGGTCTACTCAAGAAGGCAAATAATCCTCTCCACTAATATTTACAGGGTAAAACAAGATGGTTATTAGAGTATTAAATTTGACAGTAAAATAGTAGTCAAGTTTTCAGACTAATTTAAATCGGCCAATCAAAATAAGCAAATACTCTAGAAAAATCAATTGTACTGGACAAAAAAGCTGTTCCTAAAGTGTTAACTAAAATTTTTATTGGTAGTTCATCTCATGGTAAAATTGCATAACATATAATGAACCTAAAGCAGTCACATTTTAGTGCAAAAAAGTAAAATTTAAAAGCTATCAAGATTACAGCATAAAATTTCCAAAAGCCTCCCAATATTTATTTATTTTTTTAAAAATATATTTTATTGATTTTTTACAGAGAGGAAGAGAGAGGATAGAGAGTCAGAAACATCGATGAGAGAGAAACATCGATCAGCTGCCTCCTGCACACCTACTGGGGATGTGCCCGCAACCAAGATACATGCCCTTGACCGGAATCGAACCTGGGACCCTTGAGTCCGCAGGCCGACGCTCTATCTACTGAGCCAAACAGGTTTCGGCAAGCCTCCCAATATTTAAACCAAAAAAGGGGGGATAGTAGAAGAATATCATGTAAGGAAAAATATCCTGTAAATAAATTACATCTAGAAAATTTTTACTTTAGAAAATTAACTTTCATTTGTAATGCTAACAACAAGACACCCAGGTAAAACATACATGGTGTCAAAACAAGCCAAAGGAAAATCGTTTGGGCAAAAAAATAAAAAGGATTGCAAGTCAAATTTATAGAAAATATTCCTTTATTAACTTTTGGTCGAGAATATGTTTGTATATTTTCAGAAAACAACTCCGAGACCATGTGGATTCCTGCAACAGAGAGGAATTGACAGGAGTGCTCCAGCCATGAAGACAGAAGAGAAACAGTCCAGAGATGGAAGACACTGACCATGCCTTGCCATATTAGCAGTCAGCAGATGTGCGTCACTGCAGATTGCCCAGGACCAAACCAGAGAGGGTCGGACCTGCATTACCACCATTTGTCCACCATCGAGAACTGAAATATCATTGCTGTTATGTACACATAAACAATGGTTGGATATAGAAATCGAGACTCAAAAGAAATGTTGGCCCAGAAAGAAACTCACTACAGACTGATTCATTTGCCTCTCAGCATAACCATTATTGCTTGTCTCATTTTCGGTTCCTATGAGCTCACTCATCTAGGGGTAATGATGAACAACATAGACTGAAGAACAAGAACAGCATTGATCAGACTGTCAGACCTCAGAGGGAAGGTAGGGGAGGGTGGGGACAAGGGAGATAGATCAACCAAAGTACTTGTGTGTTTGCATATGAGCCTAACCAGTGATCACGGACAACAGGGGTATGGGGGCATGAGTGTGGGGGGGTTTGGGATGGGAATGGGGGGGGGTTGATGACAAATATGTGATACCTTAATCAATGAAGTAATTTAAAAAAAAAAAGCCCTTCCCTTCCTACCCCTAAAAGAACGAAGGGCTTGAACAGGAAGGGAAGATGGTCTTTGAGACAGAGTTCACCATTCTCCCAGGTTATGACACAAGAATAATATCTTTCCTTTTGCACCAGCACCTGTCTCACAATTTTGGTTTTTGTTGCAGTAGGCAGCTGAACCTGCATTTCGGTTACAGCAACCTAAGAAATTATTGACCACATAAATAGAGCATCTTGATAGCCAACTGTCAAAAATTCATACTTGGCTTGGTCTTCTCTCTCTAACTGGTGATTAAAAAAATGCAAACTTCTCAATCATAAACAACTCAAGATCTCTCCCATGGAACAAGAAGTCTGGTAAGATTCTCTGGCTCAGCCTGAACATTTTCTGGTTCTGAACTACAAACTTCAGAGAGAAAAAAATACAGCTATTAATACAACCATCAGCCTTTAAGATTTTGACAAGTAAAATATATTCTCTGAAAAATTTTGTTGTATTTTATTTCAATAAAATGTAAAAAGTTGCAATTACTGTGGAGCTTTCATTTATGCCACTTTCTGTATATGAAATACTTCGTTCTCCCTGCCTATCTCTATCTGTTCAAGTCCTACCTTCCCATTCAGGAAAGGTCTCAGTCAAATGCTCTGGTATCAGCCAAAGTAATGGCTCCTTTTCAATTGTCTGTTGTATTTTACTACTGCTATTAGAATAATTGCATGTTCTCTTATATTATTTTCTTTTCTGAGTAGGTCTTAACTCCTCTAGCCGACTATAAACATAAAAACCATAACTTTTTATTTCTGGATTGACTAGAATGTGGTCTTGAATATTTGGCATCAATTCATTTTTATAAATAAATGAACAAAGGCCACCTACAAATTTCTGGTGTCTTTATTTCTCTTGTTAGGTAACTGAAATAATGTGTTTAACTTGGAATGAAGGGAATTTCAATTATAAAAGATGGTCTGCTACTAAACAGTATGTTGACAGAAAATCCGTGAAATAATTTAAAATTTCCAATCAGAGAAAATCATAGGGAACAAGTAAAACTATAATTTTAGTATTTTTCAGGTCTGCTGACAAAAATACCATTTTTGCATTATAAATTTCAGGAAATTGGAAGATTTGCTCATCTCATCTGAGAAAATAATATTTAGAACTATTTCAGGAACTTAAAATAGAATTCAAGCCTATACTGGGAATGGTGTGAAAAACTTAGTCCCAACAGAAAGAGTACTCTGATACTTTCTGAAATACATTCATTAAGTCCAGGATTAATTAATATGCACACAGAATCTGGGTTTTGTTTTCAAGGAATACTTAAGTTTACAAACTTTCTGGATAAGATCATGCAGTTGAATTAGGTCACACAATTATCATTGCTACAAAAACTATTTCAAAGACTCCATGAAAATATGCCTCAACAGCATCAGAATGTCACCAAAAAGCCTTTATCTCTATACCTACCTGCAGTTTATCACATGAACACAGGAGGGAACCCAAAACTAACAATTGGCCTTATAAATTGAAAAAACTTACATATAGTATTTAATATTAGCAATTTCAGCAAATGTATGATATTCTAGCAATGGTATATGAATGATTCAGAAAATATAAATATATATATATACTTCGTATAAATAAATGCACGTATAACTTTGTATGAGTTGGAGATAGGATTTATCACTGCAAAAACTATAATGTTAATTTTGTTTATTAAATTAAGTTGGTGTGTTCCTTGGGAATAAGAAGACAGTTTATCTATTATCAAAAACCATGAATTAAGCATAAGAAAATGTATTGTAATTTAGGTCCAAACTACATCTTTATTCTATCTAGTGACACTTCTATTAATGTCCACCAGAAGGCAGAAGACCATCAACTCATCTCAAATAATGTATATGTGAGCTACTCACATAAAATGTCATTGTAGGAACATGATTGCCTCAGTTTCTCTTGTAATAATTCCCAAGTTCATTTAAGAAGGTCAAAAGTGGTTATGGACAATATCATTTGTAGATTTTGTGAAAAATCAATCCCAAGTTTTAGAGTGTGGGAATGATTTAAAGTGAACTATTATCTTTCCTCCAAACAAAACTATTTTTAAATGCATCAAAGTTTTAAGCATGCACACAAATTATAAAAACTGCTTGAGGAACATATAAAATTATTAGCTGCAAAATGGCCAAAAGACTGCTGCCTAAATAACACAAACTTCTTTGGTCAGATATCTATGTTTACCTCACCTGTTAAGTAGAAATCACAGATGCTTCATATTTTAAGAATCAGCATTAATATAAAGTAAGATTCTGAAAAGAAAGCTATTTTTATTTTATTTATTTATTTACTTATTATTTATTTATTTTAGAGAGAGGAAGGGAGAGAGAAACCCACAGCCGGGGTATGTGCCATGGCTGGGGATCAAACCCGTCACCGTTTTGGTGTACAGATTATGCTCTAACCACCTGAGCCACACCGGCCAGGGCAAAAATAAAAATTAAAAAAAAGCTATATTTTCCATCAGGTTTTCATCGCTTTGCTTTCTTCTTTTTATTTTTTGTCTAATCTTTATTTTTTAAATTTTTATTGTTGAAAGTATTACATATGTCCCCTTCTTTTCCCCATTGACCTCTTCTGGCCCACCTCCACCCCCCACCCCAGGCTTTCACCACCCTATTGTCTGTGCCCATGGGTTATGCATATATGCATAGAAGTTCTTTGGTTGACCTCTTTATACCAACCCTCCCTTCCCCACCTTTCCTCTGACATTTGACAGACTGTTCCATGATTCTATGTCTTTGGATCTATTTTGTTCATCAGTTTATTTTGTTCATTAGATTCCACATATGAATGAGATCATGTGATACTTGTTTTTCTCTGACTTGCTTATTTCACTTAGCATAATACTCTCCAGGTCCTGCTATACTGTTGCAAAGAGTAAGAGATCCTTCATTTTTACTGCTGCATCATATTGCATAATGTAAATGTGACACAGCTTTTTTATCCACTCACCTAATGATGGTCATTTGAACTGTTTCCAGATCTTGGCTATTGTAAATTACACTGCTATGAACATACCGGTGCATACATTCTTTCTGATTGGTGTTTCGGGTTCCTTAAAATATATTCCTAGAAGTGGGATCACTGGGTCAAATGAGAGTTCCATATTTAATTTTTTGAGGAAACTCTATACTGATTTCCATAGTGGTTGCACCAGTCTGCATTCCCACCACCAGTGTACTAGGGTTCCCTTTCCTCCACATTTTTGCCAGATTTATCATTTGTTGATTTGTTGATGGTAGCCATTCTGACAGGTGTGAAGTGATACCACATTGTCATTTTAATATGTATCTCTTTAATGATCAGTAACTGAGCATTTTTTTCATATGTCTCTTGGCTTTCTGTATGTCCACTTTGGAGAAGTGTCTATTTAGGTCCTTTGCCCATTTTTTAATTGGATTGTTTGTCTGCCTTTTGTTAAGTTGTATAAGTTCCTTATATATTTTGGATATCAACCCTTTATCAGATATATCATTGCCAAATATGTTCTGCCATACAGTGGGCTCCCTTTTCATTTTGTTGATGGTTCCTTTGCTGGGCAGAAGCTTTTTATTTTGATGTAGTTCCCTTTGTTTATTTTTTCCTTAGTTTCCTTTGCACTAAGAGATGTATCGGTAAACATATTGCACTGGATCATGTTTTTCTATCCATTTAGCTACCCTATGTCTTTTGATTGGAGCATTTAATCCATTTAAATTTAATGTATTATTGATAAGTGTAGGGAGCAGCTATAGGGTCAAGCCTCAGACTGACCTGTGGCAGAGCCACATAAGTCCCAGCTTAGAGGCCTGAGCCCTCCTACCATAATTATAGTCACTCCCTATAGATAAGTGCATATTTATTGCTATTTTAATACTGTATGTCTCTGTTTCTCTCTGTATTTCTTCCTCTCATTACAGCAGTCTCTTTAGCATTTCTTGCAGTGCTAGTTTGGGGGTGATAAACTAGTTTAGCCATTTTTTTTTGTATGGGAAGCTCTTTATTTCACCATATATTTTGAATGATAGCCTTGCTGGATATAGTAATCTTGATTTCAGATCCTTGCTTTTTATTACCTTAAATACTTCATGACATTCCCTTCTGGCCTGTAAAGATTCCAATGAAAACCAACTGACAGCCTTATAGGAGCTCCTTTATAGATAACAAATTGCTCTTCTCTTGCTGTCTTTGTCATTCATTTTTTGGCATTTTAATTATGATGTATCTAGATGTGTGCCTATTGGGTTCTTCTTGCTTGGGACTCCCTGTGCCTCCTGAACTTGTGTGACTTTTTCCTTCACCAGGTTAGGGAAGTTTGCTGCCATTATTTCTTCAAACAAGTTCTCTATCCCTTGTCCACTTTCTTCCTATTCTGGCACTCTTATTATGCAAATATTATTACATTTCATGTTGTCCTCTGCTCCCTTAAGTTGTCCTCATTATTATTAATTGTTCTTTTTTTTTTTTTTTGGTTCTACCCTGTCTTCTAAGTCACTGATATGATCATCAGCTTCTCCTAATCTGCTGTGTATCCCTTATTTAGTAGTGCTATGTCATTCTTCATAGTTACCATATCTTTTCTCATGCTGTTGTGCATCTTTGCCATCATTATTCCAAACTCTATGTCTGATAAATTTCTTATCTCGATTTCATTTAGCTCTTCTTCTGGAGAATTATCTTATTCTCTCATTTAGGACTTTTTTGTCTCCCCATTTTGGCTGTCTGTTCATGTTTGTATCTATAGGTTAGGTAGATCGGCCATGCCTCTCAATCTTAGTGCAGAAAAGTGTCAGATGCTGGTTCTGACTGACCCTGAGTACTCTGTTTGGAGGAATCAGCAATCCACAGCTTGTGGCTCCCTTTGCTGGGGGTTGGTGCTTTTGAAAAGAACCAAGATGTGCACCAGGGTCTGCTTTTCCTAGTCCCAAGCCCCAGATTAGATCAGGCAAAGACTCAAAGTCTCCAGAGACCCACCTCTGCCTGTAGTGCCATTGACACTCAATATTGATTAGCCTAAGGCTATCTACCCCAAGGTGGGTTAGAGGTTTTCCAACACGGGTGGGGCAACTGCCTTCTCCCCAGGCAAAACTGTCTGAATAACAAAGGTTCACTAGAGAAAGATGTCCTCCTCTGCATGAGGGAATGACTCAGTACAGGAAACCATGGTGGCTGTTCTCCAAACCCAGATTCCCTAATCCTGGGTGTGTTCACACAGCTCCAGTTCATTCTTCCCTCTCTCTACTGAAGCTTAAGGTGAGCAGCTCCAAGGGGAATTTTGTGTGTTGGCCTTTTAAGAGGGTTCCTGCATTTCCAGCCATCTCTTGCTGGCAGACAGCAACCTTGCTGGTTTTCATAGCCAAATATTATGTAGGCATCTTTCTCAGTTCTAGTGCTCTCTGCTTTTCCTAACCCCAGGCCTCAGCTTGGGGTTTAGACGCCAGAGTTCTCAGCTGTGAGAAACCCCCACAGCTGAGATATCTTTCTGGAACTTCAGCTACTGTCTATGGGATCCCGGCCAGCCCTTATGCACTTCCATACTTCCTACCAGTCTCTCTGTGGTCTCCATTTTCCATCCTTGGTTATCAGGTTTCTCTCCAGCTAGTCTTTAGTTGATTTTTCAGGGTGGTTTTCTGTATTTTAGTTATAATTCCAGTTTGGTCCTGGGAGGGCGTCAGTGTAGTTTCCATTTACTCCTCTGCCATTTTGGAATCTTGCTTTGCTTTCTCATTTATGGATCTGTAAGAGCTTATTGGTAATTTAAAAAATAGTTTGCACTATATTTTAATTACAAATGAATCTACACTAACAAAAGGGAAACATGCAAATTGACCATACCTCCGCCACACCCACAAGCCACGCGCACAAGCCAATCAGGGGCGAGTATGCAAATTAACCTAACCAAGATGGCTGCAGCCACAGAGCGAGCAGGAGGCTTGGGTTTCCCAGGCAATGGAGGAAGCCAGGCTTCCCACCCTGGCCAGCCCTGGCCTCCGCTCAAGGCTACAAAGTTTCAATTATAGAAGATAAATAAATCCCAACAAAAATGGTGGCAGCCATGGAGCTGGAGAGAGCAGGAGGCTTGGGTTGCCCCCGGTGATGGAGACAGCCAAGCTTCCCACCCAGCCTGGCCTGCCCTGACCTCTGCTCAAGGATACAAAGTTTCAATTATAGAAGATAAATAAATCCCAGATACCAGGGCCTCCACTTGCATGGCCGGCCTGCAAACCACCGCAGGCACTTTGCCCAGGCCTCCCCATGCCCCAAGGGAACCCCCACCACCCTTAAGGGCAAACCAGCCAGAGCCCACCCATGCACCAGGCCTCTATCCTATCTAATAAAAGAGTAATATGCAAATTGACCATCACTCCAACACACAAGATGGCTGCCCCCATGTGGTCAAAGATCCTGCCCCCATTGGACACAAGATGGACGCCACAAGATGGCCAGCAGGGGGGTGGCAGTTGGGAGGGACCAGGCCTGCAAAGGAGGGCAGTTGTGGGCAATCAGGCCAGCAGGGGAGGGCAGTTGGGAGGGACCAGGCCTGCAAGGGAGGGAAGTTGGGGGTGACTGGGCCTGCAGGGAAGGGCAGTTAGGGGGGACCCAGGCCTGCAGGGGAGAGCAGTTGGGGGGGACCAGGCCTGCAGGGGAGGGCAGGTGGAGGGGGCCAGGCCTGCAGGGGAGGACAGTTAGGGGCAATCAGGCTGGCAGGGGAGCAGTTAGGCATCAATCAGGCTGGCAGGAAGTGGTTAGGGGGTTATCAGGCTGGCAGGCAGAAGTGGTTAGGGGCAATCAGGAAGGCAGGCAGGCGAGCAGTTGGGAGCCATCAGTCCTGGATTGTGAGAGGGATGTCCGACTGCCCGTTTAGGCCCAATCCTGGGATTGGGCCTAAACGGGCAGTCGGACATCCCTCGAGGGGTCCCAGATTGGAGAAGGTGCAGACTGGGCTGAGGGACACCCCCCCCCCCTCCATGCACGAATTTCATGCACCGGGCCTCTAGTTTATAAATACTCTTTTTGTTGATAACCAATAAGTTAGTAATAAGTTATAAAGTTGCAGCTAAATCTTGTATTTTTAGATACTGAAATAGAGGGTTTTATATGGAAAATATATGTACTTTAGAATGTATTAAAAAGATAAGCCTGTACTTCTCCCTGTAGTCTATAATTTTGCCAAAGGGTTGCCCTTCTATAAGGTAGGACTGGATCTTTTAAATAGCAACCTAGTTAATTCCATACACATACACTACTTGGTATTCAAACATAAAGCTTGATAATTACCATGAAATAAGTTATTAATTTGTACCAATTTTCCAGGGGTTCCTTATATTTATTATTGAAATTATTTTAATTTTTTATAAGGACATATACTCTACAAAGCACATTATCTGAATTTAAAATCAACAAAGGTTTTCCAGATCAACATATACCTCAAATGCCACATATAAGCTACCAATTGATACAATAAATAGTTACAAAAATGTAATTTCCTTGATTATGGGGAGTTCAGACGATATTGAGGTCCCATTTTCTACAACGGGGCTGAATCACACACTCCCAAATTCTTTACCACAAGCTACATGTGATCTGGGTAATAGTTTAAGGAACACTGGCCAAGAATAAGAATCTGGTTTCTGCCACTCATTGCCTATGACAAACAATCCTGTGGTCCATGTCAAGTCACAGAGTGTGAGTAACTGCTTCATACAAAGGATGCTCACATATAAAGAATGAGGATGTAGTCTCCTTTTTCATGGTGCAATAAATGTTCTTACTTAAAAACTTATTTTTAATATTCAATTCTCATCCACTTGCTTGCAGGCTCTTTTGACATACAAATAAAGGTGATTCTGTCTCTGCCTCTAAGAAGCTCATTCCAATGATAGCCTCTAACCTTTATATCTAATAAGCTATAAAATATAATGGATGTGTTTTGTTTCTAACTCCATTTATACAGGAATAATAATACACTTTTTCCAAAATATATAAAGAATTCAAATAACTTATCAGAAAAAAGACAAACAATCCAATTGAAAAATGGGTGAAGGACCTAAAGAGATATTTCTCTACAGAAGACATACAGGTGGCCAAGAACATATGAAAAATTGCTCAAGGTTACCAATCGTTAAAGAGAGGAAAACTAAAATGACAGTTATCATCTCATACCTGTCAGAATGGCTACTATCAATAAATCAACAAATGATAAGTGCTGGACAGGATGTGGATAAAGGGGAACCCTAATACACTGCTGGCTGGGAATGCAGACTGGTGTGGCCACTATGGAAAACAGTATGGAGTTTCTTGAAAATATTAAACATGGAACTGCCATTTGACCCAGTGATCCAACTTCTAGGAATATATCCTAAGAAATCAGAAACACCAATCAGAAAGGACATATGCACCCTTATGTTAATAGCAATGGTATTTACAATAGCTAAGATATGGAAACAGCCCAAGGGCCCATCAATAGATGAGTGGATAAAAAATATGTGATACATTTATATAATGGAATACTATGCAGCTGTAAAAAAGAAGGATAGAATGCACTAGTTAGTACTCAACTAGCCTACCATGTAATGACAAATGGTTTGGAAGGATTTTAATAAAATATAACTGATAAAAGCACATTACAAAAAAAGGATAATATTTATTTAATTTGTTATTTAGTCATTTGTATTTTAGAAAAGAAGATGGTTAAGTCCAGTTTCTATTTTTTAATCAATTGTCTAGTATTTACCAGACAGGATATTATAGTATTTAGTGTTGCTGGTAGAAATATAATTAAACTTCCTTACTTTGGGGCAATTTACTTGGAAAACTAAGGTAACATTAAATACAGCTATTAATCACTGCTCTCTTGTGCTCTTTTGTGTGTGTGTGTGTGGTTTAAAGGGTAAACAATGCTCACACATATCACATTGAAACATGACGTTTTAATGACTAATCTTCAAAAGCAGATGGTTAGTAAATTAATGTTATACATGGCCAAAAATCCATTGCAGGACTGAGATCAAAGAAGACCATGTACTTGGAAAGGTTTTAAGTCCCCAAAGAAAAGGCCAGTTCAACTATTTACTTATGAACTGGTCCATTCAAAGGGTAAGATGCAAAGCACTCTTCAGTAGATGAAACTGATTGTGTCCTCTGTGCATTCCCAAAGGCTCTGAACTCTGTGTTGGCTTCAAAAGACACAGAAGGCGATGTGAAGATGCTTCCCAGCACCTTCTCCATTGCCTGACAAGGACAGTTATTTCTCTCCAAAGGAAGTCCCTGGGGAAAAGACTCACTTTTTATTCATTAATAATCCAGCCTATTTGGATTATTGCAATCCCTACTAGCTGCTAGCTTTTCTCTGTGGTGGGTAAGGCACCCAGTCAGGTCAGGGCTCGGTGTCCACTCCTCAGAAACCTTCACACCTGCCTGATGAGGCGGATGGGCAGGGAAGCCCTGGAGAGAGTGCATCTGACTCCAGTCCTCACAGAGAAGCTGGTGCCTTATCCCAGCAGGATATGGGTGGCTCCTACACTAGCTTTGAGCAGGCTCTAGCCTCCTGGACCCTGGGGAAGGCACCCAAGCGCCCACAGAACTGGGAGCCCAGCAGGGCGAGGTCTGGTGGATGAGGTTTAGGTGGTCTGGAGCAGACTACTCATGGAGAGCCAGCAGGTGCCAAACATCTGTTATCCAAAGCTGGAGGTCCCATGTGCTAGGAAGTCATGACAGGATTGGCCAGTAGTTGAGGCCTGGACCCTTGTTAGATTGCTCTCTTCCCAGGAGCTGGACTTGCACGTGCACCTTTCTCCGTTGACATTTCCATGGAGACATCAGAATCTCCTGGTGGTAATTCAGTGCATGCTAGAGTCCCAGAGGAGTAGGAAGCAAAGGAGAAGCTCTCCCAGCTTCTACTCTATTCGCTGTTCAACTGGCTCTAGGTGGGCAATTTGGTTTCTAAATTTCATCTGTTAATACGCCGCTGCCGCCACCATGCCCTGCCCGGTGGCCTTTTATCTGTCCGCCCTAATGACAGCCCGCCTGCCAGGGATCACCCTGAGGCTAGTGCACCTGTAGTGGGCCCTACTCACAGGCTGTTCCACCAGAATCATGCACCTGCAGCGTCTGACTTTTACATACTATCCAGAAGGCCCTGCTCTCTCCCTCAAACTACACGCTTCCCTCTGGGGATCCTCCCCGTGGTCAGCTGGAAGGACCCTCCAAAGAAGCCCGTGCTGTCTGCTCACAATTCCAGGCTGTTTGGGCCCTCCAGAGTGGTCTATATCCCTCCTCTAAGTCATAGATTTTCTTTCCCGTTTTTACTACCTGAGCAGGGAGTCAAGACTGTGAAGCTGAAATCATTGAGTACCATCCCACTTCCTTGTCCAAAGGAGATAGAGATGAAGGTCCAAGAAGAATCCCTAAAAGGGATGGCAAAGAACGAAGCCCGTCAAGCACAGAACAATGGACAGAATGACTAGAACAGCCCCTGTAACAGTGGGGATCCAGCCCTTATATCCAGTTCCCTCAAGACCAAGGGAGTCCTCCCTTCCTGCAACGGCAGTCCTGGGCCTCTGGACCTCAGTCCCAAGCACCTACAAGACAGCTTGAGAGGGAATGCCCAGATGTCTCCCAGGTTCTCCTCCTCCAAAAGCTAGGTGGTCACCAGCTCACGCAGCCATGTCCTGCCTCGTCTGTCTGACCCCATCCCATGCTGCTCCCTGCTGGGAGAGATCCACAGAGGAAGTGCTGCGTGACCATCCGCCCAGCGTTCCAGGGTCACTAACTTTGGGTAAGGAGATGGATACTGAAAAGCCATCAGGGAGCAATCCTCCATTGGTTTCTGCTGGCAGGAAGGCCCGCAAAAGAAAAATGTCCATGCCACTTCACCTACCACTGCCACCACTGCTGTGGGATCGAGGTGAGCTGCCCCACTTCCTAAGCTGTCTTGCAGGCGATGAAAATCTGGGCACAGCCACTGAGGTTGGAGGACTGCACAGAGGTCATGGCTGACTGCAGTGCCACTCAGTGGGCCCCTTCCTTCTCTCCTCCTGGCTCAGTGATTGCATGCACCCTGCCCCTGGCCACTCAAATTGGGCAGGTCCCTGCTCCTGTTACAGCCAGGATATCTGAAGACTTGACCTCTCAGCCTGATGATGACATTTAAATGGACACTACTCCCCCTTGCTATGCTGCCACAGTCGTAACCTACCTTGACTCCAGTATGAGATTCCTGCCAGTTTACCAAATCCAATACACTGTGGAGCACAGGGGCCATGCAGTCCCTCCATCAGCCCACCTGCATTGAAGGACTGCTGCCCTACCTCACACCATCCCATTGGCCCCCAAACCACACCTCAGCTCACCTTAGGAACTCCTGATTGTGCCATAAGGGAACCTCTCTCCTCAGCACTCCTGTTAGTACTGGACTACCAATAATGGTGGTTGGTGTTGCCACCAAGATGCCTAACACTGGGAATAGTAGCTCACTGTTTGCCAGTACATCTGCAGGCCCACTTGTGGTTATGGATCCTGCAGCTCTCATGGATGGTGGGAGCTATGAGGTCAGTATGTCCACCCCAGACCGCACTCATTCACAGGCATCCAGAGCATCAACTGTAGAGATGGACTTAATAAAGCATGCAACACTGCTTCTATAGCTCACCTTAGCTGTATAACCAGGGATCCATCTGGCTGCAGCATGGCTGCTGCAGGAGGAGGAGCATACGTCACCCGATGCTTGGACACACTGCTGGCTGGACCTTAAACCCTATCCATAACACAGGTGGAGTGGCAGAGTATAACACCTTTCCAATGAAGGGAAGCACTACTGTTCACACTTGCCATCAGTGCACTTGAGGCCCACCTGGACATAGTAAACCTCCTACACTCGCAAAAGCCACCACCATGGAGAATAAAGTCATGGCAAGAGACATGTCTGTTTCCACCTTTTATCACCCACTGGGGGCTCCCCTGGCTACATTACATCCATTACCCATGCAAGTCCCAGTACCATCCCTGAGTTTAGACACAGTTATAGTTGCGCTTTCCTTCCATCATGGGAGGGATGTTGTACCCTCCAATGGCATCATCTGCATACACCTGTGCAATATGCAGATGATGCTATGGGAGGGTACAACATCCCTCCCATGATGGAAGGACCTGTTTTTCCTACTTTCTATCAGTACAACTGGGGTCCACCTGGCCAAAACACAGGGAAAATGTCTCACCTGTGATGAGCGGCCACTGTGTCACCACATGCCATCAGATCACATGCAGCCCAACTATACAGACCATAGGTATAGTGACGGGGGACAGCACTACACCTGCAATAACTAGATAGGCTTATGAACCCCCATTCATGCAGAGTTGGGCCTCCCCTGACCAAAACAGTAGTGTTGGGAGGTGGGTAGCCCGAGATGTTGTTATAGAGAAATGTCTACTCTTGGTCAAAACACCTGCTTTCATCCCCCAAGTTAGGGTACCCCTCTAACTTTGGAGGAACCACATTTGTGTTTGGAGGCCCCACTCAGAGCAACTGTGCCTGTGCTCTGGGCCTGGCAAACTATAGGTTTGCATTTGGGGCACCTGCCCAGAGATTCATACAAGCCACCAACCAATTCCATCACAAATCTCAGCAAATTAGGAGCAGATCTTCCTCTGCAAACTGTGTGTAACCATAAATGGACTTTGCTCCACTGGGAAGAGGCTTAGACCCCCTTAAGGGAAACTTAATCTGCTGATGGTCCTACATCAAGTCAGAAGACCACACCTCAGGGGCTGTGTGTTTGGGAGGGGGCATTTGATGTTGAGTAGCAAAATTTTTAGAAGTCCTATCACTCATAGAAAGATATAATATGATATCTGTGTCTCAGACTTCAACTCTGAATCTCTGGTCTTTCTACCAAAAACAGGAAACAAAGCCAAGAGTTACACCCCATATCAGTAATAAGTGTATGGACAGCAAGCCTTGGGGGCTGACGTGGTGGTGGTGTTACTGTCAGGAAACCAGGATTACCCATTGTGCCATTGCTTCCTTAGCTAGGAGCCTGGCTCCTCAGTTATGGGAGGAGAAGAAAGTTGGTGCCCACAGGGGAGTTCACAGTGACCCTATGGCACTTCCAGAGCTATTTCACAGCAAGAGTTTTTGTCCCTCAAACCAAGGAGTAACCTTCAGGGCTTTTTGGCTCGGTATTTACTATATCATCCGTGATGGCCATCCTGCAGGAAGGAAAAGTAAAGTAATCCCACTGTGCTTCTCATCATTCTGCAAGAAGTTTGTCCGCCTTTCATTGAGGTTGGTTAACAGCAAATACTACAGAAGAGTCCTGCACTTCCTCAGCCTGCATTGCCTTCGATCTGAAGCCTGGTTCTTCAAACACAGGGAACTCATTTGTAATCACTGATCTCCCCTTAGGACTGCAGCTCCCTGTCCCCTCTGCTCAGCCACCAGGATATTGAATTTGCAAACACACACACACACACACACACACACCAGCCAAGCCCTGGGTGCTTTCCATCAGTCCTAAATGTCTGTTATTTCACAACTAATGATCCTGCTTCCAGTTTTCCTGCAAAAAAAATTAAGTTGCTTATGTATTACAGAACAGCAGTTTTTATTTATTTATTTTTTAAATATATTTTATTGATTTTTTACAGGAAGAGAGAGGGATAGAGAGCCAGAAACATCGATGAGAGAGAAACATCGATCAGCTGCCTCCTGCACAACCCTACTGGGGACATGCCCGCAACCGAGGCACATGCCCTTGACCGGAATCGAACCTGGGACCCTTGAGTCCGCAGGCCGACGCTCTATCCACTCAGCCAAACCGGTTTCGGCGGAACAGCAGTTTTTATTTTGCTACCAATTGATACAATAAATAGTTACAAAAATGTAATTTCCTTGATTATGGGGAGTTCAGACGATATTGAGGTCCCATTTTCTACAACGGGGCTGAATCACACACTCCCAAATTCTTTACCACAAGCTACATGTGATCTGGGTAATAGTTTAAGGAACACTGGCCAAGAATAAGAATCTGGTTTCTGCCACTCATTGCCTATGACAAACAATCCTGTGGTCCATGTCAAGTCACAGAGTGTGAGTAACTGCTTCATACAAAGGATGCTCACATATAAAGAATGAGGATGTAGTCTCCTTTTTCATGGTGCAATAAATGTTCTTACTTAAAAACTTATTTTTAATATTCAATTCTCATCCACTTGCTTGCAGGCTCTTTTGACATACAAATAAAGGTGATTCTGTCTCTGCCTCTAAGAAGCTCATTCCAATGATAGCCTCTAACCTTTATATCTAATAAGCTATAAAATATAATGGATGTGTTTTGTTTCTAACTCCATTTATACAGGAATAATAATACACTTTTTCCAAAATATATAAAGAATTCAAATAACTTATCAGAAAAAAGACAAACAATCCAATTGAAAAATGGGTGAAGGACCTAAAGAGATATTTCTCTACAGAAGACATACAGGTGGCCAAGAACATATGAAAAATTGCTCAAGGTTACCAATCGTTAAAGAGAGGAAAACTAAAATGACAGTTATCATCTCATACCTGTCAGAATGGCTACTATCAATAAATCAACAAATGATAAGTGCTGGACAGGATGTGGATAAAGGGGAACCCTAATACACTGCTGGCTGGGAATGCAGACTGGTGTGGCCACTATGGAAAACAGTATGGAGTTTCTTGAAAATATTAAACATGGAACTGCCATTTGACCCAGTGATCCAACTTCTAGGAATATATCCTAAGAAATCAGAAACACCAATCAGAAAGGACATATGCACCCTTATGTTAATAGCAATGGTATTTACAATAGCTAAGATATGGAAACAGCCCAAGGGCCCATCAATAGATGAGTGGATAAAAAATATGTGATACATTTATATAATGGAATACTATGCAGCTGTAAAAAAGAAGGATAGAATGCACTAGTTAGTACTCAACTAGCCTACCATGTAATGACAAATGGTTTGGAAGGATTTTAATAAAATATAACTGATAAAAGCACATTACAAAAAAAGGATAATATTTATTTAATTTGTTATTTAGTCATTTGTATTTTAGAAAAGAAGATGGTTAAGTCCAGTTTCTATTTTTTAATCAATTGTCTAGTATTTACCAGACAGGATATTATAGTATTTAGTGTTGCTGGTAGAAATATAATTAAACTTCCTTACTTTGGGGCAATTTACTTGGAAAACTAAGGTAACATTAAATACAGCTATTAATCACTGCTCTCTTGTGCTCTTTTGTGTGTGTGTGTGTGGTTAAAGGGTAAACAATGCTCACACATATCACATTGAAACATGACGTTTTAATGACTAATCTTCAAAAGCAGATGGTTAGTAAATTAATGTTATACATGGCCAAAAATCCATTGCAGGACTGAGATCAAAGAAGACCATGTACTTGGAAAGGTTTTAAGTCCCCAAAGAAAAGGCCAGTTCAACTATTTACTTATGAACTGGTCCATTCAAAGGGTAAGATGCAAAGCACTCTTCAGTAGATGAAACTGATTGTGTCCTCTGTGCATTCCCAAAGGCTCTGAACTCTGTGTTGGCTTCAAAAGACACAGAAGGCGATGTGAAGATGCTTCCCAGCACCTTCTCCATTGCCTGACAAGGACAGTTATTTCTCTCCAAAGGAAGTCCCTGGGGAAAAGACTCACTTTTTATTCATTAATAATCCAGCCTATTTGGATTATTGCAATCCCTACTAGCTGCTAGCTTTTCTCTGTGGTGGGTAAGGCACCCAGTCAGGTCAGGGCTCGGTGTCCACTCCTCAGAAACCTTCACACCTGCCTGATGAGGCGGGTGGGCAGGGAAGCCCTGGAGAGAGTGCATCTGACTCCAGTCCTCACAGAGAAGCTGGTGCCTTATCCCAGCAGGATATGGGTGGCTCCTACACTAGCTTTGAGCAGGCTCTAGCCTCCTGGACCCTGGGGAAGGCACCCAAGCGCCCACAGAACTGGGAGCCCAGCAGGGCGAGGTCTGGTGGATGAGGTTTAGGTGGTCTGGAGCAGACTACTCATGGAGAGCCAGCAGGTGCCAAACATCTGTTATCCAAAGCTGGAGGTCCCATGTGCTAGGAAGTCATGACAGGATTGGCCAGTAGTTGAGGCCTGGACCCTTGTTAGATTGCTCTCTTCCCAGGAGCTGGACTTGCACGTGCACCTTTCTCCGTTGACATTTCCATGGAGACATCAGAATCTCCTGGTGGTAATTCAGTGCATGCTAGAGTCCCAGAGGAGTAGGAAGCAAAGGAGAAGCTCTCCCAGCTTCTACTCTATTCGCTGTTCAACTGGCTCTAGGTGGGCAATTTGGTTTCTAAATTTCATCTGTTAATACGCCGCTGCCGCCACCATGCCCTGCCCGGTGGCCTTTTATCTGTCCGCCCTAATGACAGCCCGCCTGCCAGGGATCACCCTGAGGCTAGTGCACCTGTAGTGGGCCCTACTCACAGGCTGTTCCACCAGAATCATGCACCTGCAGCGTCTGACTTTTACATACTATCCAGAAGGCCCTGCTCTCTCCCTCAAACTACACGCTTCCCTCTGGGGATCCTCCCCGTGGTCAGCTGGAAGGACCCTCCAAAGAAGCCCGTGCTGTCTGCTCACAATTCCAGGCTGTTTGGGCCCTCCAGAGTGGTCTATATCCCTCCTCTAAGTCATAGATTTTCTTTCCCGTTTTTACTACCTGAGCAGGGAGTCAAGACTGTGAAGCTGAAATCATTGAGTACCATCCCACTTCCTTGTCCAAAGGAGATAGAGATGAAGGTCCAAGAAGAATCCCTAAAAGGGATGGCAAAGAACGAAGCCCGTCAAGCACAGAACAATGGACAGAATGACTAGAACAGCCCCTGTAACAGTGGGGATCCAGCCCTTATATCCAGTTCCCTCAAGACCAAGGGAGTCCTCCCTTCCTGCAACGGCAGTCCTGGGCCTCTGGACCTCAGTCCCAAGCACCTACAAGACAGCTTGAGAGGGAATGCCCAGATGTCTCCCAGGTTCTCCTCCTCCAAAAGCTAGGTGGTCACCAGCTCACGCAGCCATGTCCTGCCTCGTCTGTCTGACCCCATCCCATGCTGCTCCCTGCTGGGAGAGATCCACAGAGGAAGTGCTGCGTGACCATCCGCCCAGCGTTCCAGGGTCACTAACTTTGGGTAAGGAGATGGATACTGAAAAGCCATCAGGGAGCAATCCTCCATTGGTTTCTGCTGGCAGGAAGGCCCGCAAAAGAAAAATGTCCATGCCACTTCACCTACCACTGCCACCACTGCTGTGGGATCGAGGTGAGCTGCCCCACTTCCTAAGCTGTCTTGCAGGCGATGAAAATCTGGGCACAGCCACTGAGGTTGGAGGACTGCACAGAGGTCATGGCTGACTGCAGTGCCACTCAGTGGGCCCCTTCCTTCTCTCCTCCTGGCTCAGTGATTGCATGCACCCTGCCCCTGGCCACTCAAATTGGGCAGGTCCCTGCTCCTGTTACAGCCAGGATATCTGAAGACTTGACCTCTCAGCCTGATGATGACATTTAAATGGACACTACTCCCCCTTGCTATGCTGCCACAGTCGTAACCTACCTTGACTCCAGTATGAGATTCCTGCCAGTTTACCAAATCCAATACACTGTGGAGCACAGGGGCCATGCAGTCCCTCCATCAGCCCACCTGCATTGAAGGACTGCTGCCCTACCTCACACCATCCCATTGGCCCCCAAACCACACCTCAGCTCACCTTAGGAACTCCTGATTGTGCCATAAGGGAACCTCTCTCCTCAGCACTCCTGTTAGTACTGGACTACCAATAATGGTGGTTGGTGTTGCCACCAAGATGCCTAACACTGGGAATAGTAGCTCACTGTTTGCCAGTACATCTGCAGGCCCACTTGTGGTTATGGATCCTGCAGCTCTCATGGATGGTGGGAGCTATGAGGTCAGTATGTCCACCCCAGACCGCACTCATTCACAGGCATCCAGAGCATCAACTGTAGAGATGGACTTAATAAAGCATGCAACACTGCTTCTATAGCTCACCTTAGCTGTATAACCAGGGATCCATCTGGCTGCAGCATGGCTGCTGCAGGAGGAGGAGCATACGTCACCCGATGCTTGGACACACTGCTGGCTGGACCTTAAACCCTATCCATAACACAGGTGGAGTGGCAGAGTATAACACCTTTCCAATGAAGGGAAGCACTACTGTTCACACTTGCCATCAGTGCACTTGAGGCCCACCTGGACATAGTAAACCTCCTACACTCGCAAAAGCCACCACCATGGAGAATAAAGTCATGGCAAGAGACATGTCTGTTTCCACCTTTTATCACCCACTGGGGGCTCCCCTGGCTACATTACATCCATTACCCATGCAAGTCCCAGTACCATCCCTGAGTTTAGACACAGTTATAGTTGCGCTTTCCTTCCATCATGGGAGGGATGTTGTACCCTCCAATGGCATCATCTGCATACACCTGTGCAATATGCAGATGATGCTATGGGAGGGTACAACATCCCTCCCATGATGGAAGGACCTGTTTTTCCTACTTTCTATCAGTACAACTGGGGTCCACCTGGCCAAAACACAGGGAAAATGTCTCACCTGTGATGAGCGGCCACTGTGTCACCACATGCCATCAGATCACATGCAGCCCAACTATACAGACCATAGGTATAGTGACGGGGGACAGCACTACACCTGCAATAACTAGATAGGCTTATGAACCCCCATTCATGCAGAGTTGGGCCTCCCCTGACCAAAACAGTAGTGTTGGGAGGTGGGTAGCCCGAGATGTTGTTATAGAGAAATGTCTACTCTTGGTCAAAACACCTGCTTTCATCCCCCAAGTTAGGGTACCCCTCTAACTTTGGAGGAACCACATTTGTGTTTGGAGGCCCCACTCAGAGCAACTGTGCCTGTGCTCTGGGCCTGGCAAACTATAGGTTTGCATTTGGGGCACCTGCCCAGAGATTCATACAAGCCACCAACCAATTCCATCACAAATCTCAGCAAATTAGGAGCAGATCTTCCTCTGCAAACTGTGTGTAACCATAAATGGACTTTGCTCCACTGGGAAGAGGCTTAGACCCCCTTAAGGGAAACTTAATCTGCTGATGGTCCTACATCAAGTCAGAAGACCACACCTCAGGGGCTGTGTGTTTGGGAGGGGGCATTTGATGTTGAGTAGCAAAATTTTTAGAAGTCCTATCACTCATAGAAAGATATAATATGATATCTGTGTCTCAGACTTCAACTCTGAATCTCTGGTCTTTCTACCAAAAACAGGAAACAAAGCCAAGAGTTACACCCCATATCAGTAATAAGTGTATGGGACAGCAAGCCTTGGGGGCTGACGTGGTGGTGGTGTTTACTGTCAGGAAACCAGGATTACCCATTGTGCCATTGCTTCCTTAGCTAGGAGCCTGGCTCCTCAGTTATGGGAGGAGAAGAAAGTTGGTGCCCACAGGGGAGTTCACAGTGACCCTATGGCACTTCCAGAGCTATTTCACAGCAAGAGTTTTTGTCCCTCAAACCAAGGAGTAACCTTCAGGGCTTTTTGGCTCGGTATTTACTATATCATCCGTGATGGCCAGCCTGCAGGAAGGAAAAGTAAAGTAATCCCACTGTGCTTCTCATCATTCTGCAAGAAGTTTGTCCGCCTTTCATTGAGGTTGGTTAACAGCAAATACTACAGAAGAGTCCTGCACTTCCTCAGCCTGCATTGCCTTCGATCTGAAGCCTGGTTCTTCAAACACAGGGAACTCATTTGTAATCACTGATCTCCCCTTAGGACTGCAGCTCCCTGTCCCCTCTGCTCAGCCACCAGGATATTGAATTTGCAAACACACACACACACACACACACACACACCAGCCAAGCCCTGGGTGCTTTCCATCAGTCCTAAATGTCTGTTATTTCACAACTAATGATCCTGCTTCCAGTTTTCCTGCAAAAAAAATTAAGTTGCTTATGTATTACAGAACAGCAGTTTTTATTTATTTTTTTAAAATATATTTTATTGATTTTTTACAGAGAGGAAGAGAGAGGGATAGAGAGCCAGAAACATCGATGAGAGAGAAACATCGATCAGCTGCCTCCTGCACAACCCCACTGGGGACATGCCCGCAACCGAGGCACATGCCCTTGACCGGAATCGAACCTGGGACCCTTGAGTCCGCAGGCCGATGCTCTATCCACTCAGCCAAACCGGTTTCGGCGGAACAGCAGTTTTTATTTTTGCTTTTTTTATTCATTTGGATTTTTACAACTTGAAAATTCCTAAAATCTTAAACAAGAACATTGAAATAAGCTTATGATCTCTCTTTATACTGAACTTCAGTGAATAATTTTCTTAAATACCATAAACATTAAGAAACATTTATGCTAGCAATTTTCTAAATAAACTAGAGGCCCAGTGCATGAAATTCATGCATGGTGGAGGGGGGGTGTCCCCTCAGCCCAGCCTGGACCCTCTCTAATCCGGGACCCCTGGCTCCTAACTGCTCACCTGCCTGCCTGCCTGATCATCCCTAACTGCCGACCCACCGCCAGCCTGATCACCCCTAATTGCCTCTGCCTGCCCCCTCACTAACCCCCCTGCCAGCCTGGTTGCCCCACGCAGCCTGCTGGTCAGTCAACCCTTGCTAACCCCCCTGCCGGCCTTGTCACCCACACAGCCTGCTGTTCAGTTGTTACTGTGAGGGTGTTGTGACCAATTTGCATATTACCCTTTTATTAGTATAGATTAGTAACTACATTCCCTGCTGTTGGATATCTATATATATATATAAAAGCCTAAGTGACCATCGCAACCGAATGGATGACTGAACAGGCTGCATGGGGCAACTAAATTGGCAGGGGGGTTAGTGCGGTGCGACCAAACGACTGAGCATCAGGCTTCATGGGGTGACCAGGCCGGCAGGGTGGTTAGTGAGGGGCGACCAAACGACCAAGCAGCAGGCTGTGTGGGGTGACCAGGCTGGCAGGGGGGGGGGGCAGTTGGGGGCGACCAGGCCAGTGAGGGAGGGCAGTTGGGGCAACTAGGCCAGCAGGGGGTGCAGTTGGGGGAGATCAGGCCAGCAGGGGTGGCAGTTAGGGGTGATCAGGCAGGCAGGTGAGCAGTTAGGAGCCAGTGGTCCCAGATTGTGAGAGGGATGTCCGACTGCCGGTTTAGGCCAGATCCCCAGGACATCCCCCGAGGGGTCCTGGATTGGAGAGGGTGCAGACTGGGCTGAGGGGACCGCCCCCCCCCCCATGCACGAATTTCATGCACTGGGCCTCTAGTATCATATAGGCTTGTAAAGATTTTCTACTGTCCTGATGCTATCCCATCAGAGCTGATATGAAAGGAAAATGCAGTCTTGACTAAACAGCTTCTAGTTCTGAAATTGTTTTTCATTGATTTGGTTTCAGAGCAGCTTTAACAGCAGCCATTATCTACATTTGCCAACTGCTTTGCTCTTTCTAGCTCCAAAGCACAAATAGGCAAAAGATTAATATTTCATTATTAAAAATAAATAAGATACATTATGCTTCTTCAGTCTATGTTTCATTCTTGTGCACAATTTTAACATGTTATTAGTTTACCACCGTGGTTTTCTACTATGATGATTTGAAATAACCTCATTTCTAGCATCCTTCGCAAAAAGAACCTCAGTAGACTTTTTTAATAGTTTTTTTACAAAAAAATACTTTTTATGGAATTTTTCTATTTTACAAGCTTTTCAAAAAAATTTTATTTTCCTCTTCTGCCTCTTTTATTTTGTCTTTTAATCACAAAAATTAAAGAGGCTTCTTGAACCTGTGCTTAACACCATGCTCTAGTAGGTGTTTGAAACTAGGTGCACACTCAGTGTAATTATTTAATTTGCTTCAAAAAATAATCTTATTATGCAGGATCATTGTGCTATAAAATGTCAGAAAACATTTAGGTTGAATATCATGTCTTTTTTTATACCTTTCAGCAGAAGTTTAATAGGGACTATTTAGCAAATTTATCATATAGCAATCAGTGAAATGTGACCTACAGTTGAACTTAGAAATGTTTCCTTCCTTCCTTCCTTCCTTCCTTCCTTCCTTCCTTCCTTCCTTCCTTCCTCCCTTCCTTTTTCAATTACCATTTCATATTAGATCCCTGTGAGCTTAAACTCATAAAACAAAAGACATTATCATCTTTTATATCTCTGATTCAATCGTTCAATAAATGTTTATTTAACACCTGCTATGTGCCAGGCCTTTTTTTCTCAAGTTCTAGGGTATTGAAACAAATAAATAGAATTAACATCTTAGGAGAACAAAAATAAATTAAAGAGAGGGAATTGAGAATGACCAAAGGAGGGAAGTGTATTTTGTACAGAATGTCCAGGGAAAGCCTCTCTAAGGAGATGCGTTTGAGCAGGGACCTCACTGAAGCGAGTGGGAGAGAGAGAGAGCTTTGCAGATATCTGAGGCACAGCATTTCAAAAAGTGCTCCTGGAAGAGGTGGCAGCAAGCGCCAAGTCTGAGGCCTCTTCCCATGCTCAAGGGACAGGAAGCCAGAGTGGCTAGTGTAGAGTGATGACCCCAGAGTGGTAGGAAATGAGATCAAAGAAGATGTAAGTGGTCATATCATATAGTACCTGTCAGCCATGGTAAGGTGTTTATTTATATTTTAGTCTAAGTGAAAGGAAAAGTTATTGGAGAGATCTGGGCCAAGGAGTGACACAGGATCTGAAGGAACTCTTACCATTTGCAACAACATGGATGGAACTGGAGAGCATTATGCTAAATGAAATAAGCCAGTCAGAGAAAGATAAATATTACATGATCTCACTCATTTGTGGAATATAACGAACAATATAAACTGATGAACAAAGATAGAACCAGAGTCATAGAAGCATTGAACAGACTGTCCAACCTATGAGGGAAGGCGGGGGGTGAAGGGGTAAGAGATCAACCAAAGGACTTGTATGCATGCATATGAGCATAACCAATGGACACAGGTTGGGGGTGGGAGGGGGGAGGTGAGGGCATGTGCTGGGGTGTGGGGGAGGGTGAGGAGAGGTCAAGGGGGGAAAAAGGAGACATACGTAATACTTTAAACAATAAATAATTTAAATTAAAAGAAAAATATTTCCTGTATGGATGAATAAAATAATGAATGAATGAATAAAGAGTTAGAAAAAGAAAAAAAATATTTAACCTACTGTGTGTATTAGTTTTGTCATGCTGCTTAACAAATTACTTCAAATGTAGTGTCTTAAAAACATGTATTTGTTATCTCACAGTTGCCATAAGTCCAGAGTTGGACAGGAGGGACCCTTTAGCAGGATTCTCTGCTCAGCATCTCCTAAGTCTAAAATCAAGATGCCATTTGCATTGCAGGGTTCTGTTCCAAGCTTATGCAGATATTGGAAGAATTAACTTCCTTGTGGTTGCAAGATTGAGGTCCAGGTCCCTAATTTTTGTGTATTTGTTTTTGTCATCATAATCATTTTTGTACTGTAATAAAAATCATAACATAAAATTTACCATCTTAACCACTTGTTAAGTGCAAAGCTTAGTAGTGTTGTGTATGCTCACATTGTTGTGAAACATCTTTAAAACATTTAAACCTGAAGATCTGAAACTCTGTTCCCATTAGACAATTTCCCTTTTCTCCCTTCTCCCATCTCCTGCTAACCACCAACCTGTGTTGTTTCAGTGAGTTTGACAACAGTATATACCGCATGTAACTGGAATCCTACACTATTTGCCTTTTTGTAACTGGCTTATTGTTTGTTTGTTTTTGCTGGCAGTCAGCCTGGAACCACTCTTCCTTCTTAGCTATGTAGAGTGTTTGAATTTTGGGGGCCATTTCAGAATCCTTCCTACAACGTAAGTGAAAGAACAGAATTGTGGAAGGGACAGGAGGAGAAACTGGAGACCAGGTAGAAGGCACTGGAAATGTCTAAGCCATTGCTTCCCAAAATTTAAAGTGTGTATGAATCTCCTGGGGATTGTATTGAAATTCGACTCTAACTTAGTAAGGCTATAACCTGCCTTTCCTAACAATCTCCTAGGGGACCACAGTGCTGCTTGTGTAAAATCGAGACACAGGCTAATAAGGACAGCAGGCTGGGCTAGGTGGTCGCAGTGGAGATAAAATGGTGTGATCAGAGGTGTGATCAGAGGTGTGATCAGAGGTGTGATCAGAGGTATGATCTGAAGGCACACCCAAAGGGCTTACTGAAGAGGAAAGAGACGCATCAGGATGACTTCCAAATTTAAGGGACAACAAAGATTATAGGAGGAGCTGTTTTCAGGGCAGAAACCAAGTATTCAGTTTGGATAAACCAAACTGGAATCAAAATAGAGATGATCACTAAATTCTTTGGGAAATAGCATGTTTATAAGTCATATGCACTGTTACTACAGAGTTAAATGTTAATGTTTCTGTGAGCCACAACTATGAGAATCTTCCTAAGAGTTTTGGAATTTATTTTACTGTATTAAATACGTAAGTGATACAGAGGGCCTTCCTGATTCATGCTGCATTTTCTCTCTCTGTTTCTCTTGCGTTGACATTAATAAAACGGGCCGTGTTTCCTGTCCTCATGCCAGTGTTCTTTACAGTGAAAGTAACATAGCGTTACTCAAATCATTAGAGCTGTCCCTAGAAGTTGACATGTGCATCACTGTGTGTATTTAAAGCCTATGATACTCAAGTGCTCTCTAGAAATAGAGTTAGACTTCTGTTTAGCACCTGTCTATTTTGGTAGATACCTCACTAGGAGATGAATGACCTAATTTTCCCTGGCAATATAGGCAGTTTCATGAGATGACTGATTATTGTTTCTTTCCTGGGCTAAATTATGCAAAGTTATTTTGCCACATTATGAAAGCATGCAAGTCCCTCTTCACTGATTGCTTTATCACAAGAAGTAAATGACATACACTGGGGTGGTATGGAGTGTGTGTTTATTTATAATATCCCTCAACATCAATCACATAAAATCTTGGCTTACCCAACTCGTTTTATGGAAGAGAAGCATTGTACAGGACGGAAGATGGAAACTGTGCTGCCACGCTGCTCTTTCATGTGACGTTGCAGAAATGCTAGTTTAGTCAGAGGAAAGTTTGGACTTGGACTCACAACATTTCATGTATTTTAATAGACCTTTAAGTAAAATGTAGCTGTTCTTAGCTCTGCTTGGGTGCTAGCTACATAATATACAGTGAGATAAGGTTATGAGAAATGGTTCATGGTTTCAGGTAGGAGTGCATTGAAGGCAGCACAGGACACTGTTGGTTTAGAGGACTGTTCATTCTGTGGAACAGATGAGCATTCACTTCACATTAAGCCAAAAACTTTAGAGAAAGCTCTGTTTTATTTTGCTTAACATCAGATTATAAAACCTGGCAGGCTTTATGACCAGAAAAAAAAATGGAGGAAAGAGGATAAAGATATTTCAAGGATGTGCTGGTGGTTATTTTTTATAAATAAAACTTTGAGCAGATAAAAATTAAACCACATCATTAAATGGCAGGGATGAGAGTATATCTGAAGGAGGCTACCCCATAGAGCAGTGATGGGCAACCTTTTGAGCTTGGTGTGTCAAACTTCGCCAAAAAACTGAGCATAACTCGGGTAGTGTGTCACTTTGAGGAAAACATTATTTCGCAAATGTTTCATCCTCGGCATGCGGCCGCCTCAGCAGCCGTGTGTCATCAGAAATGGCTACGCGTGTCAGTGCTGACACGCGTGTCATAGGTTCGCCATCATTGCCATAGAGAGTGCTAAGGAATTCCTTACTATTGTTAGGACACTTTTCAATCTGGAACACTGGGCTAGGCCTCACTGCCTTATAATACAACTAGTGGCCCAGTGCACTAAATTCGTGCACGGAGGAGGGGTTCCCTCAGCCCAGTGTGCACCCTCTCCAATCGGGGACCCCTTCGGACATCCCTCTTGCAATCTGGGATCACTGGCTCCTAACCACTCATCAGCCTGCCTGCCTGATCACCCCTAACTGCCTCTGCCTGCCTTCCTGGTTGCCCCTAACCACCTCTGCCTGTCTTGATCACCCCTAACAACCTCTGCCTGCCTGCCTGATCGCCCCTAACCACCTCTGCCTGTCTTGATCACCCCTAACAACCTCTGCCTGCCTGCCTGATCGCCTCTAACTGCCCCCTACTGGCCTGATTGCCCCTAACTGCCTCTGCCTCGCTCCACACCCGGGACCCGGGCTTCCCTCCCTCTGGCCAACCACAGGCACCCAGGACCCAGGCCGGCTTCACCCAGGCCAGCCACAGCCACAGGGGACTGTGGGCGGGCAGCTTCACCCAGGCTGCAGCTGCAGGCACCCGGGACCACAGGGCATGTGGCTTGTCCCTCTCCTGGGCCGCAGGCGCAGGCACAGCTGCTGGCGCCCAGGACCACGGGCCTGGCAGCTTGTTCCTCTCCTGGGCTGCAGCCCCAGCTGCTGGCACCCAGGACCCTGGAGCGGGTGGCTTGTCCCTCTTTCCAGCTGCAGCCTGGCTGGTTCCTATTCCTCTCTTCTCAGTGTTGAGTGTCTGAGCCCTTATGGTGTGATGGCATGAGGGCGTGATGACTAATTGCATATTAGCTCTTTATTATATAGGATTTTAACTTGTCACAGTCTATCTTCAAGTGGATATTATACCACTTCACATCTTGTATAGAAACTTCACAGTAACAAAATTTCATTTTCCCAGGCAATCTTTGTGCTATTGTTGTCATGTATTTTACTTTCACAGATGTTATAAAATTGACATTACATTATTATTTGTTTAAATAGTTAATTATCTTTAAATATATTTAAGTAATAAGAAACTTCTATTATATTTTTTCCTATGCATTTACTGTCTTTGGTGTTCTCCATTTCTTGGCATAGATCATTATTTGTATCTGGCAAAATTTTATTTCTGCTTGCAGGCCTTCTTTTAACATTTCTTACACTACAAATCTGCTGGTCATAAAAAAATTCAATCTTTTATATATGAAAAATATATTTTAATTATTTTAAAAAATATTTTCACTCAGTCTAGAATTATAAATTGAGAGGATTTTACCCCCTTGTGAGTACTTTAATGATGCTGCTCTACTGTCTTCTCCCTTAAACTGTTTCTGATGAGAAATCTTTTGTAATCCTTATGTTTATTCCTGTGTATAGTGTGTCTCTTTTCTTCTGACTACTTAAAAGATTTTTCTCTTCATCATTGGTGTTGAGCAATGTGATTTTTATGTGTCTTGATATAGCTTTCTTTATGTCCTGTGCTTGCTATTCACTGAGCTTCTTTGATCCGTGGGTTTATATTTTTTACTATATTTTGCTAAATTTGGAAATTTTTGAATCATTCTTTCTTCAGATGATTATATATATATATATATATATATATATATATATATATATATATATATCCATATATATATATGGATATATATCCATATATATATATGGATATATATATAAGTTCTGGTCTCCAGAGGAGGCTGGGGAGGAAGAGGAGTGAACCAAACCCAAACCTTGGGTCAGGACCTTGGCAGGCAATTGAGTACGGGACGGCCAGCAGGGTCATCCCTGCAGTGGCCAGTTCATGACCAGCTGCCTGAGACTGGCTTGTTCCTGGGCTGGAGGGTTTCAGGCATCTGCTCTGTGCTGCCCAGCAGTGCGGTGCCTGTCCAGACTGTGCGTAGCTTACGGGGAAGGCACGGCCTGGGGAGTCGGAGCCTTGATCCCGAGCAGTAACCAGATCCTGGCATTGGGGATGCAGCCAGTTCTCTGCACCCTGAGTCGCCCCATTGTTGCGTCCCCAGAGCAGTCATGGTGCCTTCTTCCATCACGGTCCCCTACGCCAGCGATGGAGGTGTGCTGTCATAGGTTTGGATGAACAGAACATGGAAGACCCCTGGGTGATAGCAGGCACCGGGTGCTGGCTGGGGAGGCGGTCGTGTGGGTTTGCGTGAAGCGCTCACAGTCACAGCTCTGGAAGCCTCTTAGTGTCTCAGAGAGCTCGATGGTGAGGAAATGCAGGTCTCATCCTGAGTTGTGGTTTCCATGGGAAACCTTGCCGTTGGGGGTGTCAGAGGGGTTGGCCGGGAGCGCCTGCGGCAGAGAGACACCCTTCTCCGGTAACCTCTTTGCAGGAGGACTGGTTGCCGGATGCCCGGAACTGCTCAGCGGATCCCCGCTGTTCCACAGAGTTCTCTGAGCAGCCATCCATCTTCCGCGGGAAGAAAGGTGTGTGTTTGTGCACAGTCATGCCCAGTCCTGGGAAAGTGGGGGCACCCCAGCCCCGGACGTGTTCTCCTGCTGGGTTTGCAGAGGTTGGACAATCATTGTCCAGAATTCCTTTGTATAACAAAGAAAGTTAAGTTCCCAGTGAGGCCCCTGGTTAGAAAAGGAGGGGGCTGGGGAGAGGAGGAGGAGCCGAGCTGCCTCTTCCCTGCCCACCGGAAGGCGGGGAGCCGAGGCCTGATCTCCAGCCCCTTCACCTACCCCAAGAGCTGCTTCCAGAGAGACTGTGAAGGCAGGGATCTGCTCCTGTGTCCTGTTGAGTCTGAAAAGCAGGAGGCAGAGCCATGCTCTCACCTGGGCCTCGGGGCAGCGGCCTCCTGGTTCTCAGCGAGACTGTGGCCCTGGGGTCTGACCGCTCCTCAGTGGTTGGAACTGTGTGTAGGAGCGTGGCTCAGGCGCCCCCTGGGAGGCAGATACAGCAGGCAAACCATGGGACCTCGTTGCCTGGGCAATGATGCCAGAGTCCTGCCCCATCCCCGGCTGCTCAGCGCCTGCGCTTTGCAAGCTGCCCACAGGCCTGCCTTCTTTGCTGGGTTAATGTGCATACTCACTCCTGATTGGCTGTGGGCATAGCGGAGATACGGTCAATTTACATGTTTGTCTATTATTAGGTAAGATTAGGCTTGGTATTGATTTGGAAGAGTATGTTGGCTTAAGAAAGCTGTGTTGATCTGTGCACTTGATGTGGTTATTCTGTTACTATAATCATTCAGGGAGCACTGGGGAGTGTGGGAACACAGGTCCTCCTTTGCCAGGAATTGGACCTCCATGAACACTGGGTATTAGATGGAGAAGATATGAGAAGTCATAGGTATATAGGAGAGGCTGTATTGCAGACCAAGTAGCCATTGTTAACAAGGAGCCATCAGACAAAACAGTTCTTCAAAGTAGCTTACAAAGTAGCCACACAAACATAGCAGCCATTATACACACAGCAGCCCTGCTAATACAGTAGCAAACATAGGATCCACTGCTAACAAAGTAGCCTGACCAAGCAGCCCAGCACCAGCTGGTCAACAATACATCTTTACCAATTCAGACAAAAGGGGCTTCTTGCCAAATAGTGACATCTGTATTTGGGTTATAGAAAGCTATGCCTGTGCAGTGCATACAGCACAATCATTGTGTCTTTGCTTTTGCACCTGAGTATGGCAACTTGGCCTTGAATATACAGCATACTCTGGACAGGGCCCCCACACTCAAATTGGCCTTGAACATCCGGCATACTCTGATTAGGGTTCCCACAGGCAGTATCCCCCACTGGCCAAGGTGGCAGGGGGAGATTCTTACATTGAGCATGTCAAAATTTAGAAGGATGAATGGACGGGGCCTAAGTGTTCCAAAATCTGGAAAGATGAATAGATATGACCCTAGCACACCAAAAGCTAGAAAGATAACTGTATAGAGAAAAAAAGGCCTCTCTTCCCTACCCTATAAGAACTCCAGGCTTCAGCAGGAAAGGGTATGGTCTTTGATACAGAAGTACACCATACTCCCAGGTTGTGGCACATGAATAAATCTCTTACCTTTTGCACAGCACCTGCCTCTTGAGTTTGATTTTCCATGCAGCAGACAGCTGAACCTGCATTTTTATTACAGTTCTATAGGACTCTTTCCATAGTGTTCTCATATGAAAATCCAGAATCTAAATCTAGGCATAGTTGCTCTATGAATGGGTTCAAAGTTTTCTTAATTTTTCCTACTGTTGTACATATTTTAATCTAATGGATTTACTGTAATATAAAGTTAAGTTTTTGCATGGTAATTTATGACACTAACTCCTTATCTTTTTTTTTTTGAGGGGGGGGGGGAAGCACTAAATAAAAAAAATTGGAGAATAGATATCCAACATGTAATAGCCTCAAAAAACCACCTGTCAATATTGATGAAGATCTTACACAAGTAAATGTGAATCTGAAGAAACTTACATTTCAGAGTTGGCATAAAACATCTTAAGAAAACACATTCATTTATAACACTGGTTGGAAACACATACAATGTTTACATTTTGTTTGGGAACTTAATATGTTCATTGGACATAGAGTATGTTTAGATTAGTTCTACTTGATTTTCCTTTGAATAATACACTATGAACTGGATAGAAGCTATATGCCAAATAGACCAAATAGAGAATAGAAAATTGGAAGTTTAGAAAATATTTTGAAAATGTGTCCAAAAAATAAAATGACCAAAGTTATAACTATGTTCTCTAATAATCCTATATAATAAAGAGATAATATGCAAAGTGACCCTCATGCCCTCACACAAGATGGCCGCCCCCATGCGGTCAAAGATGGCCACCACAAGATGGCCGGCAGGGGAGGGTAGTTGTGGGCAATCAGGCCTGCAGGGAAGGGCAGTTGGGGGGACCAGGCCTGCAGGGGAGGGCAGTTGGGGGCAACCAGGCCTGCAGGGAAGGGCAGTTGGGGGGGACCAGGCCTGCAGGGGAGGGAAGTTGGGGGCAACTGGGCCAGCAGGAGGGGCAGGTGGGGGCAACTGGGCCAGCATGGGAGGGTAGATGGTGGTTACCAGGCCAGCAGGGGAGGGCAGTTGGGGGCATCGGGCCAGCAGGGGAGCAGTTAGGCACTGATCAGGCTGGCAGGGGAGTGGTTAGGAGGTCATCAGGCTGGCAGGCAGGCAAGGAGTTGGGAGCCAGCAGTCCCGGATTGTGAGAGAGATGTCAGACTGCCCACAGGGATCAGGACTAAACCAGCAGTCAGTATCCCCTGAGGGGTCCCAGATTGGAGAGGGTGCAGGCTGGGCTGAGGGACACCTGCCCTAGTGCACGAATTTAGTGCACCAGGCCTCTAGTATAACAATAACGATGCCTCCACTAGGTGATGTGATAAATTTAATGTAATATATAGTTAATTTAATCTAATAATTCCATCACTGGTTAATCACTTAGTCACTCGGGGTTTTCTTTTCTTGGGCATTATGGTTTGATCTTGTCTGCCCAGCCTCATACTATATTCAATAATTGGATATTAAAAAAGCAATAAACTAAAATGTAAGAAAATTGATTACTAGCCCTTCTATATAAAAGTTTAAAAAGTACATATAATCCTTAAGAAGCAGTCTCTAAATGCTTTTTCTTGAGACTATCTTTTTTAAAAATATGCAAAATATGATAACATAAAAATCCAGTAAATGAAAAATAAATAAAATAGTTTTCAAAAATGAACATTTTTCCTTTTCTGATATGGTTTAAATGAAGTTGTATATATTGATATACATTAAGAAGTTAAATAGAAACAAATATACTCATGGGGAAAAGATTAGAAAAAAAGTATGCAAAATTAGGGGCAATCAGGCAGGCATGCAGGCGAGTGGTTGGGAGCCAGCAGTCGTGGATTGTGACAGGGATGTCCAACTGCCCTCGAGGGGTCCCAGATTGGAGAGGGTGCAGGCTGGGCTGAGGGACACTCCCCCCCAATGCATGAATTTCATGCACTGGGCCTCTAGTAGATAATAAAAGCCTAATACGCTAACTGTCTTGTCATCTGGTTGTCCATTCATCCAATCAAAGCATAATATGCTAATGATATGTTAAGGCCACTCAACCACTCTCTATGACATGCAGTGACCACCAGGGGGAAGACAATCAACCAGTCGACCAGTCGCTATGCCATACACTGACCACCAGGGGGCAGATACTCCGACCAGTAGATTAGCTTGCTGCTGGGGTCCGGCTGATTGGGACTGAGCAAGATGGGCCGAACATGCCCTGGAGCCCTCCCGTGGTCCTCCCCAGCTGGCAAACCTCCCATGTACCTCCCCAGCCCTGATTGTGCACTGGTGGTGTCTCTTGGCCTGGCCTGCACCCTCTCACAATCTGGGGCCCCTCAGGGGTTGTCAGAGAGCCAGGTTCGGCCCAATCCCTGCAGGCCGAGGGACCTGGCTATTCTATATATATAAAACCCTAATATGCAAATAGACCGAATGGCAGAACAACTGAACAACCAAACAACCGGTTGCTATCACATGTGCTGACCACCAGGGGGCATGCGCGGAACATGGAGGGCATCAGCTGTGGCAGGATTATGGAGCAGGTGAGCAGGGGTGCCAGACCAAGGTGGGCACAGGTCACTGTCATTGGGGCAAGCCTCCGGTGGTTACTGAAAATTCTTTGCTCCCGTGTGCCACAGTACTGCCCAGTGCTTGCACCTGCTGCCGGCGCCCAGCGCCGGTCCTGATCACTTGGCACTGTCAGTGGGTGTGAGTGGTGGCTGCCGGCCCCAGTCGCCTCCGAGGGCTTCTCCACTTCCCCCTGCTCCTGAGGGGCAATCAGGGCAGCAGCTGCTGCTTGCACTTGCTGCTGATGCCAGCCCCAATTGCTCCACGCTATCAGCAGGTGCAAGTGGGCTGGTGCTGTTAGCACATGGGAGCGGCAGTGGCAGAAGCTGGGCTGCTGGAGCTGCTGGCAGACAGGGGACTGGGGCCGTGGTGGGAGAGGACAGGCAGGGGCACAGAGGATGGGCTGAGACCTGCCCCTGTGCCCACTGCAGCCTTGTGGCCCACAGTTCCTTTAAAGGTGCACAAATTTATGCACTGAGCCCCTAGTTATAAATAACTGCAATGACATAGGGGTGCATATATTCTTTTGCATTGGTGTTTCGGGATTCTTAGATTATAATATCAAAGTGAGTTTTTAATTTTTAAAAGTTGTCCTTGTTTGATTGCCTTAATTTTTCCTAAAGAGGGCTGTATAAACTAAGAAAACACAGTCTACTTTGTACTTGCTGTAATATACCTTTCTAAGTTAAATAATGGGTGTTAATATACAGGGTATGTATAGGTATTGTGTGACAAGATGTGAAATACTAATTCATTCCCTTTGGAAATGCATTTTATTTGTGTATTTTATTTAATGTACTTTATACAAATTAATTTACTGGCCAGATGTTTCTTAGAGCATATTACTGACAGCATATATAATACAGATGATTGCTTTAAATGGCAGTGAGAAGAAAAGGGAAATTCAATACCATTAACTCTATGAAATACTAGATAATTTCATTGAATTGATTATAAGAATTTTATAATTTGCTTTTATTAAATTTTACAGCATTTAAAAAATTAACAATGAAAATATTAAGAGACAGGCTAAAGTAACATCTTGCACTCTTATTGCATAGAAATGAATATTTATAATCCAGAACATAGACACAAATCTCATTAGGATGTTTTATTTTCTTATTTTTATCCCTTGAATTAATTGTATATTCTTTCAGTACAACAGCAATTAAAAATTGGTACATTTTTATAGAAAAGTTGTTCTAAGTATTCTGACTTGATACTATTCAACACTGCATTCTAGTTTAAAAAGTTAAAATCTATGTGAGATTAAATAATGAACCCATAAATCACCATATTCACTAATGGATTCATTATTTAATCTCACATAAAGATTGCTATTTGGCTCCAATTGCAGTACTTTTAAAAAATAATTACATGTACTTTAAAGGAAAATATTAGGATTCTATCTATTTTTCTAACTTACTGGGCTGTGGGGTCATTGAGATATTCTTGCTAGATTGTGGTTTTATAGAAAGACATATATAGGAAAAGGCCAAACCTAGATTTATTGACTAAAACATTATGAATATAACATCCAACATTACCAAGTAACTTAATTAATGAAATAAATAATGTAACATAAGATTAGGGAAAATTCTGGCCTGTTTTTAAATGTATATCTTTAAATAAATCATGTGGTATGTCTTATTCAATAATTGAATATACCTCTTTATCAAATTCTGAAACTTATAATTTTATTATTTATTTTTAAATATAGAATAACTTACAAGACATTTCATCAAAATAATATAGGTAAGCCAAATATTAGTATCTGCAGTTTATGACTGCATAAACTGAGATCCAAAATACTAGATTGCTTGATCCAGGTCAACTAGGGAGTTAATACAAAACTAAGACTGGAAACTTGAGTTATTGGTGCCTGTGTCTTAGGACTAAGTTTTCAAGATTGTAGACAATAAATAATATACAATGCTTAGTTTGTAATATCAAAATTACACTATTTTATTCTGAACACATACTTTAAAATATTTATCTTAGTTCTTTATTTCCTAACTAGAGGCCCAGTGGACAGATTTGTGCACATTGAAAGGAAATTAATTAGAAGGTGGCTGGCAGGGCGGGACTGGGTGAGACAGGCTGGACATGCCCTGGAGCCAACTTCCTGGGGTCCCTCCCTGGTCGGCCACACCTGGGGTGGTGCCGGGGCTTGAAGGGCACCTACAGAGTGAGCAGGGTCCCTTGGGCAGGTGGGGTCCCTAGGCCTGGCCTGCAGGGATAGGGCCGAAACTGGCAGTCTGACATCCCCCCAGGGGTCCTGGAGTGCGAGAGGGCACTCCACAAAGTTGCTGTTGGTAGGCAGCTCCTGCTTGAGTGTCTGTCCCCTGGTGGTCAGTGCACATCATACCTACCGGCCAGTTGGCTGGTTGCTTAGCCTTTTATATATATAGATTATCTAGTAGTCGATTCTTATCATTTAGATAACTTATGTATACTATTGAGACATATCATAATAAATATTTTAGTCTCAACTAATGAATATAAAAACCAATCCAACAAGTTGTCATTATAATATACAAAGTAACCAATTGATTGCATGCACTTTCATGTAGTATCCCATCTTGAATAAAAAAACCTAGGTTTTATAATACATAATTACTATGGATTTATCATTCTAACTCCTCAATTAAAGGGTTTACTTTAAAATCAGATGTCCCATAAAACTTATGAGAAAGTCTATTATATGTCTTCACATGTGTATGAATAGTGTGTTTACATACTGTGTATGATACATATGGTAACTTGTTATGTATTTTATGTTATATATCTTACATATGTATCACTTATATGATCACACATATATCTCATATATATGCACATAACTCTAAATGAATGAAATATGTATGTATCTATATATACTTACATACATATTGTTATGAATATTTGTGGTCTTTAAAGACCTATCTATAATAATAAAAGCGAAATATGCTAATTAGACCAGATGTCCTTCTGGACGGAGCCAAGGCTGCGAGGGAAGCCCAGGTCCCAAGTGCTCACTGGCAGCGGAGGGAAGCAAGCCCAGGTCCTGGGTGCCCGAGGGAAGCTGGTGCTGGCAGCCGGGGAAGGAAGGCCTACTCTTGCACGAATTTCATGCATCAGGCCTCTAGTATAATTATATAAGCTCACTTTGCATACAAATTAAACTTTTGCACTGGGATGTCGAGTGTGACTCGACACGGTTAGCATTAGAATAAAGGAATCGAGAAAAAAGCAAGCAAGTGCAAAGGGTTAATGTACATTATTGGTTCTTAAACTTTACAATGAACTCAAATCACCTGGAGGACTTGTTAAAACAGATTTCTGGGTCTTACCCACAGAGTTTCTAAGCCAGTAAATTTGGGGTGGTTGGGGAGAGCCCAAAATTTGCATTTTTAACAAGTTTCACTGTTTTTGGTACCACGCATCAAGAATGACTGATTCAGTTAATAATATTAACCACCCTTTGTAATTATATACTTAGTACCAGGGACTTTGCTAACTGAGTGATTTTATTTATTATCCACAGACTTTCCATTTAGATAACTATACCATCAAAGAGTTCATTTTCTGTTTTCAATTGAAAAAAAATTTAAGTAATTGCTTTGTATGGAGCTGGATATGACTGTCTTCTTGGAGTTCAGCAGTATTTCATCTGTACTGAATTAATAAAGCACGGAGAAAAGTGCATTGATAATATCAGTCTGCCAAAAAACCATGTCTGAGGTATCTGGTTCAGCCTGCCTTTACTGTAATCTCCAGTTGCTGTAGGATCTTTAGATACTACAAGTAGAAAGCTGCTAAAACCACAGGGAATCCAAAGAAGTGAGTTCCTTTGCCCTGAGATTTTCTCAGTTAAATTTTTTACATGTCACGTTTGGGTTATCTGGGTATTTCCCATTGAATCCTTTACCTTAAGTTTGGGTTCATAAACAAAGTGAATCTCTGCTTATTGTAACCAGATCTTTGATCTAAGAACTTTACCTTTGAATTTTTAAATTATTTGAATAAAGTATAACATAATTATGTAGTAAACTAGAGGCCCGGTGCACGAAATTTGTGCACTGGAGAGGGTGTCCCTCAGCTCAGCTTGCACCCTCTCTAATATGGGACCCCTTGGGGGATGTCCAACTGCAGGTTTAGGCCCGATCCCTGTGGAATCGGGACGAAACCTGCAGTTGGACATCCCTCTCACAATCCAGGACAGCTGGCTCCTAACCGCTCACCTACCTGCCTGATTGCCCCCTAACTGCTCCCTTGCTGGCCTGATTGCCCCCTAACTGCTCCTCTGCGAGCCTGATTGCCCCCAAATACCCTCCCCTGCTGGCCTGGTCACCCCCAAGGCTTTTATTAGTATAGATATGACCCTGCACAGAAAATTTTACTAACCCTGCTTTACAATAAGGGCTTGATGATTGAATCATTAGGACCAGACACCAAGATTTCCTTTCTTTGAATAGTGGAGGGAATACTTACCTTGTCTTTAAGTTGCCCGGAAATTAAAATGAGATGATGACTTAGAAAAGTATAAAAGCACCATATAAAGACAACTGTCTTTTTAATGAAGTGGTAAAATGAAAAACACTTTTTATTCTCCCCTTCCTTCCTTTACAGCTTTTATTTAAACTTTGAAATTTATAAAAATTTCACTCCAATTTTCATTTCTTTACATTCAACATTATTTTGTATTGGTTTCAGGTTTTATATTAGTTACAGAATAGTGGTTAGACAATCATATACTTTACAAAGTGTTCCCCGATATTTCTAGTACCCACCTGGCATCATACCATCATTACAACACTATTGACTATATTCCCTATTTAAGTGAAAATGGGTTTACAGGTTCCTTTCAGTCTTTCTTTTGTGTTGCTCATCCTCCCTTTTCTTTCTCACTTCTTCCCTCATTTTCTTTATATAGTATCTCAATTGGCCATCAAAGCTCAGTGAAGGCACTAGGACACGCTTAATCCATTTTACAGACCAGGACACTGAGGCCAATTCCAGTTGGCTGTGGAGGCCAATTCCAGTTGGCACTTTCATGTAGTATCCCATCTTGAATAAAAAAAACCTAGGTTTTATAATACATAATTACTATGGATTTATCATTCTACATGAATAAATCATGAATTGACTCAGCACACAGGAAGCCCTCAGAGCCATGCTCTTTGTGCTTCCTAAGGGGCAGCCTCCCAGCAAACAAAACAAACCTTCCAGTCAGGCTTCCGAGCCTCTTTCTCAAGCACCTCTTCATTGTGGATGCTCCACATTCTTTCCTCTCCCCCCATTCTTTACTGCCCCCCCTTCTCCGAAGCAGGTGTAAGGCTTCCCACTCACTGCCTAGACATGCTCTGCCATGGGGCAGGGTGTAGCGAGCTTGCTTTTGGGTCAAGGCAGGAGCAGGAGTCACTGCCTCTGAAGTGTGAAGGCCGCCTGAGCGAGGCCGATTAGCACTGGGAGCTTCTCTGAATCACATCAGTCAGTCCAGTACCCTTCAGTGCAGCACCCCTCCACTGAGGTGGCACCACCCCTCAACCCCCGCCTCAGGGGTGAGGGTCCTTGCCCCTCTGCCAGGAGTCCTTCCATGCCCCTTGATCCCTGGCTGGGCCCACCCACGTCTTGGGGGCACTGCAGAACCTCTGTCTCTCTGCAGATGAGGCAGATCCCTGCCCTAGGTCTCTGCAAAGCTATGAATCTGTGGCCAGAGGCCTGGTCTGGGTCTCAGCAACCACATGCCTGCAATGTTCCCAGGGACCCTGGGAGCAGTTGGGCGGGTCCGGCCACACACCCCCGGTTGCCAATCTCTGGGAGCTGGCTGAGCCGGCTGGCCACGCCCCCAGGGTTGCTGATCTCCCCAGGGACCCCCAGGAGAGGCTGGGCGGGCCTGGCCACGCCACCCAGGGTTGACGATCTCCCCAGGGACCCCCGGGAGAGGCTGGGTGGGGTGGCCACGCCCCCCCAGGTTTACAATCACCCCAGGGACCCCGGGAGAGGCTGGGCGGGCCTGGCCATGCCCCCCCAGGTTGCCGATCTCCCCAGAGACCCCCGGGAGAGGCTGGGTGGGCCTGGCCACGCCCCCCCAGGTTGCCGATCTCCCCAGAGACCCCCGGGAGTGGCTGGGTGGGTGGCCATGCCCCCCCATTGCCGATCTCCCCAGGGACCCCCGGGAGCAGCTGGGCAGCCCGGCCTCACCTCCCCGGGCGTAGATCTTCCCAGTGACCCCTGGAACTAAGAGGACTGGGCGCTGCCATCTTGATCTTCTCAACGGCTGGATAAGCCACCCGGAGTCCTGCCTCCAGCCTCCTGCTGGCCCAATCATGGGCGTAGCGGAGGTGTGGTCAATTTGCATGTTTCTCTATTATAAGGTAGGATACCAATTAAGCCATTTTGCTACATCATGTCTTTTTCATATTATTTTACTAATAATGGCCAACAGAGGGCATAGAAGTACTTTGATGCTTTTAACAGGTTTCACAGCACACTTCTCTTCAGGAAAATATCTTTTTAGAGGAAGAGTATTGTTTTGCTTTTGAAATTAGAATCTAGCTAAAGGTCTGGTAGTTCAAATTGTTCTCCAGCTCCTAGTTGTATACTACTGCCTTTGATAAATCAATCAATCAATCAATCAATAAATAAGAAAAGCAAGTGTCAAAGGAGGATGAGGAGGAGGAGAAGGAGGATGAGGAGGAGAAGGAGGAGAAAGAGGAGAAAAGAAAGAAGAAAGAAAGAAAGAAAGAAAGAAAGAAAGAAAAAGAAAGAAAGAAAGAAAGAAAGAAAGAAAGAAAACCAGCCTAGCACACTGATATGATGCACTTGGTAAACAAAACCTCAGTACATCTTATGTGATAATAATAGATGTCTCCTAGCATAGAGTGAATAAAAAAGTACTAGAGATTTCATACAAGTTCATGTAAGTCAGTTTCAGGAAAAAAATTTTGTTTTATCCTAATTGTACCTAAACATTTTATAGTGATTTTACTATAACCAAATGCTATTATTGCCCAAACTATCATTTTGTTTATACTCCGAAGTATAATTCATTCAACAATCCTAACATTGCTTTTAAAATTAATTTTTCTATAATTTTTAATATGTTTATATGGCTTTACTAGAGAGTTGCTGCATATATGACATTTATTTTGATCTTTGATCCATGAAATTGTGCTTTCTCTATGGGGATGAACTTACTTACAATATTAAAAATATTCAAACTATGGTTACTGAATATTTATATCAATATATTCAATTTGCATCAAAATGTTAATCATTCTGTAAATCACAATAAACTCTTTTTAGTTTAAGTTTTGCTGAACCTCAAGAAAAAAAATCCATATCTGTTTATTTTGATAGACAAGAACAGCATTGGGTTGTGTGCAAGGCTTTCCTAACACCGAGAAGCTTCTTCCTCACAATGTTGAAACTAACTACATAGGCAGTCAGGAGACCCTTTTAGAATTCAATATTTATTTGACCTCAGGATTGAAGAGAATTGGTTCTAAAATGCATCACTGTATTTATTTATCTTCCCAGATCATGCCATTGGTTACAAATGCCTCCTTTTCCTAGGATAAAAATATATATATATATCAGTGCTAACAGAGCAAGTCATGGTATGGTTTAGAAAAAAAATGTTTTAAAAATGTTTTTTGCATTGAATTCTATAATGCTTTATTTTTTTATTTCAGAGATATTTTTAAGCAGAAGGTGAATATATTTTTTTTACAAGACTTTTTAACCTGTCAATGTATCTTTCATTTTTATGGTTGTTTTATGCTCTTCTTTTTAATTCATTTCCTCTATTTCCTCAGCAGTATTTTGTTGTATGCATTTTTGAAGGTTGGCTATTCATAGAATAAGGTGAATAGCAGTCAGCAATTTTAGGGATTAAGCTCAGTA
This sequence comes from Ia io, assembly GCA_025583905.1. Classification (NCBI taxonomy): domain Eukaryota; kingdom Metazoa; phylum Chordata; class Mammalia; order Chiroptera; family Vespertilionidae; genus Ia; species Ia io. Next base: position 13,707,851 of record JAJQQW010000009.1, on the reverse strand, counting down.
CTGTGATACAGTGACTTGTCTAGGAATATTCATTAAAAACAATTATAACAAGAACTAACCATATTGTCTTTGTCCTTTTCTTGTCATGAATCTTGAATATAAAGACTCCAAAAGAAGTGTTAATGGCTCTTTTAGAGTAATTTGGGTCTGGAAAATCATCTGGGCTTTCTGCTTTTCGAAGGGAAGTGGAGGAATGTACAGGAGTAGTCCAAAGGAAGTTGCTAGTAAAGCCAACAATAGATTCTTTCCACATTTCCCACTATAATAGGCTACAGCCAGCAGGTCATTAGTGTCAATAAAAATTTATGATTGAATTGAAGATGCAAGTATTTAATGGACATTTCTAGTTTGTAACAAACATTTCAATTTCCACAGAAATTGATTAGGTATGGATGGATTAGTAACAGCATTCTGTCCTCTAAATACTTTAGCAAATCATTTATGAATGCTTATGTAATTGTTTGATGATATTAACTCAATTGCAACCAATTATAGAGAAATAAATGTGATTTGTACTGTAACTTGATTAGGTTTTTAATTATCATTCATTGTAAAGTTTCTAAGTGATTAACAGCCATTCCATTTATAAGAAGTCTTGTAGTTTCTCATGGTTGGATCTTTGACTTAGAAAAACCTCATAGAAATAATAATATTAATAGCTTACATCTAAATTTCAGCCTTTAGACTCTGGAGAGGTCTACTCCCAGCCATTTGTTCAATTCTTAAAGGTCAATAGCAATAAGGATTCAATAAATTCTTGATTAGATGGTTCTTTTCTAAAACACTGGACTGTCTAATGAGTTTTTTCTTAGACCTAACTATTTGGTAAAATACTAGACTATCCCTGCTTCTCACTTCTGACAAGATGGAGAAGATCTACGGAGCTGAGACCAGTTTCTTCACAGTTTCTCCCCCCACTTGGAAAAAATCAGCTCCAGAAAATGAAGACAGGGCACAAACTAGGAGAAAATATAATATGTATCTTATAAAGGGCTGTATCTATAAAATATAAAGAACTCTTATAATCAATAATTAGAAGATAAACAAACAATAATTAGAAGATAAACATAAAAAATAATGGGTAAAATATTTGAACAGACACTTCACTAAAGAAAAGATTTAGATGATTAGTGGATACTGAAGGATGCTCAATTATTAGGAATTAGAAGATTGAAATAAAAAAAAATACCACTAGACCTTCACTAGAATGATTATATTAAAACCTGGCAAATATGATGTAAAGGATATTAAAATCATTTCATCCCTTTAGGACACCTACTGGTGGTAATTGTTTATCCAAATGACTGCTGCCCAGATAAATTTAGCAAAATTTTAAATGTTTAATTCATTTTGATTCATTGTTTGGTACCTGTGGATAAAAATTTGCCTGCTAAGTTCCTTTCATTCAAAAACTCAAATTTCATATGAGGGAAGTTCTGAAAGTCCAGAAGCTTGCTCCTGATTCTTCAGTTGCATCCATGTCTACATTGTTGCAGATACCAACAGGATCTGGACCACCAGAGCATCTTAAAAACAGAATTTTAGAGAACTGATTGAACCCTAAACCTATTAAGTAAAATACTTTTCCATTCCCTTTTCTAAATGTAGTTTTTTAAAGTAATGTACATAAATTAGAATATGTTTCAAAGTTCAGCATAGAAAATAATGAATGTAAGAAAATAATAATTTAAGAGATGGAACCAAGATGGTGGCAAAGTTAAACAACTAAACTGCCGTCGCGCACAACAATTTCAAAAATACAACTAAAAGACAAAACGTCTACCACCCAGAACCACGGGAAAGCTGGCTGAATGGTAGATTTACAACTAAGAAGGAAAAAGAAAGGAGAACAAATGCGGAAAAACTGAGGTACGGAGGTGTGCGCAGTGAGCTGGTGGCTGGCGACGGGGAACGCGGCTTTTTTTCAACTTGAAGGGAGACAAGCTCCTAATCACTCTGAAATCTAGTTTCTGGGGACACGCAGGGGACCCAGACACCTATGGGGAGAAGCTGGACTCTCGGCCATCAGGTCGGAAAGTGAGAGTGACTTTCTTGCAGAGGTGTGTCCAGCAATCAGTGTTTACTGCGCTGGAGCACGGGACGCGGGGACTTGGAAACGCGGAAAGGCAGAGACGGCTGACGGCAGCCATCGCTGTTTGCCATGCCCTATCCTAGAGACGCCCTGAGACCCCGCCCCGCCCTGAGACCCCACCCCGCACATTCTACAAACCTGCCCAGGCTCCACACAGCGGCTTTTGCATATAAATGGCCTGCCTTGTGGCAGCTTAACCAAATAAACTGCTGCTCCAGTCAAACTGCTCCAAAACTGCCAAACCCCAAGCAAAGAGGAGAAAACTAGTTCTTGCTGTAGCTCCTGCTGGGGGGCCTCAAACAGTAGCTGACCTGCACCCCATTGGAGATCCAGAAACTAGGGCATCTAGTGGTCTGTGTGAAACTACACCAGATTTCAACCATGCTCCTAAGGGACAAATTCAAGAGGCAGACTCAGTGAGTGCCAAAGCCCTACTGGAACAAGTCCCGCCCCATAAATGTGTCTCCAGCACAGCAATTCTTCCTTTATAGACACAGCGGGTCCTCACAGCCAATTGGCCTGGAGGTCAATTCCTCCAAGTGACACCAACAACAATCAAGACTTAACTACAACAAGGCTGTACACACAGTCCACTAAGGGGTGCACCAAGAGCATCCACCTCAGGTAACTGGGAGGCTGAGCCGTTAAACCAATAGGACATCTAGTACCCAAAGCTACCCTAACCAACTCAGGGAAGCAGCAAAAATGAGGAGGCAAGGAAACAGATCCCAAACGAAAGAAATGGAGGAGAACAAACGAACGGACATAGAGTTCAAAACCACGATTATAAGGTTTTTCAAGAATTTCATGGAAGAGGCCGATAAATTTAATGAGACCCTCGAGGATATGAAAAAGGACCAACTAGAAATGAAACATACACTGACTGAAATAAAAAATATTATACAGAGACCCAACAGCAGACTAGTGGAATGCAAGAATCAAGTCAAAGATTTGGAATACAAAGAGGAAATGGACACGCCTCCAGAAAAGCAAGAAGAGAAGAGAATTCAGAAAGTTGAAGATAGTGTAAGAAGCCTCTGGGATAACTTCAAGCATACCAACATCAGAATTATGGGGGTGCCAGAAGAAGAGAGAGAACAAGACACTGAAAACCTACTTGAAGAAATAATGACCGAAAACTTCCCCCACCTGGTGAAAGAAATAGACTTACAAGTCCAGGAAGCGCACAGAACCTCAAATAAACGGAATCCAAAGAGGACCACACCAAGACACATCATAATTAAAATGCCAAGGGCAAAAGACAAAGAGAGAATCTTACAAGCAGCAAGAGAAAAATAGTTAGTTACTTACAAGGGAGCACCCATATGATTATCAGCTGATTTCTCAACAGAAACTATGCAGGCCAGATGGGAGTGGCAAGAAATATTCAAAGTGATGAATAGCAAGAACCTACAACCAAGACTACTCTACCCAGCAAAGTTATCATTCAGAATTGAAGGGCATATAAAGAGATTCACAGATAAGAAAAAGCTAAAGGAGTTCATCACCACCAAACCAGTGTTATATGAAAAGCTGAAAGGTATTATTTAAAAAGAGGAAAAAGAAGAAAAAAGTAAAGATAAAAATTACGAACAACAAATACATACCTATCAACAAGTGAATCTAAAAGTCAAGTGAATTAAAAATCTGAAGAACAGAATAAACTGAACATAATAGAATCAGGGGCATAGAATCGGAGTGGATTGATAATTCTCAGGGGGAAAGGGGCGTCTGTCTGGGGTTACAGGAAGAGACTGGACAAAATCATATACCTATGGATGAGGACAGCGGCGGGGAGGTAAGGGCAGAGGGGGGGAGGGAACCAGGTGGAGGGGAGATATGGGGGGGAAAAAAAGGAGAAACAATTGTAATAATCTGAAGAATAAAGATTTATTAAATTAAAAAAAAGAAAATAATAATTTAAGAATTCCAACTCCTTTTACTTTTCTATATAATACTAGAGGCCTGGTGCACACATTTGTGCATGGGTGGGGTCCCTCAGCCTGGCTGGCGATCAGGGCCGTCTTGCCCAGTCCACGGGGAGGGACTGCAGGAGGGTGACAGGCCAGCCAGGGGAAGGGAACGCAGGAGATTGGCCTGCCAGCTGTGGGGAGGGACCTTGGGAAGTTGGCAGGCCACAGGAGGTTGGCTGTGGGAGTGCACTGACTACCAGGGGGCAGTTCCTGCATTGAGCATCTGCCCCCTGGTGGTCAGTATACGTCATAGCAACTGGTCTGGTTGTAACAGTCATTTAGGCTTTTATTTTTCTCATATTTTTCTTTATTGATTAAGATATTACCTATGTGTCCTTATCCCCCCATTGCCGCCCCATACCCCCCACTCATGCCCTCACCCACCTGGTGTCTGTGTCCATTGGTTAGGCTTATACACATGCATACAAGTCCTTTGGTTGATCTCTCCCCCTTACCCCCACCCTCCACTACCTTCCCTCTGAGGTTTGACAGTTTGATCGATGCTTCTCTGTCTCTGGAACTGTGTTTGCTCATCAGTTTATGTTGTTCATCATATTTCCTAAATGAGTGAGATCATGTGATATTTATCTTTCATTGACTGGCTTATTTCACTTAGCATAATGCTCTCCAGTTCCATCCATGCTGTTGCAAATGGTAAGAATTCTTCTTTTTTCCACAGTGTAGTATTCTATTATGTAGATGTACCAAAGTTTGTTAATCCACTCATCTGCTGATGGGCATTTAGGCTGTTTCCAAATCTTAGATATAGTAAATTGTGCTGCTATGAACATAGGGGTGCATATATCCTTGCTGATTGGTGTTTCTAGTTTCTTGGGATATATTCCTAGAAGTGGGATCACTGGGTCAAATGGGAGTTCCACTTTTAGTTTTTTGAGGAAACTCCATACTGTTCTCCACAGTGGCTGCACCAGTCTGCATTCCCACCAGTAGTGCATGAGGGTTCCTTCTTTTCCACATCCTTGCCAGCACTTGTCAATTGTTGATTTGTTGATGATTGCCATTCTGACAGGTGTGAGATGGTACCTCATTGTTGTTTTAATTTGCATCTCTTGGATGATTGGTGACTTTGAGCATGTTTTCATATGTCTCTTGGCCTTCCTTATGTCCTCTTTTGAAAAATATCTATTTAAGTCCGTTGCCCATTTTTTGATTGGGTTGTTTTATCTATCTTTTGTTAAGTTGTATGAGTTCCCTGTGAATGTTGGAGATTAAACCCTCATCGATGATAACATTGGCAAGTATGTTCTCCCATTCAGTGGGCTTTCTTGTTGTTTTGTTAATGGTTTCTTTTGCTGTGCAGAAGCTTTTTATTTTGATGTAGTCCCATTTGTTTATTTTCTCTTTAGTTTCCATTGCCCTATTAACTGTATCGGTGAAGATATTTCTTCAGCATATGTCTGAGATTTTGCTGCCTGTGGATTCCTCTAAGATTTTTATGATTTCCCATCTTATGTTCTTTATCCATTTTGAGTTTATTTTTGTGTATGGTGTAAGTTGGTGGTCTAGTTTTATTTTTATTTTTTTTGCATGTATCTGTCCAATTTTCCCAACACCATTTATTGAAGAGACTGTCTTGACTCCACTGTATGCTCTTACCTCCTTTGTCAAATATTAATTGAGCATAGTGGTTTGGGTTGATTTCTGGGTTCTCTATTCTATTCCATTGGTCTATATGTCTGTTTTTGTGCCAGTACTAGGCAGTTTTGAGAACAGTGACTTTGTAATACAACTTGATATCTGGTATTGAGATCCCTCTTACTTTGTTCTTCTTCCTCAGGATTGCTGCAGCTATTCAGGGTCTTTTTGTATTCCAGATGAATTTTTGGTGAGTTTTCTAGGTCTGTGAAATATATCTTTGGTATTTTAATGGGGAGTGCATTGAATCTATAGATAGCTTTGGGTAGTATGGACGTTTTAATGATGTTGACTCTACCAGTCCATGATAACAGTATGTTCTTCCATCTGTTTATGTCTTCCTCTATCTCTTTTTTCAATGTCCTGTAGTTTTCCTAGTACTGGTATTTTACCTCCTTAGTTAAGTTTATTCCTAGGTATCTTAATTCTTTTGGTGCATTGGTAAATGGGATTTTTTTTTCAATATCTCTTTCTGTAAGTTCACTATTGGTATATAAAAATGCCATAAATTTCTTGGTGTTAATTTTGTATCCTGCCACATTGCCAAATTGATTTATTAAGTCAAATAATTTTTGATGGAGTCTTTGGGGTTTTCTATGTACAGTATCATGTCATCTGTGAATAATGACAGTTTTACATCTTCTTTTACAATTTGGATACCTTTTATTTCTCCTTCTCATCTAATTGCTATGGCTAGCACTTCCATTACTATGTCAAACAGTAGTGGTGAAAGTGGGCATCCCTGTCTCATTCCTGTTCTTAGGTGAAATGGTTTTAGTTTTTGCCCATTGAGTATGATATAGGCTGTAGGTTTGTCATATAAGGCTTTTATTATGTTGAGGTGTGATCCCTCTATTCCCATTTTGCTGAGGGTTTTTATCAAGAAAGGGTGTTGGAAAAAAAAAAAAAGAAAGGGTGTTGGATTTTGTCAAATGCTTTTTCTGCATCTATTGATATGACTATGTGATTTTTATCTCTCAATTTGTTTATGTGATGTATCACATTTATTGATTTGCAGATATTGTACCATCCTTGCATCCCTGGGATAAATCCTACTTGGTCATGGTATATGATCTTTCTGATGTAATGCTGGTTCTGATTTGCTAGAATTTTTTTTGAGGATTTTTGGCATCTATGTTCATGAGGGATATTGGCCTGTAATTCTCTTTTATTGTGTTGTCTTTATCTGGTTTTGGTATTAGGGTAATGCTGGCTTCATAGAATGAGCTTGTAAGTATTCTTTCCTCTTGAATTTTTTGGAATAGTCTGAGGAGTATATCTTTTAGTTCTTCTTTGAACGTTTGGAAAAACGCCCCTGTGAAGCCATCTGGCCCCGAGCTTTTGTTTGCTGGAAGCTTTTTGATGACTGCTTCAATTTCTTCCATAGTTGTCAGCCTATTGAGATTTTTAGTATCTTCCTGATTAAGTTTTGGAAGGTTGTATTTTTCTAGGAATGTGTCCATTTCCTCCAGATTGTCTAGTTTGTTAGAATAGAGTTGTTCATAGTATTTTTTAATAATCCTTTGTATTTCTGTGGGGTCTGTTGTTATTTCTCCTCTTTCATTTCTGATTTTGTTTATTTGGGTCCTCTCTCTTTGCTTCTTGGTGAGCCTGGCTAGAGGTTCATCAATCTTGTTTATCCTTTCAAAGAACTATCTCTTGGTTTCATTGAGCTTTTGTATTTTTTTTTTTTTTTTGGTCTCTATGTCATATATTTCTGCTCTGAGCTTTATTATCTCCTTCCTTCTGATGACTCTGGGCTTTTCTTGTTGCTCTCTTTCTAATTCTTTAAGTTGTACAGTTATATGATTTATTACCATTTTTTCTTGTTGTTTTTTGTTGTTGTTGTTGTTGTTGTTGTTTTGAGGTAGGTCTGTAGAGCTATAAACTTCCCTCTCAGGAGTGCTTTCACTGTGTCCCATAGATTTTGGATTGTTGTGTTTTTATTGTCATTCATTTCCAGGATGTTTTTAATTTCTTCTTTGATCTCTTTTGTAACCCAATAATTGTTTAATAGCATTCTATTCAGCTTCCAAGTGTTTGGATTTTTTTTATTGTTTTATTGTAGTTTATTTCTAATATTATGCCATTGTGATCTGAGAAGATGCTTGATATGATTTAAGTCTTCTTGAATTTGAAGAGACTTTGCCTGTGTCCCAATATGCAGTCTATCTTTGAAAATGTCCCATGTGCACTTGAGAAGAATGTATATTCCGTGGCTTTGGGGTGGAATGTTCTGAAAATGTCAATTAAGTCCATCTGATCTAGTGAGTCATTTAGGATTGCTGTTTCTTTGCTGAATTTTTGTCTAGAAGATTTATCTCGTCATGTCAAATGGTGTATTAAAGTCCCCTACTATGATTGTATTGTTGTTGATCTCTCCCTTGATATCTTCCAGGAGTTTTGTTTTGTTTTGTTTTTGGGTGTTTTTTTTGTGCGTGTGTGTTTTTTATGTATTTGGGTGCTCCTGCATTGGGTGCATATATGTTTACCAGGGTTACATACTTATGTATTTTCTGATTCCAGTCCTTTAATGATTATTTTATTTATTCTTTTCTCTCTCAGTATCACTATTACTTAGTTTAGAATAAGGTATGACTTCTAGCACTTTTCCTGATGTGATTACACTTAATAAGTACCACCATCTTATAACATTAAGTATACTAAGATCCCCTATTCTTCTCAGTATCAGTGGCTCACACCACGCACCATTCTTGTGGAGTTCTCAGTATTTAATGTTCTTTGATGGAACATCAAATATTTGGAGACCATTTTTGAATTAGTAAAATTTCTATTATAGTTTTATTATTAAGAATGAAATGAGCCCTAACCAGTTTGGCTCAGTGGATAGAGTATTGACCTGAGGGCTGAAGGGTCCCAGGTTTGATTCTGATCAAGGGCATTGTACCTTGGTTGCAGGCACATCCCCAGTAGGGGTTGTGCAGGAGGCAGCTGATTAATGTTTCTCTCTCATTGATGTTTCTAACTCTCTATCCCTCTCATTTCCTCTCTGTAAAATTTCAATAAAATATTAAAAAAAGAATGAAATGAAACAAAAACCAATTTTATTTTTATATGAAAGGCAAACAATAATTGTAACAAAATACAAGGAAAATTTTACATCTGTGTAAAATTTCCACAATTTTACATCTGTGTGAAAATTGATCAACTTTTTTTTTCAGGTCCTCTGATACCAATACATTGAGTCCATACCTCTCAATGTAGTATTTAGTTTCTGTTTTATATTACACTGAGTGGCCAGATTATTATGACCACCTGACATTTGTAGGCAAATTAGCCGTACACTGCATCATATGGGATATGGAAGCCGAAGGCCTATTTGAACACCTTTGCTGTCTTCAGTTACCAAGATAAAACGTCTCCAATTCGCACAGGAACACAAGGATTGGACAGTTGAGCATTGGAAAAAAGTCATGTTGTCTAATGAATCACGTTTCCAGTTGCATCATGCAGATGGTAGAGTGAGAATTTGGTGAAACAGCATGAAAGCATGCACCCCACATGCATGAGTACAACCCTTCAAGCTGGTGGGGGCAGTGTTATGGTTTGGGGCATGTTTTCCTGGCATGATTTGGGCCATTTAATTCATGTGGAACAACGTCTGAATAGCACAACATACCTAAGTATCATTGCTGATCAAGTTCATCCTATCATGTTGATGGCGTATCCCAATGGAGATGGCTTCTTCCAACAAGACAATGCACCATGCCACAGTGTTCGTATTGTGCAGGAGTGGTTTCAAGAACACGAGGGAGACTTTACCTTGCTTAGGTGGCCCCCACAATCACCAGACCTCAATTCAATTGAGCATTTGTGGGACGAAGTTAAAAGAGCCATCAGGCAGCTGGTTCCACAACCATCAAATCTCACAGAACTGGACAGTGCTATTCATCAGGCATGGTGTCAGATTCCTCACATCACTTTTCAACATCTTGTGGAGTCAATGCCAAGAAGAATCGCCGTAGTATTGAAGGCAAAAGGTGGCCCAATGAAGTACTGATGGGGTGGTCATAATAATCTGGCCACTCAGTTTATGCCTATGCCATAATTACTCTTATTATAAAGGGTATACACTGTATATAGGGAAGGCTATGTGAAGACTCAGGAGAAGACAGCCATCCACAAGCAAAGGAAAGGGGCCTCAGAAGAAACCAACCCTGCTGACACCTTGATCTCAGACTTCTAGTTTCCAGAATTGTGAGAAAATAAATTTCTGTAATGTAAGCCAGACCATGATACCAGACCATGTTACCTTTTTAGAGCAGCCAGACTTGACTAATACACTCAGCATCTGCTTCCAGATGAATTGTCTTTACTAATTCTACTATGAGGTACATAATTTGAGCAAGAGAGCTATCACTCTGCCTTCAAGGGATTTGCAGTCTAGTGGATCTCTATCAATGATATGAATTGTCTTTACCAATATTTATTAATAACCTTGTGTGAGACAGCATCTGTGTGCTGGAAATTCAAGGATGAGTTAGATGGGAGCTTGTAGGCTAGTGAGAGAGACTGGCATGGGTATTGCCATTTCTATCAATAGGAGAGTAAACAGAGCACTGCAAGACAGGAAGGGAGTGAAGGAAGCACTTCACTTGGAACACCGGGTGGGTAGAAGACTGCTTTCAAACAGGACTTCTTAAAATGAGTAGCTTTTGAACTTAAAAAGGCAATATGAGCTTCCAAGCAGAGTGAACGGCCTCTGCCCACATATGACAGGGCAGGCTACTCTGATGGACACACCACAGTCATTTGAGGGCAACCTGGGGAGAGTGGTTGAAAGATGAATTAGTATCAGAATAGAAATATCTTAGATTTATACTAAGAAATTTTATGTTGATCACAGATAAGGGGAAAAGGGAGATGTGGGCATTCAAGGCTTCTAAGCAAGATGACATAATCACAGAATAAGTAATGACAAGGCAAAGAGGGTGGGTTGGAGAGAGGAGAGATTGAGTGACAATACTAGTAGTTAATGCTAATTGTTCCTATACTTGGTGTTGCATTTGTCCTAAATATTTTGTTTTATTAAATGCTCATGAAAAACCCATGAGCTGGGTGTTCTTATAATCTCACACAAACACACCAGATACTCACATATATATGCATCATGTTACTTTATAGTATATATTATTCCATTCCTATCTTCCCTGCCAAACTGTGACTTCCTCATGACAGAGACTCAGTTTCATTTATTTTTGAATCCCAAGAGCTAGCATAGCACCCAGAATACAGTTATACAAAGAAGATATTTGTTAAGTAATAGAAGGAAAAGAAACAAAGGCACTTTATATATATACTAGAGGCCCAGTGTATGAAATTCATGCACAAGTGCAGTCCCTAGGCCTTGTTGGTGATCAAAGCATGAGCGTCTGTCATGGAAGGGCAGGTCCCAGCTGACCTCTGGTCCCTGGGCAGAACCTGGGCCCCTGTGCATCCCCCTCCACCTGAGTCACAGTGCACAAATCCCCATGCAGAGATGTGGTGAGCACGGCCTGATGCTGCAGGCCGGGGCTGCCCAGTGGTGCTGCATGGAAGCTGGGTGGGCAGCATGCTCTCTCCCAGCTGGCCTCACAGACCAGCTCCTGCACGCACCCAAAGGGATCCCGACCTTCCCCTGTGGTCTCGGCAGCTGCGGCCCGGCTCTCCCAGAAGACACCACGCGGGTGCGGGGCAGGCTCTTCACAGGCGCCCAGCACCTGAGTGCAGGGGCTTCCCTGGCGTGTGAGCCCTGGTATCCTGGAGGAGGATAGCAGGAGGAGTGAGAGCAAGCTTGGTGGACACCCCGCATTCTCACCACACCTCAGTCCCCATCACCCCTGCCCCCAGGTATCCGGTGAGGGGTCATAGCCCCCACCCGGGCACTACCACCCACCCCAGTTCCCTGTCCCAGTTCAAGGCCTGGGCCTGATCAGGCAATCAGGGCCTGCCCCCCACTGGTCGCTGTGTGTGGGGCGATCAGCAGGGCAATCATGCCCCCACTCATACCTGCCTTGGCCTGGCACCACCCACTCACCTGCTCCACCATCCCACTGTGGTCCCGCTCTCATCGGGGCCCATCAGGGCTGGCAGCCCCTCCATAGCTGCCCACTGCCAGCGCCACGTTGCTGACACCTGCCATGTTCTGCGCTTCCCCTTGGTGGTCAGCACATGTCATAGCAAGCAGTCAAACTCAGTCAAACTCCCAGTCGAGGGAACAATTTGCATATTAGGCTTTTAGTATATAGGACTAGGGGCCCAGTGAACAAATCCGTGCACCTTGAAAGGAACTGTGGGTCGAGAGGCTGCAGTGGGCACAGGGACAGATCTCAGCCAGTCCTCCCCAGTCCCTTCCACCACAACACCCAGTCCCCTGTCTGCTGGTAGCCCCATTCCTGCTGCCACCACTCCCATGCACTGACATTGCGGAGTGATTGGGGCCAGCGCCAGCAGCAGGTGCGAGCAGGGCCAGCATAGTCAGTGGGCGCAAGCAGTGGCTGCTGCCCCAATTGCCCCTCAGGAGCAGGGGGAGGTGGAGAAGCCCTCAGAGTGATCGGGGCCGGAAGCCACTGCTCGCACCCACTGATGGTACCAAGCAATCAGGACCGGCGCCAGGCACCAGCTGCAGGTGTGAGCGGGGATGGCACTGATAGTGGGTGTGAGTGGCGGCTCCGGTGCCAGCAGTGGGTGCGAATGGGGCTGTCACCAGCACCAGGTGCAAGAGGCAACTGCTAACCCCGATCACCCCTCAGGAGCAGGGGGAGGTGGAGAAGCCCGAGGGGGCAATCGTGGCCAACAGCTGCCACTCACACCCACTGATGGCGCTGAGCAATCAGAGCCAGCGCCTGCACAGGTGCAACCACTGGGCAGGACCGTGGCATGCGGGAGCAAAGAATTTTCAGTAACTACTAGAGGATCAGTAACCTTAGTCTGGCGCCCCTGCTCACCTGCTCCACCATCCTGCTGTGGCCGATGCCTGCCATGTTCTGCACTGTGCCGCCTGCTGCCAACACCTGCCGTGTCCCACACATGCTTCCTAGTGGTCAGTGCACATCATAGCAACCGATTATTCGGTTGTCCAGTTCTGCCATTTGGTCTATTTGCATATTAGGGCTTTATATATATAGACTAGAGGCCCAGTGCATGATTGAATCATGCACACGTAGGGTCCCCTTCACGCTTTCACTTTCGATCACAGTGGAGCTGGGTGCCTGTCTGCTGGTGCACCAGGCCTTTCAGAAGCCTCCGGCTCGGCGGAGGCTTCTGAAAGGCCTGGTGCCGGAGCAGACAAGCACACAGCTCCCCCGCTTTTGATGGTCCGCGGCGGGACGTGAGCTTGCTGCCCCAGAGGCCCCTTCTGTTCCGCAGCACAGCAATGGTGCAGACGCTGAGCTCGCGTCGCCTCTGGTGACGCAAGCTCAGCATCCCACCAGCCCAGTCGGCTACCCGGGCCACCCCAAGTCCCACCCCCTGCGCCTCCCTCTTGCCCAATCCTGGGCGTAGTGGAGTGATGGTAATTTACATATTACCATTTTATTAGGTAGGATAGAGGCCTGGTACAGGGGTGGGGGGCAGCTGGTTTGCCCTGAAGGGTGTCCCTGATCAGGGTGGGGTTCCCTTGGGGCGTGGGGCGGCCTGAGCGAGAGGCCTGTGGTGGTTTGCAGGCTGGCCACGCCTCCTGGCAACCCAAGTGAAGGCCCTGGTATCTGGAATTTATTTTCCTTCTACAATTGAAACTTTGTAGCCTGGAGTGGAGCCAAGCCTGGGGCTCCCTCCGTGGCAGCAGCCATTTGTGTTGGGGTTATAATTGAAACTTTGTTGCCTTAAGCGGGTGGTCCTGGTCAGGGTGTGTGGAAAGCTTTGCTTCCCCTGTTGCCGGTGGCAACCCTGGCCTGCTCTCTCAAGCTCCGTTCTGTCACCATTTGTTTGAATTTGTTTACCTTCTATAATTGAAACTTTGTAGCTTGAGTGGAGGCTTAGGCCTGGCCAGGGCAGGCGGAAAGCTTGGCTTCCTCTGTTACCTAGGAAACCTTGCTCTCTGTGGCTGTAGCCATCTTGGTTTGGGTTAATTTGCATACTCGCTCTGATTGGATGGTGGGTGTGGCTTGTGGGTATGGCTTGTGGGTGTGTCGGAGGTATGGTCAATTTGCATATTTGTCTATTATTAGGTAGGATTCATTTCAAAGAGGAAGTGAGAGGGAGAGAGATTTATCAATGATGAGAGATAATTATTGATCAGCTGCCTCCTGCTTGATCCCCAGTAGGCATGTGCCCTGACTGGGAATTGTTCTGATTTATAGGTCCACACTCAACCACTGAGCCACACTGGCCAGGGCAAAGGAAAGCCATTTTACAATTATACATCACTGACTAAGTTCTGTGCTGCATGGGGAACTTTTAAACCATATCAGTAAACACAAAATATAAAATAAATCAAGTAAATTGGTCTTTCCCATAATTTTCTATACATGGCTGTACATGTTAACTTTAGTTCTCACATAGAGTGATGTATACTCCTCATTTTTGCTTCTAAAGAGTTGTACTTTTGCCAACAAGACTTGTACTAATCTTTTTACAGAAGAAAATGGGACATGTTGATTACTGTTTTGGTAATTTAGCTATTATTCTCAATTTCTAATGTGTCAATTGAAAAATTGTCACTAGTGTCAATATATGGTTGACAGCCAAAATTCTTACTTAATATTCTACAGGCATGAATTTTCAGAGTTAGGAAATTGGAAATTTTTTTTCCTTCATTGTTGGTATGTATTTTGAAATTCAAGCTATTAAGAGAAGAAAGTAGATATATCTGTTAATTTGCACTATTTAGTAGCACTGGGAGAAATAAGGAGATGGGGGAAGGCTTTGGAATTCCAGCATAAAGAAAGGTTTGAGTGTTAATGTTGAATTATTATTCATGCTTTACTTACTTTAATGAACCCAAGATAAAAAAAAACAACTTCTCATTCAATATTATGTGTATGTATACAGTAATATGGAAAGATTTAAAAAGAAAGACTATGAATTATGACTTTAATCAAACACTTTTTGCAATACTATAGAATTTTTAAAAAGTAAGCAAGAATAACCAATATGAAATTTTTAATTTGTTGTGAAATTCATTTATTTATAATGAATGAAGAATATCTGAATCAGAATTAAAAAAAAAACTTGCAAAGTACTTTTTTGTCTAGAAGCATATCATAATTTATTGTGAAATATGTATATACTAACATATACTGGCACCTGCCAAGAACTACCCTCTGAAATAGTAAAGGCAAAAAGATGACTGCAGCTTTCATTAACATAGATTATTTTTGGTTTTGGTTTTGTAATCCAAGGAATAAAACACTGTTTTTCAGACCTGTATTTCAGTGACACATAACGTCACACTTCTGCTACAGGTGGGCCTTACTGTTGTAATGGAATGTGTCAGAGGAGCCCAAATGGGAACATACCAGGAACTACTGTCTAAAACCAAAAGCCTCATGAATTTGCTTCAAGCCTTCAGTGAACAGGTGAGGACACAATGAAAAATAAATCCAAGATACAGTGTGCTTACCCATTTTTATTACCTGATTTCTTATTATGTAGTTTCCTTTATTCATCCTGCTCAAGTTAGAAGCTGGGCACCTTCTTTTCTCTAGAAAAGAAACCAGTATATTGGGACACATCAGCTAATAATCAACTTTATTTATGCTTTTTAACCAAAACTTCATGCCCAGGACCTACTTGTTCATTTATGAAATAAGAGATTAGATTATTTATAGATTCTATTATAAGTCTAAAGTATAATGGATCTGAATATTCTACTTTGTTTTAAATTAAGAACAGGGACCATAAATATACATCATATAAATATTTTTAACATATGATTGCATGTTGGGAAAGAGAAACAAAAATTTTGTTCCTATCTTAGTATTTTAAATTAAGATTCATAGATGTTTATGTAAATGAAGATGTTTGATTCTTACCTAATTAAGACAGGAATGTTTGAAAGCTAGCATTAGATTAATATTCCAGAGATCAGTCATTTCCCAATTTTGAAACTGGGTATTCCATCAATTCTTTGTCTAGCTATACAGCTTTTCATGTAGACTACCTATACCTTTCCAGATGTCACTGAGAAATGACTGTGAAACCAGTTAACTATTTCATAATTTCAGGGTGAAAGATGAAATATAAAGCTGTGTCTCAGTATTTCCTATGTAAGCTAGTACCCATTAATTCACTTTACACTTTAGATAGATATAACGGTCATAAAAATATGAAATCAGTTTATAACAAGATCAGTGCAATTTATAGACTTGAATGCCAGAAATTAAAAAAAAAACACAAAAATACATTTTGCTGATATGTTTTCTCTTTTGGACTTAAGCTAATACACATTAGTTGTGTACTAGTATTTTTGTATTTGTACTTTATATTCCTTTCTGAAATTCAAATATTCTATTTGTAGATCTATTCAGAAATATCTGATGTATCATCAGATGGCTTTAGTCATTATTTTTGTTTGGCATATTTCTATTTACTAGAAGAATCTTAAAGGAATCCAATTTTAAAAATCAACTAAATTTGGTCTACAAATGATTTATTAAATATAATACAAGAAGAAATTTCTTCTCAAAATAAAAGCATGAGCATATTTATTGCACATAGGAAAGATTGAGAAAATATTTTAATTCAATCAATTGCAGTTGACATACAATACTATATATATCATTTTCAGGTGTGCATCATGGTGATTAGACGTTTATATAACTTACAAAGCAATCACCCCAATAAATGTAGTGGTTGTGGTCATTCTTAGTAAGAGAAGCACCTTCTCTTTTCTTAATGGCTGGCCATTTTCAAGCTATGTGATCATTTATGCTTAGTGTATAGGAAAGAGATGTCTGTGAGTATCTTGTAGGACTGGAATGAGGATGTGGCTATTGTTTTCTCTATCCCCAGCACCTAGGTATCCTCATGTGAGGCAAATAACAGGTACTCAGTAGCTGTTTGTTGCACAGGTGAATCTGCCTCCATTGTTTCTACAGGAAGCATATCTTCTCAGGAGTTAATGGGATGTTTGAAATGCTATTAGCCAGTGTTTTTTTTTTTTTTTTTTGGCTATTTACTTTAAAGGTCACATGAAATATAGTGTATTATTTTGAAAATATAGGCCCAAAAGCAGGTAACATGTGAGTTTTAAGTTCAGTATTTAATTTACCATAAAATATGAAGAGTGTATCTTTTGGAATATGCTCTTGTTTAAATCCCCAGTTTTAGAAACAAGCATGCCTTATCTGCATTTATATACCTTCTTATGTACACTAGTCCTATATGGTAACAAATGCAAACCAATATCATCCCTGAAGTTGGGCTGACATTAATAAATGTTACTACTTTACCATCAGAAATATGCAAGAGCCAGAAACATATAAATTGAACTTTTTTCTAATTACTTAAATATTGTATTGTTACTGTTAAAATTCAAGAAAGTAGTGAGTAGAAAAAAATTTTGTACTAGAAATAGAGAATATGCTTTTGAAAATGAATTTACCTGGGATTTTGATGTTTTGGATGCTGAATAAAAAATATTAAAGGCTTTTTTAAAGCAGCCATAAAATTATTTTATTAATGATAATACCAGATAGATAGTTCTAAAAGGTCAGCCATATATAGTGTAATTTTATTAGGAACCACACAAAGCAAGGCGAAAATATATTTTGATGATATGAAACACCCACCAAACAATAGCTTCAAAACTGGTTATATTCAGTGTCACATTCCTGCCATACTGCTCTTAGACCTGGGCCAACATGGCTCAGCCCTGTACTCCATGCTTTAGAGAGTCCCTGCTCTGGCCTTTTCTGGCTGACTCTCTGGCCAGGAGGCCAAGGGATTGTGCCCATCAAGGGTCCCCCTCTTATACCTCATTTCCTAACCACCCCGGGGATTTGGAGTCCCAGAAGTTTTCTCTCAAATGACTTTGGCTTGCTCCAGGAACCAGGGCTATGGTTCCTCGGTTTTGCCCTCCCAAGGGTAAGCTGCTCCACTGGCATTCACTTTGTTCGGAGGATGTTTTATTCTTGAAGTGGGGTGGGCAGAGCCTGGACATGTAGGCTGAGATGTTCATGATGGTGCAGGATGGAGCTGGATGGGAGAGAAGGGACCAGAGGACTTTACCGGGATCAACTCATGGGACTGCCATGTTCCCCAGAAGAACTCTCAAGAATCCAAACACTCTCACCTGAACCTCACCTTTCAGGTGGCTGGGAAGGTACATGTGTCAGGAAAAATGATAAAATTTATTTATGAGTCTGTTAGTGCAATCTATCTATAACTATTAAATAAATAGAAATATGGCATGAGAGACTTTGTTGTCTTGGTTCCCACAGATGCTGGTGCAGGCCTGTCCCTGTGGGGAATTTCTTTTTCTTATTTGCATAAGTAATATGAAAAAATAAAATTATAACTGAGGGCATTTTTATTGGCATTTAGGGGAAAGGGACTGCCTGGACTGGGAGTGTGATTTCAGAAGTATAATCTCCAGTTCTAAAATCACTTTGTGGTTAATAATTTATTTATTATAATTTATATTGTTTGGTCATGAGTCTATTCAAGAATTCTTTTGAAAGGTACACAGTTCTTCCATTTTACAATTCTTGTTAACTTATATAACAGCACAGTGAGAGTAAAAGTCAGCACAGGATTGTGGAAAAACAGCGGACCACTTTTAGGAGCCCTGGGTTCTAGTTCTGAGACTGCTTAGCTATGTGAGTCTTCATAGAAATTGAACCATAGTAACCTTCATCTTGGGTAAAACTGCTGTTTAAAATTTTAACCCTGCTATTCTGGCTTCTGTAAACATTTGCTTGCTTAAATAATAGGGAAAAATAAGATTACTCCCCATTCCAGAGAGGCCATAAACTATGCCCCAGACAGAGTTGTCAGTGCTGGCGCCAGGCCAGGCCTTGAGATATGGTCTCACGGCCCTGTCCCAGCACACAGGACTTTTTCTCAGAAGGTCCAGAAGTCTCATTCCAAATTTGAAAAACAAAGAGCTGAAAAACATATAAATAGGAAAGACTTCCACCATATTGGGCCCCAAAATTTGAGAAGCAAGATTTCCTCTTGGCCCGCTAGTGCTAGCGAAATGAAAAGGACTCCAAATAAATATGGCTTATTGATTAAGGCGTCTTCTGATTTACAATATAACAAAAGGATTTAACTTCTCTGGTTCTTTCCCAGTTATGAAAAATAGAACTTGAACTAGAGCTGTTTTTCCTAGTGGCTGATATGGAACTGAAAAATGTACATTCTTATCACTCCCTTGCCCACAAACGGCTCATGACCTAGTCTCTTTTTCTATCATTTTCACCCTCACTACTGGAGCTGATAGCAAATAACTTAGAAAAAGGTGTTTCAGTATAATTTGGGCTTGGGATCTCTAAGGATCCATGAAGCTCTGAAACCTACAGGTCTCACCTCATGGGAATATTATATCAGAGAATTAATCAGAGGTGAGAAAAGGGTTTCTAAAGAAAAATATGAGGACTAAAGATAAATTTACATATTTATAGGTTTAGTCTAGGCTAATTCTTTTTTTAACATATATTTTATTGATTTCACATAGGAAGGGAGAGGGAGAGAGAGAGATGGAAATATCAATGATGAGAGAGAATTGTAGATTTGGCTGCCTCCTGCATGCCCCACACTGGGGATGGTGCCTGCAACCTGGGCATATGCCTTTACGGGGAATCAAACCATAACCTCCTGGTTCATAGGTCAATGCTCAACCACTGAGCCACGCTGGCCAGGCTCTAGGCTAATTCTTACCCACACTACTAATACTGATGATAGCTAAGAAGTCTTGGGTGTTAGTTATGTCAGAATATTCAGAAGTTTTACATTTACTTAATCCTCCCCACAAAAGTCCTGAGGCTTCATGGTCCTGATTTTACAAAGAGATTAGATATCTTGCACAAGACAAGACAGACGGTGTCAGAATTTGAATCCAATGCTGTTTCATGCCAGAGGCTAACCAAACTCTTAAATGTTATATTAACCTATATAAGCAAACAATGCATAGAACAAAGAGAAATACTTTTTAATGTGGGAGCAACTACATTGGCTTAGTGTGAAAAGAACAAGAGGCAGGGTGCAGCTCTGCTCAACTCTCTCTCTCTCTCTCTCTCTCTCTCTTTCTTTCTCTCTCCCCCCCGCTCCTCTCTTTGACAGCTTTGGATTTCAGACAAGTCAATCATCTTATCTGCGTTTTATTTTGTCTTGCATAATATTCTCTTTATTTGATTGGCTCTTTTTCAGTGCTCAAATTATGAAATGCATGTGAAAGTGTTCTATACATTATAAATATATAAATTTAAACATTCCTAGTATAAGCTATAAATATGAGGATGTGCCTTAGGTAGGAAGATGCTGAAACATCTCCAAATTGAATTTTCATTCTGTGAAACATGGAATCCCACATTTTATAGAGGTAGTTGACATAAATTAGATTCTTCCATTAGGGGCTAGATGCTTACTTCTAGAAACATGAAAGCATAGAATTTATATGAGACCTTAAAAAACTTCTAATCTGATCCCTTCTTTTGAAAGATGAGAATTAAAATTCAAAAAGCTTAAGTATCATATAGTGAAAAATGACCCAAAAAATATGGTTAGCTCTGAATTCACTAACACTAACTTGAACCTCAGTCTTGTAGTTCTAGATGTCTGATCTTGGCATGTGTGACCTGCGTAACTTCCCTGTACCTCAATCTTTTTACCCCAACATAAGGGCTATTATTTCAACTTGTATATCTTTCATTATATTTCTTTTTGTTCTATGCATTGTTTGCTTATATGGATGTAAAAGTACTCACCATCTTCATCTCCAGCTCATGCTTTAAAATGAGTCAGTGTAATCAACTCTAGAAATATACTGAAAGACCAAATCCTGGAGCAGACTGATAGGAAGTATTAGAATAATAGCAGACTGACTAGGATTATGAACTAGTTAATTACATTTTTAACATTTAAAATGCATTCTATAAAAAGTATCTGTACATTATAATGGATATAAAATATACTTAGTGGTTGTTAAATTTTAAACTATGAGTTACAATGCTGTGTCTTAATTTTTAAGTGAGATGAATGTGACTTGATTTGGAAGACATATTCTCATTAAACTCTCTGTAATTTCTAGCCAAATTCTAGTAGTAGAGATCTACTCTAATTTTATTTTTGTTATATGTGTGTGAGCTAAAACATCCCAACCCATAATCTTCATACATACTATAGATGTGAATGTGAAAATAGGCTGCAGACATGAAAAGTCTGCAATAGATTGAGATGATTGTCAGCCAAGATACGTGGCCTAGAAATATAGATTTGGTGTAGGAGTTAAAGAATCTGTTTAGAAAAACAAAAGGGAGAGAGGGAGGGAGGGAGGGAAGTGAGAAGGAAGGAAGGAGAAGGACGGAGAAAGGAAGTGAGAGCAGGATGAGAACAAGTGAGAAACAATAAAACTTGGACCCTGATTAGATTTTGTTATATTATACTTTTTGTAAGGAACTAAAATGAGTAGTAATTGAAGCAAAATAGCCTAATTAATTATTTCCCCCCGCAGTTCCAAACAGGAGACTGAAAAAAATTAAAAAAAAGGAAACAATAGAAATAAGCAAATTAAAAAGTATGTGGCTAAAATTATAGGGAGCAACAACTGACCAAAATAGCTAAAATGGATGGAATGAGTCACAGGGAATCAAGCACCTCAAGATCCAATAACAGAATTTTGTAGATTTGACCTTGAATAAAAGAATGGACCTTGAGTTTATTTTTTGTGAAGAACTGAATATTCCTAAGGATGTGTGGATGATGTGGATGTTACAGGCTGGAGCTTTGCGTATTTACCAGATTTAGCTGACTCAATAAGTCAACTAAATCATTCCTCTTTGATCTTACGGACCTTGGACTGCTTCTCTACTTTATAGTCTTGTGTTGCCATCCAATTTCACGATTTCAGATACTTTCTATATGCAAATGCCTCCAAGTGTATATCCCTAGCCTGACCTGTCCTCTGAAGTCCAGGGTTGGTCAGCCAGCTGACCCTCCTCCTCTTGTTTTCCCACACCACACAAAAACCTACCCCTGGTGCACCTTCTCAGCCAATGGCAACACTGTTCTTCCAGTTACTTAGATAAAAATATTTTGCAGTCACCCTGAACTCTCTCTTACTCCACATCTAATCCATCATCAAATCTCATTGGTTCTATCTTCTAATTACATCCAATAATCCAGAATTCAACTACTACTCATCACTTTCACAACTTTGTCCAAATCACTATCATTTCTCACCTGGATTATTGTTATCGCCTTATTACAAGTCTTCCTGCCACCATCCTTGCCTTGTACAGTCTGTTTACAACATATCATCCAGAGTGGCTTGTTATACAAATATAAGTCAGATCATGTTACTCTTCTGCCCAAATACTCCAAAGGATTTAAATCTGAGTAAAATCCCAGGTCATTTTACAATGACCACTAAAGCCTTGTAGAACCCGAAACTGTTTACCTTTCTTATCTCACAACCTCCTAATGCTCACCTTTACTACTCTGATCCAGCAACACTACTCCTTGCTTTTTCTGAATCAACCAGGCATACTCCTACCTCAGGACCTTTGCACTATTTGAGGCTTAAAGCATGCTTCTTCCAAACATCTATATCAGTGATGGGCAACCTTTTGAGCTTGGTGTGTCAAACTTCGCCAAAAAATTGAGCATAACTCGGGTAGTGTGTCACTTTGAGGAAAAAACATTATTTCGCGGTATTTATAGTTTAAATAACATAAATGTATAATTGTTATATATAATTATATTTAATAAACCAAAAACTAAATATTTAACTTACCTGCTTAGTGACTTTTTTGTTCATCCGTCAGTTGGTTTCTTTTGTTGGTCTTGACATTATTTAGCTTGTGTGGGGTGCCGTGAACTAAGATAAGTGAGGGGGAGGGGGAATTCTTTAACTAACCTGCCTATTAGTGACTTTTTTGTTGCTGAATTTCATTGGCTAAATCTTCAGTTGAAGGTTGGTATTTTGTACACTTCAGGCCCAAGCAAGCGCTACTAACTTCATCTGTCAATCTGTTTCTTTTGTTGGTTTTGATATTATTTAACGCTGAGAATAAGGCCTCACAAAAGTATGTGGAGGGAAAAATTGTGAGTAAAGCCATTGCTATATTTTTCAGGGTGCTGAAAGTGTCTGGTAGTCGGTTCCAGGCACTCCAAATTTCCTGTTCGTAGTGGCACTCCTCTTGATTCTCCAAGCGGCACCTTTCCAGATTCTCAAGCTTTGACCTCAAGTCCACAAACACCTGAGCCCAGATACTGTCTTGAAATTCTGCAAGTTGCATCTCCAAATCAATTTGCATCCATTGGAAACCATTTAATTCCAAACTACTGTAGACTACTACATCAGGATACTTAATTATTTTCATGGTCTGTTCTAGACTTCTAAATTGAATAAATCTATCACTAAACTGGTCAAGTAATGAGTCTAAAACATGCTGGTGCTTCATATGCAAGAGTTCCATTTCATTTTGTACAGCTGCACTGGCCTTCTCAGAATACTTTGTTACTCGAGGAAAATACTTATAAGTTTTAGTTTCTACATCTCGCTTGAAAATTTTAACTTTATTTTCAAAAGCTTTTATGTATCCAAACATAACGTCAATACTTCTGCCAAAACCTTGTAACTTTAAGTTCAGTTCATTAATATGAACAGAGAGATCTGTAAAAAACATCAGGGTGTTGACCCACTTATCATCATTAAGCTGAGGAAAGTTTCCCAGATCCTTATCGACAAGAAATACCTTAATTTCTTCAAAGCACTCCACAAAGCGCTCAAGAACTTTGCCTCGGCTCAGCCATCTTACATTATTGTACATCAGCAGTCCACTGTAGGTGGAATCAACCTCCAGTAAAAGTGCTGAAAATTCTTGCTTGTGACGGGGGCGAGCAGCTATTAAATTAACTATTTTTGTAACAACTGACATTAAGTCGTTTAAGTCGGTGAATCCTACCTTGGCACATAAAGCCTCCTGATGGATAATACAATGAAAAGGCACAATCAGATGTCCAATAGCTTCTGTAAACAATTTGACAAATCCGACTTGTTTCCCCACCATATTTGGTGCCCCATCTGTCGTCACTGACCCAACTTTAGAGATATCAATGCTTAGGTCATGAAATGTTTGTATAACAACCTTACATATTTTGCTTCCTGATTTAGTTGTTGACACTGATACTAACTTTATCAACTCTTCTCTAATTGTGAGACCATCAGAATATCGACCAATAATGGCCAACTGAGCATGTGATGTGACATCAGTAGTTTCATCAAGAGAGATCGAAAAATATTTACACTTCCTTATGTCTCTCTTTAATTGATGTTGTACGTTTGTGTTCAATCTCATTATTCGGTCTTTTATGATATTTCTACTGAGTGGTAACTCAGATATTCTCTTAATAATTGCATCTTTATTTTGCATATCGTGAAATAGAACTGATGCACATCTTAGGAGAGTTTCTTTAATAAATTCTCCCTCACTGAGTGCTTTTCCATGCTGAGCTATAGAGTGAGCAATGCTCAAACTTGCAGATGTTAAATTTGTAGAGCCTTTCATAAATTTAAGGATGGAATTAGATTGGCTCTTATAAAGGTGTAGCTGCCTGGAAATGTATTCCTTCCTTTCATCCTCACTTTTTTCCAAGAGCTGGGAATGATTAGTTTCAAAATGTCTATTTATATTCCACGTTCTGCTGACTACCGTTTCAGTACATAGAACGCAAAATGATCTGCCATTTTTTTCTATAAAGCCATACATCTCGGTCCATGTCTCTTGAAAGTGTCGGCCACTGCTACTACCACTTCCTTTACTTAGCCTTAGTTTTTTATTTTTTGGGTTCTCCATCAGGGGGGCAGTGACAGAAGATAGAATTATAGATAGCTTGTTAGGTCTGCAGGCAATTAGGGGTTAACTAGCCTAACTAACCACAAAATGGTGCATATAACTGTCTTTTAGGAAAGGGCAGGGTTAATAAGCAGAAATAGGGGTTAATAAGGATGCACAACAGTAATAGTGGTGAAATGGAGTCTGAACTATGGAGCAAGATGGTGTTCCTTATGTGAATTAAAATGCCTGCCGCTATTTCTAATGGTGGGAAACGGCACCCATAGCATGCCACAAACCCTTGTCTCTCCCAGCCTCCCCCTCACTTATCTCAGTAATGATGGATTACAAATCCATGACACCCCAGAACAATAGATAATGGTTGATGTGGTTAACTGTTATTTGGTTACTGGTAATGGCAGGGCTCCCAGAGATGCGTCCCCCGCTGCGTTCTGTTGCTCTCTGCTCTGCCGGCGGAAGTGAGGGCAAAGATCCTGGCTTAACCGGAAGTCCCAGAACTAGACATTCTGTGCCGGACTTCTGTTGTTTTGGCCTACAGACCTCCGGCACAGAGTGTCTAATAGGGGAGGGTGAAACATTTGCGACTAGAGTCTAACTCTAAGACTCTAGTCACAAATGATTCATCCTCAGGAGCAGCAAATGTTTCATCCTCGGCATGCAGCCGCCTCAGCGGCCACGTGCCATCAGAAATGGCTATGCGTGTCAATGCTGACACACATGTCATAGGTTCGCCATCACTGATCTATATGGTTAGCTTACTCACCCATCTTCTATAGGTCTTTACTCAAATGTCAAGTCATTAGTGAAAACTTGTTTAGCCACCCTATTTTATATCAACATTTTCTACCTCCTCAGATTATTTTTTCCATAATTCTTATTAATTTTCACCATACTGGAAATTTTACTTATTTATTCTTATTTTGTCTTTTTCTCACCTCTATGTTATAAATTTTGCAAAAGCAGAAATTGTCTATTTGTTCACTGTTTGTTCTATTCCCATCTAAACAATAAGTTTCAACTAAATAGCAAACAACATATACCTGGTGTTCAATACATATTTGTTGAATGGATGAATAAATAACTAGAGGTTGAAAGAACACTTGAGTCTTTTATTTTATCATTTATTTTCTTTTATTTTTGACCATTATAATAATAGCTTTCATTTAAATGAATGCCACTTTTGAAGGATCTCCAAGACAAGCAAATCCAGAAGCAATGAAACAGACTTTGTGTGCTTTAAAGCAAGCATGTCAAATTTGCGGCCTGCAGGCCGCATGCGGCCCACAATGAATATTTTTACGGCCCAGCCAATACAACAGTATGTAAGAAATGTTTTAATAAAAATTTTGTAACTTAATTTTTACAATATCCTGTTATACATAACTATTAATAATGAACTACGACGTTTGCTAATGACTGACTTCTATAATCGTGTTGCATTCATTTCCCTTAGCGCCTTACTCGCAGGAGCATCATTTCTCCCCACTAATACTAGCAGCGAATATTTAAGCAGCCAAGTGCCACATCATTAGTCTTGGACTGACTTATTTGGTGTGTGCAACAGGAAATATTTCGCTTTCGAAGAACAAGAAAAATAGGTTTATTTGTGTTACGCTTATTAATTTATGCAGTTATTCAGTGTCTGGTAAGTTAATGTTCAAGAAAAAATATTAATTTTATTAAAATGTGCTATTATTTTATGTTAACGATTACTCATTTCAGCCCTTTGTATTCAGCATGTCTGTATCTAAATAAACCTACGTTTCTATGAAAATTGAAGCTTTTGTTTTTTTGCAGCCCACATAAACTTAAAACTTGTTTATTTGGCCCATGTTAGCCTTTGAGTTTGACATGCTTGCTATAAAGTATACACATCCCTAAACCACAAAGTGAGTGTTCACTTGTGTATAGTCTCCCTGGGCACTCAACAAGTTGCTTGATTAAAAGCTTAATACTTAAAAAATTACTTAAGTATTGCTGTAAAATTAATATATCATTCCCTCTATAATAAAGCTGTTTTACTTATTTATAAAACCACTGTCAGTCACAATATCTAATTTGAACCTTTCTGAAGTTTCTGTAAACCATCTTTTCCTTGAAAAAGAAGCCCAATCCCTATAATATTTTGTTTACAGAATTATTTTCTAAACATTTCTCAAGTTGTGGAGGCTCAAATTGGACCCAGTATTTTGAAACTTACTTCTTCCATGAAGAGTACATTGGGAAGATTGCTTAAATTCCAAAGTCATATTTTTGACAACACAACTGAATGTAAATCTTACTGTTTAATAGCTGTAATAGAAGTGTCATTGGAAGTCCATGAATCCCCCATACTGATCTTTTCTAGTTTTTAATCATAGTAATTAAATTATTTTTATCTTACGTTTGAGAGACCAGAAACCTATTTTAATGTTTCCAAAGTATGTGTATGTTTGCCTATTTCCTATGCATTTTCTAGTTTGTTACTTTCTATGCTATTTCCTATTCTTGCTTTCATTTTTTTTATCTACTTTACCATTTAGTAAGATAATATTACATGGATCAAAATTTTTCCTGGCTTTTCAATTTTCTATATTATCCAATTAGTGCAGGATTAAAATAGACTATGGATTGGAAGACACAAGCAGGCAGGAACTTCACAGCAGAGACTCTGCACAATGGAGTGCATTGAGATAGAATACAATGAGTGTTTCTCCTGGAAGGGTTCTTGGGGAAACTGGCTCACTGCCTACCCGGAGGAAGGTGGAAAGGAAAGGACTTTGACCAAATAATGTCTGAGAATCCCTCCCTCTGAAATTTAAAAATTAAAATTTCTTTATGACATTAGTTCAGTTTTATAATAGGGACTAAAATAATTTGAACTGTCTCCAACTTTTATTTTTATCTTAATTTATATGGCATATATTGATTATTTTATTTCCTAAAATATGTATTTCTATTTTCCCTGCATAAAATAAACTGGGGATGTTATTTTAGTTTCTAGACTGCCCTCTTTGGGCTTTCATGTCAAACTCTATTAATCACTGTAATCCTCCCAAATATACTCTATACTTTGCAACACTATGCTCAATTCAGGAATAATGATTTCAGTATGTTAATTTTATATCTTTATACAAAAATATACAGATGGGTATTGTGCCAGCTTTCCTGGGGGCTTCTGAAGGACAGAGCAAGACTCATTTTTAAAACTGCTCTACTAACATAAAATAATTTACTCTTTTAAATTCAAATAAAACATGTACAGCAAAGGACCCAGAACCAAATGCAGTATTTTTTTTTTTTGGGGGGGGGGGGTGAAATAAATAATGTTGTAGCTGGGAAAAACAATACCATCCTGTATAATGTCCAATAAGTTATTGGTCTTTGCTACTTATATCTAACTAGGGACCCGGTGCACTAAATTCATCCCTCAGACCAGCCTTCCCCTCTCACATACTGGGAGCCCTCAGGGGATGTCCTACTGGGAGCTGCAGTCTGGCCTCCCTTTGCAGGAGGTGACCGGGCTGATCAGGGGAAGGCGCCAGCCCCATCACCCCACTGCTGCAGCCACTGCCAGTCACCGCAGCCGCCAGGGTATTTTCATCAACACGGACTCCAGTCCTTTCACCATGAAAAAATGACAACTTTCTTTAGTTAGTTTCAAGATGTGTCTTTCATAGGATATGACATTTCTTTCTTTATTTTTCTTTTTATCCTCACCTGAGAATATGTTTCCATTGATTTTTTCCCCTTCCCTCCCATCACAGGCTTGGCTCCCCAGCCGCCCCTCTGATCACGGGCTTAGGCTGCCCGGGCTTTAGGCTTGGGAAGGGCCCCCCCCCCGTCCCTTCAATGGCCGGCTGGGAGTGACCTGGGTGCTGAGGAGGTTCCCAAGACCCAGGTATGTATGCAAATTAACTGCCATCTTTGTTGGGTTAATTTGCATACTCACTCTGATTGGCTGTGGGCGTAGCAGAAGTACGGTCAATTTACATTTTTCTCTATTATTAGGTAAGATTAGGATGCTTTAATTCCTTTTAACAGTTGGGTTTCATAGCATTTAATATATTACAAATTAATTTTTTGGCTTGACATCAATGCTCAATTTGCTTATCCAAATAGAAGCCATGCCAAGAGCTTAAAAGATACTGACAGTAATTAACCCAACTCATATACCAGGAACTATTCCAATGAACTGTCTGCAAAATAGTGCGTATTTTCCTGATGATGTAGCTGATCCTACAAGGGGCATATACTGCAACCTCTCACAAAAAGGTTCATGACACTCATGCCAGAACCAGGAAGGGAACTACCAGACTAATCAAATTAGGCATTGCTCATGCTGAGAAATAATGTGGGAACCACGGAGAAATGTCTCAATCTGTTCATGTATTCATGTCTCTGGTTTCATTTTGTTTATTTTGTTCATTAGATTCCACATATTAGTGAAATCGTGTGATATATGTCTTTGTCTGGCTTACTTTCTCTTAGCATAGTAATCTCCAGGTCCATCCATGTTGTTGCAAAGGGTAAGAGTTCCTTCTATTTTACAGCTTTGTAGAAACTGTTTTTCTTCTGCTTCTCTTTCCTCCTGTTTTCCTTCTCCTTCTCCTCTCCCTATCCCTCCTCCTTTTCTTCCTCTGCTGTCCTTACTCTTCTTCATGTCATTCAATATGTTGCAAATATTTCTTCCATAATACAATTCCAAAGGAATTGATGATTACTTGGTGACTGGTTGGAAATGTGCCAAGACAAAGACAGAGGAAGTGTGGTGGCCTTTATAAAGTTTTAGAGGAAGTAGGAAAATAACTGGTCTAGTTTAGGGTGTGCATGACATGAACAAGCAGAGAGATAAAGTAGATGGCAAGTGAGTATTTCACTGTATGGATCTGGAGCTCAGGGAAGAGATATGCACTAGAGAAGTCAATTTGATAGTCACTCACAAAGAGGGTTATTGAAACTGTGGGAGTGACTGAGATTGCTTAGGAGAGAGTGGAACATACATAGGAAATGATGAATATAACTGAGCCACAGAAAAATAGACATTAAAGGGAATACAGAGAAAGGAGACTGGGGAAAAATTCAAATGTGTGGTGGTAAGGAAGTAAAAGGAAATGTCCCTTAAAAAAAGGGAGCAGTCAATTATGTTAAATGTCACGAATAGTTTAAGTCAGTGGTCGGCAAACCGCGGCTTACGAGCCACATGCAGCTCTTTGGCCCCTTGAGTGTGGCTCTTCCACAAAATACCACGGCCTGGGCGAGTCTATTTTGAAGAAGTGGCACTAGAAGAAGTTTAAGTTTAAAAAATTTGGCTCTCAAAAGAAATTTCAATCGTTGTACTGTTGATATTTGGCTCTGTTGACTAATGAGTTTGCCAACCACTGGTTTAAGTGAAATGATTTTCAAAGTATCCCATGGATATAGCAATAAATATATTACTTATTTCATCAAGGCAAAGTTGATGGAAACAGGTACCAGAATGTTTGAGGAGGAAAAGGTGACTTGGCAGGAAAATGTTTAGCTACAAAAAAAGGCAATAAGTAGGATGGTAACTGAAGGGGGACATAGGGTTGAGAGTTGGATCATTTTTTTGGTGATGGTATTGATTTTTAAGATGAGAAGAATGTATTGATCTCTATGGAGTGATGGGAAGGAGTCAGTAGAAGGGAAGAAGATAAAGATTAGGAAAGAGAGGGAACAATTCAGGATTTCCTATATTTGCCTTAAGATAAGAATCCCTTGCCCAGCTGGTGTGGCTCAGAGGTTGAGCATCAACCTATGAACCAAGAGGTCGCCAGTTTGATTCCTGGTCAGGGCACAAGCCTGGGTTGCAAGTTTGATCCCCAGTAGGGGGCGTGCAGGAGGCAGACAGTCAATGATTCTCCCTCATCATTGATGCTTTTAGCTCTCTCTCCCTCTCCTTTCTTCTCTTAAATCAATAATAAAAATATATTTTTTATAAAATCCCTTAAATTGATTATTTAAAAGACAGATTTCTAGAGGGGAAATCTTATAATTTGTATTTTTAACGAGTACTGTCAAGATACTCATTGAGCCCTAGCCTGGTTTGGCTCAGTGGATAGAGAGTCAGTCTGCAGACTGAAGGGTCCTGGGTTCGATTCCAGTCAAGGGCACATGCCTAGGTTGTGAGCTCAATCCCCAGTAGGGGGTGTGCAGGAGGCAGCTGATCAATGATTCTCTTTCATTATTGATGTTTCAATCTCTCCCTCTCCCTTCCTCTCTGAAATCAATAAAAATATATATTTTTTAAAAAGATACTCATTGATAGGAAAGTATGGAAACACTATAGTTAATAAACATGTTTTGAGAAAATGGGACAGAATGGGATTCAGATCATAAGGTTATTCTTAGATCGGAAAAGATAATTCATTTGTTACAGGAGAGAATTAGCAAAGGCTGAGTGGGGAAACATAAATATAGAGATTTGGTGACTGACTTCCCTGACTGCTTCTACTTTTTCCGTTAGGTAGGATGTTGGTCCTGCTCTGAGAGTGATGCAAGAATTTCTGGGCACTATTAAGAGCTCAGGTGGAAGGAAGATATTGCAGGACAAATTTGCAGGGTTGGGTGATTTTTTTGAAGTAGCGTTCCACAGGTGGGGAACAAGTGTGACAAGACTGCCATGTGCATTCTAATATGAAGGTTTAACGGAAAGAAAGCAGGGCCTGAGAATTCAGAATATTACAATTTAGATGAAATGGTAGTCATGGAGTATAGGCTGGGTAATGAAGAGAACAGAGAGAGGACATACGTTTGCCTGGATCCAAGCACTTCCTGGAATGGGGAAAGTCAATGATAAAACCAGGAATAGTCCAAGTAAACTAGGATCTTTGATCATCCTATAGGACAAAGATCATAGAAAGTTGGATTCAGGAATTTGTAGTCTAAATGGAATAAAAAACAAATGTACTGAGAGTAATTGAACATACAATTTAGAAATAGAACAGGTATGGCCAGTTCAGTTTTCAGGGGTGGATTAGTTCCAGGTAATAAGGTTCATGGCTTAAGGTCATGAATGTTGATGGTCAAAGTAGAATGCAGATGAAGAACACCGAAAGTATGAAAGTCATGAAGTTGAGAAGGGATTGAGTTTAATACAGTTGCTCATGTAAGTTATGACATCATCCAAGATGGTGGCAGAATCAGATGATGCCAGTCTTCTGATAGGCCAAGAGGCAAGTGGATGAGAAGGTATAGATTATGGTACAGCCAGAGGCCTTAGCTTAAACAATATAGGGATTTGGCTCAAGACTGAAGGATAACTATTAAAGTAGTGAAAAATCAGACAATATGCTCTGGCCCTAAAACATGTGGGATATGGGAAAATAAACATCTCCCTTTGAAAATATTAAAGGAGCAATGTTATCAGAGCAATCAGGTTGCTTTAAGGTAGTAAAGGGATATGCAACAAATGGTTGAGAATGTATAACTTTTAAAATGTGTGATTGATCTAAAACTTAAAAATGCCAGTTGTCTTGCTTTATCAGACGCTTATTGGACAAAGGGAAACAGTTTTCTGTAAGAGAAGAAAAGAACTGTATGGGCGAGCACCAGAATAACTAGTAGTTTCTTCTTATTAACCACTCTAATATAAAAGGTTATACTGCATTATTAATAAACTAGGAGCCCATTGCATGAAGTTTCGTGCAATAGACCTTCCTTCACCTGGCTTCCAGCACCAGTTTTCCGCCAGCAGCAGTTTTCCTCTGGCCAACCACCGATCAGAGCGCCTCCCGCCAGCACGATCGGCCACCCCGAGAGGAACTCCGATCGGGAGGCGCTCCGATTGGGTGGGTGGCCTGAGGAAAACTGCTACTGGCGGAAAACTGGTGCCAGCAGCCACGCAATCGGCCACCCCGAGTTCCGCCACCAGTGTCTTCCCCAGCTGCGCCGGCTGTTAAAGCCGGCGGGAGGAGCGGGGGTCGGGGACTTGCGAGTCCCTGCCCCCCGCTCCTACTGCCAGCCAATCGGCCACCCTGAGTCCCGCCCCCCGTGCCTCCAGCCGGCCCAATCGTGGGCGTAGCGGAGTGATGGTAATTTGCATATTACCATTTTATTAGGTATGATGCCATACATATTTCATTGAATTTGAGGAGGGTTGCTGTATAATAGTTTGAATTAAATGGAGCTGTTGAATATTATAGTGTTTAATAAGTATATATATTATTTAGCTGTGTATATTCTTGCTTACTAATGATAGTAACTAACATTATTTGAGCACTTATTTTTAAGTGCTCAGGACTTTGACAGCACTTTTCATGTACTTAAAAGGTAGCTACTGTTATTTTCCCAATTTGTAGTTGAGTAATCTAGGGTTAGAGGGGTTAACCCTCTTTGAACAAGACCACAAAGCTTAGGAAATGTGAGAGTAGGCTTTAAATCTAGCTTGTCTGACTCTTAAGTACAGTAACCTAATTTTATATCAATTTTGCCTTCAGCTGAAGTTCTTAATCATTCTGAAATACCTCCAAGCCTTTGGGTGGGTCTGTGCATGGTTAAGTGTGGCAGAATTTGCTGGGTATTGAATAGTATCTATGGCTTAGTTTTGGGGCAAAAGAAGCAAAACACATAAATGAGTTTACAGAATGGAAGCAAGTTAGAAGCCATAAACTTATCATTCATGGATTATTGGGATTAATGCAAGGTTTTAAAAAAAAAGTCTAGCTGCTTCTCTTTCTAACCTACTTGATTCAAACATAAGCCTATTGCATCATTTTATTTCAAATAAAAGCTATGCCATAATTTTAAAACATTTTGGGATAATTCAAATGCATGGTTTTAATTTACAGTATTTGAGAGAGTAAACCACAATTTGCATGTGTCCACTCATGGACTTCACTAAATAATTTATTATTCTTATTTAATATTGACAATAATTACTTCAAATGTGTTATTATTCCCATTTTACAGCTGAGGAAACCGAGTTCATATGTTAAGCCATTCAGGACTTAACAGTCTTCATTACATGGCTACTCACTGTATGTGTGATGCTTGTGATTGATGTGAAGATCAAGTGAGTCTGTTAAAAACTACATTATAAGTAAAGTTTAAAACTACAAGGCAAGCAATCCTATGGTAATAAAAGGCTAATATGCAAATACACTGAACAGGGGAACAACTGGTCGCTATGATGTGTGCTGACCACCAGGGGGCGTGTGAGAAACATGGCAAGATGGTGGAGCAGGTGGGGGGGTAGGGGGTGGCGCCAGACCAAGGCGGGGCACCAGTCACTGTTATCAGGGCGAGCCTCTGGTGGTTACTGAAAATTCTTTGCTCCTGCACACCACGGTCCTGCCTGGCACTTGCACCTGCTGCTGGCACCTGCCCTGCTTGCACCTGCTGCCAGCACCAGAGTCACCGCTCACACCCACTGCCAGCACCAGCCCCACTCACACCCACAGCCACCGCCAGAGCCGCCACTCACACCCAGTGCCCAGCACTGGTCTCGATCACTTGGCGCCATCAGGGGGTGCATGTGGTGGCTGCTGGCCCTGATCGCTCCTGAGGGCTTCTCCACCTTCCCCTGTTCCTGAGGGGGATTGGGACAGCAGCCATCGCTTACACCAGCTGATAGCACTGGCCCTGCTTGCACCTGCTGCTGATGCCAGCTCCAATCACTCCATGTTGTCAGCAGGTGCGAGCAGGGCCAGCACCATCAGCATGTGGGAGGCAGTGGGAGCAGGGCTGCTGGTAGACAGGGGACCAGGGGCCATGGCGGGGGCATGGAGGATGGGCCAAGACCCGCCCCTGTGCTGACTGGAACCTCGCAGCCCACAGTTCCTTTCAAGGTGCACAAATTCGTGCACTGAGCCCCTAGTAGTGATATAAAGGTAGTAAAAGAAAACACTGTGAGGACACAGAGCAGGAGAAAGCCACAGTATTTGGATGAGAGTTTATGGCAGTTCCTAAGGAATAGTTGTCACTAAATATTTGAGGTGACACTAAATGAAGGGATTGAATTTTGTCAGATTGAGATCACAGAGAGAGAAGGTGATAAATGCAGAGAGGAAGATGCGAGTAAAGAGAAGGATGGAAAATTACTGAGGATGTAGGCATGAGTGATGGTGCCGGTTTGAGTGGTCTTCAGGTTACTGGTAGGACAATATGGGCACTAGAGGCTGAGAAGGTAATTTGGAGATGGTAGTTGGAAACAGAAATGGAAAACTGAGAATTTGAGGGAAAAGAAGTGACAATTTACCATCCCCCCCATAACTACTAATTTATTTTTAGCAGTTATGGGGGGAAAGGGGAATTTTTATTGGAGGGACTAAAGTGAGAGACCAGGGAGATGTTGGGATTGGCAGGGAAGAAATAATTAAGCATCTCCAGAAGTCTAGCTGGAGGATAATCTAGTATAGAAAGATTTCTTATCTGACCCCTCTCTGTGTAACGCAAAGCATCTTGTTCAGTGCTAAACAATGGGCAAGAAACAGAAGAAGACTGAATAAATAAAGGATGAATGAATGAATGAACAAGCATTAGAAAGCTGCAATGCAATTGTAGGAAAGGGTTGGATAGAAAAGACATTGCAGTGAACACATATATAAGAATTGGTAATCTGAGGTTAAGAAGAAGATGTCAGTCATGATGTTGAAGTTGAGTTAGGGTAACTGGAAGAACAATAATGACAAAATTTTTTTTTTAAAAAACAGGAGGGAGTCTTAGTTGATGGGGCACAGTAATGGTGAATTTAATTTTGGTCACATTTAATAGAAAGTGTAGATAGGTTTTTCTGCTGTTTTCCCCCACCTCAGTAGGCAGCGTAAAATGCATGACTAGAAGTTTGGGGACCAAATTTTATTTCTCTGTAAAATGAATGGCTTAGACTAGGTAATATGTTTATTTCCTCCAAGCTCTAATAGTCTAGAGTTCTGTGTTTCTCCTGAGACTTGGAGTTATTCTATAAGACATAAGAGAAGATGTGATCACTATGAATGAGGAATAAGAGCCACAAAGATGAGTGACAGATTCTTGGAGAATGCTCTTGTAGAAACAATTATGGGATGGCTTCAAAGAATATAAGGAGAGATAAATTCTTTAATCAATTTAAATTAAATTGATAAATTCTTTAATCAATTCTTTACTATACATCCTAATGAGTGACTCCTTAAACTTCATGTTACTTAAACTTTCAGTTTTATCATTTATATAATATAGATAATTACTATCCAAATATTGTTGCACTGACTAAATTAGACAATATATGTAGAGAATGTAGAAAAGTGCTGAGTTTATATATACCAAGAGTGCAATAAATGTTAGTTATTACTTCACAATGGGGAAGATAAGTAATATTCATAAAGTTCTATGACTAGGAAGTGTTAGAGCCAGGATTTAGGTCCATGTCTACCTGATTCCCAAAACTTTGTTCTTAACCACTTAATTAATATTTCCTAAAGAGTTTTACTTACTCCACAAGCACAGGGTTCTATACACTAATAGATCTGGTAAACAGAAAAGTATATCTTCTTTTTTTTCTTTAAAGGTTTTGAGATAGTCTACAATAAGCTGACCTTTTTTTATTCAACTCAATGTTTTTCAAATCCATTTGAACATGGAAATTGTTTTTGTGTGTGTGTGTGTGTGCTGCCTGTTAACATCTTAAGCAACTTGTGTTTCATAGAATGTACTTTGGGAAAGTCCATACTATGATATGATACCTTCCAAGTGAAAAGTATGATGTAACAAAAGAAAAAAAAGGGGGGGGGGTAGGGGTAGAAAGAGTATTTCAAGAAACTTCTCAAATGCTGTAAAAATGTTTAAGAGGAAAAAAAATTGAAGAAAAAGTCCTGAATGTAACATTGAGAAAAATATCCCATCAAGAAACTGTGGGAAAAGTACAGAGTTTGTCGATAGTTGAATAATAGTTTGATAATTAAGGAGTAGATGCATATTGTCCTTCACATAAGTTAGGTGATTTGAAAGAGTAAAAAGGATACTAAAAAATATAATTAAAGAGATATTTCTTTTAAATAGAGACAATTTATGTGTGTGTGTATTTATAAGAAAATAAGACACTTTAGAGAGAATGATAGCAAATTCAAATATGAAAATGATAGAGCCATCTAGGTTATCTAAGTATATTCATAGGGAAAACAGAGGAGATATATGCTTTTGGTAAAAGAAAACAAAGATAAAATAAACAATATGAAACTTAGGGCTTTTTTTGAAGCTTGCTTCTCCTTTCTTCTCTCCATCTTTTTTATTGAGTGTTCATAGTATTGCTTATAACTATTTCCATCAGAAAGTAAGCAAGTCTTGTGATACAGATTTATGTTTGTTTTGTCATCTTCTTAACAACATTTATTGGGGAAAAGTTTTATTGATATATAAAATAAAATATAAGAATTATCTATAGGTATGAAAGAATATGACTTAACAATGAGTTTGGTTTGGAATCAGTCAGAGTGAAGTTGATTGACTGACAGTTTGCAACTCAGTGAGGAAAGAGTAGATATAAAGATCAGGGGTTGCCACTGAGAACTCTGGAATCTAATCCCCAAATTGGGCCCCAGAGCAGAAAGCACCAGAACTGAGAAAGATACCCACATAACATGTGGCTATGAAAACTAGCAGGGTTGCTGTCTGCCAGGGAGAGATAGCTAGAAATGCAGGCACCCTTTTAAAGGGCCAATGCATAAATTTTGAGTGCAGCTGTTCACCTAGGGCTCCTGCACAGGGGGGGGGGGGCAGAGTGGACTGGAGCTGTGTAAACATAAACCAGAGTTGGGAGCTCTGGGGTTAGAGCTCAAAAGGCAGATACCCAGGTTTTCTGTATTGATCCATTCCCTCATGCTGTGGAGGTCATCTTTCTCAATCAAAGCTTTGCTATCCAGGTGGTGTTTGCCTGGGTGGAAGTCAGTTGACCAACCTTATTGGAAATTCCTTTGCCCCACCATGTGAAGTTTCAGATACCCATTAAGAGACTGAGAACAACAATCTGTCTCCATGCAGAAGCAATTGCTGCAACCTGCTGGAAAACCTCTCACCCCACCTGCGGATGATTGCTTGAGGCTATTCCAGACTGATTCCAATCAGTCTGCAGGCAGAGGTGGGTCTCTAAAGGTTTTGAGACTCTGCCAGACCTAATTAGTCAGAAATAGCAGTTTGGGCCCTTGCTGCGACACTACCCCAGACAGCACAGGAAGGTGAATGCCAGCAGGACCTTAGGCAACTGCAGCTGACACCTGCTGGTCCAGCTCTGTAGGGGAAGGGAGTACAGCTCAGAACAGTGACAATCAAGGTGTGAGACTAAATGTAGACCAAGCCTTTAGGTTTGGAGTCCCTGACCACTGCACTACTAGGAGATTCACCCTCTTGGAACTCAATCTGGTTGCCCATGGCCAGTAAGGGATAGTGACACACATTCACCTGCACAAGAGAAGCTCCTAGGAAGCCCAGCATAGATACACCAAGAGACCAGACTTAACAGCATCAGAGCAAAATCCAGAATTCCCTACAAAGAGCAGACCCAAAGCACCTGTATAACAGCTGGCACAGTGACACTGTGGTTGAACTTCACTGGTAGCAAGTTGGAGGGGAGATCCCTCCTAAACATGGTACATCAACTATCAAGACCTAATTACAAAAGGAGAGCCCAAACAACACACACAAGGGATATTCCTGGAATATTCAGCTTAGGTGAACAAAGAGAATACCATTGAACCCTTCAAGACACTTTCTACATAAGGCCATCCCACAAAGACTGGGAGGCATAACAGTTCTATTTAACACATAGAAGCAAATACAAAGAGACAGCTAAAATGGGAGACAAAGAAAAACCCCCAAATGAGAGAGAAAAAAAAGGATTCTCCAGAAAAAGAATGAAATGAGATTGAGGCAAGCAACCTATCAGACACAGAGTTCAAAGCAATGGTTATAAAGATGCATAAGAAACTTAGTGCAACAGCAGGAAAAGGGAAATAGGGGCCATGAATAAGAACCATACAGAAATGAAGGATGGTATATCTGACATCAAGAACATACTGAAAGGTATTAAAAGTAGATTGGATGAAGCAGAGGATCAAATCAGCTATTTGGAAGACAAGGTAGAAATAAATACTCAATTAGAGCAGCAAAGAGAAAAAAGAATTATAAAGCAGGAATACAGCTTAAGGGACAACACGGAACATAGCAACATCCACATTATAGGAATACCAGAAAGGGAAGAGAGTGAGCAAGAAATAGAGAACCTGTTTAAAGAAATAATGACAGCAAACTTCCCCCACTTTAGTGAAGAAAAATGTCACACAAGTTTCGGGGGCACAGAGAGTCCCAATCAAGACAAGCCCAAAGAAACCCACACCTAGACACATCATAATTAAATAGCAATAGTTAAAGACAAAGAAAGAATTTTAAAGACAGCAAGAGAGAAAGAAAATTACCTACAAAGGAGTCCACATTGGAATGTTAGCTGACTTTGCAATAGAAACACATCAAGCCAGAAGTGAGTGGCATGAAGTACTCAAAGTAATGAAAAGCAAGGGTCTAAATCCAAGACCATTGTATTGAATGAGGGTATCCTTTAAAATTGCAGGT
Source organism: Ia io (assembly GCA_025583905.1). Lineage (NCBI taxonomy): Eukaryota > Metazoa > Chordata > Mammalia > Chiroptera > Vespertilionidae > Ia > Ia io. The sequence goes on along the minus strand of JAJQQW010000009.1, from coordinate 13,668,630 downwards.
AAAATAAATAGCTTTCCAGACAAAAAATGGTTAAAAGAGTACATTACCACTAAACTAGCAATGCAAGAAATTATAAAGGGACTGCTTTAAGAAGAAAAGGAGAGAAAGAGGATCATAGGCATAAAGCAAATAAAAATGGCAATAAATAAATACTCATCAATAATAATCTTAAATATAAATTGATTAAATTATGAAGTCAAAATGGATAAGAAAACATGATCCATATATATGCTGTCTACAAAAGACCCACCTCAGAACAAAAGATACACACAGACTGAGAGTGAAGGAATGGAAAATATATTCCATTCAAATGGAAAGGGGAAAATAGCTGGGGTAGCAATACTCATATCAGACAAAATACACTTTAAAAAAGGCCACAACAAGAGACGAAGAAGGCCACTTCATAATACTAAAGGGAATGATTCAACAAGAAAATATAAACATTTTAAACATATATGCGCCCAATATAGGAGCACCCAAGTATAAACACACACACACACACACACACAAACAAACAACTCTTGATGAACTTGAAGAGAGAAATTGACAGCAATACAGTCATAGTAGGAGTCTTTATCTCCCCACTGACATGACTGGATAAATCTTCCAGACAAAAAATTAACAAGGAGCCCTGACCAGTTTGGCTCAGTGGATAGAGCGTCAGCCTGCAGACTGAAGGGTCCCAGGTTCGATTCCGGCCAAAGGCATGTACCTTGGTTGCAGGCACATCCCCAGTAGGTGTTGTGCAGGAGGAAGCTGATCAATGTTTCTCTCTCATCGATGTTTCTAACTCTCTATCCCTCTCCCTTCCTCTCTGTAAAAAAAATCAATAAAATATATATATTTTTTTAAATTAACAAGGAAACAGGGGCCTTAAATGGCACAGTAGATTAAATGGATCTAACCAATATTTACAAAACATTTAACCCCAAAGCAACAGAATATACATTCTTCTCAAGTGCACATGAAACATCTCAAAGATAGCCCACATGGTAGGCACAAAATAAGTCTATACAAATTCAAGAAGATTGATATAGTATTAAGCATCTTCTCAAATAACAATGGCAAGAAGTTAGAAATCAACTGCAATAAAAAACACTCAAATACGTGGAGGCTAAATAGCATGTTATTAAACAATGAATGGGTTACCAATGAGATCAAGCAAGAAATTAAAAACTTCCTGGAAACAAATGAAAATAAACACACAACCACCCAAAACCCATGGGACATGGTAAAAGCAGTCCTGAGAGGAAGGACTACCTCAAAAACAAGAAAAGGATTATTAAACTATCTAACCCTAAAGCTGAATGAATTAATATGAGAAGAGCAAGAAAAGTCCAGAGGAAGTAGGAAGAAGGGAATAATAAAGATCAGAGAGGAAATAAATGACATAGAGACTTTTTAAAAATGTACAAAATATTAATAAATCCAAGGGCTGGTTCTTTGAAAAGATAAACATTCATGAACTCCTAACCAGATTCATCAAGAAACAAAGAGAGAGAACCCAAATAAATAAAATCAGAAATGAAAGAGGTGATATAACAATGGACACCACAGAAATACAAAGGATTGTAAGCAATACTATGAACAACTATATGCCAACAAACTGGACAAGCCGGGTGAAACAAATTCCTAGAAACATACAATCTTCCAAAACACAATCAAGAAGAATAAAAAAACCTGAGTAGGCCAATAACAGCTGATGAAATTGAAGCAGTAATTTAAAAACTTCCAGCAAACAAAAGTTCTGGGCCAGATGGATTTACAGGTGAATTTTACCAAACATTCAAAAAGAACTAACACCTATCCTCCTCAAACTATTCCAAAAAATTCAAGAGGAAGGAACACTTCCAAGCTCTTTTTACGAAGCCAGCATTATCCTAATTCCAAAACCAAATAAAGCCACTGTAAAGAAAGAACACAGATGCTAAAATCCTCAATAAAATATTAGCATATCAGATCCAGCAATATATTACAAATATCAAACACAGTGATCAAGTGGGATTTATTCCAGGGATGCAAGGTTGGTACAATATTCACAAATCAATAAATGTGATACATCACATAAACAAACTCAAAAATAAAAAGCACATGATCATATCAATAGATGCAAAAAAAAGTATTCCACAAAATCCAGTACCCTTGCTTTCATAAAAACACTCAGTAAAATGGGAATAAAGGGATCCTACTTCAAAATAATAAAGGCCATATATGACAAACCTACAGCCAATATTATACTCAATGGGCAAAATCTAAAAGCGTTTCCCTTAAGAATAAGAACAAGTCAGACCATCGAACCTCAGAGGGAAGGTAGGGGAGGATGAGGGTAAGGGGGAGAGATCAACCAAAGAACTTGTATGCATGCATATAAACCTAACCAATGGACACAGACAACAGGGGGGTGAGGGCATCAGTGTGTGTTGCGGGGGAGATGGAGGGGCAATGGGGAAATAAGGACACATATGTAACACCTTAACCAATAAAGCAATTAAAAAAAAATAACAAAACAAGGATGTCTACTCTCACCACTCTTATTCAACATAGTACTGGAAGTCCTAGCCACAGTAATCAGACAAGAAGAAGAGATGAAAGGCATCCAAATTAGAAAGGAGGAGATAAAACTGTCATTATTCACAGATGGCATGATATTGTACATAGAAAACCTTAAAGATTCCACCAAGAAACTACTAGATTTAAAAAATTAATTTGGCAAGGTAGCAAGATAAAAAATAAACATCCACAAATCAATGGTATTTTTATACACCAATAATGTACTCTCAGAAAGAGAAAGTAAAAAGCAATCCTACGTTTTCCATTGTAACAACAATAACAAAAAATAAGATACCTAGGAATAAAATTAACCAAGTAAAAAACCTGTACTTGGAAAACTCTAAGACATTCAAAAAAGAAATAAAGGAAGATACAAACAAATGGAAGTGTAATACATGTTCATGAATTGGAACCATTAAAATCATTAAAATGTCTATACTACCTAAAGCAATCTATAGATTCAACACAATTCCTATTAAAATACCAATGGAATACTTCACAAAACAAATACTCTAATATTTATATGAAACCATAAAATACGCCAAATAGTTGCAGCAATGTTGAGAAAGAATAACGAAGCAGGAGGGATCAAAATGCTGCATATCAAACTATACTAAAGCCATTATAACCAAAACAGTCTGGTATTAGCACTGGTACAGGCAAATAGACCAATGGATCAGAACAGAGACTCCAAAATTGACACACACCATTATGGTCAATTGATATTTGACAAAGGAGACAGGAATATTCAAGGGAGTAAAGACAGTCTTCAACAAATGATGTTGGAAAAACTGGACAAACGTATGCAAAAGGATGAAACTAGACCACCAACTTACACCAAGAATAAACTCAAAGTGGAAAAAAGACTTAAATGTAAGGCATGAAACCATAGGAATCTTAGAAGAAAACATAGGCAGTAAAATCTCAGACATCTCCTAGGGCAAAGGAAATAAGGAGAAAATAAACAAATGGGATTACATCCAAATAAAAAACTTCTGCACAGCAAAAGAAATCACCATCAAAATTAAAACGGAACCCACTGGATGGAAGAACATATTTGCCAATGATACATCTGATAAGGGGTTAATATCCAGAATATATAAAGTACTCATACAACTCAACAAAAGGAAAACAAACAATCCAATTAAAAAATGGGCAGAACACCTGAATAGACATTTCTTCAAAGAGCACATACAAATAGCCAAGATAATGAAAAAATGCTCAAAGTCACCAATCATCAGAGAAATGCAAATTAAAACAACAATGAGATATCACCTCATGCCTGTCAGAATGGTTATCATCAAAAAACAACAAGTACTGGTGAGAATGTGGAGAAAAGGGAACACTGGTTCACTGCTGGTGGATATGCAGATTGGTGCAGCCACTATGAAAAACCATATGAAGTTTCCTCAAAAAATTAAAAATGGCACTTCTGATTGACCCAGCAATCCCACTTCTGGGAATATATCCTAGAAACCCCAAAACACTGATCAGAAAGAATGTATGCACCCGTATGTTCATAGCAGCACAATTTACAATAGCTAAGATCTGGAAACAGCCCAAGTGCCAATCAGTAGATGAGTGGATAAAAAAGCTGTGGTACATTTACTGCATGGAATACTATGCAGCAGTGAAAAATAAGAATCTCTTACCCTTTGAGACAGCCTGGAGGGACCTGGAGAGTATCATGCTAAGTGAAATAAGGCAGTCAGAGAAAGGTAAGTGTCACATGATCTCACCCATATGTGGAATCTAATTAACAAAATAAAATGATAAACAGAGTCGATCCAGAGACATTGAAGCATGGAACAGAGTGAGTAATCTTGGAGGGAATGTGCGGGAGGGTGGGTGGGTAGGAGATAATCAAACCAAGACCCTGTTTACATATATACATAACCCATGGACACAGACAGTAGGATGGTGAATGACTGAGGCAGCAGGTGAAGGTGGGCTAGAGCAGGTTAATGGGGGGAAAAGGGGATATATGTAATACTTTCAACAATAAAGATTTTAAAAAATTAAAAATGGATCTTCTGTTTGACCCAGCAATCCCACTTCTGGGAATATATCCTAATAATCCCAAAACACCAATCAGAAAGTATATATGTATCCCTATGTACATAGCAGTGTTATTTACAATGGCTAAGATCTGGAAATCTCCCAAGTGCCCATTAGTAGATAAGTGAATAAAAGAGCTGTGGTACATTTACACAGTGGAATACTACACATCTGTAAAACAGGGGATCTTTTTACCCTTTGAGACAGCATGAATGGATCTAGAGACTCTTATGCTAAGCAAAATAAGCCAGTTAGAGAAAGGCAAATATCACATGATCTCACTTTTAAGTGGAATCTAAAGAACAAACTAAACTGATGAATGAAATACGTCCAGAGGTATGGAAGCATGGAACAGAATAACAAAACTCAGTGGGAGAGGGGTTAAGAGTAGGGGACAGGCAGAGATTAACCAAACAACTTATATGGCATATATGCATAACCCATGGACACAGACAATGGGGTAGGAGGCCTGGGGTGGGGTAGGGGTTGGGTGGAGAGGGACAAAAAGGGAGAAAATAGAAGACATCTGTAATACTGTCAACAATGAAATAAGATAAAAAATAAAATTAATAAGTAATCACATAGGCAATGTTAAAATTAGTTCATAAATTGAAAAATGTTTGTGAAAAATTTGAAAAACCTTTGCTCCAAAACATTTAGAAGTGACATATGCATTCTTTATGTGCCAAGGGAACTGATATAGAATCAATTTTTTAATTCATGATTATAAAACTCATGTCATTATTACTACACTTGTGAATAATTTTTGGTTTATTGCTATTTTCAACTCATATACATAGCAGAAAATGTAATGTGATCAGAGAGTAAGACTAAAATGATAATCTGGAATGTGTGACAGTGGAATTCAACGGGAAGTAGTCATACATATTAATGCAACTTCAGTCACCACTAATTTCCTCTGAGCATCTGCTTCTGGTTCTCTCTTCTGAGCAATAGTGCAACCTTTTCCAGGTATTACAGAAAAGCCTCCTGCTTTTCCTGTATTGCTATATCTATAATTTTGCAGCAATAATAGATAAGAATTAATGTTTGCTTCAAATGTGTACCGTATGGTCTTGAAAACTTGTTTTATATATTATCTGATTTTTTAGTTGGATTATTTCCTTTTTATTCCATCTTGGCTAGAAACAGAAGCTCAACAAATGACAATTTAACCAAATTTTAACCTCAAAATTAGGGTCAGAAGTTTAAAAACACAAGGAAGAAAGAAAGCCAAAGAAGAAATGTAAACAAATAAGAGGCTTATTTTTCTCAGGTAGAAAGAAGTCTTAAGGTAGAGAGGATAAAGTTGGCTAGAGTAGCTCCATAAACCCACTGGGCTGCTTCTAACCTTTGCTCAACCATCCATGTCATGTCTGCTGGTTGGTAATTGCAATCTCGTTGCTTTATCTTACAGCATCATGTTTACATTCCAAGAAGAAAGGAATGGTTAGGAGCAAGATGTTTGTATGATCCTAGTGTGTAAACTTAAAAAATAAAAAAACAGCCTATGGTTTCTACCCAGTAATTTATGCTTATATCTCAGCAGTCAGAATTATGTCATGTAGCTATTCTTAGCTGCAAAAGAAGCTGGGAAAGAGTTATAAAGAAGTAGATTGTTGCTGCTCCAAAAAAAACCTGGGTTCTAGAAGAATGATCCTATCTAATAATAGAGTAATATGCAAATAACCATCACTCCGCTACGCCCACGATTGGGCAGCAGGAGGCTGGGGGGCGGGACTCGGGGTGGCCTATCCAGCCATTGAGAGGCGCAGGGGGCGGGACTCGCGAGTCCCGCCCCCTGCGCCTCTCAACTGCCGGATCTGTTGCCGCTGCTGAGGGGAGACCCCTCAGCATTCGCGGGTCAGAGGGGTGGCGGTGGTGGTGGCGCCCCCAGACCTGCGAACGCTGATGGGGGCAGGTCCGGAGCCGCCGCCGCTGCGCCGCCCCCCCAGAGAGACTCCTCAGCGTTCGTGGGTCGGAGCGGTGGCGGCGGTGGTGGCGCCCCCGGACCCGCAAGGCTTAGGGGTCTCTCAGGGGGCGGCGGCGCTGGTGCCCAGACCCGCCCCTATCAGTGTTCGTGGGTCTGGGGGCGCCGCCGCCGCCCCCGGAGAGACCCCTCAGCGTTCGTGGGTCGGAGTGGTGGCGGCGCCCCCAGACCCACGAACGCTAATAGGGGCGGGTCTGGGCGCCACCACTGCCGCCACTGCTCCGACCCGCGAACGCTGAGGGGTCTCTCCGGCGGTGGCTGGACCCGCCTCCATGCACCTGCACTGGGGGAGGGCCTGGTCAGCAGCCGCCGAGGCTGCTTCAAGGGCCAAAGAGGGAGGCAGGGCCAGACCCCAGCGGCCGCAGCTGCTGTGGGGCCCGGGGAGCCAGGCAGGGCTGGACAGGCAACCTCAGGGTGGGCCTGGGGGTGGGTCCAGCGGCGCAGCTTGACAGCAGACAGCAGGGCCTGCTTGGCCGTAGCTGCTGGGGACCCACAACAGGCAAGTGGGCCTGCAGGCAGCACCCAGCAGGGCTTGCTTGCCCATCACTATGGTGTGGAGCAGGCAAGCCCCGCAGAGAGCAGAGAACCACAGGGAGCGGGCCTAAGCTGTCAGCAGGACATGCCCTGAGGGCTCTCGGATTGGAGAGGGTACAGGTCGGGCTGAGGGACGCCCCGTGCATGAATTTCATGCACCGGGCCTCTAGTTAGCAAATATATTGCAATAGCACTTAGCAGGGTCTGCCACTACTACTTTTTGCCACAAAGTCTTTATTATTGTGACAATATTATATTAGCAACTTAGGAGACAGAGGGTTAGTCATTACAACTAATAGCACATTCAATTTCCAGTTTCCATTACTATATGAGCCATGTTAGAAAATTTAATGTGACCAGATGAACTCAACAGGAGAAATGTGTCTTTATGTGTTTTACATATAAATAAATATACAGTAATATATAGTTATAAAGCTACAAGTACTATACAATTTGAAATATTTTAGAAGGTATTTTAGGTAAACCAAGTAATAGTTAATGAGTGTAAAACATGCTCCATTTGTTCCAGCTTTGACATCCAAATAACTTAATGTGAGTCAAATCATTTCTTCTTTACACAAGTAAATAAATGTTTTACCAAGTCAAATTTATTCTTTCATATTTTATCAGGAGAATTTTCAATAACTTACAGAAATTTTAGACCTAGAGAATCAGGATCTTGAGAATATCAGGGAAAATATTAACCAATTTTGTTCTGGCATTTTCTTACAATCCCATGAAAAATTGGCAAGCCATTGAGCTTCTTTGTTCATTTCCTTTTCTTTCTACCATTTCCATGTATTCATAATATTTAACATTTTCTATGTGCCAGACACTCACAAAAAACCAACCAAGTAGTACTATTATCTCTGTTTTCTATTTATAAAATCTTTGCTTGTCAGAAATGGAAAGGATTAAATAACACTAAACCTTCAATTTTAACATCTGGTAAATGAAAGGTCTTTCATGGATACTATCCAACAGTTTAATACTGAACAGAAAAAGTACTATGGGAGTGTATTATGGGTTGTCTAAGGAAGCACATTATTGGGGTTAAGCTGACTGGAAAATGAATCATGATTCCACTTATTAGCTGAATAATCCTAGGGAAATTAGATCCATGCTTTTAATTTCCCTATCTGAAAATGGGGTTAATAGCACCTACTCATGAATTTGCAAAAATAAAACTAAATTGGTTAGTATTACTAACATATTTAGAACAGTCTTGGTACATAGTAAGCACTCCATTATCTATTGCTGAAAAACAAAACATTTAGTAGCTTAAAACAAAAATGTATTATCTGTTTACATGAATCACGAATCTGGAAACCACTTAGCTGGGAGATTCTGCTTTAAGATCTCTCATGAGATTACATTCAAATTTCAACTGTGGCTGAATCATCTGGAAGTCTGCCTAGAGAAGGGTCAGGCTCTCACATATTTGGAAGGTGGTATTGGCTGGGTTATGCCTGTTCACCTACATATATGACTCTCATATTCCAGGGCTTCTTCCCTATCTCTATTCACCATCTGAATAGCCTGGTCTTCTTTACAGCAAGTGAGAGTGCATGCATCCAACAGAGAAACCAGTCTTATTATAATCCAGTTTCAGAAGTGACATCCGAAGCACTTCTGCCCTATTCTGATCATTAGCAGTGAGTCGTTAAATCCTGCTGGGAGGTTGGGATCATAAGAAGCCTCATTAGAGGCTGCCTACCTCAATGAGGAACTGTATACACGTTAAATGAAATAAATATGAAAATGTCCCTATATTTCCTAATATATTTGAATTCCTCAGTAATGGTAGTTAAAATAACAATGAAGGAATCACAGGAATTAGCAATGAAGAGTCAAGTCTACTATCTTTATTTAAGGGCTCATTTGAAAAGACTACAGTAATATAATAAACTTCTCTAAAAATATTTTTGTACAAAAAATTATCAAAATTTATTAGAAAATTATAAGTACTAATCATCAACCAAAGGATTACAGTAGCCTACTATGCAGGATTATTTATTAACAAAGTAGATTAGTTTAGGTGTTCGCTCCACTATAGTTAGGAGTCATGAACTGGTATCCAGAATTATGGACACAGTGTTTATATAATATACTTCTAAGTCAGGGAAATAAGCAGAAAAGCAATTAATTTCAGAGACAACCATGATGCAAGGAACTAGGAAACAGCTGTTGAGGTCACAAGCCATGGGCATCAGGTCAGCTCTATCCCCACTTCCTTTCTTATTTATATACCTCAGAAAAAGGACTCAGGCCTAGTCCTAAATGGAAAAAATAGAGTATACAGCTTAAAACAAACTGCAAAGTCATATTTATTTACATTAAAATATGAATGACCTGTATACACACAAATTTAAGAGGCACAATCTGTTATGTACAATACATGTTACACAGTAATATCCGTAGATACATCAGTGGTTTGAGTGAAAACACAGTACCAAAACATTCCTGATACAAAATAAATTACTCATTCACATAATCTAATTATACAACACATCTAATATTTTAAAAGTTATATACCTCAAAAAACACTAGCTATACAGCTAAAACGTAATGTTTGTTTTATGAAGAATGTCTTCAGGTTATTATACATAAATGATCACTTTCAGAATCCATTTTTATCCTTTAAATAAGCTACACTGATGTTGTCTATTTATTTATAGCCTGGTAAAATGATTGAAGACAGACATTACTTCATCTTTTAAAGTTGAAACTATACTGAGTATATGTTAAACTATTGCCCCAATTCCAACACTGCCATCGTAATTTTCAGACACAATCAAGTTATTTAAATTCCAATTTTAGAGTATGAGATTCATTGCACTATTTTGCAAATTTGTTTCCTCTAAAAATGTGATATTGTCCTCAACTATCTCCTATTTTGGAGAAATTCAAGTTTTAAAAAAAATCTTAAAATGCTTTAGGTTAAAGCTGATTCTATATGTAGAGATTTTGAGAAATTGAACACTTTAAAGAGCTTCATAAAAAGATTGTTTTCAATTCTAAAATCTATTAAAGATTTATATGAAGTCCAAGAGAACACTTGAATATTTTCATAATGCAGTGAAGGTTTCATCTTTGGCACTTCTCTATTAGTTCTAAAATGAAATACATAAACGAACATTTTATATTCTTCTATCTACCTACTTCAGATATTTTCTGTACACAAAAGTGTTTGAAATTTCATTGCTAAGAAAGTTTTTTAGATCGGCAAAAAGTGTTAACATTTAGCTTTTTATTGAGAAGTTGAAATGTTCTGATGTTGCTGAAATGAGTTACTTAGTTCTTTTTCAAGAACTGAAAATTCAACATCCTGTCAAATTCAACAATGGATAAAGCAGGCAAAATTTAACAAAAATATTGACCAGAGTATAATTTTTTAATAATAATATGAAGCATGCCTATATTAAGGAAAAAATATGGGCATCACAGAAACAAAACTGCTATATTTTCTTTCTTGGTCCCTGTAGCTTTCCTAAAAGGAAACAGACCAAAACAAAACTGCTACTAATGCTGATTAGTAGAAATTTTTTTCACATTGCCTTCTGTATTAGATTTCCACATTACTTCCAATATTCATGGATCTTTTTATCTCTTCATACACCAACCTTAAGGCTAAAAATTGTCCAAGTGTAACTATATCAGGAAATAATAGCAAGGTTTTTATAAGTGAGCATATTTTTCCTCATTAAAAACTAAGTATGGGGGAAAATCTCAGTAAAACTGAATCAAATAGCAGCTACATTATCCAGGACTAACTGAAAATAAGCAAAGAGACAAAACAAAAACATAAAACAAATACTGTAGCTAGTTACTGCTATTTATCAATGTCTGAAAAAAATATTGAATAACAAAAACTGATAGTAAGGATGATTTTATTGTCACATTAATGTATTTTAAAAAGGCTATTAAAAATTCCCCATTGTTTGCTAACCAGGCAGAATCATGGAAATCCAAGCAGAGAATGATGCACAGCAGATAAAGGAACTAGAATATATAAACTGGGTATTTCTACTATCTGGTATTGGAACATTTGAATAAATCTGTAGCTATTTCAGAACGAGAAATATATCCAATGAATATATTTTAAAAATCTGGAGAATGCAGGTTACATGAATAGATACATAATTGGGTACTGAATCTGTGAAAGTAATTTTATTATATAATATGGCAATTATTGAATACCACATATATAGCTTATATTATACTTCTATCTCCCAGCCAATGCTAATACCTGACATCAACGCTGTCCTTCAAGTATAGTTCAAATTATTAGTTACATGTGATAATCAAGTAAATTAATTGGCACTAGACAATGTTCACAGAAAACAATTTTAAGTGCATATAGTTATCTACTTCCAGAATCCAGAAAATATAGCCATCCGTGCTCCTATTCTATCATTTTAGATGTATTTGTAGGAATGGGATCTCTCCAAAATCAAATAGGATCAATCTGTCACATTAAATCTTAAAACAAATGTTATGTAAATTTTATATATCTGAATGTTGCCTTTTAGGTAAATTTTTTAGACACTTTTTTTTTGAGGAGGTGGTCTGATAAGATCATAAATAATCATTCCTCCATAATTCAGTTGAAATTGGTTTTTTGTAAATGCTTATTGGGAATTTCTAAAGCACTGACTTGAAGAGGCCAAGAACCTCCATCAATTCCTGCTTGGATAGCCACTCCCGTCACCACTGCCAAGTCAGGGTCTACAGACGTGTTGGGATCCTTTCCAAAAAACTCCTGAATGACTTGACGGATTCGAGGAATACGAGTAGAGCCCCCAACCAATACCACCTCATCAACTTCAGTCTTTTCCAGATGGCCTTCTTTCAATACTTGCTGAATGGGTACCAGAATTTTCTGGAAGAGATCTTCATTTAGGGTGTCAAAGAGCTCCCGTGATATTTCTGTTTCAAATAAAACCTGACTTTCTCCACTTTTCTTTTCAGAAAGGCCAGCTCCAAACATGCGGCTCACATGGTGGCCATCTGCTGGGGACAGTCTGTCCTTTGACAGTTCAGTGTCACTACTCGGAGTTTCCTTCTTGTCCTTTTCCTCTACCGTTAGTAACACTGACATATGAGCAGATTGATGAAAAGTCAGATTTAATTTTACCATTTCCACAGCTTGTCTTAATCTGTGAATTTCCTCTTTCCTAGAGGGTAGGAAGCCGTATGTTTGATAAATCTGTTTATATAAGTACTGAAGCAATCTCTGATTGAAGTCCTGTCCTCCAAGTTTATTGTTTCCTAAGTTAAAAATAAAAGTTTATATTAGTTATTCATATATGTGTGTAAACATGTACTTATTTAGCATGTGTGTATAAATATAATTTTATTGGAATAACAAAGTCTGTATTGAGGATATTAAGATTTTATTCATACAAAGAATGATTAAAAAATAACAGGGTTGAGATGACTTTAACTCGAATGTGTACTATGAAAAAAAAAGTGCAGCCATGGCTGGCTGATGTAGAGCATTGTTCTATACATCAGAAAGTGGAGGGTTCCTTCCCTGCCCTGGCCAGGCCATGTACCCAGGTTGCAAGTTTGATCCCTGGTGGGGGTGTATGCAGGAGGCAGCCAACTGATGTTTCTATCTCACATCAATGTTTCTCTCTCTCTTTCCCTTCCTAAGAACCAAAAAAAAAAAAAAAAAGAAAAAGACCTCCATGCCTTTCCACATCCCAGCCCCAGGAAAATTACCAAAATACTCTTCTCTGGCTATATTCCTACTTATAACACACACACACACACACACAATAAGGTGCACATCTGGGTTAATTTTTTTATATGATATAAAAGGAAATATCTCTTAATGATATCAAATATTTTTTCAGAAAATAGATTGAGAACACAGATTGACTTTTAAGTAACAATTTAGAAACACTAAATATCATTATTCAATAGAAGAAAGTCCTTCTTATAATTAAAATGTACCAGCAGGCATTTTATCTTTAAAAAAAAAAAAAAACCTTTGCTTGTATGGTTAAGAGCAGAAAAGCAGAAAAAATGACTTAAAAGGAAAAGAGTAATGGAATATAAATCCCCAGGACTAAACTTGATTCTAAAGAGAGTCCGGTTAGGAGGAGATAAATGCAGAAGTTAGACTACTTATAACTTACAGCTCCACTTTTCAAACAGGCTTATTCATCCCTTAAGCTAAATTAAAACAAAAACCTTTTAAAAAGATTTAGAATGCAAAATCCTATCACTTTCTAAAGAATACTAAAGATATCTATTTTGTGAAACAGATTACCTAATGTAATCAACTGATCACCCTTCATTTTAAAAGCATTTCTTTTCTTCTGTTCCCTTTACCATAGCCATGAAAAGCATTGACTCAGTGAGCTACCACTGGCAGTGTATTTATCTGACTTATAGGATGCACAATCATTTTTTGTAAATACATATAAGTGGCAGCATAAAATTACATATACAGATTACCAAGATGAAGTCAAAGAATACTGGAAAAAAAAATTAAACACTTCACACATTAGATATGCTAATGTGCCTAAACCTCTTTAACTCTATATATTTTTCTTACCAGACATTGCCCTGGTTAGAAACATTCCTCCTTGTTTATTCAATAATGACACATCTAGAGTTCCTCCACCCAAATCTATCACCAAGACGTGAAAGACATCAGCCTTGTGGAGACCATAGGCCATAGCTGCTGCTGTGGGTTCATTTATTACCCTTAAGATCTTCAGTCCTGTATGATGGGTTGGAGGAAAGAATAGCTCATGAGAACACACAATTAAGAAATTCAATCTCACTCAACTTCACGTTAGTGTCTTCTATAGATCAAATTCTGTTGGTACAAAAAGCTCCACTCAGTAATACTGAGAAAGACAGTCATAAACCCAATAAAAACAACATAATGTTATTGTAGCTCTAAATAGGTATCATTAAAATTATTCTAAAAGATTACAATAGGATGAAATAAAGGCCCAGATTCAGTGGAATATATCATTTTATTCTTAATTCATACTCCATTAAAAAAAAAAATCTGAGCCTCTTCTCATTGTCATATTTTACTTGGGAATTTATGAGCAATAAAACTTTAATCATTATATATTACTAGAGGCCCGGTGCATGAAATTCGTGCACGGGGGGGGGGGGGGAGGGAGTAAGGGAGGGTGTACCTCAGCCTGAACTGCACCCTCTCCAATCCAGGACCCCTCGGGGGATGTCCGACTGCCGGTTTAGGCCCAATCCCACAGATTAGGGCCTGATCGCCTCTAACCGACTCTGCTTGCTGGCCTGATTGCCCCTAACCACCTCTGCCGGCCTGCCTGATGCCCCTAAACGCTCTCCCCTGTCTGCCTGATTGCCCCTAAACGCTCTCCCCTGTCTGCCTGATTGCCCCTAACCGCTCTCCCCTGTCGGCCTGCTCACCCCTGACGGCCTGCTCGCCCTTGACCGCTCTCCCCTGCCAGCCTGCTCGCCCCTGACCTCCTCTGCCTTGGCCCCCGCCACCGTGGCTTTGTCCGGAAGGACGTCCTGAAGATGTCTGGTCTATCCAGTCTAATTAGCATATTACCCTTTTATTAGTATAGATAACAAACTGCTATGGAAATGAGATAAGTTTACTGTGCTCTTCTGTTAAAAATGGAAGATGAATAAACAGAAAATAAAAAAAAATCTAGATGAGAGGCTCTAATAGCTGAAATTATAATTTTAAAGAAATATTTAAAATATAAGACCCTGAAATATAAGAAATTAGTTGAATCTAAAAAATATAGCTAATCTGATTTTGATCTGTTGTCTATGTACAGGCAAAGGGTCAGATTTCCTTGAGCAAAATTCCTGCTTTAAACTACCTGCCACATGAGTGGTCTGGAAAGTAATAAGGCTTTCTGTATCAGGAGCCATAAAACTATTCAGACTCTTAAGAATTTATTCAAAGATCATAATACCCTTCATCTTAGTTCTCTGGCTTCAACACTCACTCTGCCCTGGCCACACTGGCTAATGTACTATCTTCTTAATAGCAAATTCCCATTTTGTGGCTTCCCCACTGGCCGTTCTCGCTCCTGAAACATACGTCCCCTATCTCCCTGGCTATCTACCTTGCTTCTCTTAAATCTGCTTAAATGTCATTTTTTTAATGAGGCCTACCTGACCACTCTCTTTAAAACCTGCAAGACCCCCTATTCTCTAACCTTTTCTATTCTTCCCCTCCCCATAGGATGTTACTTTCAGATATATATATCTAGGTTCTCCACCAGAGGCCAGT
Organism: Ia io; assembly: GCA_025583905.1. NCBI lineage: Eukaryota > Metazoa > Chordata > Mammalia > Chiroptera > Vespertilionidae > Ia > Ia io. Next base: position 13,653,235 of record JAJQQW010000009.1, on the reverse strand, counting down.
TTACTCCTCCAGGGACATTTGGTAATATCTGGAGAAAAAAAAGATTGTCACCCCTTAGATGGGGAGGGTTCTGTCAGCATCTGGTAAGCAGAGGCTAGGGATGCTGCAAAATATCCTATAGTACACTGGACAGTCCCCCACAACAAAGAATTATCCAGCTCAAAACCTCAATAATGCTATAGGTGAGAAATACTTAAGTATATTAATACCCCATAATATACTTATCTTTGTGCTGATTTTGAGTTTCCCTCTAGTAGAATATAAGGTCCGTGAGAATTGGGATTTGTCTGTTTATATAGTTCAGCTTTATATTTATATAAGGCATATATCTTTTCAATATAAATTCCATGAGGACAGATACACATTGAGACACTGAGATTAGTTGGATGGTGTTAAATGAATTCTCCCCCACCGTAAGGCTTTTTAAAAACATTACATTCGTCTTAACATTAAAGAAAGTTTAGAAGAAAAAACTTGCTTCTAACATGTGTCCATGTTATCTTGCAGCATTTGTCATGTGCCTGACTGGTTATTGTCAGTGATACATATATTTTATATTGTCCTATAGACTTCCTTAATTATCATTTGCAAACTTGTATCAAAATCCATCTGATTTACCTGACATATAGTTACGTGCTTAGTTAGGTGGTTTGCAAAGTGATACATCTTACTATAGAAAATTTTCAGCCTCAGAAAATTTTGATAAAAATGTAACTCGGGCAAAGGTAATATTACCTGCAAGGTTAGCAGCTTCAATTGTTGAATTTCTCTGTTTTAAATCAAATTCTGCTGGTACAGAAATAACAGCATTGGCAACTGGCATTCCAAGATATTCCTCTGCCATTTCCTTTAATTTCAGTAATAGTCTAGAGCCAACATATTCTGGGGAAATGGTGATGGTCTCATTACTTGTCACAGAAAACTCAACCATTCCATTTTTGTTTAAAACCTGTGAATAATAGGAATAAACTTAACTAAACCTATACTTGGAAAACTACAGGACATTGAAAAAAGAGACAGAGGAAGACATAAACAAATGGAAGAATATATCGTGCTCACTGATTGGTAGAGTCAACATCATCAAAATGTCCATACTACCCAAAGCAATTTATAGATTCAATGCAATCCCCATTAAAATACCAATGGCAGTCTGGCTGGCGTGGCCTGGTGGTGAAGCGTTGACATATGAACCAGGAGGTCACAGTTCGATTCCCAGTCAGGGCATGCTGGGGTTGCAGGCTTGATCCCCATTGACGGGCATGCAGGAGGCAGCCAATCAATGACTCTCCCATCACTGATGTTTCTATCTCTCTCCCTCTCCCTTCCTCTCTAAAATAAATAAAAATATGTTTAAAAAAATAAAACTCTCTACATCTTTAAATAAATAAATAAATAAATAAATAAATAAATAAATAAATAATATACCAAGGGCATATTTCGCAGGCCTAGAACAAACTCTCCAAAAAATTCATACGGAATAAAAAAAAAAATCCCGAATAGCCACAGCAATCCTGAGAAAGAAGAATCAAGCTATATTACAAAGCCACGGTTCTCAAAGCTGCCTGAAACTGGCACATTGACCAAGAACAGACATATTGACCAATGGAACAGAACAGAGAACCCAGAAATCAATGGAAGCCATTATGCTGAATTAATATTTGACAAAGGAGGCAAGAGCACACAATGGAGTCAAGAATGGTGCTGGGAAAATTGGTCAGATACATGCAAAAAATGAAACTAGATCACCAACTTACACCATACACAAAAATAATCTCAAAATGGTTAAAGGACTTAAATGTAAGACAGCAAACCATAAAAATCTTAGAAGAATCGATAGGCAGCAAGATATCAGACATATGTAGTAGCAATATCTTTATCAATACAGCTCCTAGGGCAATGGAGACTAAGGAGAAAATAAACAAATGGGACTACATCAAAATCAAAAAGCTTCTGCAGAGCAAAAGAAACCATCAACAAAACAACAAGAAAGCCCAATGCATTGGAGAACATGTTTTCCAATGCTATCTCTGATAAGCGTTTAATTTCCAAAATTTACAGGGAAATCATATAACTTAAGAAAAAGAAGATAAACAATCCAATCAAAAAATGGGCAAAGGACCTAAATAGACACTTTTCAAAAGAGGACATACTGAAGGCCAAGAGACATATGAAAACACGCTCAAAGTCACTAATCATTGAAGAGAAGCAAATTAAAACAACAATGAGGTACCATCTCACACCTGTCAGAATGGCTATCATCAAGAAATCAACAAACGACAAGTGCTGGCGCGGATGTAGAGAAAAAGGAACCCTCGGGCACTGCTGGTGGGAATGCAGACTGGTGCAGCCACTGTGGAAGACAGCATGGAGTTTCCTCAAAAAGTTAAAAATGGAACTCCCATTTGACCCAGTGATCTCACTTCTGGGAATATATCCCAAGAAACTTGAAACACCAATCAGAAAGGACATATGCACCCCTATGTTCATAGCAGCACAATTTACAATAGCTAAGATTTGAAAACAACCTAAGTGCCCATCAGCAGATGAGTGGATTAGAAAACTGTGGTACATCTACACAATGGAATACTACACTGCAGTAAAAAAGAAGGAATTCTTACCATTTGCAACAGCATGGATGGAACTGGAGAGCATTATGCTAAGTGAAATAAACCAGTCAGAGAAAGATAAATATCACATGATATCACTCATATGTGGGATATAATGAACAACATAAACTGATGAACAAAAATAGAAATAAGAGACAAAGAAACACTGAACAGACCATCCAACCACAGAGGAAAGGCAGGAGAGGGTGGGAGTGGGGGGGTAAGAGATCAACAAAGGACTTGTATGTGTGCATATTAGCATAACCAGTGGATAAGGACACTGTGGCAGTGGGGGCTTGTCCTGGGAGTGGCCGGGAGGGATCAACTGGGGAAAAGGAGACATATGCAATATTTTAAAAAATAAAAACCTGTGAATACGATTTGCAAACAAAAGAATGTAAAAGCATATATACACATACATACATACACATATATACATACATATAAACTTACACACACTGGACATTAATCAAAACTTACCTTTACCTTTACAAGGTCATAAAATTCATTTGTAATGTACCAAGTACATTTATTATGATTAGAGGTTATGAAAAGTTATACTTTAAAATCTATAAAATTAATCCACATCATAGTTTTTTGATAAGAGAAAAATAACATTCATCACTAAGCACATAGCTGGAACATAAAAGTTTCTCAATATATATATTTGTTAAATTAAAGAAAAAATGAATGATGAAATATAAAGAATAATAGTTGCTAAATTATATATGTGACTAAGGATCTTTTTTTTTTTTCTTAAAATTAAGTTGTTCCAATATTAATAGATAACTGAAAGAATGTTCTGGTACATATCAACAAGAATAATTTTAGTACTTCATTATGTTCTTAGCCAAAAATCAAATATCAGTTACATTCTTGTATCTAAGAAAATATGTATTAGCTCAATATCCCTGCTAATGCAGTTTCCATTTAAAAAATTAGATTAATTCTAAAACATTCTATCCTAGATTCACCAAGAAGACTGCACTAACATCAACAGTAAAGAGAATTAGTCTGTTCTAAGTTATAAGAGTATTAATCCCAGTCATTCTAGATTACATATCTAGGTTTCAATCAAGAAACCTGTATGATGAAAACAAAAGCAAGCTACAGACACTATTAAAATAAGGTCCAAAGACACCAGTACTGACAGAGCCCACATGAAACAGAAACAACAAAATCAGATTACTTAGAAACTCATGGACAAAAATGAAAAAAAACTTAACTAGTGATCAGTAAATAAAATACCTCAAACTATAATTTAGAAGAAAATTTATACTTTTATATTATTTTATCACTAGAGGCCCAGTGCATGATTGAATCACGCACATGTAGGGTCCCCTACACGCTTTCGCTTTCGATCGCGGGGGAGCTGGGTGCCTGTCAGGCTTTTGATGGTCCGCGGCGGGACGTGAGCTCACTGCCCCAGAGGCCCCTTCTGTTCCACAGCACAGCCATGGCGCAGGCACTGAGCTCGCGCTGCCACTGGCAATGCAAGCTCGGCGTCCTGCCGGCCCAATCAGCTACCCCGGCCACCCCAAGTCCCGCCCCCTGCGCCTCCCTCTGGCCCAATCGTGGGCGTAGCGGAGTGATGGTAATTTACATATTACCATTTTATTAGGTAGGATTGCATAAGATTATAAATTAATAAAGTTTCCTAAGAAAGTAAAGAAGAAGCTTAAGAAATGCATGGATAATTTTTTTCTACTTTGAAATAGATTGAAAAATTGAGAATTTTTATGGATGGATTCAAATAAGCAACACTGATATAACTATCAGGTATTTTAAAACCTATCATTTAAAATCCCACTTTGTATTATACAAGAAAAACACTACATGAAATAAACATTTAAATGTTTAAAAGATAAAAAACAAACAGCAAAATCCAAACCTAAAAAATACTCATATAAAAGTATTAGGAAAAAAAAAATACAAGTGGGTAAGATTAGAAAGCCATTGTAAGCACAATAAGAGTCCAAAACCATTCTAAAACATTAATTATTAAGAGACAATTTTACTACATAAAAAATTGATACTCTTAACTGCTCAAAAACAAAAGTATATCATCAGGAAAAAAAAAGAAAAACTACTGAAAACATATCACAAATGTATTTCATGATATCAGAAAAGATAAAACACTCCCCACCCCCCAAAAATAGGACAAAGAACAAGAAATGGGTCACTAAAGAAAATGAAAATGTGAATAAAGTAATTTTTAATTCAGACCACACTAGAAATAATAGGGATTGATCCAAGCTATCACTTTTTACTTTTCTTTTGGCAAAAATTAAAATAACTAGTGAAGATACAGGCACTCTAAAAAATGGTTAGGAACATATAACCTTTTCGGTGCATAATTTGTCAATATAAATCAAAAGCCTCAAATATGTGCATTTGACCTATCAATTTCTACTTTTAGAATTCAAATTTAGGAAATTATCAGAGAAATGTAAAAAGATATATGTAAAAGGATATTTACTGAAGCTCTAACATTAGTGGGAAACCAGGGAAAAAATAGAATGTATTCTGATAAAAACTGGGTAATTAAGTACTTGAATGGTCATTCCATGAAACCAGGAAGGATAATGATGTGAACATATTGACTAATTGGCTATGACATGTTGCTAAGTTTCAAACAACTCATAAAACACAATGCCTAAATTGATATTTTTTACATATACAAATATGTATACATTCAATATGTATATACTTATACAGAGAATATTACCATCCATCCATAGAGCATGGGACTTTGTTAGCCTTCCTGCTACAATGAAAGACTTAGGTGACATTCTAAGGATGGCAGAGCAAGAATATAAGGTGCTAAGTCTTTGACAGCACTGTGGAGCCACTGAATTAACTCACCCTGGACCTGCTATGAAATTGCTTATTATACAATAACTTCCAAGCAAATTGAGTCAGTTGAAATAAAAAGTTTTATAACTTGTTGCCAAAACATATAATTGGAATAATAATCTGACCTAAAATTAAAATAGATTTTAGCTTAACTACTTACCTTAAATGGGTATCTGCCAATTTCAGCCTCCAGCTCTTCTGGGGTAAAAATCTTGCCTATGAATCTTTTGGCATCATATATTGTGTTCTGAGGATTTGAATCTGCCAGCTCTAAGCTTTCATATCCCACATAAACATCATGGTCAGTAAAAGACACCATGCTGGGTATGCTGATATGGCCATTTTCATCTGGAATGACCTTTACTTTTCCTGTGCCAGGAAAAAACACCCCAACAGAGCAGTAGGTGGTGCCAAGGTCAATGCCAATCACTTTAGGAGTAGGCAATGGTAAGTACTGTTGGGACAAATAGCCAGCCAATAGGAGAGTCAAAACAGCTGATCCTGAAATACAAACAAATTAAAATATATGTCTTATCAAACTAGTACAATAAGCTAAATTACTATAATAAAGTCCCTTTAATATCACTCTTGGAAACAAGGCTAAAAAAATATACTCTCAAAATATTTTCTTTTATAATACTAATGGTAACACTTCTCTCAAACATCAAGTTTTTCACACTGTAAATTGACAGCACTTAAAATGAGGCAACAAGAAAAACAAAAAACCTGTTTGTCTATTTCACTATGGGTGGATAAAGGAATAAAAAGTAAAAATATTTCAATAACAACTGTGCTGACGTTGACAGGAAAACTCATTCTTCTGGAGCAAATTAGATATAATCCAATTTCTTGATCAATTGGTACTTGATTTTATAGCTTTATAATTAGCTTTATTTATCATTATTAAAAAAAACACTCCATTACTAAAATTTCCACAGCAAAAACTCTCATATTGTAAGGCTAAAATTATTTATCCCTTTATCTCCTTTTTTCTTTAAACAACATGAAATCGATAAATTGGATAAAATGATTTTGAAAGCTGCTTAGATATTAAAATGTCAACTCAGAACAGAACATAACTTTCTCTGTGTTGAAATATCAATTAAGGACACACTTCTATCACAAGTAATATTTAGAGAAGCAGCATCACAGCGTGTCCTGCAAACTTGAAGACAACACAATCGGAAGCTCCTCGCAGGCAGGTTTGCTCACTGTTGTATCTCCTACAGCAAGAACGGTTCCTAGCAAACAGCGGATGTTCGGGAATTATTAACTGAGGAGAAAAACAAGTGTAAACAAATGCCTGTGAAGAAAGGTGTCACTTCGCATATTACAATGAATTTATTTGGTTTCAGGAAGCTATGCTAACCTCCTGGGTCGTCCATCCAGGTGACGTACGACCTTCGACGTCAATTGGTAGGAGTCTGTTTTCACTAACTGTTGGCTCATCCTCGTGAACACAAATTCGACGAAGTGAAATCCAGCGCCAAGCCCACTTTCCTCCGGCTCCTACGCGCAGAATTTCAGAAGCACGTCCTCACCTCTGTCCGGGGGCGGGGGCGGTTCTAGCCAGGGCTGGCGGGGAGAGCGCGGTGCGCGGATCTCAAAGGCCCAGCACCGCTGGAGCCCACGGCCCGGGCGCGGCGGGCTTCTCCTCCGCCACAAACGGGAGCTGGAGACGCACGTTCTAAGACCCCAACGCAACGTACGACCCGAAATGGACGTTGTTTTGGAAAGAACCGCTCCCAGGCCTGATGTCCAGGGGATGGACGCAGAAGGATGCCGCCCGCCCTGCGTGGTGGGCCTACCGGGGCCTGGGCCATCCTAGAGGCGACTCCAAAGCGGCTTCCCGAACAGCCCCAACCCGCCTCTAAATCACCTTTTCGGCGCCATTCCTGTTGCGCAAGCTGGATCTAGGTGCGGCAATCACCCCCACCCACCCGGCTCCCCACAAACGCTCCAGTCAGTGCCCACACCAGCAGCAGGGACCCCGGAGCACTCACCTAAGATCGTCATCTCTCCGGCCATCACAGTCCCGCCGAAGAGGTTTGGGATGAGTGTACCGGACGGGAGGCACCGCCCCCACGCCGCCGGGCGGCCCGCTGCCCCCTGGGAAATGTAGTTCTCTTGCCCTGACGCGGCCAGGGAAGCTACATGTCGGACCAGAGAAAGGACTTTCTTTACCATGAGGTCGAGGCTGAGAACCTCCATTCAACTGCTGCCAGGGACAACAGAGCCGCCCTCCCACGCACGACTGCCGAGCCAATTGGGCTGAGGAGGAGGAGAGTCCAGTAGAGGGGCTGGACTTTAATCATCCAACCGGAAGCGCCTCGGGCCACCGGAGGCATAACTCTCTCTAGCGCCGCCCTGCTGCTTTGCTTCCTGGGAAGTGTAGTTTGGGCCTCCCCCGGCTCGCCGGAGGTAGAGGACCGCTCGCTTCTAGTGCGGGGGGCCTAGTCCGTAGCCAGGCCAGATTCCGGCCTTTGTGCATTCGTTCGGTCCGCCTTTACAGCGCGCTCCTTCCCCTGCGATCTAGATTCTAGCTGGACGTTCACTAAACGCTGCCTAGCCTCCCTAGGATCCCTGCGCAGTCGGGCGTCCTGAAACTCCAATTAAGATGACCAGTCCTGCCTTTTTTTCTGTTATTTTATTTTATTTTTTATTTTTTTTTTGGGGGGGCGCTCTAAATAAATTCAAGCAATTTTCAGGTAAGGCGATTTATTCAAGAGAGCAGGGACACATTTCCTCTATTGCTAACGCTGAAATAGGCCATTAAAAACAAAAAAAGAAAAACAAAACACCTTAGCTTTCTCTTGAATTCAGTCCTTAAGTGTCAGGAATAGCTTTCAGAGAGGAGTTGAAGGGCTTTTCAGGTGCTAGTCTATGAAAGGCCTGATTTTTCTCACTGCGTGGTCACTGGTAATACGTCATGGCTCCTTTTCAGAGTGTTTGGCTGTTCAAGTTCACAAGAACGGTGATCCTGGAGAAGTGAAACTTATTTCCGCACCTGAGATTAAACCGAACAGGCCCTGTTGACAACAGGTCAGGCGGCTGGGAGAAGAAACTGCCACAAGCTTACTGGTTGATTTACAAATGTATAACAAAATGTTGATGGCTATTGAAGCAGAATTATGGTTAGTGGGGATGCATATATATATATATATATATATATATATATATATATATATATATATATACATATATATATACATATATATATATATATATATATATATTCTCCACTTTCATGTATTTAAAAATTTTTATAATGAGTATATAGTGAATACTACTCAGTATAATTTGAGTATACTTATAAAGAATGCTTGATTCAAACATTTAGTGTCTTAAACACAAATATATTATTTTACAATTCCATAGATTGCAAATTTGGTACAAGTCTAACTGAACTAAAGGGGAGAATTGTTTTCTGCTTATTTGATTTTCTGGCAGAATTCATTTCCATGTGATTGTAGGATCATGGTGATACCTGAACCAGTGAGCAGGAATTCTTCCTGGGGTCATTTCTCACAGATTCGAAGAATGAAGCCACAGACCAGAAGAGTTCAAACAAGGCAGGAGTTTATTGCAAACAAACACAGGATCCCAAGTCAAGGAGGGGACCCAAAAAAGTTGCCCTGAAGCATTCTGCTCTTCCACTTCATATCTGCTAAAGGCCTGCTCTTTGTCTATCTGTGCCGCTCTCATTGGTTCCCGGCCTTTTTGCAGCATTTTATTTTGCACTTGCAAGAAAAACCTCCTTGTTTCAAAATACCCTGTTTTTCTGCTATCCTCTTTCTCTGCGAAACGTTTTGTGATTTCAGCTACCTCCAGGATTCCTCCTTCTTCCACCCCTTACCCTGTCTACCTAATTCTGCTTCTAACTTCTCTCAAAGGTCCCCATTTTCTTGCTAATTGTAAGCTGAAGGCCATTCCCAGCTTCTTTCTAGAGGCCACCAACATTCATTAGCTCAGAGACTGTCTTCTCCTGTCTCCCAAAGCCAGCAACAGTGGGCCAATTCTTTGTCAGAAGATACCATGTGATTAAATTGGATCCACCTGGACAATCCAAGATTGTCTCCTGATCTCAAGCTCTGTAACTTTAAAATTATCTGCAAAGTCCATTTTGCCATATAAGGTAACACATCACAGGTTCCAGAAATTAGAATGTGAACCTCTTTGGGAGGCTGTTACTCCCCCTACCCCCATTCACTCTCTGGTCCCCAAAGATTTATATCCATCCACATGCAAATGCTACATGGTCTTATCCTATAACAACATTAACTCAAAAGTCCAAAAACCTAATCTAACTCTCATCAGCTTAAAAATCCTAAATATCGTGTTCTATTTCATCTAAATTGGCCAATAGCTGTTGTCCCATATCTCTTGTTTCCCTGCAATCAGAGGAGCAATGAAATACATGGATAAGAATGCTGGTAAGACTAGACTATTCCAGTTGTTTCTCAGGGTTATAGTAATGTTATAAAGAACAGAAAGACAACAGATGTGAAATAAGGGTGAGTGCAGGAAAGTGGAAAGAAATGTGGATATACTGACTTCCTCAGTAGGGAGTTAATAGGTATTATAAGTCATGGAAAATTTAAGAAATAGGAGCTTGGCAACCTGGCCAAATGGCTCATTTGGTTGGAGCATTGTCCTGTCCTATACACCAAAAGGTTCAATTCCAGTCAGGGCACATACTAGTACCTAGGTTTCGGGGTCACTGGTTGGGGTGTGTACAGGAGGCAACCGATTGATATTTCTCTCTCACATTGATATTTCCATCTCTCTCTCTTCCTGTCTCTAAAACAAAAACAAAACAAACAAAAAACACATATCCTCAGGTGAGAATTAAAAAAAAAAAAAAAGCCCTCCCTGGTTTGGCTCAGTGGATAGAGTGTCAGCCTGCCAATCGAAGGGGTCCAGGTTCGATTCTGGTCCAGGGCACATGCCTCAGTTGCAGGCTTCTCCCCAGCCCAGGCCCTGGTCAGGGCGCACACAGGAGGCAACCAATGGTTGTGTTTCTCTGTCTTTCCATTTCTCTTCCACTCTCTCTAAAAATCAATGGAAAAATAACCTCGAGTGAGAATTAAAAAAAAAGAAAGAAAGAAAGGAGCTTAAACAGAACTCTCTGGGGCCTTCTTTATAAGGGTACTAATCCCATTCATGAGGGCTCTACCCTCATAATCTAGTCACCTCCCAAAGGTCCAACCTCCCAATACCGTGGTCCGCAAACTGTGGCTCTCGAGCCACATGCGGCTCTTTGGCCCCTTGAGTGTGGTTCTTCCACAAAATACCACGGCCTGGGCTAGTCTATTTTGAAGCAGTGGCGTTAGAAGAAGTTTAAGTTTAAAAATTTTGGCTCTCAAAAGAAATTTCAATCGTACTGTTGCTATTTGGCTCTGTTGACTAATGAGTTTGCCGAACACTGACCTAATACCATCATTTTGGGGATTAAGTTCAATATATGAATGGGAATGAGGGGTATAAATATTCAGTCTATAGCAATTATATACATAGAAAAATCAATACTGTAAAAATATCTGAGAAACAATAGGAATTGAATGAATCAAAAGACAACACTTTGGATAGGAAAACTCAGATTTATTATAGAAAAGTTTAAGTATACACAAAGTAGGGAGAATTAATTACCGTGTACCACATTCAATAATTACCAACTAGTGACTAGTCATGTTTTATATTTATCTCTACCTGTTCCCTATCTCATATTACTTTGAAACAAATAGATTTATTATTTTAATCACACATATTTCACTAAGTATCTCTAAACCAATTTTTAAGTATACACAATAATATTGTCAGGGCTCAAATTTCCAATTGATTTATAAATGTTACATACTTTTCCAGTTTTCTCCTTTGCATTAGAATTCAAATAAAGCCTAAAACTTGCAGTTTAAAAAAATAATAATTTGATCTTTAAGGTTTCCTATAGTCTGATTTTGCTGATTGTATCTCCATGGTGTAAATATGTTTGCATCTTTTGTGTCTATAGTTAGTGTAAATTGCTAGATAGATATAGAGGTTTGACCTAATTTAAGTGCTTTTTCTTTTTTTCTTGCAAGTTTATTTTGTCTTTGGTCATGTTTTTCCATTAGAAGGACAAATAATATGTGGTTGCCTCTCTTTTAGTTGATGAATAATGCCCAAGCTTATGAATTTTTTTTTTAAATATATTTTTATTGATTTTTTACAGAGAGGAAAGGAGAGGGACAGAGAGCTAGAAACATCGATGAGAGAGAAACATCGACCAGCTGCCTCCTGCACACCCCCCACCGGGGAAACCAAGGTACATGCCCTTGACCGGAATCGAACCTGGGACCCTTCAGTCCACAGACCGTTTGAGCCAAACGGTTTTTATGAATTTATTAAGCATTAAGGAACAATGCCATTCTAGTTTTCCTTTTTTTTTTTTTTTGTTAGCTGGCATATGTTTATAAAGAGAAACTTGTCTCATTTACTATTTGATTACCCAGTGGTATGGTTTCTATAGAAAGACAAGATTAATTCTTTTTTTTGAAATATATTTTTATTGATTTCAGAAAGGAAGGGAGAGGGAGAGATAGAAACATCAATGATGAGAATAATTGATTGGCTGCCTCCTGCACTCCCCCCAGTGGGGATCCAGCCTGCAACCCGGGCATGTGCTCTTGACTGGAATTGAACCTGGGAGCCTTTAGTCTGCAGGCCAATGCTCTACCTACTGAGCCAAACCAGCGAGGGTGATTAATTCTTTTGTTTTTTAAACATATTTTTATTGATTTCAGAGAGGAAGGGAGAGGGGAGAGAGAGAGAAACATCAGTGATGAAAGAGAATCATTGATCTGCTGCCACCTGCACGCCCCCCACCGGGGATCAAGCTGGCAACCCAGGGCATGTGCCCTTGACTGGAATCAAAGCCGGGACCCTACAGTCCACAGGCTGACGCTCTAGCCACTGAGCCAAGCCAGCTAGGGCTAGGGTGATTAATTCTTGATTCATTCTCTTTACTTTCTACTTTTAAAAATAATCAGTGCCCTAGCCGGTGTGACTCAGTGGATAGAGCATCGACCTGTTCTATCCCAGGTCCCGGATACTTCAAAGTAGCCCTACAAAGAGTCCCAGGTTCGATTCTGGTCAAAGGCACATACCTCAGTTGCAGGCTCCTCCCCAGGGCTCGTGAAGGAGGCAACCAATTCATGTGTTTCTCTCACATGGATGTTTCTCTTTGTCTTTCCCTCTCTCCCTCACTCTCTGTAAAAATCAATGGAAAAATATCCCCAGGTGAGGATTAACCAAAAATAAAATAAAAATAATCAGTTAACTTGCTAGCATCCTCCAATGCTGACCAACTAATTTGTTGTTGTTAAATTATTGTTATTGTGTGGTTATATATTCTGTATATTGTAATTATTGTCCTTTTATTTAGATTGTCCTGACTTTGGCCAGTTTCAGCATCTTCATATTCATTCTTGAGTGTTTTTGACACAAGCCTGCTAGGCTTTTGTAGGAACCCTAATCAGAGTAAGCTGGATGTTCAATTCCTGTTTTATATATTTCAAAGCTCTTATTTTAGGCATACACAAATTTAATGTTGTTATCCTTTACTATTATCAAATATCTCTTTTATGTCTGGTAATACTCCTTGCTCTGGAGTCTACTTTGTTGCAGGACCAGAACTGGGATGCAGAATCTCTGGTACCGACTTTGCACTTGCCAGGTCCTAAAGTAAGTGCCTCCTTAAATTTTGCACCTAGAAGCCTCAATTTTCAGGAGGCATTCACTCATTTATGCAAGGGCCTGATACACTTGTGCTTGCTTGCCTCCCTGATTCTAGCCCTACTTTGTTTAATATTAATATAGCGACTCCAGCATTCTTTTGGTTAGTATTTGCTTAGTACATTTTTTTCCATCCTTTATCTCTTCTTTCTTTTGGGTCCTTATACTTAAAATGTCTCTTATAAATAGTATTCAGTTAGACTTCAGTTTTAGTAAAATTTGACAATATTAGTTTTTGAGTGTTTGGTCCATTTACGCTAGATATAGTTAGGCTATAGATCTATACATGGGTTTGTCTGCCACCTTACATAAAAACAAACAAACTTGTTTTATTATTATTTTAAAATATTATGACTCATCTCCTTCCTCCCTTCATTCATCTCTCTCCATCCCTTCCTCCCTCCCTCCCTCCCTCCTTTCCTCCCTCCCTCCCTCCCTGCCTCCCTCCCTCCCTCCCTCCCTCTTTCTCTCCCTTCATTTCTCCCTTTCACAAATATTTTACACCTATCATTTGCTAGTCACTGTGCATACCATAAAGAACCAGAGAGAAAGATTTTCTGAGCTCAGATGGCCTACTTAGAGGAACCCAGACATTAATAGCTAGTTGCTACATAGTCATATAATTTTATGTTATAACTGCTTTAAAGAAAGATTTATCTTGGTGGAGACTGGGATTTATTAATATTATTTTATCTTTATTTATATACACTTCCATGTATTAAAGTGAAATATTCACAGCCTGTTTTTTACTCAAATGAAAGTAAGATATTTAATTGATAATGGGCCAAATTTTCTATACAGAAAATAGTACTTGTAATGCAGTCTACTTAGGACTCTTTTAAGTTAACTTTAAGATTGTTTTAAATATATTGTTAGCAACATTAGCTGTCCATTTTCCTAAAAATTGTCCTTTACATTATACTAGGAGATAGCTTTACCCTTATTTCACTGCCATCTATTTTAAAAATTATAAATGTTAGAAATGAGTTGCTTTATTCATGCAGATGATGACCTCAGACAACTAGGTATAATACACTGTGCCCAAAATTGCTTATTTTTTATGTGAAAATTTTTTTGGTAAATTTTAGGCCAGCTGAAAACATTTTATTTATATAGCTTATAAAATACTTAAACAATGCAGTAGTATGTAAAATTAGAAAGAAAGCTTTTCCCTTTCAAACAATCCAATTTCCTCATGTGGTGTGTTTTCTTGATTTTTTTTTTCCCCTGCATATACATATACCGTATTTTCCAGCATATAAGATGACTTTTTAACCCAGGAAAATCTTCTATACGCCCAGTCATCTTATACGCCGGAAAATACGATACTATAACATAGCTATAAATTTTTACTATCAGAAATGTGCTCATATTATAGATATTGTTCTGTAATTTGTATATGTCCATTAACAACCTATATTGGCTATCTTTCCATGTTGTTATATATAATTCTGTTCCAATCTAATAGTTATGTAATTTTCTAGTACACTAATCCTATATAATAGAGGTAATATGCAAATTGACCACCACTTCAACACACAAGATGGCTGCCCCCATGTGGTCAAAGATGGCTGCCCCCATATGGACACAAGATGGCCACCACAAGATGTCCAGCAGGGGAGGGCAGATGTAGGCGATCAGGCCAACAGGGGAGGGCAGTTGGGGGGAGACCAAGGCCTGCAGGGGAGGGCAGTTGAGGGGGACCAGGCCTGCAGGGGAGGACAGTTAGGGGCGACCAGGCCAGCAGGGGAGGGCAGTTAAGGGTGACCAAGGTGGCAGGGGAGGGCAGTTAGGGGCAATCAGGCTGGCAGGGGAGCAGTTAGGTGTCAATCAGGCTGGCAGGGGAGTGGTTAGGGGGTGATCAGGCTGGCAGGCAGAATTGGTTAGGGGCAATCAGGTAGGCAGGCAGGCGAGCAGTTGGGAGCCAGCAGTCCTGGATTGTGAGAGGGATGTCCCGGATTGGAGAGGGTGAGGCTTGGGATAAAGGAAACACCCCCCACCCCCGTGCATGAATTTCGTGCACTGGGCCTCTAGTGTATATATAAAAAGGCAGTGACCATGACGACTGAAATGACCATTCGACCAGTCACCATGCGGTGCTAGCATAGATGCATAGACACAGGTAAAGTCTATGAATGAACTAAGAACGAACAAGACAAAATGCTTGTCTTCACGGAGCTCGCACTGTAAGAAGGTAAGGTCAGGGATGAGAATTCAAAATTGCCACCAGCACAGACCTGAGGTGCCACTTCTCAGAGCGGCCAGAGATACACCTGATAGCGGATTGTTAGAGAGTGGGAATTTTTGAGCACTCCAGAGAGGCTGTGGACTATGTCCCCAGATGGAGTTGTCAGTGCTGACACCAGGCCAGGCCTTGAAGGGTCTCATGGCCCCTTCCCAGCATGTAGGCCTTCTTTCAAAGAACACTGTCAGCTTTCTGAAGAACAGGATGACCCTGTGAATAACATGATCCTGACGTAGCTTAGGAAAAACTGTTTTGTCTTGGGTTACTTGTTCTGCAAAAACAGGATGTGGTTAATGGGCTTAAAAGTGGTCCTACACAAAGGGTCGCTGCTGCTCTCTGGTCTCCCTGCATGGAGAATGGCAGAGCAGTCGCCCGGTCGGCTGGCCGACTAATAAAGGCTCCCTAAATTTTAATTTGGTCTGAGCTCCAGTGGTCATTCACTCGCATTTGCTCCACAACAGGACTAGGAGTGTGACTGAAGGGCTGGCGCCAATGTGAAGGCAGGGCCCTTCTGATATCCCATAGGAGCCAATGGCTGCCTAGGAGGTGGAGTTTTTGATGCTGAATGGCATAGAAACCAACCTATCAGAACCTAATCTGGGTGAACTGTAAAGGCAAAACCTAAGGTGGGGGCTGAGGAGGGGTTAACCTTTTGCACTCGGATGTCGAGCGTGATTCGACACGGTTAGCATTAGAATAAAGGAATCGAGAAAAAAGCAAGTGAGTGCAAAGGGTTAAGGGCAATAGCTGTTTGGTGTAAGGTGTAAGAAAACAGTTCAATTTTTTAATAATCGGTTTGGCAGTATAGTGCATATGGCTGGCTATCAGTCCAGATACAGGGATAATGTATTTTTGTCTGCCAAGAGCATCTCCTCTTGCTGAAAGAGGCTTTTTCCCCCATTAAAGCAATCCTATCCTATATAATCTGTCTATACAAATAAAAGGGTAATATGCTAATTAGACCAGGGTGACTAGCCATCTTCCTGACATCCGACTTCCTTCCGGACAAAGCCATGGTGGTGGAGGCTGAGGCAGAGCCTGTTAGGGGCAATCAGGCCAGCAGGGGAGAGCAGTTAGGGGTGAGAAAAGCCTGGCAGGGCATTAGGGGTGACCAGGCCTGCAGGAGAGGGAAGTTGGGGGCGACCAGGCTGGCTTGGGAGGGCAGTTGGAGGCTAACTGGCCTGCAGAGGAGGGCAGTTGGGGGTGAACTGGCTGGCAGGGGAGGGCAGTTGGGGGCGACTAGGCCGGCAGGGGTGGGCAGTTGGAGGTGACCAGGCTGGCATGGAGGACAGTTGGGGGCGAACTGGCCTGCAGGGGAGGGCAGTTGGCGGCAACCAGGCCGGCAGGGGAGGGCAGTTGGGGGTGACCAGGCCAGCAGGAGAGGGCACTTGGGGGCGAACTGGCCAGCAGGGGATGGCAGTTGGCAGCGACGAGGCCAGCAGGGGTGGGCAGTTGGAGGCGACCAGGCTGGCATGGAAGGGATGTTGGGGGCAACCAGGCCAGCAGGGAAGGACAGTTGGGGCATTAGGCAGGCAGGCAGGTGAATGGTTAGGAGCCAGTGGTCCTGGATTGTGAGAAGGATGTCTGACTACCTGTGGGATCGGGCCTAAACCAGCAGTCAGACATCCCCTGAGGGGTCCCAGATTGGAGAGGGTGCAGGCCGGGTTGAGGGACACTCCTCCATGCATGAATTTCGTGCCTCTAGTATACTATAATTTTAAAGACTAGAGGCCCAGTGTACAAAATTCATGCCCTGAGGCGGGGGGGTTCCCTCAGTCTGGCCTGCACCCTCTTCAATCCAGGACCCCTCGGGAGATGTCTGACTGCCAGCAATTGGACATCCCTTTTGCAATCCAGTACTGCTGGCTTCTAACCGCTCACCTGCCTGCCAGCCTGATCCCCCTAACTGCTCTCCCCTGATGGCCTGATCCCCCTAACTGCTCTCCCCTGCTGACCTGATCACCCATAACCACCTCTGCCTTGGCTCCGCCACCATGGCTTTGTCCAGAAGGTCATCCAGAGGTCGTCTGGAAGACGTCTGGTCTAATTAGCATATTACCCTTTTATTAGTATAGATTATTTGTGTACTGTTCGACATTTGTTATTTCTAGTTTTTTCTGTTACTATTCTGCAATAAAATTCTTCTACATCTGTCCTTTTTTCTACAATCATTTCTGTGTATCACTTATTAGATGTTAAAAACTTTACACATTCAGAAATTTGATAGATATTGCTAATTTGCCCTCCAAAAAGTTGTACCAACTTGTATTCCTTTATGTAAATATTAGGGGCCCAGTGCACGAATTTGTGCACTTTGAAAGGAACTGTGGGCTGCAAGGCTGCGGTGGGCACAGGGGCGGGTCTCAGCCCACCCTCCATGACCCCGCCCAGCCTCTCCCACCACAACAGGCTCCCTGGTCTCCTGTCTGCTGGCAGCCCTGCTCCCACTGCTGCTGCTCCCATGCACTGATGGTGCTGGCCTTAGGAGCAATCGGGGCCAGTGCCAGCAGTGGGCGTGAGTGAGGCCGGCGCCATCAGTGGGTGCGAGCAGTGGCTGCTGCCCCAATCAACCCTCAAGAGCAGGGTAAGGTGGAGAAGCCCTCAGGGATGATCGGGGTCAGCATCCACCACTCACAAATGCTGACAGCACCAAGCGATCGCAACCAGAGCCGGACACTGGCAGCAGATGCGAACAGCGGGGCAGCTCTGATGCTGTCAGCAGGTGCGAGCGGGGCCATCACTGGCAGCGGGTGTGAGAGGCGGCTGCCAGCCATGATCGCCCCTCAGAAGCGGGTGAAGGTGGAGAAACCCTGGGGTGCAATCGAGGCTGGCGCCGGGTGCTGGCAGTAGGTGCAAGCGGCAGCTCCGATGCTAGCCGCGGGTGCAAGCAGGGCCAGCTCCGACAGCAGGTGCGAATGCCCAGTGGGACTGCGGCGCGTGGGAGCAAAGAATTTTCAGTAACCACCAGAGGCTCGCCCCGATGACAGCGTCTGGTGCCCCACTTTGGTCTGGCACCCCTGCTCACCTGCGCTACCATCCCGCCTGCTGCCGACACCTGCCATGTTCTACGGACGCCCCCTAGTGGTCAGTATACATCATAGCGACTGGTTGTTTGGTTGTTCGGTTGTTCGATTGGTCTGCCATTTGGTCTATTTTCATATTAGGGTGTTATATATACAGACTAGAGGCCCAGTGCATGAAAATTCGTGCATTTGGGGGTGTCCCTCAGCCCAGCCTGCGCCCTCTCACAGTCTGGGACCCCTCAGGGAATGTCCACCTGCCAGCTTAGGCCCACTCCCCAGGGTAACATGCCTGAGCTGGCAATCAGACATCCCTCTAGCAGCCCAGGAGCCCTCGGGGGACATCCTTAGTGCTGCCGAGGATGGGGGAGAGGCTCCCACCACAACTGCTGTGCTTGCCCGTCAGCCCAGTTTGTAGCTGAGCAGAGCTCCCCCTGTGGGAGTGCACTGAACATTGGGGGGGGCAGCTCCTGCATTGAGCATCTGCCCCCTGGTGGTCAGTGCGCATCATAGTGACTGGTTTTTCCCAGTTGTTCCACCATTAGGGTCAATTTGCATTTTACCCTTTTATTATATAGGATATGTGCCACTACCCCTCCCACCTTGTGGCTAATGCTGCATATTGTCAAACATTGCTAATCTCATAGGGGGATTACATCACAGTTTCTTTTTTGCATTTATAAATTTATTACTGATGTTAAAAATTTTTGTTAATGCTTATAATTTATGCTTATTTTGTTTATATCATTTACTTATTACATAGCTGGTCATTTTGTTTATTGTTTCATAGATACTTATTGATATTCATACCAAAATTCTCAATTATACGTTGTAGTGGCTTTTACCAGTATTTCATTTTATTTTTATTTTGTCACATTGCTGTCTTTTGTTACACATTGAAGTTTAATTTTTATTTTTACATAATCAAGTTTTCAATTTGTATTTTTATGTATTATCCTACATAATAAAAAGGTAATATGTAAATTGGGCATCACTCCACTGACTCGCATCGCCAATTGGGCGGCGCGGGCTCAGCGTCTGCGCCATGGGTGCTGCGGCACAGAAGGGGCCTCTGGGGCAGCGAGCTGGGCATTTGGAGGCCTCGGCTGATGAGGCAGGTGGGCGGGTGGCGTGGCTCCCGGGGAAGGAGTCTGGCGGCAGTTGGGCCGCAGGAGTGTGCGGCGGTGTCCGCAGAGGACGCGGGTTTCCATGCAGCCCGGGCCAGCCGAGGGAGGGCTCATGAGGGAGCCGGAAGGCAGAGAAGGTGGCGGTGGCCCCAGCCTTCCTGGGCGGGAGGCGAAGTCAAGACCCCGGCCTGGGCTCCGGCCGCCGGAGAACCACGCCCCCGCCCTAGGGGCCCAGGGACTTCGGAGCTGCCGGCCACACCAGGTCCCGACCAGCAGACAGACAGCCTACACGTGCATGATTTAATCATGCACTAGGCCTCTAGTTATTATTATAATTACATTTCAATTACAGTTTACATTCAGTATTCTATGTTAGTTTTAGATGCACAGCATAGTGGTTATAAATCATGTACTTTACAGAGTGGTCCCCACAATGTTTCAGGTACCCACCTGGCCCCATACATAGTTATTACAATATTATTGACTATGTTCCCTATGCTGTTGAATCTTTACTTTTACAGCTTCTAAGGTTGATGTCATTAATTGAAAGACCTTCCAAAGTTAAGATTTAAACAATGCTCACATATTTTTCTTACATATTTATTTTTTTATATTCATATCTTAAAGTTAGCAGAAATTTATTGTAATGTACAAGAGTGGGCAAAAGTACCAGCCATCATTACCTAAAAGATAAATCATGAGTAAGACTATGAAATAATAATAACAATTATAATAAGACACAAATAATACACATAAATAATACAATAATTAATAACTAAATAATAACACAAGAATAAACTGTTTCATGTACTCACAACTGTAAACCTACTTTTGCCCACCCCTGTTGTGAAAGTTATTTCCTATTCTATTTCTAAACATACATGCAATTTTTAAAATAATATTTACCAAGTGAGCTGTCTTTTTCACTGATTTGAAATGCTTCACTTACCAAATACAAAATTTCTATATGCACTTGGGTCTTTCCAATTGGTAGAAGTTCTTTATGTATTTTGAATACTAATATTTTGCATGTTATACATGTCATACGTATCTCTGTGGCTTATCTTTTGAGTATCTTTACAACCTTTAATGACATAAATTTTAATTATATAATGTGATCAATTTTATCTATCTTTTATAATTAGTACCTTTTGTATCTTATTTAAAAACACCTAAGCTACTCCAAGGTCATTGATGTATCCTTCCATATGATCTATTAGCTTTGTGGTTGGGTTTTACTCAAAATGGAATGGATTTGTGATAAGGATCCTACACCATTTTTTCATATGTATAACACTTAGCCCAATATTATTTATTGAAGTGCTCATGATTTCTGTAATGTTTTGCATGGCCATCTGTCATATATCAAGTTTCAATAGGCATAGGTCTGTTTGCAAGCTGTCTATTCTATTTCATTAGTCAAATGGCCTAATATTCTTTTTATTATTATTTATAATAATAAAAGCATAACATACAAATCGACCAAACACCAGAATGACCGTCTAGATGACATTCCAGATGACCCTGCTATGACACGCACTGGCGCCAAGCCAGCCAAGGCAGGTGCGATGCAATTGGTCAGGGGGCCCCGCCATTACCCCACAATCAATTTCCCCAAAGAGGGAGGCCCAGGCCACCGGCCAGCCGGGCAATTGATCGGGGGGGGGGGGGGAGGAGTCCCCTCCGTTATTGCCCCAAAGAGGGAGGCTCAGGCTACCTGGCTGGCTGGCAGTACTGTGGCTGGTGGGCGGGGCCTCCCTCTGTGTGGCAATTGATCAGGCTACCCAGCCAGTGGTGCTGCGGTGGGTGGGTGGGGCCTCCCTCTGCGGAGCCATTGATCATGGAGCCCTGCAGTCTATCGCCCCACAGAGGGAGGCCCAGGGCAGCAAAGCTATCGCACCCCATGCCTGTCACCTGCAGAGGGAGGTGACCAGTGGCAGGGGGGGCCGGCAGGGGCGGGGCCAGCTACCAACTGCCAGGGGAAGGAAATCCCCGATAGGCCCTGATTGCCGGGTAGGCCGGGCTAAGGGACACCCCCCTTCACGAATTTCATGTACCGGGCCTCTAGCCCTATCTAATAAAGAAGGAATATGCAAATTGACCATCAGTCCGTCACAAAATGACGGCGCTCATAGCCATAAGATGGTGGTGCCCAGTCCTCTCAGCCCCACCGGAGTCCCCCAATCCCTGGGGGGCGGCCGCTGAGAGTGGGCAGCGTGAGTGGCTGGGTGGAATGCTTGCTTCATCGCCATGGCGACAAGGCAAGCATCCCACCCCAGCCACGGAAGGCCTCTGGGCAGCAGGTATGGAGCAGCACAGGAGGGGGGGAATGCTTGTGCCGTCACCCCAGTGATGAGGCAAATGTTCCGCACCCAGCCGCAGATAGGCCTCTGGCTGGGAGGGCAGTTGTGGGCCAGCAGGCGTGCTGGGGAGGGCAGTTGGGGGCCATGAGGCTGGCAGGTGAGGACAGTTGTGGGCCATGAGGCTGGCAGGGGAGGGCATTTGGGGTGATCAGGCTGGCGGGGGGGAAGTTCGGGGCAAGCAGGCCAACAGGGGGACAGTTGGGGGCAAGCAGGCCAGCAGGCTGAGTGGTTAGGGGCGATCAGGCAGGCAGGCAGGTGAGCGGTTATGAGCTAGCGGTCCCAGATTGCAAGAGGGATGTCCAACTGCTGGTTTAGGCCTGATCCCACAGGGATATCCCCTGGCAGTCGGACATCCTCCGAGGGGTCCCAGATTAGAGAGGGTGCAGCCCAGGCTGAGGAACATCTTTCCCCATGCACAAATTTCGTGCACTGGGCCACTAGTAGCTTTATAATAGACTAGAGGCCTGGTGCATGAAATTAGTGCACTGGGGGGTTCCCTCAGCCCAGCTTGCACCCTCTCATAGTCCAGAATCCCTCAGGGGG
This sequence comes from Ia io, assembly GCA_025583905.1. Taxonomy (NCBI): domain Eukaryota; kingdom Metazoa; phylum Chordata; class Mammalia; order Chiroptera; family Vespertilionidae; genus Ia; species Ia io. The sequence continues at coordinate 13,630,702 of JAJQQW010000009.1, read as the reverse complement.
TGTCCTCCTGCTGACTTAGGCCCGTTCCCCTGGGGAACGGGCCTAAGCCAACAGTTGGAAATCCCTCTTGCAGTCCTGGACCCCTCGCTCCTTACCGCCCACCTGCTCACTGCTCCTTACCACTCAGCTTGCTGCTCCTTAGCACTGCCATGGAGGCAGGAGAGGGTCCTGCCACCACCACTGCTCTCGCCAGCCATGAGCCCTATCTTTCTGTGTAGTTGTCTGTGGGCCAACTGCTCTCTTCCTTCTAATTTAGGGCGAGCAGCATGTGAGGGCAGAGCGTGCTGTCGTGGAACACAGAGGGATGCCCAGAGCTGAGGGGAGTGGCCGGGCCCACAGGGTGAGAGGTGGACAAGAGGATGCTATCTCCCCCAATTTTGGGGAAGGCTGGCTGGCCCTCATCTGCCTGACCCCACCCAGGAAGGGGGCGTCCGCCTCTCCATTCTCTGTCCTTCTATCTGTGACACCTGTCACCCTTGCCAGGCCTCCCCCAAAGTGAGTTCAGCTCAATCCCTGAATGTAAAAGGGCATGGGGGGAGCCTCCACTCCAGTGCCCCCTGATTCCCAGCAGTAGAACCTGGTCTCAGGACGGTGGCCACAGCGCAGAACATAGATCTGTTTCAAGAAAAGTTGGGAATGCAGACTTTCCTATGAGCCCCTATTCCAAAAGGTGGCAGTGTATTCACATTGTGGCAAAGACACCTTCAAGAGTAACATAAGTTGGTAAAGTCAGGGCTAAGCTGGGCCATTTCCTCATCCAATCTCTCTAAGGAGTGTGGACAGAACCAAGTCTCAGCTCTTCGCAGGGCACTTCCAGGGTTTTTTTAAGCCTAAAGGACAGTAGTCTGTCTCCATTCTTGTTCTTTGGGATTTTTTCATCGTCCGATAAGTGGATACGTACATTGGGGCAATCCTCTCGAGATACAATATTCCAGTTGCACCCACGTAACAATGACAGTGCCCCTCAGAGGGAGGGAGCCAACAGATGGGGAGCAGGGAATTCTGAAAACCAAAGCAAAGGCTCAGAACACGGAAGAAGTCCTTGGTGTTCTGCTGAGAAACTTGGACTCCTTCCTCTGCGGTCACACGCCAGGCAGTCACTCAGAAATATCTTGGCATCGGAGAACTATGGAATTCTCCCTTCTCTCCGTTCTCCTAAAGCAGACTCCAGATGTTGGCTGTGGCATTCTCTTGGTCATCTTTTATTTTCCCCAAAAAATGTTACAAAGTTTATATGAATATAACATACAAAGGTGCAACCTCCTTTGTAGGAGCAGGGAAGGAAGGGGTGGTTAAGTAAGGCACACAGAGCTGCAGCAAGCACCAGCTGTGTGGCGGGCTAAGGGAGAGAGGAGGTTGGCACTGGAGTTGAGGCCCTAGAGCCATTGCTGGGGAAGTAGGGATCCCCTCTGAGTGCCACGTTCTGAGGCTGAACTAATTGGTCAAGCTGAGGCAGAGGTGGGTTGCCATATCAGCCGTCTTTGGTGCTGTTTAACCTTTCCCACCCCAGCTCTGTTGTAAAACCCCAGAGCCCTGGATTCCAAAGGCCCCATCCAGAGCAGAGGCCCTGGAAGAGGGTGAGAGGAAGTGAGTAGGGCAAGTTTGAAAGCCGATATGCCTGTGTGCTGAGGGATGGCCAGAGACAGTGGTGAGAGGTAGCAGGGGAAGGGGTCTCATACATACCCTTCTGTGGGGGCCACAGGTGAAGGAGGCCAGGGGAGTAGGGTAGAGATGGGGCACCATGGCCCCAGCCTCTTAGGCATCCCTGTCTGTCCTCTGCAGTGTACATGGAGGAAAGGGGCTGCCTCTGAGGAGGGGCCAGGCCAGGCCAGGTGACCTTCTTGAGTTTTGGCTGAGGTGATGGTCCTCACCCTGAGATGCCTTCTAACTGGTGATGAACCCAGGCCTGACTGACTGCCTGCTGGCACGCCTTGGGCATCCGGGACACAGGCCTGACTCCTGCCACTGTGGGTGCCCTGGACACAGGCCTAACTCCCACCGATGCAGGTGCCTGGGACCCAAGCCTGACTCCCGCCGCTGCAGGCACTGGGGCACAGAAAGTCCCCCTGCTGCACGCGCAGCCTCCTGCTGGCCTGTTAATATGCAAATTGGTCGTTACCGTGACGTTAGGACCACTTTGCATATTACCTCTTTATTATATAGATTGTGCTATGTATTAGGGCATCGATTTTCAACCTCTTTTTATTTCATGGCACACATAAACTAATTATTAAAATTTTGTAGCACACTGAATGATATACATATATTTGCCAACCTGACAAAAAGATAGGTAAAATTTTGATTCATTCACACTGGATTGCTATTATTGTGTTGGCTGTTGTCATTTTTTAAAATTTGATAATGTAAGGGGAAGGAGCAATGTAAGAGATCCTGACTAAATAATCAGGTATTGCATGTTTTAAAAATTCTTTCAGCACACCTGTTGAAAATCGATGTATTAGGGCAAATACCTTCACTTTATTCCTCTTATTAAGAGTGTGTTGGCTATTTTTATTCCCTTTATTCTTTACATAAAAAATTTATTTTGTGAATATGAACTAACTGATTCTAAAGTTTATATGGAGAGGAAAAAGATCAAGAATAGCCAACACAATATTGAAGGGGAAGAGCAACGTTGGAGGACTGAAGCTACCCTACTTTAAAAGTTACTATAAAATTTCAGAAATAAAGCTAGTGTGATATTGGTGAAAGAGTAGTCAAATAGATCAGGGTTGCAAAATAGAGAACTCAGGAATAGACCCAAATAAATATAGTGAACATAAAGGATCAAAGTCAATCAATGGAGCAAGCTAGTCTTTTCAGCAAACATGCTGTAACAATTGGGCATTCTTATGCAGAAATGAATATAGATACAGACTTTACAGTTTTCACAAAAGTTAACTCCAAATGGACCACAGACCTAAATGTAAATCATCCTATCTAATAAAAGGCCAATATGCAAATCAACTGAATGGCAGAACGACTGGTTGCTATGATGCGCACTGACCACGATGGGGGCAAACGCTCAATGCAGATGCTGCCCCCTGGTGGTCAGTGCACTCCCACAGGGGAGTGCCACTCAGCCAGAAGCCCTGAGCTGGGCACATGGCTGGAGAGCACAGTAGTGGTGGTGGGAGCCTTTCTCTCTTCCTCGGTAGTGCAAAGGATGAGCGACTGCGAGAAGGCACAGGCTGGGCTGAGGGACCTCCCTGCTGAGTGCACAAATTTCATGCACTGGGCCTCTAGTAAAACTATAAAACTCCTGGAAGATAACATAGGAGAAAACCTAGATGAGGCTGGGTGTGGTAATAAATTTTTAACGCAACACCAAAGCCATGGTATGTGAAATAATTGATAAATTGAACTTCATTAAAATTTAAAACTTCTGCTAAAGAAAATATCAAGAGAACAAGAAGACAAGCTACAGACGAGGAGAGAATGTTTTCAAAATACCTATCTGATAAAGGACTGTTTTCTAAAATATACAAAGAACACTAAAACTCAACAATAAGGAGACACACAATGGGAAAATAAAATTGGCCAAAGATCTTAACAGACACTTCAACGAAGATATACAGATGCCAAAAAGTCATTTGTAAAGATGCTCTACATCATATGTTACTATGGAAAAATACATTAAATAACCATATGATACCACTACACACTTATTCTAATGGCCAAAATCTAGAACACTGACAACACCAAATGTTGGTGTGATGTGGAACAACAGGAACTGTCATTCATTGCTTGTGGGAATGCAAAGTGTTATAGTCACTTTGGAAGACAATTTGGCAGTTTCTAGCAAAACAAAATACACTCTTACCATACAATTCAGCAGTCATGTTCCTTGATGTTTACCTAAAGGAGTTGAAAACTTATGTTTACACAGAAACTTGCACATGAATGTTTATAGCAGCTTCATTCATAATAACACTTGGAAGCAACCAGGATGTTCTTCAGTAGGTGCATCTATATACATATATAAAAGCCTAAGTGACCATCACAACTGAAACAACCAAATGGACAGCCGAACAGGCTGCGTGGGGTGACCAGGCTGGCAGGGGGGTTAGTGAGGGACAACCAAACAACTGAGCAGCAGGCTGCGTGGGGTGACCAGGCCGGCAGAGGGGGCAGTTGGGGGCGACCAGGCCGGCAGAGGGGGCAGTTGGGGGCGACCAGGCTGGCAGGGGGGCAGTTGGGGGTGACCAGGCCAGCAGGGGGTCAGTTAGGGGCGATTAGGCAGACAGGAAGGTGAGCAGTTAGGAGCCAGTGGTCCCGGATTGTGAGGGGGATATCCAACTGCCAGATATCCAGATATACTAGGGATTGGGCCTAAACTGACAGTCGGGCATCCCCCAAGGGGTCCCAGATTGGAGAGGGTGCAGGCTGAGCTGAGGGGACCCCCCGGTCCCATGCACGAATTTCATACACCAGGCCTCTAGTATATAAATAAACTGTGGTATACCCAGTCACTGAAATACATGGAGTAACCCTTCAATACATATTACTAAGTGAAAGCAGTTAATATAAAAAAGGGTACATATTATATACTGGTAATTCCAACTATATGACATTCTGAAAAAGACAAAACTATGGGATAGTTAAAAGATCAGTGGTTTCCAAGGTTGGAGTGGAAGGGATGGGTGAATTCACAGAGCACAGATGATTTTCAGGGCATTAGAAGTAGTCTGTATGGTGGATACATGTCATTATACATTTACCCAAACCTATGGAATATACATCAAGAGTGAGCTCTAAACTATTAACTTTTGGTGGTAATTATGTATCAATGTAGTCTCATCAATTATAAAAAACTAGAGGCCTGGTGCACAAAATTCGTGCATGGGGGTGGGCATCTGTCAGCCTGGCCTGCACCCTGTCCAATCCAGAACCCCTCTAGGGGATGTCCAACTGCCGGTTTAGGTCCGATCCCACAGGGAACCCTGTGGGATAGGGCCTTATCCAGCAGTCAGAGATCGCTCTCGCAATCCAGGACTGCTGGCTTCTAACTGCTCACTTGCCTGCCTGCCTGATCGCCCCTAACCCTCTGCCTGCCTGCCTGATCGCCCCTAACCACCCTCCCCTACCAGCCTGATCACCCCTAACTGCTCCCCTGCTGGCCTGATCACCCCTAACTGCCTCTGCCTTGGCCCCCGCCCCCACGGCTTTGTCCGGAAGAAGGACTGGATGACTGAAAGATGTCCAGTCAACCTTGTCTAATTAGCATATTACCCTTTTATTAGTATACATGTACCATTCTGTGGAAGATGTTGTCTCTACGTGTATGGGAACAGGGGCTATATGGGAAATCTCTGTACCTCCAACCCCTAATTTTGCTGTGAACCTAAAACTGCTCTAAAAAAATAAAGTTTTTGTAAAACAACAACAACAACTTATGAAATTATACACTTTGACCAGGACAATATATCTGAGACTTCTTCAGTCTTGTGCAAGGCCCCTAGTTAAATCCATGAGTTAGTTTTAGGTTCATTTTCTCTATCTTACTACTGGTCCAGGATTTAGAGTAATAATTTTGGCATTTTCCTTCAGGGCTTCTCTGCCTCCTGAGGATTCATTTTCTTGGCTTTTCATTTGTGTTTCAGCAAATTTTTAAAAAATATTTTTGTCCCTTAGAGATTTTCCTCAATTTTTCAGGAGCCTAGCATGCAATAAAAACAATGTTTTATAGAAGCTCTTATTTTCAGTATTTTACTATTGAAACAGGGTTTATTTTTGTATTGTTTATTGGTTAATAATGTATTATTTTCCATACAAACAGCTATAAACCTACATTTGCCTCACCCTGTACAATTCCTTCAGAAGTGCAAGTCCTCCAGATTTTTCATGTTGCAACCTTAAAACCCTATGCCAAAAATGCCATGTTTTCAATTGACTGATGACCTTTGAAATGGCAATTTAAAAATATATTTTTTAATGTTTATAGTATAACTAATATCTCCCATTCCCCAGCCCCTTTCCCACCCTCCTCCCAGCCAAAACCCACCCACCAAGGTCTTCACTAAACTATTGCCTGCGTCCATGAGCTATGCTTATAAGTATATAAGTTTTTTGGTTTATCTCTTTTCATCCGTCCAATCCCACATCAAGGTATGTCAGTCTGTTCTGTGCCTCCCTGCTTCAGGTATTATTTTGTTGGTCAATTCATTTTGTTCATTAGATTCTACAAATAAGTGAGATCCTATGATATTTGTCTTTCTCAGTTTGGCTTATTTCACTTAGCATAATATTTTCCAGGTCCATCCAGGCTGTACCAAAAGGTAAAATAATATCCCTCTTTTTTATAGCTGCATAGTATTCCATAGTGTAAATGTCCCACAGCTTTTCTATCCATTCATTTACTAATGGGCACTCGGGCTGTTTCCAAATCTTAGGTATTGTAAATAACACTACTATGAACATAGGGGTGCATATATTCTTTCGGATTAATGTTTTGGGATTTTTAGGATATATTCCCAGAAGTGGGATTGATGGGTAAAACAGAAGTTCCATTTTTCATATTTTGAGGAAACTCTATGGTTTTCCATAGTGGCTGCACCAATCTGTATTCCCACTAGCAGTGAACCAGTTTTCCCTTTTCCCTGCATCTTCACCAGCACTTGTTGTTTATTGATTTTTAAAATATATATTTTTATTGAATTTAGAGAGGAAGGGAGATGGAGTGAGAGATAGAAACATCAATAATGAAAGAGAATCATTGAAGAGACTGTCTTTACTCCATAGTATGTTCTTGCCTCCTTTGTCAAATATTAATTGACCATAATGGTGTGGGTCAATTTTGGAGACTCTGTTCCTTTTTTTATTGTTTTAAGTATTACATATGTCTCCTTTTTCCCCAATTGACCCCACCCCCACCACTCCTGCTCCCCAGGACAAGCCTCTACCGTCCCAGTGTCCATGTCCATTGGTTATGCTAATATGCACCCATTCACTTCCTTTGGTTGATCCCTTACTCCCCTCCCCCACCTTCTCTTGGAGCTTGGACTGTCTGTTCAGTGTTTCTTGGTCTCTGGATCTTTAGTTTACGTTGTTCATTATATCCCACATATGAGTGAGATCATGTGATATTTACCTTTTTTCGACTGTCTTATTTCGCTTAGCATACTCCTCACCAGGTCCATCCATGCTGTTGCAAATGGTAAAAGTTCCTTCTTTTTTATAGCAGCATAGTATTCCATTGCATAAATGTACTAGAGTTTTTTAATCCACTCATCAGTTGATGGGCACTTAGGCTGTTTCCAAATCTTAGTTATTATAAATTGTGCTGCTATGAACATAGGGTGCATATGTCCTTTCTGATTGGTAGGTTTCTTATATATTCTCAGAAGTGGGATTACTGGGTTGAATGGGAGTTCCATTTAAATTTTTTGAGGAATCTCCATACTGTTTTCCACAGTGGCTGCACAGTCTGCATTCCCACCAGCAGTGCACAAGGGTTTCTTTTTCTCCACATCCTCTCCAGAACTTGTTTGTTGATTTGTTGATGATATCCATTCTGCCAGGTGTGAGATCGTACCTCATTGTTTGATTTGCATCTCCTCAATGATTAGTGACTTTGAGCGTGTTTTCATATGTCTCTTGGCTTTCTGTATATTCTCTTTCGAAATGTGTCTATTTAGGTCCTTTGCCCATTTTTTGATTGGATTACATATCTTCTTTTTCTTAAGTTGTATGAGTTCCCTGTAAATTTTGGAGATAAACCCTTATCAGAGATAGCATTGGCAAACATGTTCTCCCATGCAGTTGCCTTTCTTGTTGTTTTGTTGATGGTTTCTTTTGCTGTGAAGAACCTTTTTATTTTGATGTAGTTCCACTTGTTTATTTTCTCCTTAGTTTCCATTGCCCTAGGAGCTGTATCAGTAAAGATAGTGCTACTACATATGTCTGATATTTTGCTGCCTATGGAGTCTTCTAAGATTTTTATGGTTTCCTGTCTTACATTTAAGTCCTTTAACCATTTTGAGTTACTTTTTGTGTATGATCTACGTTGGTGATCTAGTTTCATTTTTTTGCATGTATCTGACCAATTTTCCCAGCACCATTTATTGAAGAGACTGTCTTGACTCCATTGTATGCTCTTGCCTCCTTTGTCAAATATTAATTGAGCATAATGGCTTGGGTCGATTTCTGGGTTCTTTGTCCTGTTCCATTGGTCAATATGTCTGTTCTTGTGCCAGTACCAGGAAGTTTTGAGAACCGTGGCTTTGTAATATAGCTTGATAATCTGGTATTGTGATTCCTCCAACTTTGTTTTTTCTCAGGATTGCTGTGGCTATTCGGGACTTTTTTTTTTATTCCAGATGAATTTTGGAGAGTTTGTTCTAGGTCTGTGAAATATGCTGTAGGTATTTTAATGGGGATTGCATTGAATCTATAAATTGCTTTGTGTAGTATGGATATTGTAATGATGTTGATTCTATCAATCCATTAACATGGTATGTTCTTCCATTTGTTTATGTCTTCCTCTCTCTCTTTTTCCAATGTCCTGAAGTTTTTTGAGTACGGGTCTTTTACTCATTAGTTACGTTTATTCCTAGGTGTCTTAATTTTCTTTGGTCCAATGGTAAATGGAATTATTTTTTTAGTTTCTCTATCTGTGAGTTCATTATTGGTGTATAAAAAAGCCATAGATTTCTGGGTGTTAATTTTGTAACCTGCAACATTGCTGAATTCATTTATTAAATCTAGTATTTTTTTTATGAAGTCTTTAGGATTGTCAATGTACAATATCAAGTCATCTGCGAATAATGACGGCTTTACTACTTCTTTTCCAATTTGGATGCCTTTTATTTCTTCTTCTTGTCTGATTGCTGTGGCTATCACTTCTAATACTGTGTGGAACAGGAGTGGTGAAAGTGAGCATCCCTGTCTCATTCCTGTTCTTAAGGAAAATGGTTTTAGTTTTTGCCCACTGTGTATGATGTTGGCTGTAGGTTTGAAATATAAAGCTTTTATTATGTTGAGGTCTGATCCCTCTATTCCCACTTTGTTGATAGTTTTTTATCAAGAAAGAGTATTGGATTTTGTCAAATGCTTTTTCTGAATCAATTGATATGATTATGTGATTTTTGTCTCTCAATTTGTTTATGTGATGTATCACATTTATTGATTTGTGGCTATTTTATCATCCTTGCATCCCCGGAATAAATCCCACTTGGTCATAGTGTATGATCTTTCTAATGTAATACTGGATCCTATTTGCTAGAATTTTGTTGAGAATTTTAGCATCTATGTTCATCATGGATATTGGCCTGAAGTTCTATTTCTTTGTGGTGTCTTTATCTGGTTTTGGAATTAGGGTAATGCTGGCTTCATAGAAAGAGCTTGGAAGTGTGCCTTCATCTTGAATTTTTTGGAGTAGTCTGAGGAGGATAGGTTTTAGTTCTTCTTTGAATGTTTAGAAAACTCCCCTGGAAAGCCTTCCAGACCACGGCTTTGTTTACTGGAAGAATTTTGATTACTGCTTCAATTTCATCAGTAGTTATTGGCCTACTAAGGTGTTTTTTTTTTTTTTTTTATTCTTCCTTGTTGAGTTTTGGAAGCTTGTATTTTTCTAAGAATATGTCCATTTTGTCTAGGTTGTCCAGTTTTTTGGAGTAGAGTTGTTCATAGTAGGTTGTGTTTTTTTTACAATCCTTTGTATTTCTGTGGGTCTGTTGTTACTTCACCTCTTTCATTTCTGATTTTGTTTATTTGAGTCCTCTCTCTTTGTTTCTTGGTGAGCCTGGCTAGAGGTTCATCAATCTTGTTTATTCTTTCAGAGAATCATTTTTCATTTTATTGATCTTTTGTATTGTTTTTTTCGGTCTCTCTGTCATTTATTTCCACTCTGATCTTTATTATTTTCTTCCTTCTGCTTATGCTGTGCTTTCTTGCTGCTCTCTTTCTAATTCTTTAAGTTGTAGGGTTAGATAATTTGTTACCATTTTGTTCTTGTTTTTTTTTTGAGATAGGCCTGTAGAGCTATGAACATCCCACTTAGGAGTGCTTTCACTGTGTCCCATAGATTTTGGATTGCTGTGTTTTCATTGTCATTTGTTACCAGGATGCTTTTTATTTTTTCATTGATATCTTTGGTAACCCAATCATTTTTTAATAGCATGCTATTTAGCATCCAAGAGTTTGTTTTGTGTTTTTTTTTCATTGTTTTTATAGTAATTGACTTCTCGTTTTATGCCATTGTGATCTGAGAAGATGTTTGATATGATTTCTATCTTCTTGGATTTGAAGAGACTTTTCCTGTGTCCCAATATGTGGTCTATCTTTAAAAATTTCCATTTGTACTTGAGTGCCAGTGTCAAAGACCAACAGTAGTTAACATATAAATGCGAGAGGTCCACTAGGAGGCTAACGGACTTTGTTATTTAGCAAGGGCTGAAAATCAGCATTATATTACCCTGATGCTGGCTGAATGGCTGAAGACAATCCCCTAACCTGATAATCCTTTATTGTTTACCAAACCTTACCATTGATATGTCTGTTTGCTTTGCTAAAGGGCAAATGTGTATTCTAGTAAATAAAAAGCTAATGGGTCCGGGCATTCAGGGACCCTTTCTGCTAGAGAGTAAGGTCTCCGCCTAGCTCCCCAAGGCCTTCTAAATTTATATTTCTTGTCTAGTATATCTGTTTGTGTGTCAGTCCCTTCTTCAGACCTTGAACTCTAGCCATGCCGGTTGCGGCTTCACACTTGAAGAGAATGTATATTCTGTAGCTTTGGGGCAAAATGTTCTGAAGATGTCAATTACGTCCATCTGATCTAATGAGTCATTTAGGATTGATGTTTCTTTGCTGATTTTTTTGTTTAGAGTATTTATCCAGTGGTGTCAATGGGGTATTGAAGTCCCCCACTATGACTGTATTGTTGTCAATCTCTCCCTTTATATCTTCCAGAATTTTTTAAAATGTATTTGTGTGCTCCTGTATTTGGTGCATATATGTTTACCAGAGTTATATCCTCTTGTTGAATTGCTCCCTTTAGTATTATTAAGTGGCCTTCCTTATTTCTTGTTATGGCCTTCACATTGAGGTTTAATTTCTCAGATAATAGTATTGCTACCCCAGCTTTTTTTTTTTTTTTTTTTTTTCATTTCCATTCATCTCAGAAATTTTTTCCATTCTTTCATTATCAGTCAGTGTGAGTTCTTTGTTCTGAGGTGAGTCTCTTGTAGACAGCAGATATATGGGTCATGTTTTCTTATCCATTCAGTTACTCTATGTCTTTTGATGGCAACATTTAATCTATTTACATTTAAGGTTATTATTGATAGGTACTTGTTTTATTTTTTCATACCTGTGTTCCTTAATCTCTTCTCCTTTCTTTTTCTTTTTTCTTTTTTTCTTTTTTTTTTTTTTACAGCAGTCCCTTTAGCATCCTTGCATTGGTGGCTTGATGGTAATAAACTCCCTTAGACCTTTTATGTCTATAATGCTCTTTATTCCACCTTCAAATTTGAATGATAGCCTTGCTGGGTATAGTATTCTTGGATTTAGTCCCTTGCTTTGCATCACTTTGTATATTTCATTTTGTTTCTTTCTGGCCTGATGTGTTTCTGTTGATAAATCAGTTGATAGTCTAATGGGAGCTCCCTTGTAAGTAAATTTCTGTCTCTCTCTCTGGCAGGCTTTAGGATTCTTACTTTGTTGTTGGTGTTTGACAATTTAATTATGATGTGTCTTGGTATTGATTTTTTGGGTTCATCTTATTTGGGACTCTGTGTGCTTCTTGAAATTGTGTGAGTTTTTTCTTCCCAATTTCAGGGAAATTTTTTGTCATTATTTCTTGAAACAGGTTGTCTATTCCTTGTTCAGTTTCCTCTCCTTCTGGCACCCTTATTACACGGATGTTGTCCCAAAATTCCCTTAGGCTCTCCTCATTTTTAAGTTTTGTTTTTTTTTTTCATTTGTTGCTCTGCTTGATGTGTCTTTATTGTAGCTATGTCATTCTTCATTTCTTTTTGGTTCTTTTCAGTTCCCCTTGATTCTTACTCATGCTGTTGAATTTGTCTTCTGTCCTTATGATGATGGCTCTGAATTCTTTCTCTGACAAATTGCTTGCCTCCATTTCGTTTACTTCCTTTTCTGGTAATTCTTCCTTTTCCTTCATATGGGGGCTGTTTCTGTGTCTCCCCATTTTTGCTCCTCTCAGGATGTCTGGTTATGTGGCTCACTCTCTACCACATTGACCAAAAGGCACAACTTTCAACTTGACAAGATATGACACAGGGAACAAAACACGAATGTAGTCACGACACCAATAACCCCAATAAAGGTGAACACCAGAGAAAAGAGAATTAGGGGAGAGAAAAGAGTGCAAAAATATTGTTGAGAAAAAGAAAAAAAGATAAGAAAGAAAAGAAAAAGGAGAAAAAAAGAAGGGGCAAAAATATATGTACATGGGGAGAAAAGTCTACAAATCAAACAAATAAACCAAAAAAGGCAAACAACAAACACCCAGAAAAAAAGGGGGTGGGGGGAACTGAATCTGAAGAGGCAGAGCTTATTTCCAGAAAGTAAGGTAAAAGAATTGAATGAATGGGAGAATGGCCACAATTCAGTACAGAGGAGGTAGAAAGAGAATGAGTGGATAAGAAGAAAAGTAAAAAATAAAATAACAATAAATAATATTTCCCCTTTCTTTAATCTATCTATATATTCATCTATTTTTGGAAAAGGAGAATAGAGTAGAGAGCAAATAGGCTTGAGTTTGGTGAATGAAACTAATTAAGCAATTAGCAGAAGAAGAGACCAAGTGAGGAGAGAAAAAACAAAAGCATAAAAAAATTGGCTAGTGAAGAAAGAGAAAAGAGAAAGATGCATGGATTTGGAGCAGGGGAGAGGAAATTAGATATATGATTAAGCCAACAGAGAGTACTATAATAGTAATGCATCAGTAAAGCAGATAAAGAAGATCTATTTTTTAAGATGGAGTTAAAAGAAAGGAGAGAGAAAAACTAAAGCAGGAACAGGAGAAGAGAAATAGGATGAAAAAGGGAGAAGTAAGGAAGAAAATGTTGGCAAAAAGGAAAAAAATGAGATAAAGTAAAATAATGATAAAAAATAAAAATAAAAATGGAATGTGGAACACTAATCCAAAAAAGATAAAAGTTTAAAATAATAATAATAATAATAATAATAATAATAATAATAATAATAAAGAAAGAAAAAATTGTCCCTTTCTTAAGTAAAAGATAAAAAATAAAAAAGCAAAGTAGTGAAGTGTCATTTGCTTCAGCTGAGTTTTAATGTCCCATAGGGGCTGGATTAAGACCCCTCTCTACTGTTTTATCTGGCACTTCTCAGTGTCCTTTTAGGTAGTCAGCACCGTGTTGAAGTTTCCAGCAATGTACTGCTCCTCTGTGTCTGTCTCCACATCCTTGGTTCCAGGCAGACAGGACCAATCTGCCTGCTGTGTTTTTTAACCTGATTTCAGTCATATTTGTACAAGCGTCTATTTCTGACATGGTTTCTAGGTGGTGGTGTTGCTGTATTAGGTTCTGGGACCAAATGGCCCCTCAACCCAGTCCCTGAGGGCTCCCTGTGGGTATTTAAAATCCTTGTTTTCCTGCAGAGCTCAAGGCTGGGTGTAGCTGCACTGCTTGGAGGGGCTGGCTCTTCTGGAGAGAAATGGCTGTTTTGGGTTGGATGGACCAGACTGTCCCAGAGCTGGCTTCCTGGTCGCCTCTCCCTGCTTTGTTCTGCAGCCTCCATCAAACTATCTTCTGCAGCCTCAGTGAGTGTTTGTAATTAAAAGATACTATGTACTGGGTTTACTGGTAGTGAGTAAAAGCAAGGAAAATATAAAGACAGAGCAACTGCACCACTGCACATCTCTCTCCCCCACCTGGCACTGCACCGCCAATGCAAAACTTCAGGATGCCTTTCTGGGCACAGCCTCCCATGGCTGTGGACTTAGATCTAGTCCCCTGTTACCAGAGCCCTGTGTACCCTCTTCCACAGTCGAGTGTTACATGTGTCCCCAAGGGACGTGGACTTGGTGCAGTGTAGTTTCTTTTGACCCTCTCATCCTGGTGGTCATGCATCTCTCTCTCCAGCCCATATCTCTTATCCTACTGTTCCCCAGTCATCCTCTGTGCTTTCTGGCCATGGATTGTTTCACCAGCTGTGTTTAATTCACCAGTTCCAGGTGGGTGTTATTCAAATTAGCTGTTTCTCCTATCTGCTCCATGAGAAGGTGCAGGACCCATCCACCTATTTGGCTGCCATTTTGTCTCCCCCTGGACAAACTCCTTAGGTACCCGAGGCTGGGGAGTCTGGAGTCTCAGTGTTCCTGGGTTCCCAGCCAAGGCAGTAGGTCCCTGGCTGGTTTGGCTGTAGGGTCCCCGGGTGATGTCTGAGGGCTCCCTGGGTGGAGGTGAGGCTGGATTCCCAGTCATAGCTGCTCTCCCCTTCAATATGGCATGGCCTTTGCTGTAGAGCCGGCTGCCCCAGGAGAGATCACAGCGGTAGCAGAGGCAGCCTAGCTAAGGGAGCCTAGTCTGCCAGCCCCCAAAAGTCTTGTGGAATATAACTGTCACTCACTCACACACACACAGGCCCCACACATTCATGCACTCCTCTTTTGCTCCCTCACTCACTCACATTCTCTTCCTCACTGCCGTCCTGTCAGCCACCATCTTGGATTCCACTCTCTGTAGTGATCCATTGGTCTATATGCCTGTTCTAGTGCCAATACCAGACTGTTTTGTTTATAATGGCTTTGTAGGATAATTTGATATCTGGTATTATGATCCCGCCTACTACTTCTTTCTCAAGATTGCTGCAGCTATTTGGGGGTCTTTCATGGTTCCATATCAATTTTTGGAGAATTTTTTCTAGCTCTGTGAAATATGCCATTGGTATTTTAATAGGGATTGTGCTGAATCTATTGATTGCTTTGTGTAGTATAGACATTTTAATCATGTTAATTTTTTCAATCCATGAATATGGTATATGCTTCCATTTGTTTATATCTTCCATTTCTTTTTTCAACATCCTATAGTTTTTTGTCCTTGGTTAAGTTTATTTCTAGGTATCTTATTTTTTATTGTTGTTGCAATGGGAAATGGGATTGCTTTTTTTACTTTCTCTTTCTGAGAGTTCATTATCTATACTAATAAAAGCCTAGGTGGCCCTCGTGCCCTCGCATGATGCCCTCACATCATCACAAGATGGCCACCCCCCATGTTGTCACAAGATGGCTGCCCCCGCGTCATCACAAGATTGACTCCCCACATTGTCACAAATGGCCGCCATAAGATGACCAGCAGGGGAGGGCAGTTGGGGGTGATCAGGCCAGCAGGGGAGGGCAGTTGGGGGTGATAAATCCAGCAGGAGAGCAGTTAGAGGGCGATCAGGCTGGCAGGCAGAAGCTGTTAGGGGCAATCAGGCAGGCAGGCAGGCAGGCAAGTGGTTAGGAGCCAAACAGTCCCAGATTGTGACAGGGATGTCCGACTGCTGGTTTAGGCCCGATCCCGCAGGGGATTGGACATCCCCCCCCAGGGGTCCCAGTCAGACATCTCCCGAGGGGGGGTCCCTGATTGGAGAGGGTGTAGGCTGGGCTGAGGGACACCCCCTCTCATGCATGAATTTTGTGCATCGGGCTTCTAGTTGGTATATAAAAATGCCATTGATGTGTGGATGTTGATTTTTTATCCTGCTATCTTGCTGAATTAATTTACTAAGTCTACTAGTTTCCTGGTGGAATCTTTAGGGTTTTCTATGTACAATATCATGCCATCTGTGAATAATGTTAGTTTCACTTCCTCCTTTTTAATTTGGATGCCTTTTATCTCTTCTTCTTATCTGATTGCTGTGGCTAGGACTTCCAGTACTATGTTGAATAAGAGTGGTGAATCAAGTGGACATCCTTGTCTTGTTCTTGTTCTTAAGGGGAAACGCTTTTAGATTTTGCCCATTGAGTATTATGTTGGCTGTAGATTTGTCATATATGGCTTTTATTATGTTGATATATAATCCCTCTATTCCCACTTTACTGAGAGGTTATGTTTTTTTTTTAAGTCAAAACAAGGGTGCTGGATTTTTGTGGAATACTTTTTCTGTATCTACTGATATGATCATGTGGTTTTTATTTTTAAATTTGTTTATGTGATGTATCACATTTATTGATTTTTGAATATTGTATCAGCCTTGTATCCCTGTAATAAATCCCAATTGGTCACGGTGTATGATCTTTTTAATATATTGCTGGATCTGATTTGCTAATATTTTGTTGAGGATTTTAGCATCTGTGCTCATCATGGATATTGGCCTATAATTTATTTCTTTGTTGTGGCATTATCCCGTTTTAGAATTAGAATAATGCTGGCTTTGTAAAAAGAGCTTGGAAGTGTTCCTTCCTCTTGAATTTTTTGGAATAGTTTGAGGAGGATAGGTGTTAGTTCTTCTTTGAATGTTTGGTAAAATTTACTTGTAAATCCATCTGAGCCAAGACTTTTGTTTGCTGGAACCTTTTAAATTACTGCTTCAATTTCATCAGTTGTTATTGGCCTATTCAGATTTTCTGATTCTTCCCGATTGAGGTTTGGAAGATTGTATGTCTCTAGGAATTTGTCAGTTTCATCCAGGTTGTCAGCTTATTGGCCTATAGTTGTTCATACTATTTGCTTACAATCCTTTGTATTTCTGTGGTGTCCATTGTTATATCACCTCTTTCATTTCTGATTTTATTTACTTGGGTCCTCTCTCTTTGTTTTTTGATGAGTCTGGTTATGGGTTCATGAATCTTGTTTATCTTTTCAAAGAACCAGCTCTTGGATTTATTGATCTTTGGTAGTGTTTTTTTATTCACTGTGTCATTTATTTCTGCTCTGATCTTTATTATTTCCTTCCTTCTGCTTCCTCTGTGCTTTCCTTGCTAGTCTCTTTCTAATTCACTTAGTTTTATGGTTACATAGAAATAAGAAAACCCGTATGTGGGGCCCCCACACCCCCCCCTCTCCCCAATACAATAAAAATAAAAACACCCCCAACCAAAAGTAGCTTTAAAAAAAAAAAAAATTAATAACAAAAAAAAAAAAAAAATAAAGATATAAAATAAAAAAAAAAAATAAAAATAAAAAATAATAAAAAAAATAAAAATAAAAAACAAAAAAAAGAAAAAAAAAAAAAAAAAAAAACAAATAAAAAATATAAATAAAAAAAATAAAAAAAAAAAAAAATAAAAAAAAATATACAAAATAAACAAAAAAAAAAACAAAAAAATATAGAGAAAAAAGAAGAACTTGGGAATATGGAGAAAAAATAACAAAATAAAAAAATATCAAAAAATGAAAATAATTAAAAAAATATTATATAAAAATTCTTAAAATAAAAAAAAAAAATCATTAATATCATTACATTCCTTATTTCTTGTTATGGCCTTCACATTGAGGTTTAATTTCTCAGATAATAGTATTGCTACCCCAGCTTTTTTTTTTTTTTTTTCATTTCCATTCATCTCAGAAATTTTTTTTAAGTTTGTTTCCCATTCTTTCATTATCAGTCAGTGTGAGTTCTTTGTTCTGAGGTGAGTCTCTTGTAGACAGCAGATATATGGGTCATGTTTTCTTATCCATTCAGTTACTCTATGTCTTTGATGGCAACATTTAATCTATTTACATTTAAGGTTATTATTGATAGGTACTTGTTTTATTTTTCATACCTGTGTTCCTTAATCTCTTCTCCTTTCTTTTTCTTTTTTTCTTTTTTTCTTTTTTTCTTTTTTTCTTTTTTTTTTTTTTTTTTTTTTTTTTTTGTTTTTTTTTTTTACAGCAGTCCCTTTAGCATCCTTGCATTGGTGGCTTGATGGTAATAAACTCCCTTAGACCTTTTATGTCTATAATGCTCTTTATTCCACCTTCAAATTTGAATGATAGCCTTGCTGGTATAGTAATTCTTGATATAGTCCCTTGCTTTGCATCACTTTGTATATTTCATTTTGTTTCTTTCTGGCTGATGTGTTTCTGTGATAAATCAGTTGATAGTCTAATGGGAGCTCCCTTGTAAGTAAATTTCTGTCTCTCTCTCTGGCAGGCTTTAGGATTCTTACTTTGTTGTTGGTGTTTGACAATTTAATTATGATGTGTCTTGGTATTGATTTTTTGGGTTCATCTTATTTGGGACTCTGGGTGCTTCTTGAAATTGTGTGAGTTTTTTCTTCCCAATTTCAGGGAAATTTTTTTGTCATTATTTCTTGAAACAGGTTGTCTATTCCTTGTTCAGTTTCCTCTCCTTCTGGCACCCTTATTACACGGATGTTGTCACCATGCCAAAATTCCCTTAGGCTCTCCTCATTTTTAAGTTTTGTTTTTTTTTTTCATTTGTTGCTCTGCTTGATGTGTCTTTATTGTAGCTATGTCATTTCTTCATTTCTTTTTGGTTCTTTTCAGTTCCCCTTGATTCTTACTCATGCTGTTGAATTTGTCTTCTGTCCTTATGATGATGGCTCTGAATTCTTTCTCTGACAAATTGCTTGCCTCCATTTCCGTTTACTTCCTTTTCTGGTAATTCTTCCTTTTCCTTCATATGGGGGCTGTTCTGTGTCTCCCCCCATTTTTGCTCCTCTCAGGATGTCTGGTTATGTGGCTCACTCTCTACCACATTGACCAAAAGGCACAACTTTCAACTTGACAAGATATGACACAGGGAACAAAACACGAATGTAGTCACGACACCAATAACCCCAATAAAGGTGAACACCAGAGAAAAGAGAATTAGGGGAGAGAAAAGAGTGCAAAAATATTGTTGAGAAAAAGAAAAAAAGATAAGAAAGAAAGAAAAAGGAGAAAAAAAGAAGGGGGCAAAAAAATATATGTACATGGGGAGAAAAGTCTACAAATCAAACAAATAAACCAAAAAAGGCAAACAACAAACAACCAGAAAAAAAGGGGTTGGGGGGAACTGAATCTGAAGAGGCAGAGCTTATTTCCAGAAAGTAAGGTAAAAGAATTGAATGAATGGGAGAATGGCCACAATTCAGTACAGAGGAGGTAGAAAGAGAATGAGTGATAAGGAAAAAACAAAAAATAAAATAACAATAAATAATATTTCCCCTTTCTTTAATCTATCTATATATTCATCTATTTTTGGAAAAGGAGAATAGAGTAGAGAGCAAATAGGCTTGAGTTTGGTGAATGAAACTACATAAGCAATTACCAAAGAAAAAGGAAAGAGACCAAGTGAGGAGAGAAAAAACAAAAGCATAAAAAAATTGGCTAGTGAAGAAAGAAAAAGAGAAAAATGCAAGAGATTGGAGCAGGGGAGAGGAAATTAGATATTGATTAAGCCAACAGAGAGTACTATAATAGTAATGCATCAGTAAAGCAATAAATAAAGATCTATTTTTTAAGATGGAGTTAAAAGAAAGGAGAGAGAAAAACTAAAGCAGGAACAGAGATTAAATAGGATGAAAAAGGAGAAGTAAGGAAGAAAATGTTGGCAAAAAGGAAAAAAATGAGATAAAGTAAAATAATGATAAAAAATAAAAATAAAAATGGAATGTGGAACACTAATCCAAAAAGATAAAAGTTTAAAATAATAATAATAATAATAATAATAATAATAATAATAATAATAAAGAAAGAAAAAATTGTCCCTTTCTTAAGTAAAAGATAAAAAATAAAAAAGCAAAGTAGTGAAGTGTCATTTGCTTCAGCTGAGTTTTAATGTCCCATAGGGGCTGGATTAAGACCCCTCTCTACTGTTTTATCTGGCACTTCTCAGTGTCCTTTTAGGTAGTCAGCACCGTGTTGAAGTTTCCAGCAATGTACTGCTCCTCTGTGTCTGTCTCCACATTCCTTGGTTCCAGGCAGACAGGACCAATCTGCCTGCTGTGTTTTTTAAACCTGATTTCAGTCATATTTGTACAAGCGTCTATTTCTGACATGGTTTCTAGGTGGTGGTGTTGCTGTATTAGGTTCTGGGACCAATGGCCCCTCAACCCAGTCCCTGAGGGCTCCCTGTGGGTATTTAAAATCCTTGTTTTCCTGCAGAGCTCAAGGCTGGGTGTAGCTGCACTGCTTGGAGGGGCTGGCTCTTCTGGAGAGAAATGGCTGTTTTGGGTTGGATGGACCAACGGTCCCCAGAGCTGCTTCCTGGTCGCCTCTCCCTGCTTTGTTCTGCAGCCTCCATCAAACTATCTTCTGCAGCCTCAGTGAGTGTTTGTAATTAAAAGATACTATGTACTGGGTTTACTGGTAGTGAGTAAAAGCAAGGAAAATATAAAGACAGAGCAACTGCACCACTGCACATCTCTCTCCCCCACCTGGCATGCTGCACCGCCAATGCAAAACTTCAGGATCCTTTCTGGGCACACCTACCCATGGCTGTGGACTTAGATCTAGTCCCCTGTTACCTGTGCCCTGTGTACCCTCTTCCACAGTCGAGTGTTACATGTGTCCCAAGGGACGTGGACTTGGTGCAGTGTAGTTTCTTTTGACCCTCTCATCCTGGTGGTCATGCATCTCTCTCTCCAGCCCATATCTCTTATCCTACTGTTCCCCAGTCATCCTCTGTGCTTTCTGGCCATGGATTGTTTCACCAGCTGTGTTTAATTCACCAGTTCCAGGTGGGTGTTATTCAAAAATTAGCTGTTTCTCCTATCTGCTCCATGAGAAGGTGCAGGACCCATCCACCTATTTGGCTGCCATTTTGTCTCCCCCTGGGAAAACTCCTTAGGTACCCGAGGCTGGGGAGTCTGGAGTCTCAGTGTTCCTGGGTTCCCAGCCAAGCAGTAGGTCCCTGGCTGGTTTGGCTGTAGGGTCCCGGGTGATGTCTGAGGGCTCCCTGGGTGGAGGTGAGGCTGGATTCCAGTCATAGCTGCTCTCCCCTTCAATATGGCATGGCCTTTGCTGTAGAGCCGGCTGCCCCAGGAGAGATCACAGCGGTAGCAGAGGCAGCCTAGCTAAGGGAGCCTAGTCTGCCAGCCCCCAAAAGTCCTTGTGGAATATAACTGTCACTCACTCACACCAGCACACAAGCCCCCACACATTCATGCACACCCTCTTTTGCTCCTCACTCACTCACATTCTCTTCCTCACTGCCGTCCTGTCAGCCACCATCTTGGATTCCACTCTCTGTAGTGATCCATTGGTCTATATGCCTGTTCTAGTGCCAATACCAGACTGTTTTGTTTATAATGGCTTTGTAGGATAATTTGATATCTGGTATTATGATCCGCCTACTACTTCTTTCTCAAGATTGCTGCAGCTATTTGGGGGTCTTTCATGGTTCCATATCAATTTTTGGAGTATTTTTTCTAGCTCTGTGAAATATGCCATTGGTATTTTAATAGGGATTGTGCTGAATCTATTGATTGCTTTGTGTAGTATAGACATTTTAATCATGTTAATTTTTTCAATCCATGAATATGGTATATGCTTCCATTTGTTTATATCTTCCATTTCTTTTTTCAACATCCTATAGTTTTTTGTCCTTGGTTAAGTTTATTTCTAGGTATCTTATTTTTTATTGTTGTTGCAATGGGAAATGGGATTGCTTTTTTACTTTCTCTTTCTGAGAGTTCATTATCTATACTAATAAAAGCCTAGGTGGCCCTCGTGCCCTCGCATGATGCCCTCACATCATCACAAGATGGCCACTCCCCCGTTGGTCACAAATGGCTGCCCCCGCGTCATCACAAGATTGACTCCCCACATCCACCACACAATGGCAAAATGGCCGCCATATAGATGACCACGGGGAGGGCAGTTGGGGGTGATCAGGCCAGCAGGGGAGGGCAGTTGGGGGTGATAAATCCAGCAGGAGAGCAGTTAGAGGGCGATCAGGCTGGCAGGCAGAAGCTGTTAGGGGCAATCAGGCAGGCAGGCAGGCAAGTGGTTAGGAGCCAACAGTCCCAGATTGTTAATATTATTTCTTATTTAATCCCACAAATTAAAAATAAAATATACTTTATAATTGGAGTAGTCTGAGGAGGATAGGTTTTAGTTCTTCTTTGAATGTTTAGAAAACTCCCCTGGAAAGCCTTCCAGACCACGGCTTTGTTTACTGGAAGAATTTTGATTACTGCTTCAATTTCATCAGTAGTTATTGGCCTACTAAGGTGTTTTTTTTTTATTTTTATTCTTCCTTGTTGAGTTTTGGAAGCTTGTATTTTTCTAAGAATATGTCCATTTTGTCTAGGTTGTCCAGTTTTTTGGAGTAGAGTTGTTCATAGTAGGTTGTGTTTTTTTTTACAATCCTTTGTATTTCTGTGGGTCTGTTGTTACTTCACCTCTTTCATTTCTGATTTTGTTTATTTGAGTCCTCTCTCTTTGTTTCTTGGTGAGCCTGGCTAGAGGTTCATCAATCTTGTTTATTCTTTCAGAGAATCATTTTTCATTTTATTGATCTTTTGTATTGTTTTTTTCGGTCTCTCTGTCATTTATTTCCACTCTGATCTTTATTATTTTCTTCCTTCTGCTTATGCTGTGCTTTCTTGCTGCTCTCTTTCTAATTCTTTAAGTTGTAGGGTTAGATAATTTGTTACCATTTTGTTCTTGTTTTTTTTTTGAGATAGGCCTGTAGAGCTATGAACATCCCACTTAGGAGTGCTTTCACTGTGTCCCATAGATTTTGGATTGCTGTGTTTTCATTGTCATTTGTTACCAGGATGCTTTTTATTTTTTCATTGATATCTTTGGTAACCCAATCATTTTTTAATAGCATGCTATTTAGCATCCAAGAGTTTGTTTTGTGTTTTTTTTTCATTGTTTTTATAGTAATTGACTTCTCGTTTTATGCCATTGTGATCTGAGAAGATGTTTGATATGATTTCTATCTTCTTGGATTTGAAGAGACTTTTCCTGTGTCCCAATATGTGGTCTATCTTTAAAAATTTCCATTTGTACTTGAGTGCCAGTGTCAAAGACCAACAGTAGTTAACATATAAATGCGAGAGGTCCACTAGGAGGCTAACGGACTTTGTTATTTAGCAAGGGCTGAAAATCAGCATTATATTACCCTGATGCTGGCTGAATGGCTGAAGACAATCCCCTAACCTGATAATCCTTTATTGTTTACCAAACCTTACCATTGATATGTCTGTTTGCTTTGCTAAAGGGCAAATGTGTATTCTAGTAAATAAAAAGCTAATGGGTCCGGGCATTCAGGGACCCTTTCTGCTAGAGAGTAAGGTCTCCGCCTAGCTCCCCAAGGCCTTCTAAATTTATATTTCTTGTCTAGTATATCTGTTTGTGTGTCAGTCCCTTCTTCAGACCTTGAACTCTAGCCATGCCGGTTGCGGCTTCACACTTGAAGAGAATGTATATTCTGTAGCTTTGGGGCAAAATGTTCTGAAGATGTCAATTACGTCCATCTGATCTAATGAGTCATTTAGGATTGATGTTTCTTTGCTGATTTTTTTGTTTAGAGTATTTATCCAGTGGTGTCAATGGGGTATTGAAGTCCCCCACTATGACTGTATTGTTGTCAATCTCTCCCTTTATATCTTCCAGAATTTTTTAAAATGTATTTGTGTGCTCCTGTATTTGGTGCATATATGTTTACCAGAGTTATATCCTCTTGTTGAATTGCTCCCTTTAGTATTATTAAGTGGCCTTCCTTATTTCTTGTTATGGCCTTCACATTGAGGTTTAATTTCTCAGATAATAGTATTGCTACCCCAGCTTTTTTTTTTTTTTTTTTTTTTTCATTTCCATTCATCTCAGAAATTTTTTCCATTCTTTCATTATCAGTCAGTGTGAGTTCTTTGTTCTGAGGTGAGTCTCTTGTAGACAGCAGATATATGGGTCATGTTTTCTTATCCATTCAGTTACTCTATGTCTTTTGATGGCAACATTTAATCTATTTACATTTAAGGTTATTATTGATAGGTACTTGTTTTATTTTTTCATACCTGTGTTCCTTAATCTCTTCTCCTTTCTTTTTCTTTTTTCTTTTTTTCTTTTTTTTTTTTTTACAGCAGTCCCTTTAGCATCCTTGCATTGGTGGCTTGATGGTAATAAACTCCCTTAGACCTTTTATGTCTCTATAATGCTCTTTATTCCACCTTCAAATTTGAATGATAGCCTTGCTGGGTATAGTATTCTTGGATTTAGTCCCTTGCTTTGCATCACTTTGTATATTTCATTTTGTTTCTTTCTGGCCTGATGTGTTTCTGTTGATAAATCAGTTGATAGTCTAATGGGAGCTCCCTTGTAAGTAAATTTCTGTCTCTCTCTCTGGCAGGCTTTAGGATTCTTACTTTGTTGTTGGTGTTTGACAATTTAATTATGATGTGTCTTGGTATTGATTTTTTGGGTTCATCTTATTTGGGACTCTGTGTGCTTCTTGAAATTGTGTGAGTTTTTTCTTCCCAATTTCAGGGAAATTTTTTGTCATTATTTCTTGAAACAGGTTGTCTATTCCTTGTTCAGTTTCCTCTCCTTCTGGCACCCTTATTACACGGATGTTGTCCCAAAATTCCCTTAGGCTCTCCTCATTTTTAAGTTTTGTTTTTTTTTCATTTGTTGCTCTGCTTGATGTGTCTTTATTGTAGCTATGTCATTCTTCATTTCTTTTTGGTTCTTTTCAGTTCCCCTTGATTCTTACTCATGCTGTTGAATTTGTCTTCTGTCCTTATGATGATGGCTCTGAATTCTTTCTCTGACAAATTGCTTGCCTCCATTTCGTTTACTTCCTTTTCTGGTAATTCTTCCTTTTCCTTCATATGGGGGCTGTTTCTGTGTCTCCCCATTTTTGCTCCTCTCAGGATGTCTGGTTATGTGGCTCACTCTCTACCACATTGACCAAAAGGCACAACTTTCAACTTGACAAGATATGACACAGGGAACAAAACACGAATGTAGTCACGACACCAATAACCCCAATAAAGGTGAACACCAGAGAAAAGAGAATTAGGGGAGAGAAAAGAGTGCAAAAATATTGTTGAGAAAAAGAAAAAAAGATAAGAAAGAAAAGAAAAAGGAGAAAAAAAAAGAAGGGGCAAAAATATATGTACATGGGGAGAAAAGTCTACAAATCAAACAAATAAACCAAAAAGGCAAACAACAAACACCCAGAAAAAAAGGGGGTGGGGGGGGGAACTGAATCTGAAGAGGCAGAGCTTATTTCCAGAAAGTAAGGTAAAAGAATTGAATGAATGGGAGAATGGCCACAATTCAGTACAGAGGAGGTAGAAAGAGAATGAGTGGATAAGAAGAAAAGTAAAAAATAAAATAACAATAAATAATATTTCCCCTTTCTTTAATCTATCTATATATTCATCTATTTTTGGAAAAGGAGAATAGAGTAGAGAGCAAATAGGCTTGAGTTTGGTGAATGAAACTAATTAAGCAATTAGCAGAAGAAGAGACCAAGTGAGGAGAGAAAAAACAAAAGCATAAAAAAATTGGCTAGTGAAGAAAGAGAAAAGAGAAAGATGCATGGATTTGGAGCAGGGGAGAGGAAATTAGATATATGATTAAGCCAACAGAGAGTACTATAATAGTAATGCATCAGTAAAGCAGATAAAGAAGATCTATTTTTTAAGATGGAGTTAAAAGAAAGGAGAGAGAAAAACTAAAGCAGGAACAGGAGAAGAGAAATAGGATGAAAAAGGGAGAAGTAAGGAAGAAAATGTTGGCAAAAAGGAAAAAAATGAGATAAAGTAAAATAATGATAAAAAATAAAAATAAAAATGGAATGTGGAACACTAATCCAAAAAAGATAAAAGTTTAAAATAATAATAATAATAATAATAATAATAATAATAATAATAATAAAGAAAGAAAAAATTGTCCCTTTCTTAAAGTAAAAGATAAAAAATAAAAAAGCAAAGTAGTGAAGTGTCATTTGCTTCAGCTGAGTTTTAATGTCCCATAGGGGCTGGATTAAGACCCCTCTCTACTGTTTTATCTGGCACTTCTCAGTGTCCTTTTAGGTAGTCAGCACCGTGTTGAAGTTTCCAGCAATGTACTGCTCCTCTGTGTCTGTCTCCACATCCTTGGTTCCAGGCAGACAGGACCAATCTGCCTGCTGTGTTTTTTAACCTGATTTCAGTCATATTTGTACAAGCGTCTATTTCTGACATGGTTTCTAGGTGGTGGTGTTGCTGTATTAGGTTCTGGGACCAAATGGCCCCTCAACCCAGTCCCTGAGGGCTCCCTGTGGGTATTTAAAATCCTTGTTTTCCTGCAGAGCTCAAGGCTGGGTGTAGCTGCACTGCTTGGAGGGGCTGGCTCTTCTGGAGAGAAATGGCTGTTTTGGGTTGGATGGACCAGACTGTCCCAGAGCTGGCTTCCTGGTCGCCTCTCCCTGCTTTGTTCTGCAGCCTCCATCAAACTATCTTCTGCAGCCTCAGTGAGTGTTTGTAATTAAAAGATACTATGTACTGGGTTTACTGGTAGTGAGTAAAAGCAAGGAAAATATAAAGACAGAGCAACTGCACCACTGCACATCTCTCTCCCCCACCTGGCACTGCACCGCCAATGCAAAACTTCAGGATGCCTTTCTGGGCACAGCCTCCCATGGCTGTGGACTTAGATCTAGTCCCCTGTTACCAGAGCCCTGTGTACCCTCTTCCACAGTCGAGTGTTACATGTGTCCCCAAGGGACGTGGACTTGGTGCAGTGTAGTTTCTTTTGACCCTCTCATCCTGGTGGTCATGCATCTCTCTCTCCAGCCCATATCTCTTATCCTACTGTTCCCCAGTCATCCTCTGTGCTTTCTGGCCATGGATTGTTTCACCAGCTGTGTTTAATTCACCAGTTCCAGGTGGGTGTTATTCAAATTAGCTGTTTCTCCTATCTGCTCCATGAGAAGGTGCAGGACCCATCCACCTATTTGGCTGCCATTTTGTCTCCCCCTGGACAAACTCCTTAGGTACCCGAGGCTGGGGAGTCTGGAGTCTCAGTGTTCCTGGGTTCCCAGCCAAGGCAGTAGGTCCCTGGCTGGTTTGGCTGTAGGGTCCCGGGTGATGTCTGAGGGCTCCCTGGGTGGAGGTGAGGCTGGATTCCCAGTCATAGCTGCTCTCCCCTTCAATATGGCATGGCCTTTGCTGTAGAGCCGGCTGCCCCAGGAGAGATCACAGCGGTAGCAGAGGCAGCCTAGCTAAGGGAGCCTAGTCTGCCAGCCCCCAAAAGTCTTGTGGAATATAACTGTCACTCACTCACACACACACAGGCCCCACACATTCATGCACTCCTCTTTTGCTCCCTCACTCACTCACATTCTCTTCCTCACTGCCGTCCTGTCAGCCACCATCTTGGATTCCACTCTCTGTAGTGATCCATTGGTCTATATGCCTGTTCTAGTGCCAATACCAGACTGTTTTGTTTATAATGGCTTTGTAGGATAATTTGATATCTGGTATTATGATCCCGCCTACTACTTCTTTCTCAAGATTGCTGCAGCTATTTGGGGGTCTTTCATGGTTCCATATCAATTTTTGGAGTAATTTTTTCTAGCTCTGTGAAATATGCCATTGGTATTTTAATAGGGATTGTGCTGAATCTATTGATTGCTTTGTGTAGTATAGACATTTTAATCATGTTAATTTTTTTCAATCCATGAATATGGTATATGCTTCCATTTGTTTATATCTTCCATTTCTTTTTTCAACATCCTATAGTTTTTTGTCCTTGGTTAAGTTTATTTCTAGGTATCTTATTTTTTATTGTTGTTGCAATGGGAAATGGGATTGCTTTTTTACTTTCTCTTTCTGAGAGTTCATTATCTATACTAATAAAAGCCTAGGTGGCCCTCGTGCCCTCGCATGATGCCCTCACATCATCACAAGATGGCCACCCCCATGTTGTCACAAGATGGCTGCCCCCGCGTCATCACAAGATTGACTCCCCACATTGTCACAAATGGCCGCCATAAGATGACCAGCAGGGGAGGGCAGTTGGGGGTGATCAGGCCAGCAGGGGAGGGCAGTTGGGGGTGATAAATCCAGCAGGAGAGCAGTTAGAGGGCGATCAGGCTGGCAGGCAGAAGCTGTTAGGGGCAATCAGGCAGGCAGGCAGGCAGGCAAGTGGTTAGGAGCCAACAGTCCCAGATTGTGACAGGGATGTCCGACTGCTGGTTTAGGCCCGATCCCGCAGGGGATTGGACATCCCCCCCCAGGGGTCCCAGTCAGACATCTCCCGAGGGGGTCCCTGATTGGAGAGGGTGTAGGCTGGGCTGAGGGACACCCCCTCTCATGCATGAATTTTGTGCATCGGGCTTCTAGTTGGTATATAAAAATGCCATTGATGTGTGGATGTTGATTTTTTATCCTGCTATCTTGCTGAATTAATTTACTAAGTCTACTAGTTTCCTGGTGGAATCTTTAGGGTTTTCTATGTACAATATCATGCCATCTGTGAATAATGTTAGTTTCACTTCCTCCTTTTTAATTTGGATGCCTTTTATCTCTTCTTCTTATCTGATTGCTGTGGCTAGGACTTCCAGTACTATGTTGAATAAGAGTGGTGAATCAAGTGGACATCCTTGTCTTGTTCTTGTTCTTAAGGGGAACGCTTTTAGATTTTGCCCATTGAGTATTATGTTGGCTGTAGATTTGTCATATATGGCTTTTATTATGTTGATATATAATCCCTCTATTCCCACTTTACTGAGAGGTTATGTTTTTTTTTTAAGTCAAAACAAGGGTGCTGGATTTTTGTGGAATACTTTTTCTGTATCTACTGATATGATCATGTGGTTTTTATTTTTAAATTTGTTTATGTGATGTATCACATTTATTGATTTTTGAATATTGTATCAGCCTTGTATCCCTGTAATAAATCCCAATTGGTCACGGTGTATGATCTTTTTAATATATTGCTGGATCTGATTTGCTAATATTTTGTTGAGGATTTTAGCATCTGTGCTCATCATGGATATTGGCCTATAATTTATTTCTTTGTTGTGGCATTATCCCGTTTTAGAATTAGAATAATGCTGGCTTTGTAAAAAGAGCTTGGAAGTGTTCCTTCCTCTTGAATTTTTTGGAATAGTTTGAGGAGGATAGGTGTTAGTTCTTCTTTGAATGTTTGGTAAAATTTACTTGTAAATCCATCTGAGCCAAGACTTTTGTTTGCTGGAACCTTTTAAATTACTGCTTCAATTTCATCAGTTGTTATTGGCCTATTCAGATTTTCTGATTCTTCCCGATTGAGGTTTGGAAGATTGTATGTCTCTAGGAATTTGTCAGTTTCATCCAGGTTGTCAGCTTATTGGCCTATAGTTGTTCATACTATTTGCTTACAATCCTTTGTATTTCTGTGGTGTCCATTGTTATATCACCTCTTTCATTTCTGATTTTATTTACTTGGGTCCTCTCTCTTTGTTTT
Source organism: Ia io (assembly GCA_025583905.1). Classification (NCBI taxonomy): domain Eukaryota; kingdom Metazoa; phylum Chordata; class Mammalia; order Chiroptera; family Vespertilionidae; genus Ia; species Ia io. The sequence goes on along the minus strand of JAJQQW010000009.1, from coordinate 13,601,411 downwards.
TTGATGAGTCTGGTTATGGGTTCATGAATCTTGTTTATCTTTTCAAAGAACCAGCTCTTGGATTTATTGATCTTTGGTAGTGTTTTTTTATTCACTGTGTCATTTATTTCTGCTCTGATCTTTATTATTTCCTTCCTTCTGCTTCCTCTGTGCTTTCCTTGCTAGTCTCTTTCTAATTCACTTAGTTTTATGGTTACATAGTTTATTAGTTCTTTTTCTTGTTTTGTTTTTTTGTTTGTTTGTTTTTTGTTTTTGTTTTGTTTTGTTTTGTTATAGGCCCCTCTCCAGACTACTTTCACCATGTCCCATGGGTTTTGGGTGATTGTGTGTTCATTTTCATTTGTTTCCAGGAAGTTTTTAATTACTTTCTTCATCTCATTGGTAACCCATTCATTGTTTAATAACATGCTATTTAGGCTCCACGTATTTGAGTGTATTTTATTTGATTTCTAACTTCTTGCCATTATAATTTGAGAAGATGCTTGATATTGTATCAATCTTCTTGAATTTGTATAGACTTGTTTTGTACCCTACCATGTGGGCTATCTTTGAGAAGGTTCTATGTGCATTTGAGAAGAATGTATAGTCTGTTGCGTTGGTGTGAAATATTCTGTAAATGTGGGTTAGGTCTATCTGATCTAGTATGTAATTTAAGGCCTTTGTATCCTTGTTCATTTCTTTGTCTGAAAGATTTATCCAGTGATATCAATGGGGTGTTAAAATCCTCTTCTGTGACTCTATTGCTGTCAATCTCTCCCTTAAAGTCCATCAAGAGTTTTTTTATGTAATTGGGTGCTCCCATATTGGGAGCATATATGTTTAACATGTTTATATTTTCTTGTTGAATCATTCCCTTTAGTACTATGAAGTAGCCTTCTTTATCTCTTGTTATGGCCTTTGTTTTGAAGTATATTTTGTTTGATATGAGTATTGCTACCCCAGCTTTTTTTCCTTCCCATTTGCATGGAATATATTTTTTTCCATTCTTTCACTCTCAGTCTGTGTGTATATTTTGTTCAGAGGTGGGTCTCTTGTAGACAGCATATATATGAGTCATGATTTCTTATTCACTCATTCACACTATGTCTTTTGACTGGAGCATTTAGTCTATTTACCTTTAAGATTATTATTGATAGGTATTTATTTATTGCTGTTTTTATTTTCTTTATGCCTATGATCCTCTCTCTCTCTCCTTTTCTTCTCATTAAAGCAATCCCTTTATCATTTCTTGTATTGTTGGCTTGGTGGTAATGTGCCCCTTTATCCATTTTTGTCTGGAAAGCTTATTTCACCTTCAATTTTAAATGATAGCCTCACTGGATAGTCTGTTTGGATTTAGGCCCTTGGTTTTCATTACTTTCTGTACTTTATGTCACTCCCTTATGGCATGAAATGTTTCTATTGAGAAGTCATCTGATATTCTAATGGGAACTCCTTTGTAAGTAATTTTCTCTCTCTCTTGCTGTCTTTAAGATTTGTTCTTTGTCTTTGTTTGCCATTTTAATTATGATGTGTCTAGGTGTGGGTCTCTTTGGGTTCACCTTGATAGGTACTCTCTGTGACTCCCAAAGTTGTATGAACTTCCTTCACCAGGTTGGGAAAGTTTTCTGTCATTATTTTATATATATATAATTGTTTTCAGGAAGAAAAGGAGAGGAAAGGAGAGATAGAAACATCAATGATGAGAGAGAATCATTGGTTGGCTGCCTCCTTCACACCTCCCTCCTGGGAATCAAGCCCACAACCCCAGGTATCCCCAGGTATGTGCCCTTGACTGGAATCAAACCTGGGACCCTTCCATCCACAGGCTGACATGCTATCCACTGAGCCAAACCAGATAGGGCTGTCATTATTACTTTAAACAGGTTCTCTGTTCCTTGCTCATCCTCTTTCCCTTCTGGTATTCCTATAATGCAGATGTTTTTATATTCCATGTTGTCCCAGATCTTCCTTAAGCTATTTTCCTGCTTTTTAAGTCTTTTTTTTCCCATTTGCTGCTCTAATTGGGTATTTATTTCTACCATGTCTTCCAAATAGCTGATTCAATCCTCTGATTCACCCAGTCTACTTTTAATACCTTCCAGTGTGTTCTTGATGTCAGATATATCATCTTCATTGCTGTATGGTTCTTGTTCATGGCTTCTATTTCCCTTTTCATATTGTTGTAATTTGCACAATGTTCCTTAAGCATATTTATAAACATTGCTTTGAACTCTATGTTGGATAGGTTGCTTGCCTCCATCTCATTTAGTTCTTTTTCTGGAGAATCCTTCTTTTCTCTCATTTGGTGGTTGCTTCTTTGTCTCCCCATTTTAGCTGTCTCTTTGTATTTGCTTCTATGTATTAGATAGAACTGTTATGCCTACCAGTCTTTGTAGGATGGCCTTATGTAGAAAGTGTCTTGAGGGGTGCAGTGGTGCAGTTCTTTGTTTACCTTAGCTGGATACTCTAGGACTGCCCCTTGTGTGCCTTTTTTGGATTCTCCCTTTGTAATTGGGACTTGATTGTTGATGTCCCATGTGTGGGAGGAATCTCCCCTCTGACTTGCTGCCAGTGAGCTTCAACCTCAATGTCACTGTGCCAGCTGTTATACAGGTCCGCTATTTGTGGTGCTCACTGGATTTTCTCTGGTGTTGTTGAATCCAGTCCCTGGTGTGTCTATCCTGGGCTTCCTGGGAGCTTCTCTAGTGCAGGTGAATGTGAGTCACTGTCCCTTTCTGGCCATGGGCCACCTGATTGAGGTCCAAGAGGTGATGCCCCTGGGAATCCAGTGGTCAGGTACTCCTTAGCCCAGAGGCTTGGTCTACCTTGAGTCTCACACCTTGATTGTCCCTGTTCTGAGCTTTGCTTCATTTCCCCACAGAGCTTATCCTGCAGGTTTCAGCTGCAGGTGTTTGGGGTCCTGTCTGGCATCCACCACCCTGCTCTGTCTTGGGTGGTGTCTGCAGTGGGGACCCAAATGCTATTTCTGAGTAATTAGATTAGGCAAGGACTCAAAGCCTCCAGAGACTCATCTCTGCCTTTAGACTGATTAGATTCAGTCTTGAGTAGCCTCAGGCAATCACCCATGGGGTGGGGGTGGTATAAGAGGTTTTCAAACAGGGTTGGACAATTGCTTCTGCCTGGAGGCTAATTGTTATTCTCAGTCTCTCATCGGGTCCCAGATACTCCACAGGATGAGGCAAAGGGTTTTCCAATAGGCCGGGGCAGCTGTCTTCCCTTGAGGCAAAAACTTCCTGGAGAGCAAAGGTCTGCCTGAGAAAGATGATCTCTGCAGTGTGAGGGGATCTCTCAGCACAGGAAACTGTCTGCCTTCTGAGCTCTAATCCCAGAGTCCCCAACTCTGGCTTAGGCTTATACAGCATCAGTCTACTGTGCCCTCCCTCTGCTGGAGCCCAAGGTGAGTAGCTGCACTCAAAATTTTGTGAATTGTCCCTTTAAGGACGTACCTGCATTTCCAGCTATAACTGGCTGGCAGACAGCAATGCTGTTGTTTTTCACAGCCAGATATTATGTAGGTACCCTACTCAGTTCTGGTGCTCTCAGGTGGGGGGCCAGCTGGGGGATTAGACCCCAGAGTTTTCAGTGGCAACCCCCCACAGATCAAATTCTCTCCATAACTTCAGCTGCTGTCTGTAGGAGCCCAGCCATCCCTTTCACGCTTCCTACCTTCCTACCAGTCTTTATGCTATCTCCACTTTCTGTCCTTGGTTATCAGACTTCTTTCTAGCTAGTCTTCAATTGATTATTCAGGATGTTTTTTGTTTGTTTGTGTGTTTGTTTTTTGTATTTTAGTTGTAATTCCAGTTTGGTCCTAGAAACATGTCTGTGTAGCATCCACTTACTCTGTTCCATTTGAAATGGCAATTTTTACTTATTAATTAGGTCTAGTAAAAATGATCAAACACCCGTTAATCAATAGTCATTGGCACCAATTGTACACCAACAAGAAACCCCAATTTGGGGTGCAGTGATGAAGGAGACTTTATTCAGTGCAAACAGTTCAACATTGATACAGTATGGTGGTGAAAACAGCACTGCTGTAGAAGAGCTCTATATTGCAGCCGTGAGAACATCATGGCCTTGGAACAACTCAATTTGATGCAGCACCCATGCCCAACTAGGCAGATCTCTTCAGCTAGGCAGATCTGCTCAGCTCTCTAATAGTCAGCTCCACTCTTCTCTGATGAGAAATATTCCTTGTTTCAGCTCTAGCCAGAGAAAGGCAGTCTTTTGTCTTCAGTGACAAGTGCACTCTGTCAGCTAGATAGCTTATATGTACAGAAGTCCCTGCCCCCAGTTTCTGATTGGCTTGTCCGCATACAAATTAAGATGCCAAATCATCACTTTTTGGTCCAAAACACACTGTCCTGATTTGTCAGAATAAAGTCGCTCTGATTGGTCAGATCTGTGTAGCTCCAATTGGATGGGAAAAGACTCAATCCTATTGGTTATAATAGGATTCCAGGAAACCTTTATTAAGGGCTGATTTATATGGCAGAAACACAGTGCAGGCAGGCAATTCAATGCAGAGACAGGCAGTTCAGCACAGAGGCTTCTCTATGAACTGCAATTCGTGTGAGAGGCCCTTGTGCAGAAATGCTGCTAGACTTTGTTTGTTTTTTAATTTGAGCCCAGTTAGCCTCCAAGACACTTCCTTAGTAGGTGTTGTTTTTTTCCCCTCAGAGTTCACATACCTTAGTTTTTGTCATTGCAACCAATTGACCCAGGCTCTTGTTCTCTTTCTTTATTGTACACTGGAGGCCCAGTGCATGAAATTCGTGCATGGGTAGGGTCCCTAGTGGCTGCCGGCTGCCAGCCGGGGCCTCCTTTCCCTGGCTGCTGGCCGCTGGCCAAGGTCTTCCTTCATTCTGCGCTGCTCCTGATGGTCAGCGCACATCATAGCGAGTGATCGAACTCCCAGTTGGTCAAACTCCTGAGGGGACACTTTGCATATTAGGTACACACACACACACACACACACACACACACACACACACACACACACATATATATATGTATGTGTGTTGAAAAGAACTGTGTATCTAGATAGCTAACAGCCCTTAATCTTCTTTATCTTTTAAAACAGAGATTATTTGTTCTTGAAATAGGGACTATACTAATCAATAATAGTGAAAAGCCATGCATGCCAAAATGAGAGAGACAGTTAAGAAAATCTTAATGTCAATTATTTATTTTAAGAACTTTAATAAAAAACAATCCAGGATGTAGATATGCCTGAATGGTATTCCCCAGAACTAAGTATCTGAACTAAGCAAAACTAGAAGATTGTTATGTTACCTCTTATTCACATTCAGTGCCAGGCTTCATTATGACTCTAGGACACTTCAAACTAATTTTGAAAATATGAATTGGAAGTCTGCCACTTAGGTTCTTAGCCAGACCTGTACTCATGCTTTCTATGATCACTGCAGTGTAGTCCACTACCATTTTGACATGCTATAATTTGGATGTAGTATGAAATGGCCCTCAACTTTGCCTTTTAGCTTTGTGAGAATGAACAGGGACAGAAATTATATCAGTGTTTCAAGTAGTGTCCTTACCCAACAGACTGGATAGGATCATGCTGAAAGTACAAGCTTTAGAGCCAGACAGACCTGACTTCACCTATAGTATACAATCTGAAGGAAGTTCTCGCATGTGCTGTGAGTCTCAGACAGCCCAGCTGCAAAATGGAGATCACAGTTCCTTCTTTGCCCGGGTTGTTGTGAGAATGAAGTGAGATATGCATTTTATGAGTGACAAATAATAGGCACTCATTAAAAGTATATATTTCCTATTATAATTATTGGTATATAATTATTAGTGTCTTGTATAATTCAGGACAAATCCATTTTTTTTTCTAAAGAGGCTTAGATAGTAAACAGAGAACAATAATTATTCCTTTCTCTTAAGCAATATTTATCCTTTACTTGGGGAATGGAGCAAGGGAGGTAGAGGAGAGTGGCATAGAGTTCTCATTTACTAGGTTGATCATCAATATGAATCAGATTTATTGCTTAACCTTCTTCCTCATTTATTATTGTCATGGACAACAAGTAAATAATTTAATCATCATATAGAATATATGAAGTTATATATGAATTGCCTTCCCTGTAGCTGAAGTTTGGATCCAGATATTATTAACAAAGTAACTCAAGTGGAGCCAATCTATTTTAGACCACTTATGGTGAAGGTTGCTGCCAAACTAATCTTCCCTAAACAGTGAATTTATCAAGTCACTCTCTTTGAATTTATCAAAACTCATCTTTCTTAAGTCCTGATGCATCAAATCTAAACTTTCTGCCAAGCTTTTAAGACTCTCCCTACACTGGCCCCACACTTCCAAGCCAAATATTTCTTGCTATTCTCTCAGTCCACTCTTCTTTAGGGCAGCCTACTCCTTGCCCATGAACAAATGCTTACCAGGCTTTCCTCCCTTTCCATTACTCATGTTGTTCTCCTTGCCTGAAACAAATTTTATTAAAACTTCTGCCTTCTCAAATCTAGCCCAGTATTCAGATGACCAGTCAGTGCTCATTTCTACAATGATCATTTCTCTAACTAGTCTCTAACCAATATTCTTGCAGGAACTTTTACATGATTTAATTTAGTTCATCATCACTTAATTCAACTCAGTTAAATGATGACTTTTGTTGTACAATATTATTTCATGTGAAATAAAGTAGTCTATACAATTAGAATATTGTATCCTTAAAAATAGGCTGTCTTACATTTCTATATCTCTTAAAATCATTAGTATTTAACACAGAGGGTTAATCAATGTCAATTGATGAGCTAACTAATTATAATTTCACATTTATATTTTCCCATACTTCAAATTTAGCCATGAACAATATAAAACTTACTAACAACATGCAATTTTAGATACTGATTGTAATTATTGGTTTTTGAAATATTTTTTAAATCTTTGTTTTAAAAACATGAAATCTGAGGGTGCTAAAAGCAAATTATATTTTGTTTGCTAAAGCATATTTATTCATATCTTAATTAATCTGATTTATTTAAGAAAAAGGGATATATTCTCACTGAGTCAAAGTTCTCTTAGGAGAACTAATTTATCAGCCACAATCAGCTGATTAATGTTTAAGTCTGATGCCTTTTAAGTGTTGCTGTAGTTGATATGGTACCTATCTTGATAATTTTATAGCAGTGAAGAAAAACAAATCAGTTTTTTTAGTGGATTATAATCATAATACAGGGTGAGGCAAAAGTAGGCTTACAGTTGTCCATATGGAAAATCTATATATATAAAACCCTAACTGACTGTTACAACCGGTTGACTGGTCACTATAATGTGCACTGACCACCAGGGGGAAGACACTCAATGCAGGAGCTTCCCCCTGGTGGTCTGTGTGCTCCCACAGCCAACCTCCCATGGCTGGCCGGCCCTGATTGGCTCCCGCGGTCCCTCCCCCCAGCCGGCTGGCCCCAATAGGCCCCAATTGGGACTAGGTGATGGGCTAGATGGCCCTGATCACTGGACAGCCCGAGGAACCCCACCCATGCACGAATTCATGCACTGGGCCTCTAGTCTATAATAATAAAAGTATAATATGCAAATAGACCAAACGGCTGAACAGTGAAACGACCTTCCAGACAAAGCCAGGGCTGCAGCCACTGTGGCTGCGAGGGATCAAGGCAGCCAGCAATGCTGGGGCTGAGAAGGCCTACTCTTGTATGAATTTCGTACATCGGGCCTCTAGTAATATAATAATTAATAAATAATAGTACAAGAATAAACCATGTTTAGCATACTAACAATTGCAAACCTTTTTCCCCCATCCTGTATAAACTTTTAGTGTTTTTCCACAATCATGACTTACATTTCTTTTCTTTTTTTTTTAATTATATGTTTTTATTGATTTCAGAGAGGAAGGGAGAGGGAGATAGAAACATCAATGATGAGAAAGAATTATTGATTGGCTGCCTCCTGCACACCCCCTACTAGGGATTGAGCCTGCAACCTTGACATGTACCCTGACCAGGAATCAAACCATGACCTCCTGGTTCATGGGTGAACCCTCAACCACTGACCCACACTGGCCGGACTTACATTTCTTTTCGAAGATAAAATCCTAATCTGGTGTCTCAGACATATTTGTTTTAGAATTTTTTTTTATCTTTGTCATATAGACTATTATTATGTACTTCCCAAAAGCAAAACTAGTTATTTTTTTGGTAAAGAAGAGTTGTATGATATACTTTAACTTTTAGTATCATATTACATTACACAAAATATGCCTAATCTATAATAATAAAAGGGTAATATGCTAATTAGACCAGATAGACCAGACGTCTTTCCAGACAAAGCCACAGTGGCTGCGAGGGCTGGCAGTGGCAGCAGTAGCGGGGTAATGGGGGTGGCTCCTTCCCCTGATCAGCCCGGTCTCCTCCCACAGAGGGAGGCCAGACTGCATCTTAGGCCCACTCCTGCTCCCCACAGGGAATGAGCCTAAGCCATCAGTAGGACATCCCCTGAGGGCTCCCAGAATATGAGAGGGGGCAGAGGGGGTAGAATGGGTTGAGGCTCCCCCCGCCCAGTGCATGAATTTTCATGTCCTGGGCCTCTAGTGTAATTATAATAAAATGATATTATCGAAGCTGTCTGGCTAGCACAGATTTTCCCCCAGATTCAAAGTGAAAAATACATTCCATTGATTTAATAATATTTTTTAGATGAATCTCTTATCACATTTCATGCTGTGAATTTTCAATGGTATAGAGACTATTGGGGGTAGGTGCAGGATATAGAGTGGACAAATCTATTTTGAGAGTTTGAACAGAAAAATATAAAATGACCAGCAGGTGTCTCTGTTATACAATGTAGCTGATTCTGGAAGTTTGTCTAACATAACCCTATTTTATATCTAACTAAATTCTCTTCAATTTTTACATTTAAATTTCCTTTCTTCTTGCAAATCCTTACTTCTTTTATATTGTTAATGATGGCTCTGCCTTTTATTTTCCTTAAAATGCTGTATCCAAAATTATTTTCTTGTGCCTGGCTTCTACCTTTTTTCTCTGAGTTTATCTTGCTCCATGTTTTAGAATGAGGGTTGGATTAAGATATTTTGAAGCCCTCAGCAACTGAAAAGATTATGATAACACCTCACATATGTAATTAAAAAATATGGTAAATTGTAAAGTAATGGTAAAAGAGTTTGACAAAATTGTTTCCTTTAAATTTAATTAAAAGTTAAATAATAACTACGACAATGTGGCAATGTTTCCTAAATATATCAAACTTCTTTTTTCTTAAAATTTTAGGGAAAAAAATCTGATGATATATATTGAGGGATTTCTAAATTTCGTCTCCCTTTTGTATAATCTGTCACTATGTAAAAGATAGGGCCAAAATGAAATGCAGAATTATGCAAAACACCTGTGCCAGGAATATAAATCATAGACCAGACATACAGGAATAGATGAAGGGGGCCCAGGGACAGCTGAAGTAAACAGAGGAGTGAATGAGTGTCTCTGGACATTTCCAGTGGGAGTGTAATTTGTACACTCTCTCCAATAAAAATCCAGTATTTATTGATAGTTAATTATGTGCTAAACTTTGCATGCATTATCTCATTTTTCCTCACCATAGCCCTAATTGGTGCTATGATTAATCTCATACCAAAATGAATAAACTGAGGCTCAGAGATGAGTTTCATTAGGTTAACAGTAAGAGGTTGGCTAACATTCTTAACCTCTTTGCAATATTTTTAGAAGGCAGTTTGACACTATATATTTTTTTAAATTAAAATTTCGCTATTCTTTGGCCTAACACTTCTAAGATTTAAAGAACTAATAATGGATAAGTGCAAAAATACATCTATAAGGTTTTTATTAGAGACTTTTATAAAATTGAAATTCTTAGTTAATGCTACAGAATCAGACTTCCATAAAAGTTTATTTACTACAAACTTCCTTTGGAAGAATGGGAAGGTGATTTAATGAGGATCAAGTTATCAAGAAGGAAAAGAAAAAGCAAAATTGTCTGGTAGCTAGCAGATTTGGTTTGGATGCCCTCATAACTCTAGCAGACACTACGTGTTGGGACAAGTGACCTCTAACATTTTTCTTTTGTAGTTACAGTGGAACCTTGGTTTTCAAAATTAATTCATTCTGGATGGCTTTTTGAAAATGGAATCATTTCCTATTAGAAGTAATGTAACTTGAATTAATGTGTTCCAGATGCACAAATGATTCCCTATTTTAACCTATCTTATATACAGTACATGATCTAGAAATAAGCACTTTAAAAACAAAAAGGACATGGAATATAAATGAAAATTTAATAAAATAAAATAAAATGTACAGTAAAAAATTAACATTTAATAATAACAAACAGCAACAACAACAAAAAAAGAAAATATTCATAGCACACTTTCCTGGATGTTAACAATGTGAGATTTAGTGGTAAACTGACTCATACTCATGCATTCTCTCCTTTGTTGCCCTAGAGACACATGACTGAACATACAAGTATCAGCATGAAAGGGTTGTAGAGCTGAGAGGTGAATTGTTTGAGATGGGAGATGTTCGAGAACCAAGGTTTGACTGTAATTCAAAGCTCCAGTTTCTAAGTCCCAGGAGAGGGCCTCCAATTGGCCAAATTTAGGTTTAGTGATAACACCTGGAGGTTGAACCAAGAGAGAGCTTTTTTTCCTTTTGGCTTCTGTAATAGAAGGCAATCTCTCAGAAAATTTCTCTCCCAAGACTTAAAATAATGTAAAAGAGTGACTTTCCTAGTTGGAAATTAGGGTGCTAATGCAGAGAGGAAATGAAGCTGGAAAGACCGAAAATAAAAAAGGGGCAAATGACCACTAGACTACTTTAAAATAGATATATCCAGCAATGGAGGATTAATGGATTAATTATACCATATCAATCTAATAGAATACAAATTAAAAATAACACTGTAGAAAACTATTTATTGACATTAAAAGATCATGTTATAATCGTAAAATAAAATTAAAATAAAACAATATGTAATGTATGAATCCTTTCTTGTAAACACACAGTCACAAATATGCATTCCTTTATGTGGAGTTGGGTAATGGTAATTTGATTAATTCTTAGTGGAACTAAATACTTTCCTAAAATTGCCTGACAGCTTTTTCTTCTTAACAATTTCTTCCTTTCCTCATAACTTCTTTACTAGATCTCTCATTATTTATCAGTTCTAGTTCATAGAGAGGTGTTGTATGTGTGTATACATGTGTGTGCATGTGTGTACATGTGTATGACCTTCTAGAATTTGAATTTTCCCTTTTGTTGTTTGTTTCATGTGTAAATGTACTTGTGTAAACAGGTGCAGAGGCTGACTTAAGTCGCATGGATTAAATCATGAAGTGAAGTCATTTGAGAGTTATTGAGCAAGAATGATCATCACTTGATTTGAAATCATTGGAAAATTTGGATGGTTTTAATCTCTTTGCTTCATGAATTTACATTACTTTTTCTATGAGAAAAATGCAATCATAGTGTTTATTGAATTTATATGAACACTGAGAAAATGTATTAAGTGATTGAGGCAAATTTTATTATAAAATCATTAGATAGTAATGATAAGTTTTCATTTATAAAGATTGCTAATTTTCCTGCCTCTAATTTATAGCCAATTGTTTTGAAATATCATCTGGTCTTGAAAACACATCTGAAAAGGGCTTGAGACACAATCTAACAATGCATGTAGGATTATGCTGATGCTTGTCGAATGGTTCCTCTAAACAGTCCAAACTATTATCCACTGAAATGCCTCATCATTTAAATATTGTCCTGCATCTAACATGTGACTTGTACTTGTCTAGGTTTCCAATTAGTGTAAAGAATTATTTGTTTAGACTAAATGTAATTTTGAACCTTTCTGCTCTCCCTGGTCAGCTGAGAATAATCTAACTCACACAAACTTCCTCAGTGCACACAAATTGTTCTAGAAATCACAAGTGGTTGTGGGACCAGCTGGTTCCTCATATCTGTTCTCCTACCAGTTTCCACATGGTTTCTTCTGTACATCCTTAGTTATAGAACTTCTATTCAGCTATATTTCAGGTGGTTCTTAATGATGATTGTTCTGTACTTCAGTTGTAATTTTTTTTTTAGTTTAGTTGTAATTTTGATGTGATCATGGGATGAGGTGAGTACAGGATATACCTATTCCACCATCTTGACCCCAAGTCTGCCAGCACCTTGGCCTTGGACTTTTAGCCTCCAGAACAGTGAGAGATTAAATTTCTGTTGGTTAAGCAACATAGCCTATGGTATTTTGTTATGGCAGCCCTAGCAAACTAATTCAGATTAAATCACTGCTAATGTTCTCTCCAGACCAAAATTATTGCTGTTTTTAAAAGATGGCTGTTATTTCTCTTGAGAGTGAAAAGTGCAAATAATGCTGATGGTTCCAGGGTAGTCTTAAGGTACTTTTTATGTCCTGTTGGTTTATCTTCTTCCTCTGCCTTAAGATATTTGCCACATATTGGTGGAATCATACTAGCTGACAGTGTAGAACTCTAATATCATACATGAAACTACTCACTGGGATTTGTGTATATTTATTCATTAGTATATTTGGCGTTTCAACTCAGAACCAGTGCCTGAGGATTAAAATATGAATTTTTCTGACCTTTATCTTTTCTATGGCTATTACTGTTAAAATATTGATAAAGCCTGTATGATAAATCTTCAAATGTCACATTTTGTTTCTAAAATTACTCTCCCTTCAGGTTTCCAGTGCCTTCATTATCAGATAATCATTTCACCCTTTTTTACATAATTTTGATAAATTATTAAAATCAATGCATTTGGTTTTATTATAGGTTAAATGATATTTTCAAGGTGCAGAAGGAAACATATATTGCATATTTTCATGATGACATACAAAACTTATGATAACCAGTACTCCTTGGAAAAATGATTGATTCTAGAACTGGATTAGGAAATACACGAGATATGCCTGGACCGTCTCCTACTTCCAGAAAATAAGAAAATGCTCACAAACAAAATCCATATTGATGGGAGTGTGTCAAATGGACACAAGGGCCAACTGAAAGAACTCTCAATGTCATAGTGGGAACAATTTAAGCAATAAAATAAAGTAGTATTGGATTATAACCCAATGTATAAAATAAATATGCATGAGTCCAAACTGACAGAATATCAACATGATAAATGATTGAATAAATAATTGTAGGAGAAGGAATGAATTTCCCATGTATAAGAAGTCTAAGTAACTTATGTAGCTACTTTGCCCTTAAGGAGAGGGAGTGTAATTCAGAGCTCCTTAAATATGAGCTGCACATAGTGACTTCCTTCCAAAGAGGACAGTATGGAAAGCGGAAAAGAGTAACTTTGGAGTGGAGACCCTAATAACTAACTCAGCCAGGTGATCAAGAACAACATCAAAAAAAGTAAAGGAGAAACTGCATCTAGGAACTCCGTGTACTATCTTTTTAACTTTTCTGAACATCTAAATCAATTTTAAAATATAAAATCTATTTTTAAAAAACTGAAATCAGCCCTAGCCGGTTTGGCTCAGTTGATAGAGCATAGGCCTGTGGACTGAAGGGTTCCAGGTTTGATTCCTGTCAAGGGCACATGTTTGTTTTGCACATGCCCAGTTTGCCAGCTCAATCCCCAGTAGGGGGACGTGCAGGAGGCAGCCAATCAATGATTCTCTCTCATCATTTATGTTTCTAGCTCTCTCTCCCTCTCCCTTTCTTACTGAAATCAATAAAAATATGAAAAAAAAAACCAACCCAAAACTGAAATCATTCCTCAAATCTAGGGATTATGATAATATTTTGAGATGAGTGCTGATGATAATATTAGAGAAAGGGTTAAAGTATTTCTAAAACTTTATGAGGTAAGTCTTTACACAAGAATCCATTGGTTTGGAGATGGAAACACCCTGTACTTCTGACAGCTACCTTGATTTAGCCATTCTCACAAATAAATTCCACTGATACTCTCCTCTCTGTCATTTATAAATGAGAAAGGTGCTAATTCTCAGACTCCTCAAAACATGTTCTCTCTCCTCATTGTTACTCAGTATACCTGACACATTAAGCTTGCATTTGATGACACATTAGGCTTTCATTTGGTATCCCTAAAACCAGTGACAAACCAAAGAGCATAACTATCAGCACCATTGTCATCTTACTTCATGGATACTTCTGCCTCAACTATTACTGCTCCTAAATGAAAACACACTGAATACAGCTTATATCCAAGTATGGTGGTGTGCACCTGTCCTTAGGGTGCATGCTGAAGACACTATTTCTGTTTCTCCTATTGTCCCTTTAAACTGCTCAATGAAGTGGTTCTACTTTTTTACCCTATCTGATATTTTAGATTTAGCTCAGAACATTTTTTAATGGTAGTATTTTTTCTTTTATTTTATTCTTTTTTTAGCTCAGAACATTTTTATTCTTTCAGATCATTAAAGGACTCTGAGCACTTTCAAATTCTAAAACAGTCTTGTTTTAGTAATATATTCAACCCAATGTATTAATATGAAGTCTTACTTTGTTTATAGCTAAACTAGAGGCCCGGTGCACAAAATTCATGCACGGGGGAGGGGGGTTGGGGGGTGTTCCTCAGGCCAGTCTGCACCCTCTCCAATCTGGGACCCCTCGAGGGATGTCCAACTGCCCGTTTAGGCCTGATCCTAGTGGGATCGGGCCTAAACAGACAGTCAGACATCCCTCTCACAATCCAGGACTGCTGGCTCCCAACTGCTCGCTTGCCTGCCTTGCTGATTGCCCCTAACTGCTTCTGCCTGCCAGCCTGATCACCTGCTAACCATTCCCCTGCCAGCCTGATTGATGCCTAACTGCTCCCCTGCCAGCGTGTTTGCCCCTAACTGCCTTCCCCTTTAGGCCTGGTCACCCCTAACTGCCCTCCCCTGCAGGCCTGGTCCCCCCCAACTGCTCTCCCCTGCTGGCCATCTTGTGGTGGCCATCTTGTGTCCACATGGGGGAAGGATCTTTGACCACATGGGGGCAACCATCTTGTGTGTTGGAGTGATGGTCAATCTGCATATTACTCTTTTATTAGATAGGATAGAGGCCTGGTGCATGGGTGGGGGCCAGCTGGTTTGACCCGAAGGGTATCCCGGATCAGGGTGGGGGTTCCCTTGGGGTGAGGGGCGGCCTGGGTGAAGGGCCTGTGGTGGTTTGCAGGCCGGCCATGCCCCCTGGTGACCCAAGCAGAGGCCCTGGTATCTGGGATTTATGTATCTTCTACAATTGAAACTTTGTAGCCTTGAGTGGAGCCAAGCCTCCTGCTCGCTCCGTGGCCGGCAGCCATTTCTCTTGGGATTGATGTATCTTCTATAATTGAAACTTTGTAGCCTAGAGTGGAGGCCTAGGCCAGCCAGGGCTGCAGAAGCTTTGCTTCCTCCATTGCCGGGGGCAACCCTTGCCTCCTGCTCTTTCCAACTAAGTGGCTGCCGCCATTTCTGTTTGGATTTGTTTACCTTCTATAATTGAAACTTTGTAGCCTTGAGTGGAGGCTTAGGCCGGCAACGGCAGGCGGAAAGCTTGGCTTCCTTTGTTACCGGGGAAACCCAAGCCTCCCTCCTGCTCTCTGTGGCTGTAGCCATCTTGGTTGGGTTTATTTGCACATTTGCTCTTGATTGGCTTGTGGGTGTGGCTTGTGGGTGTAGTGGAGTTAGGGTCAATTTGCATATTACTCTTTTATTAGGTAGGATAACCACTCTCAACTTTGTCTTGCTACCTCCTGGAAGAGGTGAAGTCTTTGCCATTAGATTTTTCTCTTTCCCTACTTTGAACTTTTCTGCCTCCTGCTCCAGGTTGTCTCTGGCTCTTCAAGATTTGGAATTGGGAAGAAAGAAAAGGCAGAGGAATATATGGGTACATTTCACTTCAGGTTTGAGAACGTTAGTGTTTTTATCTTCCTCCTCTGATTCATTTCATTGTTCTCATTCATAAATCTTCCTGACCCCTTTCCACACTCAGAAATTCCAGCTGAATTAATTTATTAAAAAAGGGTTTAAAGAAGAATAACTTTTAGGCTATGTGGACATGGTGCCCTCTAAGCACCTGGAGGTATAGATGAACCTAAGGGAAGGAAGAAAGCACAGGGTAAATAGGTTTGATCACTGAGATTGTAGGTTCTTGAGAAAGAGAATGATAATGGATCACTTCAGGATTGACATTAGTTGCTTTTATTTGGTTTTGGTAATTTTGGTAAATAAATGTCACTCGGGGGATCAAGTCTTCATAAGAGCAGGACAGAAGAGCAAGGAAGCAACTGTGTGGAAAGTTCTGCGACACTTGCTGCACATGAGCACATAAGTAGGTATTTCCATCAGGAAGCTGCCACGGAACTGCCCAGAACTAAGACACTGCTTTTGAATTACCTTTTGAAATAATTCATCCTTTACCTCGGAAACTATCACTCCCAGAATGTTCATGTTTATTGGCTTCCTTATTCTTTGTCTTTTCATAAAAGAATTTCAAAAATTACAGATGTTGCAGCTAATTTAAACTTTTAACTTTTTTCAGTTTTGAGTCAGGCCTCTTCTCATATTTAATTATCTTACGGAAAAGCTAAACTTTAGCCTATCATTCATCGCTCTTGTTAGTGCTGCTTTTAATGACTCTTGCTTCCATCTGCTCTGGCCCCTTATCCTGTCACCAATTCCACCTTAGGGGCCATTCTCAACTAGCTTTTATTTTTCTTGCCCAATAAAGAGATATGGAGAACGGTGGTATTCCTATATTTTGGCATGAGGTGAGAATGTTTATCTTGGATTTATGGCCCCAAAATACAATGTTGAAGTAACTACTGATAATAGTGAAAGTGGCAGGTGAAATTACATGGAGCCCTAGCTGATGCCCCTTTCAACAAATACACCATAAAAATCCTCATCCTTTTATTAGTCAGATCAGGGGGAAACCCTCTTCACTGTGTTTTTGTCTGGTTGTGACTTGTGGTTATCTAAAAAGATGATGAGATTCTCATCCTTCATTTAAGATGACTAGAGCTATAAGAAAAGAACTAGGAAATAGTTATAGTATAAGAACAAATCAATCATTTGGGGTAAATACCCCAGATGATAAGTAGGGGTCCCATCCAGATAATCTCTTCAAGATTCCACTTCTTGTCAGGATGACTTGGGCTCTAACATTACATCAATTTGAGACTATCACCAAACTAAACAACACAGGCACAATAATGATTATAGTAGAGTGAAGCAAATTCTTTGAGTTACAATTGTCACCTGTTTTACTAAGAAGTCTCACTAAGATAGATTTTGTAAGGAGTTCTGCTTACTTCTTGTGTTTTTTTTTTTTTCTGTTGTTTATTGTTTTTGCTTCCGTTGGAAAATAGAATAGTGTTTAATAGTTAGCAAAGTTCTACCTGATCTGTATAGCTACCTAGAAAGATAGGTTTAGAGACTCTTTAATTTCAGATTTTATCATCATAAAAATATTTTTTTCTGTGAATAACTGAGCCCACCCTTTCTATACATACAGCTTTTTGTTACACATGAAATTTAAAAATTACTCAGAACTTTTAATCATTAAAATTTTTCCCATTTATCTATTCTTATCTCCCTTCAACTCCACTTCACTGCAATCATTGTTAATTATTTTGTTATTACATCCTTCCAGATTTTTTTCAATGGGCTCCTTTTTATTCACTCCATCATTTTATTCCAGAAACCATACTGATGGACGTTGGCTTTTCTTTTTATAATTACTCTTTTTTTTATTTTTAAATTGTATACATTTGTGATGTGTTCTGGAAAAAATCTTCCATCTTTTCTTCCAAATCACTGAGTTTTTCTTCAGATGTGGCTATTCAACCTACATATCAAGGTTTGTTTTTGTTTCATTTCAACAAATATAGTATATTGCTTCTTTTTCATAATCTCCTACCCATACCTCCTAGATGAAATGCCTGCCAGCATCACTTAAGGATAAAGAAATTTTATTTTAAATACCTTTCTGATAGTGTAAGTAGTTATTTTTATTAACCTATCAATTCCTTTTGTGTGTTTTTTTTTCCTCATGGCATTGGTTTTATCCAAAATGTATCAGTATGGTTGAGAATTCTAACTGAACTATCAGTAGCCAGACTGGGAGGAAGGGTGAATCATCTGCCAAGGGCTTATCCTTCATCCTTTTCAGCTAGACTGAAGAGGATCTAAACTCCCCACAAAACTGAACCCATGGGTACAAATTGGTGGTTGCCAGAGGTGAGGGGTGGAGGAGTGTGGGTGAGATGGGTATATGCCAATTAAATCTCAATATAAAAAAATCAATCCAGCAGCTGTGAGGATAATTGGAGGAGAAAGAATGGAGCTGTTGCAGTAATCCAGGCCAGAGATGATTGCAGCCTGCAGGAAAGTGGTTGTATTGGAGATAGAAGTAGACTCACCATCCAATAAAACTTTGGACTTTCATATTTCCTTTATTTTTGCTAGCATGCAATCAATTGTGAAATTTTATAGTCTGCAAACTTTACAGTTTCTCATACATGACACCCTATTTCTAAAAAAATAACAGTAAATTATTTTAGTTATTTCTTTTGGATCCTCAAGTCATAAAATTACATTATGCAAGTAATAATAGTTTTATCTCTTTTTTTTCTAAAATTTAATCAATTAGCAAACTCTTTTCTGTATTTTATTACATGAGCTCCACTCTCAAACTGTTGGTGAGTTTCTGTTATTCCTATCATGCTTCTGGCTTAATTGGGGATGCTTTTAGCATGTCACCTTTTAATATTTTCTGTTGATTTCTAATAAATACTACTTATAATATTTAGGAAATTATTTTTTTCTATTTTTATATTAGAAGCATATATATATTTATATATACTAGTATATACACACATATATATGTGTATATATATACTAGTATATACACACATATACTAGTATATACACACATATACACACATATATATTTATATATACATAGTATATACACATATATATGTATATATACATATATGTATATACATATATGTGTGTGTGTGTATATATATATAATATATATATATATATATATATATATATATATATATATATATATATATATATATGTATGATAGAGGCTAGAGGCCTGGTGCATGAAATTTGTGCATGTGGGGGGGCAGGTTTCCCTCAGCCCGGTCTGCACCTTCTCCAATCTGGGACCCCTTGAGGGATGTCCAACTGCCCCAGAGATTGGGCCTAAACTGGCAGTCAGTCATCCCTCTGACAATCTGGGAATGCTGGCTCCTAACCGCTCGCCTGCCTGCCTGCTTATTGCCCCTAATTGCTTCTGCCTGCCAGCATGATTGCCCCCTAACTGCTCCCCTGCCAGCCTAATCTCCCACAACTGCCCTCCCCTGCTGGCCTGATTGCTCACAACTGCCCTCCCCTGCCATGACCTGCCTCCTCTACTGGACCCCCCTCTGCTGTGTGCATGGCCATCTTGTGATGACCATCTTGTGATGGCCATCTTGTGATGACATTTGGGCGTGATGCGTGAGGGTGTGATGACCACCTAGGCTATTATTAGTATACTAGTGGCCCGGTGCATGAAATTCGTGCACATTAAAAGGGAATTAATTAGAGGAAATATTTTGATATTGCTATTTGCCCTTTCTCTATAATAGAAGTGTCAGAGATGAAAGAAAATTAGTAAAATGTATGTGAAAATCTCCCTCCTGTCAGATTCTGGGGCATGCTGCAAGACATAGAGTCAAGTCCTCACCCATCACCCACATGTGCTTCGAAAACGCAGGAGACCCTGACCCAGCCAGCCCCACCCCCATTCAGTGAGACCCAGACCAGGCCTGCCCCACCCCCATCAAGCCCCTCCAGGTGGAGGGCACAGCCTTAGGTCCCACAGCCCAGCACCAGGCAGGGGGCTCAGTCTCAGGTTCCCCGTCAAGTCACACCAGGCGGAGAGTGCAGCCTCAGTTCCCCTGGCTCAGCACTGGGGTGGGGGGGCATGGCCTGAGGTTCCCTGGCCTGGCCTGAGGTCCCCATCAAGGCCTGCTGGGTGGGGGGGCTGTGGCCTGAGGTCCCTCGTCAAGCCCCACCGGGTGATAGGTGCAGCCTGAGGTCCCCTGGCCTAGTGCCAGGGCAGGGGGCATGGCCTGAGATCCTCGTCAAGCCCTGCCAGGTGAGGGGCGTGGCCTAAGGTCCCCTGTCAAGCCCCGTGGGGTGGGGGCACGGCCTGAGGTCCCTCACCCCCACCAGGCACCATGCAGCCTCAGGTCCCTGCTGTTTGGTTGTGAAGTTATGGTGTCCTGGCTAATTTGCATATTCCTCTATTATTATTATGAGATATATACACACACACACACTAGAGGCCCGGTGCACGAAATTCGTGCACTGGGGAGAGGTCCCTCAGCCCAGCCTGCCCCCTCTCACATACTGGGAGTCATCAGGAGATGTCCTACTGATGGCTTAGGCCCACTCCCCGTTGGGAGTGGACCTAAGCCGCAGTCTGGCCTCCCTTTATGGGAGGTGACCAGGCTGATCAGGAGAAGGCGCCAGCCCCATCATCCCACTGCTGCAGCCACTGCCAGTCACGACAGTCGCCAAGGTATTTTCATCAACATGGTCCCTTCACCATGAAAAAATAACTTTCTTTAGGCATCTTCAAGATGTATCTTTCGTAGGATATGACATTTCTTTCTTTATTTTTCTTTTTATCCTCACCTGAGGATATGTTTCCATTGATTTTTTCCCCTTCCCTCCCATCCCAGGCTCAGCCCCTGCCCAAGCCTAAAGCCTCAGGCGGAGGCTTTAGGCTTGGGAAGGGGGCCCCCCCGCCCCTCTGATGGCTGGCTGGGAGTGACCTGGGTGCCAAGGAGGTTCCCGGGACCCAGATATTTATGCAAATTAACAGCCATCTTTGTGGGGTTAATTTGCATACTCACTCTGATTGGCTGTGGGCATAGCAGAGGTACGATCAATTTACATGTTTCACTATTATTAGGTAAGATTTAATCCTCACCCGAGGATATGCTTTTTGTTGATTTTTCTTAGAGAGAGGGGAAGGGAAAGAGAAATAGAGGGAGACATTGATGTGAGAGAGAAGCATGATTGGTTGCCTCCCCTATGGTCCTCAACTGGGGATCAAACCTGCAACCCAGGTATGTGCTCTGAATGGAAGTCAAACCCAAAACCTTTTGGTCCACCGGATGATGCTCCAACCAACTGAGCCACACTGGTCAGGGCAGAAGCATATTTTTTTAAATGAGAAATATCTGCTGCATTTTATAAGGTTTTCTCTCTGAGAGACTAGTAATAATATTATATCAACTGGGGAAAAACACCTGGCCTACTTGGATTTTATCTTTTTGCCTTGTATTTCTCTTGTCCCATTATGTTCATAAGTAAAATGTCTACATACTTTTTTAATCATTACCTTTTATTTTATGCATATGTATTTAATCATAGTGCATAATGTACTGAATCTTTCTCTATTGAATTGTTTTAGAAGACCCAGTTTTGTCCAAAATCTCACCAAATGCTCTCTTTGGCCATGTGATGCTGTGACTTTTCTCTTAGCTCTCAGTCTTCCACTTGGATCTATATTCTCTTTGGCAACTCTGTTTGCTCTGTGGTAGCAGAAACCTCAGTAGCAATGGAAGAGGATGCCATTTTACATCTTCTGAGGCAGGAATAAACACTTCTTGCCTGGTGTACACAATAAAAAATATGGAAGTCACAGTAATATCGGTGAAACATTTTAAATGCTCTTCCTGCAGTCATGATTTTGGGTGTTATTGTTTTACTAGAGGCCCAGTGCACGAAATTTGTGCATGGGGGGGTGTCCCTCAACCCAGCCTGCACCCTATCCAATCTGGGACCCCTTGAGGGATGTCCGACCGCCCATTTAGGCCCGATCCCACTGGACATCCCCCTCACAATCCAGGAATGCTGGTTCCCAATCACTCGCCTGCTTCTGCCTGATTGCCCCTAACCGCTTCTGCCTGCCAGCCTGATCACCCCTTAACCACTCCCCTGCCAGCCTGATCGATGCCTAACTGCTCCCCTGCCAGTCTGCTCACCCCTAACTGCCCTCCCCTGCTGGCCAGGTCACCCCTAACTGCCCTCCCCTGCAGGCCTGTTCCCCCCAACTTCCCTCCCTTGCAAGCCTCCCCCCCAACTGCCCTCCTCTGCTGACCCGGTCACCCCTAACTGCCCTCCCTGCTGGCCTGATTGTCCCCCACTGTCCCCCACTGCAAGCCTGGTCCCCCCCAACTGCCCTCCCCTGCAGGCCTGGCTCCCCCCCACACTGCCCTTCCCTGCAGTTCTGGTTCCTCCCCCCCCAACTGCCCTCCTCTGCCAGCCTGGTCACCCCTAACTGCCCTCCCTGCTTGCCTGATTGCCCACAACTGCCCTGCCCTACAGGCCTGGTCCCCCCCAACTGCCCTCCCCTGCAGGCCTGGGTCCCCCCGCCCCCCAACAGCCCTCCCTTGCTGGCCTGGTCTCCCCCAACTGCCCTCCTCTGCTGGCCTGGTCACCCTCAACTGCCCTCCTCTGCTGGCCTGGTCACCCCCAACTGCCCTCCTCTGCTGGCCTGGTCACCCCCAACTGCCCTCCTCTGCTGGCCTGGTCACCCCCAACTGCCCTCCTCTGCTGGCCTGGTCACCCCCAACTGCCCTCCTCTGCTGGCCTGGTCACCCCCAACTGCCCTCCTCTGCTGACC
Organism: Ia io; assembly: GCA_025583905.1. Lineage (NCBI taxonomy): Eukaryota > Metazoa > Chordata > Mammalia > Chiroptera > Vespertilionidae > Ia > Ia io. Next base: position 13,578,705 of record JAJQQW010000009.1, on the reverse strand, counting down.
TGACTGTCCCCCACTGTCCCCCACTGCAAGCCTGGTCCCCCCCAACTGCCCTCCTCTGCTGACCTGGTCCCCCCCAACTGCCCTCCTCTGCTGACCTGGTCACCCCCAACTGCCCTCCTCTGCTGACCTGATCACCACCAACTGCCCTCCTCTGCAGGCCTGGTCTCCCCCAACTGCCCACCTCTGCAGGCCTGGTCTCCCCCAACTGCCCTCCTCTGCTGGCCTGGTCACCCCCAACTGTCCTCCTCTGCTGGCCTGGTCACCCCCAACTGCCCTCCTCTGCTGGCATGGTCACCCCTATCTGCCCACAACTGCCCTCCCCTGCTGGCCATCTTGTGGTGGTCACCTTGAGTCCACATGGGGGCAGCCATCTTTGACCACATGGGGGCAGCCATCTTGTGTCTTGGAGTGACAGTCAATTTGCATATTACTCTTTTATTAGATAGGATAATATGATAGGAGTTACATTTCCATGAGAATTTGAATAATTTATCAGTAAAATACAAATTGTTTATTCTGTAATGTTTATCTTTATTTTGTTCTGTTTAACTTTAGCATTTATTAGCATTGAGGGATGATGTCTAGGCTATTTGCATCTTTATTCCTGCTGTTCACAAGAGGCAGGGGGAAGTACATAAGTGACTTGGCATTATGGATTATTCCAGTTATGATCCTCAAGTTAATTCTTAAAAATGGCTAGGGTGGTGTGGGGGGCAAGGGGGGACTGGCTAGAAGGGGTCAAATGTGGGAAAAAGGGGGGCATCTAATACTTTTAACAATAAATTCTTAAAAATGGGACCTTTTGCACATAGCTAAAACTGGATAGTTCATGTGTTGCTGTGTTTTTTCTTTTATAACAATAGATCCTACCAGTAAGAACTTTAATGCATGATATTTTGTCCTTTGCTTGCTATGCATAATGGTTCTAAATTTACTATCTATTTTTCCTTGACCTTTTACCATACTTTCTGTTTTGTTTTTCTCATAACAAAGATTGCCCTATTCTTTCAGCCCTTATTTATTTACTATTCTTTTTAATGTGGTTGCTGTTCTCTGGATTTCTCCATTTTTTTTGGTGTACTTAAACAAAGAAAAGTCAGAACCTGAATGCTGAGAGCTTTTAAATGTCAAGTAGGGCAGGAAATTTTTTTTTTTTTACATGGGATACTCTTGTTAACAACAGTACCATTCAGTGTTTATTTTTCTGGCAAGAATGTTCATTATTTACCCATCTTTTCTATTATTCTTCTTATAATCTTGAAAGCAATACATAATGAACTGAAAATGAAATATAAAGCCCTGCCAGAATGGCTCAGTGGTTGAGTGTCAACCTATGAACCAGTAGGTCATGATTCAAGTCCCGATCAGGGCACATGCCTGGGTTGTGGGTTCAATCCCTAGTGTGGGCCGTGGCAGCTGATCAATGATTCCCTCTCATCATTGATGTTTCTGTCTCTCTCTCCATTCCCTTCCTCTCTAAAATAAATATAAATATATATTTTAAAAAGAGTAAAGAAACATAAAGCATGGAACAGATTTTGGGGAGTTATAGGGAGTTGGTATTATGGTATCTCAAAATTAGCTTAGACCTTGTGATGTTTGCTAGGCAAACTCTGGGATTAAAACAACAGTGTATTGTCAATTATACAAATTTCAAATGCTCCCTGCCTCTATCATATTTCAGCAGCAATGTAAATAGAATCATGTTAAACATCCTTATTGCTGGTATTATCATAATTTTGATTTAGTTTAAGAAGTTTTCTAGATTTTATTTTTATACTTCCAACCAATAACTTCATTTATCATTTCACTTTTATTCCAGATAAAAGTCCATACTTCCTCATCAGAAATATGAATTCAAGCATGTTTTATAACACTTGACAGTTTGTCAAAAGCTTTCACATGTATAGTATCACTTGATCCTACAGCCTTATTGGGTGGTCATAAAATAAATTCTTAGCTCCGTTTTACATGTATAATGAGTAAATGTGACTAATCACATGGATGCTCAGTAGAACTTGGCTAGTGCATAGGTTCTTTGATTCCTGATCAATTGCTTGTTCAAGTACCCAACTCTACAGGAAAACTTTAGCTGTTATTTTAACTTCATTTCATCAATGAGCTTAGACTATGTCCACAACATATCCAACATATCAATGACAGTAGTCAAAGGCAGATTGAGTGAATATGAGTCACAGAAGTTAAGAGGGAAGGAATAAAATAAGTCAAGGGAGGAGGTGGGGAGAGTAGCGTCATACAAATTGTCTCTAGGCACTCAGTGGAATGGTTGTCATAGGACACCAATCCAAATTTCATTTTAAATCTATCTCTGCCATTTAGTACTAATTATGTAAATTATGCCAATGAGAGCATCTATGGATATCTGGTACTTGTGTAATTAATCCCAGTTTGTGCATGTGTGTGACTTGAGCTTGTGTTTGACTTGTGCTTGTGTTTGCAATAATAACAAAATTAACCACTGCTCTACCAAATCTTTCACTCTAAACCCTAGACCTCAGAAACTACATTTCTTGAGCCTGACCCTCACCTTGCTGCTGCCATGAAGCTGTTTCTTCCTTTGGGACTGGCATGGCTGCTGTTCTGTCCCTGTGGCTTCATTGCCATCTGATGGGAAGTCCATCCCCCCACCCCCCGCCTGCCCCACCCATAGTCTTTCAACTTACTTTTGTCGTCCAGATTTGTTGCAAATTTGAGATTGAAAGAAAAATCATGACTCATGTCAGGTATCATTATTATTTTTAAATGTGTTTCCAGATCTGAATAAAAAAGTCAAATGCAGAGGTTTTCCTGTTGGTAAGTTGCAAAATGCAATAACAAAAACTCTAAGTGTTTTAATTTTTCTCTCAGTGCTGTTTGACTTCTCATTCTATGATGATTCTGTCAGGATATTCCAGAAATGTCAATTCATCTAATCCATTTCTTTTGTACTAACATTCTAGCTTTGAATAAGTTATAGTTATGGTCTCTGTAGCATAAGACAGAGATCCACACTCCTGGTGTTGTCTGGCTTCTGTTCCTGGCTCACTGCCACTCTCTCCTGTGGCAAAGACCCAGAAGCCTGGAATCAGGAGAGACATACTATCAGTTCTCATCCCACCTCCCTGGCTCTGTGCCACTCTCATTTGAGAGCACCTGAAAAATAACAACCAAGTTAGCTGCCACTTTACCGGCCTGGGCAAAAGCAAAAAGCCAAATGGGCACAGTATTCCTGATTTAAACTGCATTCAGTTTAATCCATCACATCTTTTTGAAAGCACACTCTGGGGTTGGCACAAAGCACACAAAAACGAATAGCGTTTGCTTCAGATGAGACAGATGCTTACAATATATTGTGACATGGGACTTTCAGCTGTGTGTACAAATAAGCAGCGGTGCCAGGGAGGCAGTTATCACCCCAGTGAGAGGATCACTTACCCGTCCACAGGAGACCTTCAGCCCTTTTCTATGTCATGAGACTCGGAGTGCTCTCTGCAGCTCCACAGGGGCACTAGGACACCCATGGGAATCAGTGGACTGTTCTAACAGTCTTGCTCTCTTGGAGTGGCTGACAGCCAATGGCATTAAATGTATTGAAGGTCTAACCCTCTTAAGTTGTGGACTGGCAGGGGACCATTTTACCAGTTAGTACAAAAATCCACTAGCACAAAGACTGTTTAAAAGGATATCAGTAGCAAACTGCATTAAAAGCTGTCATGGCAATAAGCTGTCCTTTCAGACCAAGGGACACAGTAAGTAGACTGAGAAATGGTTGACATAATATTGTACTATTGAACTACACCAGGGGTAATAGCATTGATTCACCCCAGAGGGATTTATAAATAATGACTAATTAATTGTTACAGAAACGTTGATAATAAATCAATAAGAATCAGAGAGACAGATCTGGGTGATTAGATAAGTCTGTTCAGGAAGTCCTGCTAGTCCTCTGCAGTCAGAGATGATGGTATATTTGCAGTCCTTCCTGCCAGAAGCCTTGAGAAGTTATATCTCCCTCTTGCTACCCAAGTGTGGACTCTTCTGAATACCTATGCTTCCTTCTTTGCTCATTACTGAAGCCTTAGAAACAACAAAGGCTGACAAGTAAAAAGAAACTGGTAGCAACCCTCAGAGGAAAAGAATTACCCTTTAATGTTTATTTTGTTTGAGGAAACAACCAGAGGTCTAGATGATCAGGATGAGGGGAGTCTATTGGTTTGTAAGAGTGACCAGGAGAGATCTCTTTCTCTGTTTCCTACTTAGCACTTTTGCAATTTGCATTTTGCTTTTCTCAAGATGCAAATAGCACTCGTTGGCTTCTCTGACCCTTTATCTCTCCTGTCATTCCTATGGTCATGTTGAGAAAATGACATCTGCACAAAAGGTCAAGTATTTGATAAAATAATAAGCATTTGAAAACAATTCACAGTCTTTCTAAATTGCCCAGAAAGTATCTTTATACCAGTTGGGAGTTGAAGAAAATTGCTGACCACCAGGAGATGGCGCAGAATGAAGGAAGGCCCCTGCGGACAGCCGACAGCCAGGGAAAGGAAGGTCCCGATCTGCCCTGATTGCAGGCCAGGCCTAGGAACCCTAATTGTGCACGAATTTTGTGCACCAGGCCTCTAGTAGATATAATAATGCCCAATAAAATTTATTTTTCAAAGAATTGAATGGCAATCCCCTGCCATAGCAAGAGAAGGTTTAGAGACATGCACTTATGCAAAATCTTTGGGAAGCTGTTATATGACCTCCAAGGTTTGTGTTCAACTATTATGTCAGAAGGATTTGTGAAGGAGCCGTAACAGGATAACATGTGGCAATTCCCTGACCTAGCCACTGAAAAGAAGCATGCTCTAGAAGGTTCTCTCTGTGGTTTCTGAATAGTCCAATTCAGTCATCATACAAAAGCTATTTTTTTTTTAAAATAAAAAATAGCTTTTATTAACAATTTATCAATGGTAACTCATTTATTTATACATATATTTATTTGTGATGATCCTCAATATCACTTGCTAAATCACAAGTAATATATTTCTAAGGTACACTTGCCCACCAATTTAATGGTTTTGGTTAAAAATGTAATATATGATATTAGAATATTTGGAACATACTGGAAAAAGGTAAAACTTTATTTTTAAAATATCCAATCCTGTGGATAGCCACAATTGCTATTTTGGTGTGTGTCTGTGTATAGTTCAGATGCATTAATGCTTGTCCCTCCTCCTGCTATAAGTTATGAAAAAAATAGGGCTGCCCTCTTCTATAGAACATAGAAATAAATTTTAGGACACTAAGACAAAGAGTTTCACATGCCTTTTATTCCATGTCAAGTGCAATGCTCAATCTCAACTCAAAAATAACCTGACTGGAGTTACCCTTATGGCGGCCTTCATTCCGCTGTGGTAAGGGCCAGCCGGTGCGCTGAAGACTATGCTTCTAGATAGAAAGACAAGTGTTTTGAGGACTTAGGTCTATGGCTTCTGTCTCTGCAGAATCAGAAAAGAGTGACAAGGGACTGCCACCGAATTCCAAGAAACAAAGTCCACCAAAAATATTGTGGAGCCCAAAGAGAGGAGCAACCTACTAACCACTTCAACAGCAGCTGAATTGTCTAAAAACTTAACTTCACCCAGTTCTTACTCATCAGTTGTGAATCTGTTAGCTAGCCCTAACCCTGGTGACAATGTACTATTTACAGATGAAGGGGTTACAAAGTTTTTGTCAAGAAAGACTTTGGTAGAGTTTCCTGAAAAAGTTCCATCTTCATTCAGAAAACAGGGCTCCGCTTCAGAAGCTCTTTAGAAGAGCAAGAGAGTGACAGACAGTGCATCTTCATCTTCATCCAGCTCCTCCGATTCAGAGTCTAATGAGGAGAAAGATGGCTCCGAAGTTGATTCCCAAGTGAGCCCACACCAGCCGCTGCACCATCCGCAGCTCCTGCCGAACTGTTTGACCACACCACCTGCAAGAATCTCAGCATCATGACTACACCTTGTACACCTTCCAAACGTGAATCTGGACCTCTCAAAACGGAGGTTGCTTCAGCCCTCTTCCGGTCGAGAGTCACCTCACCACTGAGAGCTCAGTTTAACTATCACTCTTATGTTATCTGCTGCGTCCTTGCCTGCAAAATAAAGTCTGCTCAAGTCAAAAAACAAAAAGAAAACAAAAACAAAGGAACCCGACTCTACCTGATTCTCCTGGTCTTTGATTGGATGGATGAAATTTTCATAGGATGAAGTGGTGCTCTACCCCAAAGCTGATGTCTTCCCTTAGTGATAGAGGTGATGCCAGAGGAGTCTTGGTTATAGTTGAGTTTCTACAGACTACCAAGCTAGGAGTGCTATTATAATTCTTTGTTACTTTCCTCTGGGTCAAGATTGTGAGCCCATTTATAAAATCATGTAATAATTCATTTTTGCCATTATTTTGCAGTCACAAGATTCTCCTTTAATTATTCAAAAGTATATACTTAACAGAGAAAAAAAAAAGGAAGATCTTCAAACAAAGGGAAATTAAGCAAGTGATATGAAGACACTACTCATTTCTCAGTGCAGGGATACAGCTTATATTTTAAAAAAACTATAATTGCTTTGTTTGATTTTGCTTATGACAAAGTCTTTTTCCTTTTATCTTGAGAAAGTAAAAACAAAATAAATGCCCATAGTAATTTATAAAAAACATTTTATCAAATTTAATTCTTATGGCACACTAAGGTTACATATATTAGTCTGCTTGGACTATTACAACAAATACCACAGACAGTGTGGCTTAAACAACAGAAATTAATTTTCTCATAGTTCAGGAGGCTAGAAGTCCAAGCAAGATCAAGATATTGACAGGATTGGTTTCTTCTGAGGCCTTTCTTCTTGGCTGTAGTTAGCTATGTTCTCCCTGTGTCTTTTCATGGTCTGTCCTCTGTACATGCCTCAATCCTAATCTCCTCTTCTCATAAGGATACCAGTCATATTGGATTAAGGTCCATCCTAATGACCACATTTTAACTCAATTACATCTTTAAAGACCCTATCTCCAAATGGAGTCACATATGGCTTCAACATATGAATTTGGGAGGAGGGGGCCACAATTCAGCCCATAATACATACTAGTACATAGTAAATTAAGGTTCCGAGGTTTAAACAATGAGTTTTCTGATTCCAAAGTCTAAATTTTTCTACCACACAAAGCTGCCTCTGTGTCTAATTCTCTTCTCCACTGCCTTAATTCTATCTCTCTGGGCAACTCTACTTCTACCATTTTAGGGTGCTGCTACTTTTTAGTAAGATTGTAAGGAAATTAAAATCCTTCTACTCTTGAGAAGATAAAGTGTGTGAACTGTAAGGAAAAGAGGCACCAATCATGGAGTGAAATGCTTGAAATATAGTTAAGGAGGTTGTACAGTTATATATGATAAAATACATCTATTGAATACATATGGGTTATTTCCAAATAAATATTAGACTAACTGAATTATCCTCAACTAGATTAAGGAGAAAATAATAGAGAATATTTAGGTCTATCTGATCTTTGTTGCATTTGTCATTCACCAGAACCCTGGTAGGTGAATGAAGTTCCTTTATTTTTTATCATCTTATATAATAAAAGCCTAATATGCAAATCGACAAAACGGCAGAACGACCAGCTGAACGACCGGTTGCTAGGCGGGCACTGACCACCAGGGGGCAGACAGTCAATGCAGGAGCTGCCCCCAGCCCGCAGGCCCCAGGCCAGCCAAGGCAGGTGCCAGCAGCCCCCCCCCCCCGCCCGCCCCTGATTGCCCTGCTGGTCACCCCGCAGAGGGAGGTGACTGGCGGTGGTGGTGGGGGGTGGGGCTGGTGAGTGGGCAGTGCCAGGGCCAGCCAAGGCGGGTGCCAGCAGGGGCCCCCTGATCACCCTGCTGGTTGCCCCACAGATCGGCCTTGATCACCGGCCAGGCCTAGGAACCCTACCTGTGCATGAATTTCATGCACCGGGCCTCTAGTTTTAGAGAATAAGGAGATGAAGCTTTAAGAGTTTGTCTAACTTGTGCAAGAGATAGAACTAGGACTCCAACTCACTTCTTTTGAGTCAAGAATGCAGTGATGGTTTGCTTATTCTGGCCACCTCCTTATTCAGTGCACCCACAGGATGCCATGTGAAGTTCTGTGGTAATTTGCAGATTCACCACAGGACACACTCTCAGAGAATTTCCTTTGTGAAAGATCAAACCATCATACTCCTCATCTTCACTCTGAACCCCTTGAAGCCTGTGAGCACACCAGTGGATATGCATACCCACACTTGCTAAGTCCTATCATATGTTACACTGATAGGAATGTATTTTCTGAAAATGCGACTTACCCAGAGGGGTGTGGGCAGCTAACTGCTACCCAGTATGCTTGAGAAGTTCATAAGCTCACATCTGCTCTCAGATTCTCTATCTGTCTGCCAAGATGCCATACTTCCTCCTCTGAACTGATTCTGACATCTGATCTGTAAGGAGAGCTACAATTGGTTAAAAAAAAAAGTAACTTAACTGTCACTATAGCTGTGTTTTTCAGTAGTGAATTGTGAAATCAATTTTGTGGGTCAATACCATCATTTTAAATATGAAGTAGAATAAAATAAAGTAGAAAATATCAGAGTGCACTGCACAAAATTAGAGGAAATATTGTTTCCTGAAACCTCTGTTTCCATTTTTTCTCTCTGTGTGAGTTCGCATACTGACCCTTATGAAAAATGTATTTCTTGATCAAGGGCAGTGAAAAAAAAGATTGAAAAACCATCTTTAAAAAAATACCAGCTCTTTATACTTTTAAATTAAGGATTTTTTTGATAATATAAAAGTTACAGTTCCTCTCCCAAGATAAATGCACACATTCATATACCTATGTTTTTGAAACAATTTTGAAGGGCTTATAGGCCACATGAATGTCACCTGCTAGTCTCAAGTTCAGAGCACATGATCTAGCTAAAATGGCATATTTTCTCTGGAAAAGGGAGCAATGGCTCTACAGATTTCTTTAGGGCCCCTTTTCTTAATATTTCCATATTATAGCCTGAATACCTTTAGTATTTTAGAGCTAAGAGCCTAGCCTAAAGAGGATGAAATAATTTATTCAAGATTTTAGTTAATGATTTTTTATTGAATGAAATAAAGTTGTGAAGATAAGGATGTTCAAGCCATATCAAACCAGAGCTTAAGTTCTAAAAGGGGAGAAAGGCAATAAGCAACTAAATGAGGTAATTTCAGATAGTTTAAGTGTTTTAAAGGAAGTAATTGTGGTGATGCAATAGAAATAACTGGAGAACAAGTGGTATAGGGTAAGGAAGGCAGTTTATTTGGGGTTGGGGATCAGGCAGTGTGTTCTTTTTTTTTTTAATCCTCACTGAGGACATGTTCATTGATTTTTAGAAAGTGGGAGAGAGAGACAGAGAGAGAGAGAGAGAGAGAGAGAGAGAGAGAGAGAGAGAGAGAGAGAGAGAGAGAGAGAGAGAGAGAGAGAGAGAGATACATTGATCTGTTGCCTCTCCAACACGCCTGACCAGGGATCGAACCTGCAACATGGGTATGTGCCCTGACTGGGAATCAAACCTGTGACCTTTCAGTGTATGGGATGATGCTGCAACCAATTTAGCCACACTGTCCAGTGAAGACAGTGTGTTATTTTATTTTATTTTAATTTTTATTGATTTTTTACAGAGAGGAAGGGAGAGGGATAGAGAGTTAGAAACATCCATGAGAGAGAAACATTGATAAGCTGCCTCCTGCACACCCCCTACTGGGGATATGCCCACAACCAAGGTACATGCCCTTGACTGGAATTGAACCCAGGACCCTTCAGTCCGAAGGCCAACGCTCTATCCACTGAGCCAAACCGGTCAGGGCACTGTGTTCTTTTATTAGCTTAGATTACTATACTAATATCTGTGGCCATGCCTCCCCTACTACATTATACATAACAAAGTGCTTTACCCTATTTCAAAGCACTTAATGAATATTTATTGATTGGTAATTTTCTTTAATTTTTTCAGAATAGATGGAGAAAATATTATGTCTAAGTGTATAGATTTTGGCATCAGATTGCTTGAGCTTGAGCCTTCGTCTGCCTTTTCCTAGCAATGTGGTTGTGGGCAAGTTACTTAAGTTCATTAAATTTCAGTTTTTTTTTTCAGGCTTATCTCTAACATGGGGCAAATTAGACTGTTATGAAGATTAAATAGGTTAATAATGTAAAGCAGTTGCTTGCATATTTCATTCTCTGATGTCCATCCCAGTAGCTAGTAGCTTTGAAAAACCATCATTTTATGATATCTCACAATTTTGTGGGTCAAGAACAAGTGCAGATCTCAACAGGGAAGTTCTTCTGCTTTCTTCTGCTTCATCAACTGAAGTCACTCATAGTTTTTAGCTGGCAGGTGAGTTGTGTAGCTGTGTGTGGTGGGGCGCAAGTGGCCTCATTCACGTGTTGAGCATGTGGTGAAGGTCCATGCAAGGCTGGAACTATAGATCAGAGCTCCCAAATGTGACATATTCAGTAGGTTCTCTCAAGATAATCAGGTATCTTATGTGAGGTCTCAGGACTTCCAGAGGTACTGTTCTAAGAGGAAATTGAAGCTGATGGCTTCAGAAACTAACACAGAGACACTCTCTCTTTATTCAACTGTTTAAAAGCTATCACAGAAGCAATCCAGATTCAAGGAGTTACAGACCCCACCTTTCCATGGTAGAAATATCAAAGATTTGTAGCCACCTTTAACCTTCCACACTATGCATAGCACCAAGAAAGTACAAAGGAAATCTAGGTTGTAATTATTATGTTATGTTATATCTTTTAGAAATTCTGGTTGTATATTTATTCCCGATTGTTATAACAAAAACAAACTTCAGTCTGTTATTTTCTTTACCTTTTTATACTTTCAAAAATAGGCCTCATCAGTAGGTAGCAGCTGGAGATTTAAAACCTGGTGTACCCCACACAGGCCATTGACCATTATCTGTGGGAATTTCTCTCCCATGATAGTGATGGTGTTTATTGATGTCACAAGTCATACAGAACTCAGTTTCAGTTTGTTCATTGGTAACCCATAACCTCACCAACAACCTATACACAGTTGTTGTGCTTCCTTTCCAGAGGCAAAGGACTCAGAAAAAAAGGTGATGTCTGAAGACATTAAAATTCATTGGCAAACAATCAAATTTTCCTTGACCCATATACTGCTTGACTGAACCCTCAGGCTCTTCTTTCCCCAACCCCCCCAAATCTTCCAAATTTAAAAGAGCAGAAATAAAAAGCCACAAAAAGAGTTTAACACGTTTACATTTTAAAGTTTCTTATGAAAGACTGATGATTAGGGCATTAATCTAAACAGACACTTCCTGTAACCACTTCTGCCCCATAAGGGGCAGCCCAGTAGGGATTCTGCTTTCTTATCTATGGGCTTGGCAGGGTCTAGCTGAGTATTTATTTGCTTTGGCCAACTCTGCCCTTCTTTTTTTATTTAATTTTTCCAGATTTAACATGGCCCTGAGGCACACAAATGCTCTTTTTGGTTTGTGCAACTCAAGGTCAGTTTAAAGGCAGGCCCCTGGAGAAGTGAGCATTTGTGGCTGGATCATCTATTTCCCTGAGTCTGTTACAGCTTTGAGATATGTGTAAGGAAGAGAAAACAGATAAGCCAAATTGGTTTTGAGGCAAGGGGCACCTACAAATGGAGCACTATTGACCGTGAAATGTAAACATAACTTTTTAGAGAAAAGATGCATTTGATCATTTTCCCTTTATTTTAAAACCAAAATGTCTTTTATTAAAAACATTTATCATAATACAAGACATTTCTACCCCTTTCTGCCACACCCCCACCACCCAGCACCAGTTCTGTCTATTAAGTAAATTCTGTTTGAGTTCATTATTTTTCCCAAGTTTCCCAGAATGACTGCTTTCCCTCCCTAAACTGTTTTAATTTGTGTATCAAGGCTACTTCAGAAGAGATATTTGCTAAGCGGAGTATTGATTCAGTAATGGAGTTGCAGTTCAATTGTGGTGACAAGAAGACCGATTTTTTTTTCCTTAAGGATCATCAAATTATTTAGACTTGAGAGGATATAATTTGTACATGAATTTACTTTATTTTACTTGTGCACTTTTTCTTTTTTTTTTCTTTTTTTACTACTTAGGCAATACACTTGCCTTAGTGTGCTGGAAGTTCACACATTCACACCTTTGAATAGCTTTTAAAAAGAAGGCCCTCATTCCCTCTTTGGAAAAGAAAAAAATGCCTTTTAACAGGTGGGAAGTTGATATTCCCTGGACCACCTGTCTCCTCATGTGTGACATTGTTCCCATTATCATACTGCACTCTCACAGGCTTTCCCTGTGCACAGTGCGGTGAAAAGAGCCTAATTGGGAGCCACGGGAACCAGCTTTGATAAGCTCTTCTGCTCTTCCCTAGCTGCTTAAATTGGACCCATACTTAACCTTTCTGATCATTCTCTCTCTCTGCCATTTAAAGCAAGAATGAGGAATTATGTTATTTCATGGGGTCCTTTCAGTACAAAAGGCAAAAAAAAGTTATAACAAGCTTAAAATATTTAGCTTTGGTATGATTTTAGAATAGGCAGTTCAAATGAAACTTCAAAAATCTTTTTTGTTTTAATGTACTCTTAATGTTGACTTACGTAACTAATTTATTTCCTCTGAGATTTTTCACCGAGGTGGCCCTATTCTCCTTACTTCTCCACATGAGGTACTCAGAGAACCCTGCACAGGGTGTGACTGAGGACAATGTGGAGTGGATTTCCAGTCACCCAGTCCACACTGCAGCATTTCGAATCAAACTCATGTTCACAGTTCTATTTCTGGCAGCAAACTGCTTGGTCACAGGATTTGTATAATTTTTCTCTCTCTCTCTCTCTCTTTTTTTTTTTTTTTTTTTTTCTCAGCACAGCACTTTCCCAGTTCATGTAAACTCTTAATTATTTTGGCTGTTAGCTGAAGAAGAAGAAAAGCTCACACTTGCTAAATCAAGGATGACGAAGTGGATTCAGAAGTGTTCTCTGTAAAAAATGGTTTACTCTCTGAAGCTAATGCAGACCCTCTCTTTGCCTCAATGTGTTGCTCACAAATATTGATTTATAATTTGTCTTTATTAGCTTATGTCCTCTTGGTAGTAGAATGCCTTTGATTTTTCTTGTCTTCCAGGAGAAGGGAATGCTATAAACCAGGCTGACACTGTCAGCAAAAGTATTCCAGCAGCTTCTAGAGGTGGGGAAACAGATAATTAATGTTAGCCTCCTCCAATAAAAAATATAAATGTTAGAGAGTGGTGGTGTTCTTCCTCTCCATAGCCTATGAAATGCTGTGCTGTGGTGAGGCAGGAGACACTGTGGTGAAGCCTGGAGATTCTAACTCTTCGGTTAGCTCCCTAGACAAAGCTTTCTGTTCACGTCAAAGAAGGACCAGAGGCCATGTCTAGGATGTGCACAGCTGCCAGAGTAATATGTGTCTGGACAAAGGAGAGAATCCACATGAGGTCTTTCCCTCTAACTGCTTAAGGAATGTGTACTTTTTGGTGCAAAGGAGAGAATTGAGCCTTTTTAGGTCCCAGTTGATAAGCATAGTTTTAGCAAGCAGAACTCGCTGGCTTCAAGTATGAAAGGAACTGAGTTATTTTGTACAAAGAAGAGGTGCTTCACAGAATCAGGAACTGACATAAGGACCCAGACATTATCTCTTAGCATCTGCTTTCTTCTTCTCATTTTACACAATGGTTTTTGTCATTTTGTCATCACTGTGGGGAAGATAGACTCCTCCCAGCCCCTAGGATCATATAGTCTTATTTCAAAAAATGGATCATACCAAGCTGAGGGTCTCTAATCCTAACTCCAAATCAAGGAGAGAGAGGTTTGTCTCAGCTCATGTCAGATGAGCACTCTTCCTTGAATTAACTGTTGCAAGGGAATTTGTTAAGAAAACATACTTGGCTGCTGGGAAGGTCTTCCCACCACTTCTTCACCTCCTCCACTACTATGAACCAGGGAAGCCAGGCATGGACAATTGCCCAAAGACTTTTGGCCATTGTCAAAGACCTGAACTTTCATAGTCACACCTAGGAAAGCATAACCCTGTATTGAATTTAACTGATCTGCCTTTTATGTGCTTGTCAAGAGGGCCTTTCTTTTGTACCAAAATAGGAAGGTCCAAAGCTAAGGATGATACACATTTACTACTATTTCTTTGAATTTTAGGCACTATTTGTTGACTTTCCACTTAAGAGGGGGAATTTGCTCTCTTTGACACACAACATCACTACACCAACATACATGCTTAGTTGCCCCCCCCACACACACACACATAGCACTCTCACAAAGCACATTTTCTAGGCCTGCCATAAAGTTATATCATCATTTTGGATAGAACAATAATTACTGTTTTTGTTATTACAAACCTATAAATTTTATTTACAATAGAACCATATAAAATATTGTGTCAGCCTTAAGAGACTAATCCATATCACAGTAATGAACAATGCCAGAATTCCAGTGTCTTTTGCTTACACAAAGTTTATTCCAGGATCAAGTAACTCTCCTGGGCAGTTGTCCTTTATGAATTGACCAAACAGTCCAGAATGTCCGCATCCCATGGCTGAACCAACTCACCAGCAATCTCTAAGACAAATGACAGAGAATGTGGTGGAAAATCCAGGGGCTTTTCACTGCTTCAGACCAGAAATGGTTATGTACCATTCTTACTCACATTTCATTGGCCCAGACTAGTCATATGGCTTTGTCTAACTGCAAGGGTGTCTCAAGAAAGAAAAGAAAATAAGAAAATGGGATATTAGTTATATGAGATTACTTTTTTTAAAGTTTTTCTTTTTAAACTTCCTAGTTTAAATTCTATTTGTTTTGTTATTCTGTGTGCTTATATAGGATATGCCAGTTTCATACTGACAATATCTCTTCCTTAGCATTTTAACCAGCTCCAATATGTACTGGTTTTCTGGATATCAGTTTTACAGTTTTATTTTTCTTGGAATTCTTTCTAATTCTCACTTATGTTGATTCCAAATATTCTTCTTTTTTTTGGTTATATCCTTCTTCTAGTGGAATGTGTTTTCCAGTGTTTAAGAAAGGATAAATTGGAGGTAAATTGTTTAATAACTTACATGCCAGAAATGTCTATTTTACTTTATTTTATTGATAGTTTGGTTAGATATGCAAATCTAGCTTGAAAATATTTTTTTTTCACAGAGTGTTAAATGGTCCTTGTCTTCTTATACCTAATGCTTATGGGGAGAAGGATAAAGCATTGTTATTTTATTTTTTAAGTCATCTTTTTTGGGGGGGATTCTTGTAGAATCTTCTCTTTATTCCTAGTATTCTGACAGTTCAGTGATATGTAATGTGTGTTTATCCATTATATTTGCCACTCAATGGGTCCCTTCAAGTAGAATCTTAGATCTCTCAATGCAAGAAATTTCATTGAAAAAAAATTAATGTAATTCTTTATTTTTCTCTGTTAAGCTTTTGGTATAGGATAGTGTACCTCCTATTCTGGTCCTACAAGTTTCTTATTTTTCCTATGTTGTATTTAGTTTTAAAATATCCTTTAACATTTTATTTCGTTTTCAATTTATACTGTAGTATGTTAAATTTCAAAAGTCTTTCTTGTTCTCTGATTATTCCTTTTGTAGAGTTGGCAGTTCTTATTTCATGAATGAAATGGCTCCTCTTTTTTTCTCTGAAAATATTGATGATCTTTTCCTCTTTCTCCCTGCCTAGATACTGTTTCCTTTAAGGTGCTTTTGAATGTTGGCTTCTCTTTCATGTTAGAGACTTTCCTCAGATGTCTGGTGATTTTTGGATGTATAGTCATATAGAAAGGCTGGACATATAAAAAAACTGGTTGGAGTATTTGTATATGTATGTGTACGTGAGCTCGTTGATTATAGGTTCAACTGTAAGGTGTTCCTATTATGCTCCCCTCTTGGGGATCTCAGGCAAATACTTTAGGTGTTCTTTCATTGTGATTAGTTCAGAATTCTTCAGATGAAAACCTTCTCCTGTCTGGGTGGTCTAAACCTGGCTGCCAGCATCCTCAGAGATAAGAGAGAGAAAGAACTGGGGATTTCTTAGTTTCTCAGTTTTTAGTATAAACTACCATATTTGGATGCCTGGCAAAGGAATTGCCCGATGAAATCTCTGGTGTTCTGCAGGGGTGAAAATGACAGTTTAATTGCTTCTTAAATGGACATTCAACCAATCTTCCTATTCTTAGTTACACTGATGTTTACTTGCATATGTAAATGGTCTCCCAACTTACATGTTTTTGAGAGTAAATTAAATTGTTTTTCAGATTTGCTCACTGCTACCTTAGGATTTACCTTCCTGGGTTCTGTAAATCATTTATTACTCATACTACTTTTCCAAATTTTGTAATTATAAATTTTTTTCATGTACTATTTTTCTTGTGAGTTTAAGCTGAAAAATTTTTATTTGACACAAAAATGTTATTATGGAATCTTTAAACATGTACAAAAGTACAATAATAATAATAGTACAATAATCCTCCATTACTCATCATTAGCTTCAACAAATACTAATATTGCCAATTTCATTTTAGCTATTCTTTGCTCCCTTCTCTCAATACTCTAACTCCCCACTAGGATATATTAAAATAAATCCTGGATTTATATAATTTATTTATAAATATTCTTCATGTTAATCTAATAGATGATGACTTAAAATAACTTAAAAACAATTATTATATCCAATCAAATTAATAGTAATCCTATAAATAAAAGTGTAATATGCAAATCAACTGAATGGCCGAACAGCAAAACAACCATCTGGACAACCATCTGGACGACCATCTGGATGACCATCTGAATGACCATCCAGGACCATGCTATGGCATGCACTGGTGCCAGGCCAGCCAAGGCAGGTGCGATGCGATTTGCCAGGGACCCGGCCATCGCCTCATGAGAGCCTGCAGAGGAAGGTCCAGGCCACTGGCCAGCGGGCTGCACTGGGTGGGTGGGGCCTCCCTCTGCGAGGGAATCCCTGTCCCTGTTGCTGGCAGCTGGAGGGAAAGAAGACCTACTCTTGCATGAATTTTGTGCATCGGGCCTCTAGTTACTCATATAATCTAATGCCTAAATCTATGTTAAATTCTCTCAGGTTATCACACAAAAGTTATTCTTTTACTTTATTCTTTTATTTTTCTTTAATCAGAATCTTTACATTATCTGGTTGAGCAGTAAGCAAGCATAGTTTGATCCAGTTATCAAACTATGCTTAGTCATATTTCTAAATAGTGCATGAGGAAATATGATTGCACTATTTGTGCTCATTTCTGTGGAGAGTGGCACAGGTAGTCATGACCATATATTCATGATTGTTTTAGACAGCATTGGCTTAAGCCTTCTATACAAGCACTTATTAATAGTGTCATCAGTTATACTCATAGGTGTCCTGGTTTGGAAAAGAAATTATGTGGTCACCTAGGTATAGAGACAGGTCCTACCACCAAGGGAGGGCTCTGTAAGGAATTGAAATCTTTTAAGGTTATTTTCCTTACAAATCTAAGGTTCTCAAAAGGCTCTACTTGTTAAAAATGGGCTCAGAAGGATCACTCTTTCTGCTGGTTTTCCTCCAGATTTGATTGGGGATTTCACAGCAAGGTGATTTTCCTTTACAGTGGGTGTAGCTGTTATTCAAGGTATCAATCAACTTTTTTAGCCCAGAAGTTTAGTGTGGGCCTGGAATTCTCATTCTCCATCCCTGCACTTGGGGAAAACTGAAATTCGGTTATTTGGGGTGGAGAGGACTCCTAGGACAGCTGTTTTATCATTCTTTAAACAATTACCTGGACAGCTCCTCCTGCCAGCACCATCTCCAAGGCCCTGCTCCTTTTGTTCTTTATATGATTTTGTGCTTGAAAACCTCATATATTTTGAGTTCCTTTTTGGCTATATGGGATTTATAGTTTCTTAGCTTTGTTAGGTTTCATTGTCTAACTCTTCCCACTCACTTTATATCTTGCAGGAATCCTTTGCTTTTCTGGTTTGCCCCCCAGCTTTCAAGTGCTATTACAGGTTTACTTTTATTGTTGTTGTTGTTGTTGTTTTATTTATCATTACAAATGGAATTTGAGAAAGCAGTGAAGCTGAATTTAAGAGTATTTGGTAAGTCATCTTGAATGAAAACCTTTATGTCTATTTTACTTCTTATTATAGACATCTTGAAATACTTTCCTGTTTTTTTCTATTTTTTTTCAAATGTACTTCTTAAAAAAACTTGCAGAGATAATTTTCCATTGGAGAATCTACTGAATAAGCCAACAGATGTACATAATCAGACCTAATCTATAACTGCTAAAATCCCCCACCCAAGGAAAAGGACACGTATCTTCCATAGAGGTGAGTTTAAGTCTCTATGACTGTGAGGAACAGTTCTACCAGAATACTAGAGATCTACTCCTGGCATGACAGGTAAAACTGCTGCAAGTCAGGAAAATGCAAATATAAATAGTCATGAAGTGCCACCACACCCTTGCCAGATGGCTAAAATGAAAAGGACTGATGTTATCAAGGGTTGGCAAAGAGGCAGAGTAGCTGTAACTCCTCTACCAGATGGGGGGAGTAAAAACTGGTGAAACTGTTCAGGAAACTGTCATTCTGTACTGATTTTGAGAACACAAGCCTTATGACCTGGAACATTCACATCTAGGTGCATATCCAAGAGAAATGCATGCACATGTACACAAAAAGACATTTAAGAGAATGTTCATATTAGTATTATTTTAGTAGCCCCAAGCTATAAACAACACACTGTCCATTATCAGAGAAAGGTATATGTTGTAAATACTCACATATTAGTATATACAGCATATGACTACTATACAGTGATGAAAATGGCAAAATGCCGCTATATACAGCAGAGATCAATCTCACAAAGGTTATAGTGAACAAAAAGAAGTCAATTAGGAAAGATATACATTGTATGATTCCATTTAGAGAAGGTTAAAAGGAGGCAAAACTAATCTATGGAAGGAGGAAGAAGAGTGAGTAACTGGAATGGGTATAGAGTAAGACTTCAAGGGCTAACAATGTTCTGTTACTTAGCTGGGTGGGGATTTCATGGATGTGTTCACTTTTTGATAGTTTATCTAGTGGTACACTGGTTTGTGCACATTTCTGAATATATGTAATACTTCGGTCAAAACCTTTTAGAAGAAGCCCTGGCTGGTTTGGCTCAGTGGATAGAACATTGGCCTGCAGACTGAAAGGTCCTGGGTTCAATTCTGGTCAAGGGCACATGCCTGGTTTTCAAGTTTGATCTCCAGTGGGGGACATGCAGGAGGCAGCCAATCAATGATTCTTTCTCATCATTGATGTCTCTATCTCTCTCTTGCTCTCCCTTCCTCTCTGAAATAAATAAAAACATATTTAAAAAAAAAGGTTTCAGAAGAAACAGACCTGCCTGCTTGAAACAAGTAAATTCCATTATGTCCATTATACAAAATCAGCCTAATTTCTAAGTTATTTTTCTGTAAGGATACTGATGTTCTTTATTTTTATAGTGTTCAGTAAGTTTCAGAGAACTGTCAAGTAAATTGTCTCATTTAGGTTTATGGCATTACTAGAGGCCTGGTGCAAGAATTCATGCAAGGGTGTGGGGGAGGGGCTGTGGGCTGTTGGCCAGCCAGCCCCACCCCTGATTGGGGTGGGGGGACTGATTGGAGTTGGTGCTAGCTGGGGTGAGGGGCCGCGGGAAGGTATTGGGGGCTGATTGGGGGCCGGGCCAGCCGGGTGGGGGGGTACCTATCGGGGCCCAGATCAGGCTGGTTGGATGCTGCAGTGTGCATCATAGCCACTGGTCATTCTGGTCATTCTGGTCATTCCGATGTTTGGGTTGCTGGGCTTTTATATATATAGATAGTAAAACCAGAGGCCTGGTGCACAAATTTGTGCATGGGTGGGGTACCTCAGCCTGGCCAGCGATTGAGGCCTATCGGGGGTCTGGCCGGCAGAGGGGAGGTTGCAGGAGGTTGGCTGTGGGAGCACACTGACCACCAGAGGACAGCTCCTGTGTTGAGCATCTGCTCCCTGGTGGTCAGTGTGCATCATAGGGACTGGTCGACCAGTTGTTCTGGTCATAATGGTCACTTAGGCTTTTATATATATGGACTAGAGGCCCAGTGCATGAATTCGTGCATAGGTGAGGTCCCTAGGCCTGGCCAGCGATAAGGAATAATTGGGGCTGTCTCACCCTGTCTTGATCGGGGCCAGGCCAATTGTGGCCAGGCTGATCAGGGCCTGCTGGCTGGGGGTAGGAACCACAGGAGATTGGCTGGCCATGGGGAGGGACCGAGGAGGTTGGCAGGCCTGGAGGGAGGAACCGGGGGAAGTTGGCCAGCCTTGGGAGGTAGGCTTTGGGAATGCACTGACCACCAGGGGGCAGCTCCTGCATTGAGTGTCTGCCCCCGGGTTGTCAGTGCACATCATAGCGACTGGTCAACTGGTCATTCCAGTTGTTCTGGTCATTCAGTCTTAAAGGTCACTTATGCTTTTATATCTACACTAATAAAAGAGAAACATGCAAATTGACTGTACCTCCACTATGCCAACAAGCTATGCCCACCAGCCAATCAGGAGTGAGTATGCAAATTAACCCAACCAAGATGGCTGCAGCCCCGGAGCGAGCAGGAGGCTTCGGTTTCCCTGGCAATGGAGGAAGCCAAGCTCCCTGCCTGCTCTGGCCAGCCCTGGCCTCTGCTCAAGGCTACAAAGTTTCAATTATAGAAGATAAATAAATCCCAACAAAAATGGCAGCAACCACGGAGCTGGAGAGAGCAGGAGGCTTGGGTTGCCCCCAGCAATGGAGGAAGCCAAGCTTCCTGGCCAGCCCTGACCTCCGCTCAAGGCTACAAAGTTTCAATTATAGAACATAAATAAATCCCAGATACCAGGGCCTCCTCTTGGGTCGCCAGGGGCATGGCTGGCCTGCAAACCACCACAGGCCCCTCGCCCAGGCAGCCCCACGCCCCAAGGGAACCCCCACCCTGATACAGGACACCTTACAGGGCAAACCAGGTGGCCCCCACCCATGCACCAGGCCTCTATCCTATCTAATAGAAGAGTAATATGCAAATTGACCATCACTCCAACACACAAGATGGCTGCCCCCATGTGGACACAAGATGGCCTCCACAAGATGGCCAGCAGGGGAGGGCAGTTAGGGGCGATCAAGCCTGCGGGGGAGGGCAGTTGGGGGAACCAGGCCTGCAAGGGAGGGCAGTTGTGGGCAATCAGGCCAGCAGTGGAAGGCAATTGGGAGGGACCAGGCCTGCTAGGGAGGGCAGTTAGGGGTGATCAAGCCTGCAGGGGAGAGCAGTTAGGGGTGACCAGGCTGGCAGAGGAGGGAAGTTGGGGGCAACTGGGCCTGCAGGGAAGGGCAGTTGGGGGGAACCCAGGCCTGCAGGGGAGAGCAGTTGGGGGGGACCAGGCCTGCAGGGGAAGGCAGTTGGGAGGACCAGGCCTGCGGGTGAGGGCAGTTAGGAGTGACCAGGCTGGCAGGGGAGTGGTTAGGGGTGATCAGGCTGGCAGGCAGAAGTGGTTAGGGGCAATCAGGAAGGAAGGCAGGTGAACAGTTGGGAGCCAGCAGCCCTGGATTGTGAGAGGGATGTCCGACTGCCCATTTAGGCCCGATCCAGGTAAGATTGGGCCTAAACAGGCAGTCGGACATCCCTCAAGGGGTCCCAGATTGGAAAGGGTGCAGGCTGGGCTGAGGGACACACACCCCCATACATGAATTTTATGCACTGGGCCTCTAGTATATAGATATTCTGCAAATAATTTAAAACTTGTTGAAGAAAGTAAAATAACTTAGAGAGCTCTCCTTTGCAATTTTTGGCAAGTAACAGAGTTGGTCCCGGAACCAGAGGCCAGTGACTCTTCACACAGCTTTCTTTCACTATACTTATTGGACTCCAACCTGTAACCTCAGAACCTTGGAGAGGTTTTTTTGTTTTGTTTTGTGTTTTTTTTTTTTTTTTATGTTTTATTCCATAATGAATCTTTCTGTCTCATAGCTTTCCTAGGAAACTAATCTAGACAATTTTTGAGTGAATGCTTGAGTTAATTATGTTTTAAAAGAAGCCTCCTTGAGAGATTTTCTCACCCACAGAGAGTTCAGGCACCATGGAAGTTTGATCACAATTGTGGGGAATGCTTTTTTTTTTCTATGTTATATTCAGATATATGACCTTAATATCTATACTAATAAAAGCCTAGGGTTCCTCGTGCCCTCACACAACACCCTCATGAAATCACAAGATGGCTGCCACAAGATGGCTGCCCTCACATTGTCACAAGATGGGCACCACAAGATGGCCACCACAAGCTGGCCACCACAAGATGGCTGCTACAAGATGGCCAGCAGGGGAGGCAGCTGGGGGTGATCAGGCTGGCAAGGGAGGGCAGCTGGGGGTGATCAGGCTGGCAGGGGAGGACAGTTAGGGGCAACCAGGCTGGCAGGGGAGGGCAGTTAGGGGTGACCAGGCCGGCAGGAGAGGGCAGTTGGGGGTGACCATGTCTGCAGGGGAGGGAAGTTGGGGGTGCCCAGGCCAGCAGGGGAGGGCAGTTAGGGGTGACCAGGCCAACAGGGGAGGGAAGTTGGGGGCTATCGGGTCAGCAGGGGAGGGCATTTGGGGGCAATCAGACCAGTAGGGGAGCAGTTAGGCATTGATCAGGTTGGTAGGGGAGTGGTTAGTGGGTGATCAGGCTGGTAGGCAGAAGCAGTTAGGAGCAATCAGGCAGGCAGGCAGGTGAGCGCTTGGGATCCAGCAGTCCTGGATTGTGAGAGGGATGTCCAACTCCCTGTTAGACATCTCCCGAGGGGTACCAGATTGGAGAGGGTGCAGGCTGGGCTGACAGACAACCCCATGAATTTCATGCACTGGGCCTCTAGTTTTTGATTAAAACTCTCAGCAAAGTGGGGATAGAGGGAGCATATCTCAATATGATAAAGGCCATATATGACAAACCTACAACCAACATCAGACTGAATGGGAAAAAACTAAAACCATTTCCCCTAAGAACAGGAACAAGATAGGGATGCCCACTTTCACCACTCCTGTTTGACATTGTACTGAAAGTGCTAGCCATAGTGATCAGACAAGAAGAAGAAACAAAAGACATCCAAATTGGAAAAGAAGAAATAAAACTGTCATTATTCGTAGATCACATGACATTGTACATAGAAAACCCCAAAGACTCCATAAAAAATCTACTAGACTTAATAAGTGAATTCAGCAATGTAGCAGGATACAAAATTAACACCTAGAAATCTACGGCTTTTTTATACACCAACTAGATGCCTGGTGCATGGATTTGTGCACCGGTGAGGTCCCTTGGCATGGCCTGTGGGGATTGGGCTGAAACCAGTAATCCAATATCACCCAAGGGATGTAGTTGTGTGTGAAGTGTCAGGCAGCTGGGGAGGGGCCTGAGTCTGGGCCTGGTGCTGTGCTGCTCCCACTCATCCCAGCCCTACTGCGCCTGCCACCCCCACTGCTAGGTAGGCTTGCTGCTGCTCCATTGCCGTCTCCACGTGCCCGTCCTAATGTGATAACGAGGCACCCATGACAAAAAGTGGCCACAGGCTCGTGCCCAGTCAGTTCCGATGCCAGTCTGGATCCTGGTCCAGTTCTGGATGGGGGAGGGGCACACAGGGGGAGTGTCTGCAGGAAAGGCTCAAGCTACACCAGCTGTGATTGCCTGCTGTGAGCCAGTATCTGGCGCCTGTAGGTCAGCTGAGCAGCGCTCCCACTGTGGGAGTGCACTAACCACCAGAGAGCAGCTCCTGGGTCGAGCATCTGTCCCCTGGTGGTCAGTGCACATCATAGTGACTGATAGAATGGTTAAGCAGTAGCTTAGGCTTTTATATATAGAGATAATGAATTCACAGAAAGGAAAACCAGAAAAACAATCCCATTTACCATTGCAACAAAAAGTTAAGATACCTAGGAATGAACTTAACTAAGGAGGTAAAAGAACTGTAATCAGAGAACAACAGGACATTGAAAAAGAGATAGAGGCAGACATAAAAAATGGAAGAATATACTATGTTCATGGATTGGTAGAATCAACATCATTAAAATGTCCATTCTATCCAAAGCAATCTATAGATTCAATTCAATCCACGTTAAGATACAAATAGAATATTTCACAGACCTAGAACAAAAATTCTCCAAAAATTCATATGGAATAAAAAAAGACCCTGAATACCTGCAGCAATCCTGAGAAAGAAGAATAAATTTGGAGGGATCACAATTCCAGATATCAAGCTATATTACAAAGACACTGTTCTCAAAACTCCCTGTACTGGCACAAGAACAGACATATAGACCAATGGAACAGAACAGTAAACCCAGAATTCGACCCAAACCATTATGCTCAATTAATATTTGAAAAAGGAGGCAAAAGCATACAATGCAGTGAAGATAGTCTATTCAATAAATGGTGTTGGAAAAAATGGACAGATATATGCAAAAAGAAAAATGAAACTAGACCATCAACCTTCACCATACACAAAAAAGTAACTCAAAATGGATAAAGCACTTAAATGTAAAACAGGAAACCATAAAACTCTTAGAAGAATCCATAGAGAACAAAATAACAGACATATGTCATAGCAATATCTTTAATGATACAGCTCCTAGGGCAATGGAAACTAAAGAGAAAATAAACAAATGGGACTACATCAAAATAAAAAGCTTTTGCACAGCAGAGAAACCATCAACAAAACAACAAGAAAGTCCACTGCATGGGTGAACACATTTGCCAATGTTATCACTGATAAGGGTTTAATCTCCAAAATTTACAGGGAACTCATACAACTTAACAAAAGGAAGATAAACAATCCAATAAAAATATGGGCAAAGGACCTAAATAGACACTTTTTGAAAGAGGACATATAGAAGGCCAAGAGACATATGAAACATGGTCAAAGTCACTAATCATCTGAGAAATGCAAATCAAAACAACAATGAGGCAACATCTCACACCTGTAAGAATGGCTATCATCAACAAATCAACAAATGACAGGTGCTGGAGAGGATGTAGAGAAAAACAAACCCTTGTGCACTGCTTGTGGGAATGCAGACTGGTGCATCCACTGTGGAGAACAGTATGGAGTTTCCTCAAAAAATTAAAAATGGAGCTCCCACTTGACCCAGTAATCCCACGTCTAGAAATATATCCCAAGAAATAAGAAACTCCAATAAAAAAGGATATATGCACCCCTATGTTCATAGCAGCACAATTGACAATAGCTAAGATTTGGAAACAACCTAAGTGCCCATCAGCAGATGAGTAGATTAGAAAACTGTGGTTCATCTACGCAATGGAATACTACACTGTTGTAAAAACAAAGGAACTCTTACCATTTGCAACAACATGGATGGACCTGGAGAGCATTATGATAAGTGAAATGAGTCAGTTGGAGAAAGATAAATATCACATGATCTCACACATTTGTGTAATATAATGAACAACATAAACTGATTACTAAAAGTAGAGCCATAGAAAAAAATAATTTAGAATATAATAGAAACTAGAGGCCCAGTGCACAAAATTCATGCACGGGAGGGTGGTGCTGGTTGTCCCTCAGCCCAGCCTGCACCCTCTCCAATCTGGAACATCATTCTCACAATCCAGGACTGCTGGCTCCCAACCGCTCACCTGCCTGCCTGCCTGATTGCCCCTAACTGCTTCTGCCTGCCAGCCTGATCACCCCCTATCCACTCCCCTGCCAGCCTGATCTAAGCCTAACTGCTCCCCTGCCAGCTCATTTGCCCCTAACTGCCCTCACCTGCTGGCCTGGTTACCCCTAACAGCCTTCCCCTGCAAGCCTGGTTGCCCCCAATGGGCAGTCTGACATCCCTCTCACAATCCAGGATTCCTGGCTCCCAACTTCTCGCCTGCCTGCCTTCCTGATTTCCCCTAACCGCTTCTGCCTGCCAGCCTGATCACCCCCTAACCACTCTGCTGCCAGCCTGATTGATACCTAACTGCTCCCCTGCCAGCCTGTTTACCCCCAACTTCCCTCCTCTGCTGGCCTGGTCACCCCTAACTGTCCTCCCCTGCAGGGTTGATCGCCTCCAACTGCCCTCCCCTGCTGGCCATCTTGTGGTGGCCATCTTGTGTCCACATGGGGACAGGATCTTTGACCACATGGGGGCATCCATATTGTGTGTTGGAGTGATGGTCAACCTGCATATTACTCTTTCATTAGATAGGATAGAGGCCTGGTGCATGGGTGGGGGCCAGCTTGTTTGCCCTGAAGGGTGTCCCGGACCAGGGTGGGGGTTCCCTTGGGGCATGGGGCGGCCTGAGCAAGGGGCCTGTGGTGGTTTGCAGGCCAGCCACACCCCCTGGAAACCCAAGCAGAGGCCCTGGTATCTGGAATTTATTTACCTTCTACAATTGAAACTTTGTAGTCTGGAGCAGAGCCAAGCCTCCTGCTCGCTCCGTCGCCGGCAGCCGTTTCTGTTGGGGTTTGTGTATATCTTCTATAATTGAAACTTTGTAGCCTTACGCGAAGGCCTGGGCCGGCCAGGGTGTGCGGAAAGCAGGGGGCAACCCTAGCCTCCTGCCCTTTCCAGCTCCGTGGCTGCCACCATTTCTGTTTGGATTTGTTTACCTTCTATAATTGAAACTTTGTAGCCTTGAGTGGAGGCTTAGACCTGCAATGGCACGCCGAAAGCTTGGCTTCCTTTGTTACCAGGGAAACCCAAGCATCCCTCCTGCTCTCTGTGGCTGTAGCCATCTTGGTTGGGTTTATTTGCATACTTGCTCTGATTGGCTTGTGGGCGTGGCTTGTGGGCATGGCTTGTCATGTAGAGGAGTGATGATTAATTTGCATATTACTCTTTTATTAGGTAGGATGATAATCCTATAATTTGCAGATTTTTAATATTTCCTACACCTTTTGTGGTATTTACTATTTTTGTTCAGTTTTAGTAATATTATGTTTAAAATAATTTTTCTTGAAATATTAAAACAAAAATAAAAAAATAGAATCTACCTTGTGCGATATTAAAATTATTATCCAAACTTTAAAAAAATAAAAATAAAATAGGTAAGCTCACCCAGAACATATAGAGCACTCAACAAGACCCATTTTAGGTCCTTTATAAATAAGCCTTTAGGAGGGACACATCTGACATGTTATTATATCTCCCCAAATTTGGTGTGTATTTTGGGGTTCCCTGAATTGATTGTCCCACCTATTATATTTTTGTTTATGAATGTTTATAACTGCTACTTTTGGATGGTTGAGGAGACTTTGAAGCAGTAATCCACATGAATAAGGGAAGAACTGAAACCAACCAGGTAGTTTTCAGGGAAGAAGTAAAGAGATGAAGCAAGAGTGAGTCAATGGGTGTAGGAGGATTGGTGAGACCAACAGAGCATACTGAGACCAGGATTAGACAAGGATTCAGAGGCACAGAAAAGGGGTTAACTGGAGGCTGAGCTGGGCTGGGATAGAACGAACAAAACAAAATAACTTGCTTCCTCGCAGACTTGTTCCCATCAATGCTCTCAACTTATTTTGTTAAATTCACTGTGTTCCTTGGGGTAATTTTATTTGGGTAGATATATTTAACCTCTCATTTCAGGCAAGGGTAGAAAAAGTGCTAATTTTCTGTTAGCATATTAGTGCTTTGAAAGTTAAGGAAATAAGTTCTGTGATGTAAAAGGGGATAAAATGACTAGGAAATAAGAGAACTAAAAAGCAATATTGTATTTATTGTGATTTTATTAAAAGTCACTTTCCACAGAACTTTTAACACATGGTGTCTCATCTACAGATTCTGACTTAATTATGAAAGAATTTCTACTTTGATTCTTTATTCCCATCTGCTTATTCTTCTCAGGTGGCTTATAACATAACTTTATTTTTAAAATGAAAGATGGTTGGCAAATTTTCCTTTGGGGATAATCCAATTCCACACTACTGCATGAGATAATGGGAACTGTCCAGGGTGTCCTGGAAATTGCCTGTCTACTTTGTCTACTTCACTGGAGACTTCATATCCTTTCAAGACATTTTGCTCACGTATAAATTTTGGCAAGAAAGGTGACTGGCAGGTCATTGGATAGCTCTGCCTAAGTGGACCCTTTGAATGGGACTGTTGATCAGTGGGGGCTTTGTAGGCAGTCAGCCAGCGCTGCAGCCCTCAGCAACCTGCAAATGATACTAATATTATGAAATATTTCTCCAAAGACAGACATTTTCAATTAACCAAATTCCTCTAACAGGGCATAGCTCAGGAAGATTGAAGGCAGGGCTAGTTGCTATGCCAGCCAAGAGGCCTGCTCTGCCAGTTGAAAGCCAAGCACAGCCTTCCCTGCCAGCATGCAGCAAGCTGGTTCTTTCAGTGATAGCGGATCTACTGTGGGCACTTGCTTTAAGGCCCAGGATTACCATATCTTTGTAATTATCATTGGGAAATAAGTGAATCCTGGGAAAAGTATGGATCTCACATGCAAAAATCCAGCAGCCTAATCAAAATGCAGCATGTAGAACGAATCCTCCTTCTTGATGTTTCACCTCTTTTCAACCAATTGTTCTTGGTTTGAGTAAAACTGTAGCACATCTCTTTGCCAGTAATTATGATTAATTTTCACTTTGCTAATCAAAATGTTGTTTCACAAGCTCTGATGGTGTTTAAGACACCGTATAAAGGTACGATTTTTCTCTGAGTTGGCTGAGGTAGGTCTCGTATTTCACATGAAGCAGTGGGAAAGACTTGTAAAGCCTCCCATGTCTTACTCTGTGAAAGCCTCCCATGTCTTACTCTGTGAAAGCAGTCACAAGGATTCTACAGGGCAAACATTATATTGCTAATGTTTTTTATTTTGCTGTTACTTAAAACTAATGACATCTAGACTACTATTTTTCCTACTTAGGAACCATATGTTATTGAGGGAATACAAACTTCAGAGGATTTTTAAGGGTAAGAAAAATTGCCTTTTCTTGATGAGCCATAACTTCAGTCAATAATATTATGTTAAATATCCAACTTTGCCCAATGCTGTGTTCCACCCATGGTGAATTTAGCAGCATGGTATGAAAGAAAGAACTTGAGCTTAATTACATAATATCTCAATGCAAATATGAACTCTTCTTATTTGTGAACAGTGGATAAATCTCTTCATCCCGTAGGCCTCAAATCGCTTTTACAATATGGTGACATTGGAATAGACCCTCCATATTTGACATCTAGGATTCCATGAAGACAGGAGTCCCTCCTCTTAATGAATGAACTATCAGGACCCAAGCATTTAGTATATCATTTTGTAAAAATAGTTATTTTTGACACTCAAGTGATTAATATTTAGGAACTATTTTCTCCCAGAATCTTACCCCTTATATTATTGCAGATGATGGATATCTGGGGAATTTGAAATTTTAGAAGGATACATCAGCATCATTCCCATATTCATAGACTCATTGTTAGAATAGGAATGGCTTCTTTTGGTTTGGGGCCTATTATAATACCTAAGTCCAACAGACTTATTCAGCCTTTAGTACAGGCACACTTTGTCTTATTGTATTATATTTAAGTCTTAAATTTCCAGCTAGGTAATAATGCTCTGAAGGTCTGGGAATATATTTGGAGGTTCTATATCCCTAGCACCTACCAATTATCATTTAGCACCACAACTAATCACTTAATATATTATGTGACATGACTTTCCTTTTGTAAGTAAAGCTTATGGAAAAATTATATAGGCTAAAGATTTCTTCTTAATTTTCTGAAATGAAAATAACTTCCCACAAAACTCAAAGTAAAAAGAGTGTATAAATGAATAATTTGGTCTACTATGGTAAACTGAAATGTATTCTGGTGTAATTAATTTTTATTTGATTTTTAATTGATAACTTGGGCCCAGTGCATGAATTCATGTACCTTGAAAGGAACTGTGGGCTGTGAGGCTGTGGTGGGCACAGGGGTGGGTCTCGGCCCATCCTCTGTGCCCCTTCCCGGCCCCTCCCACCATGGCTCCCAGTACCCTGTTTGCCTGCAGCCACGCTCCGGCCACCGATGCTCCCACCCACTGACGGCGGTGGCCCTGCTCTCATCTGCTGATGCCACGGAGCGATTGTGGTCAGTGCCAGCAGCAGGTGCAAGTGGGACTGGTTCCCCAGGGGCGATTGGGGCTGGCACCTGCCGCTTGCACCTGCTGATGGCTCCAAGCGATCAGGACCGGTGCCAGGCACCGGCAGTGGGTGCGAGCAGCTGCTCCGGTGCCAGCTGCGGGTTCTAGCAGGACCATTGCTGGCAGCAGGTGCGAGAGGCGGCTGCTGGCCCCGATCACCCTTCAGGAGCAGGGGGAGGTGGAAAAGCTCTGAGGGGTGATTGGGGCTGGCAGCCGCTACTCGCACCTGCTGACAGTGCCAAGTGCCAGCAGTGGGTGCAAGCGGGGCTGGCACCGGCAGCATGTGCAAGTGCCAGGTGGGACTGCGGCATGAGGGAGCAAAGAATTTTCAGTAACCACCAGAGGCTCACCCCAATGACAGTGACCGGTGCCCTGTCTTGGTCTGGTGCTCCCACTCACCTGCTCCACCATCCCGCCATGGCTGACGCCCACCAAGTTCCATGTGCACCCCCTGGTGGTCAGCGCACATCATAGCGACCGATTGTTCAGTTGCTCAGTTGTTCTGCCATTTGGTCTATTTTCATGTTGGGGTTTTATATATATAGATACCTCTCATAAGTCATATTGTATATAGCTAAGTAGTTGCTACTTCACAAATAGCTTACCTAGTAGATAATTATACACTAGGTATCTGTCTTGTTCTTCCAACCTCACCTCTTAAAACTATAAACTGAGAAATAATATCTGAGTTTCTCATAATACTTAGGGATATCTTCCTTCCCTGAATTCCACAGCTATGTCTTTGTTCTGTTGGTTTGGCACTATGCTACATCTTTTGTTATAGGATTGTGCTGCTATTACAGTCTTTGGTATTTGCCCTGTCTCCTCAGCTATGTTAAAACTTGTTGAGAGAAAAGACATGTATCTTATGTTTCTGTATTCTAAGTTTCTAATGGACTTTTACTTATCTAGAAAGTGCTCAATTAATATTTGTCCGAATCCTGTAAGTAGGTCAATAGACACATTGCCTGTTGCAAGCTCACAATAAAATCAGCAAATGCAAGTCTAATTCATGAAACAGCCTTAATTCAAAAGTAGCTGTTTTTTAATGGTACATTAACTACTCAAAACTTTTGTTATTATGTTTTCCTTATATCAAAAGACATATTTAGGTCTTTTAGATACTGCCATAGAGTTTAGTCTAAGTAGGTGCAGAATATTTCAATATTTAAAATGCCTTTAATTAATCTAAGACAACAAACTAACTGAATTTTTTCTTTATCAACATTGCAGTGCACATTAAAATGTGAGGCAACTTTCTAATTACTGAAAAAAGTAGATTTTTATTAATAGAAATTTATGTGATGACTGATTCATATCCCATAAGTACACTTATAAATAACCCTTAAATTTACATCCTTTGCCTAGATTTGGACGAATTTGGGGGCTTTTTTCAGGGGGAAACTATCCTAGACCTCTTAAAGCAGAGTAAATAAAACATTTACGAAGGTATTATAAAGGGGACACTCTAGGAAAGTCGATATAAATCAGGGTCCCTGGAGTCCTTTTTGAGATTCAGGATAAGGAAATAATTTCTGTCATTAAACTCCGTTGTTGTGAGTTATGCTAGTTCAATAATTCATAAATGTTTAATAAGTTATTGTTCCCTACAACTTATGAGTGTTTGGACAATTGATGCTTTGTTTGGAATATTATGAGATATGTTTGGCTGTATGGGGAAATGGATGCTTGACACTGTATCTTGAGAAAGTCTGGGGAAAATAATTTCTAAGTTTTAGAAAGGGCAGGAAGGCTGTTTAGTGGGATTCTATATGGTATACATCTGAAAGTGCCTGACGGGAGTGCTTTTTTAGTCTTAAATCTTAAAGTATTATTTGTTATTATTATTATTATTATTATTATTATTATTATTATTATTATTACTAATGCAAGTAATGAACCTGACAGAGGTTACA
The DNA here is from genome assembly GCA_025583905.1 of Ia io. Classification (NCBI taxonomy): domain Eukaryota; kingdom Metazoa; phylum Chordata; class Mammalia; order Chiroptera; family Vespertilionidae; genus Ia; species Ia io. The sequence continues at coordinate 13,546,573 of JAJQQW010000009.1, read as the reverse complement.
GAAATCATGCTAAGTGCCTTACTTGTTTAAGCTACAACTCTGCAATGTTGATATTAACATTTTTTTTACATTGGAATAAAGTAAAGCTTCGATGCTTAATAAGTTGAAGCAAATAAGTATTGAAATTAAATATCTCACATCCCAAAAAATCCACACTCTTAAATTGCATCATGTTTATTTCCTGTGCTAAGGAGAAGTTATTTTCTCTTCTGTTACCTAAAGTATAGGTAGTTCTTTGCATGCTGGTTCTGGCACTGTTCATGCGGGAGCTTCCAATAACTGCCAGTCACATGGTGACAATTACGCTTGATTAAGCAGATCCAGTAAGTACTTGGTCAACTTCTTCCCATAAGTGCTGACATTCTGCAGCCAAAGGGAAAAGAACACTTGCCATTATTCTAAGCACTCTCTGCCATCTCCCCTTGTCCCTCCCAATAATAGCAGGCCCTGGGGTTCCTAAGAATAGTGTTCCCAGCTTCCTAGACTCAGCCTGGATTCCAAGGCTTATTATCAATTACTTACTTGGGTAATAGGAATTTTTCAGATCTGTCAGTTCTACAAGCAGACACTTGACAATTTTCAAGAGTTGAGGGGATGCTTGGAAAAGTGTCACTTTTGTCATTCTTTCCAGGTTAATTCATTACTATGGATTTTGAAGTCTTTCTAATGTTCTAGAATTCTCTAAAAATGCACAGGAAAGAGTGCTTCCAAAATTGTAAATGTATGCTATTATGAAAATGTGAACAACCCCATGAGATAATTCCATAGGCTTATAGCCCATTGAAAAGATGACTTTATTGAGGTATATTAGAATCACTCAATAAGCTTGATACTGCTCTGGGCCTTATGCTTCCTGCCTCAGACTATCATACTTTCAAACACAGAGTATTGGGATAATATAAATGGCTTAAGGAAACAAAGTTTAATTTTATGTGGCATTTGAATGTGGTCAAGCAGCATTCCTGAATGACTGTCCTCCAAAAATGACTTGGGAATTAAGGCTTTTCCTATAGTGGGCGCCACAATTCAGAGTTCATTGCTTGCATCTATTTGGGTAAAAAGGTGGGGAAGCACAGGAAATAGTAAGGACACCCTAGTGAGGGAAGGGCATGAACCTCCAAGGAGATCTTATTGGCCAGGCCCCAACTTTGGACAGAACTGGTCACATGGACCCAACAGAATGGGAGAGGGATGATGATATGCCCAAGAGGCTAATAGACACAGTTTGGTGAACACTTAGCATCTTCTCTGCATCCTCGGTTATGTCAGTAAGGCTGGATAGAGCAGAGAAAGGCAAAATCCAGTCAACGAGAGGCATACTGATCCTAAGAGAATTTTAGTGATGTCCAACAATACCTTGTTAATATAGGTCTGTGCAAAGAATATGTGACCATAATGTAACTTTTGGGCAGGTTATTTTCATTTTTATAATCTATAGCATGGTCCTTGGGAAAATCAAAAGGTGCACTATTAATAAGGAATATCTGAAAACTGGGCTGGTATGTTCCTATGTTGTTACACAGAACTCTGCTCTTACAAAGGCTCCACCCTTGGTCTAATGTTCTGATGTTGCTGTTTTTAAAATTCTTAATAATTTTGAACAAGGAGCTCTGCATTTTTATTTTGCTCTGGGCCAGTAGTATAACTTCTCTGGCTAGCTCCCATTATGTTGCTGGGCTGCTTGAAACTCAGAGACTAAAACTGGGCTCAGTGATAAAAAGAAGATACAGTCTTTAAGATGCAGTAAGTTCGCTATGGCCAGTGGTGCGCAGTGATTAGAACATTGCCTGCACACCCAGAGGTTGCAGATTCCATCCCCAGGCACTGGTCTAGGTGTATATGTGAGGCAATCAATGGATCTCTCTTTCTCCCTCCCTCTCTTTTCCTCTCTCTCTCCCCCCACTCCCTTCCTCCCTTCTCTCTCTAAAAAGTAATGGGAAAATATCCTTAGGTGAGGATTAACAACAACAACAACAACAACAACAAGATGCAATAAATTCTAATTGACCTTCTAAAGAAGACAGGTTACAATAGGAAAGCTGTACACTGAGTGGCCAGATTATTATGATCTCTGATCGCATAATAATCTGGCCACTCAGTGTGTGTGTGTATATATATATACACACACACATATATACATATATACATCTATACATATATATATATATATATATATGTATATGTATGTATATATGTGTGATATATAGATAGATAGATAGATAGATAGATAGATAGATAGAGGCCCGGTGCATGAATTTGTGCATGGGTGGGGTCTTGCTAGCCTGGCCAGGGGGAGGGGACATGGGCAGTTGGCCAGCCTGCCTGCTGGTCGAACTCCTGTTCGAGGGGATAATTTGCATATTAGCCTTTTATTATATAGGTTATATACTGAGTGGCCAGATTATTATGTGTTTAGAGAGCATAATAATCTGGCCACTCAGTGTATATGTGTGTGATTATGTGCACACACTTTTATGCATATATTTACATGTGCTCATACAGGAATATATATTTTTTGGGCAAAAATTGTTGGGAACAATTTATTTTAACTGATATTTATTGAGCATCATTCCATTGTTTATTGTTAGTTACTCATGTGAAGGGTTGGTTGATACAGATAGCACCAACATATGCTTCACATAAATGGGAGCTTTAGTTGGGTAAATTTTAATTAAGCAACCTGTATTATACACGTAGTTGTTTTTGAAACCATGAGAATTTTGTTATCTGAATTTGAAAATGTTGAATCTTGTCTACTATAACTTTGGATATCATTTTGGCTATGAATGTCCCAAATATTTGGCAACTAGAATAAAGAATAAGAAACTTTTCCAATGTAGTGTGTTAAATTCTATTCCTACTACAGATACCTAGGCACAATTTACCTTTTCTCAAGCTCATAGAATCATTTGATTTTTAAATGAATTATTTAGTTTTAAGTCTTGCTTCTACACCACTTGCCTGTATCACTACTCTAGCATATCACATTTCATAGGGATTTATTTATTTGCACATTTGCCAAAGGAGCACACTAACTCTTAACTCCTTGAGACAGGTGTTATTGCCATTCATCTTGATATTCCCACAGCCTAGTAGAGTTTCCAGGTACCGAGAACATGTTCAATAAATGTTTGGTGAAGGCATAAATGTCATAATAAAAATACCACTTTGCTTTCAGCAAAATATGTATTTCCATGCCTTAAAGGAAATGTTGGCTCTTAATAATGCCACAATCAGGATGTTTTGCAAGAACATTTTAAACTTGCATTATGTTCTTTAGTTCATAACAGCTATGTTCAAAGTGGGGATGAAAGAAAGCATACTCTTATTAAATGAAACTTAAAACAACTGAAGGATGAAAATAGTGTACACACCTAACTATCATATTCAGAAATTCATTATTTTATTGAAGGAGTATTTGTCTTATTAAAAAAAATTGAGTTCCTTGAATACAGTCACCCAACACATTTATAAGTAATGAAGTACAATATACATAAGTTTCAAAGGATAGATATGTTGATATACTTTGTATTAAACTTGCTGCTAATAATATATTTTTTCCATGGTACTAGTAATTGCCATGAGCAGAAGTCACTATCCTTTTGTTTAAGGTAGGAAATGGTTTATTTACTGTATTGGTGGCTTGAAACAACAATAATTTATTATTTCCTGGTCTTGGAGGCCAGGACCCCAGAACCAATATCACTAGGCCAAAATCCAAAGCCTGTCTGCTGGGCTACTCTTTCTCTAGAGCAGTGGTTCTCAACCTTTCTAATGCCGCGACCCTTTAATACAGTTCCTCATGTTGTGGTGACCCCCAACCATAAAATTGTTTTCGTTGCTACTTCATAACTGTAATTTTGCTACTGTTATGAATCGTCATGTAAATATCTGTGTTTTCTGATGGTTTTAGGATCTACAGCAACGGTTCTCAACCTGTAGGTTGTGACCCACAGGTTGAGAACCGCTAGCAGGATCGCCTAAGACCATCGGAAAACACAGATATTTACATGACGATTCATAACAGTAGCAAAATTACAGTTATGAAGTAGCAACGAAAATAATTTTATGGTTGGGGGTCACCACAACATGAGGAACTGTATTAAAGGGTCGCGGCATTAGAAAAGTTGAGAACCACTGCTCTAGAGACTGTAGAGGAGAATCCATTTATTTCCTCTCCTGACTTCTGGTAGCTGCCAGCATTCCTTGGTTTACAGACATATCACCCCAATCACCAAAGCCAGCCAGCATCTTCAAATCTCTCTTTGCTCCGTCTTCACATTGCTTTCTCTTCTCTGCACGAGATCTCTCTCTCTACACCTCTTGCAAGGACACTTGTGATTGCATCTAGGGCCCACCCAGATAATCCAGGATAATTTCCCTATCACGAGATCCTTAATTTAATCACATTTGAAAAGACCCTTTTCCCAAATAGGCAACATTTATTAATTTCTACAGATTAGGATCTCCTGTCTTCGGGGGCAATTGTTCAGCCTACTACATTTGCCTAGTTTTCTTTGGCACTATAACTAAGGAGTGTGATTAGATGATGTATACTAGTATACTTTCTTTGCTGCTCACTGACACAGGAATAAGGGTGTATAATAAATGTGTGTGGGAGAACTATAAACTAAATGACACGCTAAAGGAAATCCTTCCTAAAGAAGCAGGCTTTGGCAAGTAGGGCTCACAGAGGGAGTTCATAACTTCACGATAATACCAGACATAAATTAAAGTAATGTTAATTGTCTTCCCCAAAGCATGGCCATTAAGTAGTTTATTGCTCCTACCTTAATTTATTTTGGCATTTCTACCTTTTCAATGGTATTTTACTTTTTACCCAGTGGGGATATAAGCACCTCTCTGACATCCTTTCTGGTATATTTCACCTGTAAGTATAACAACAGGAGGAAATAAATGACCTCATAGGTCCTGATAAACTCTGCAGCAATCAAAGACAAAAGGCTTTAGAAATAACTCAGTAGGTGGAGCTTCACTTTGAAAATCAGTTCCTAAAATTGGAAAGGATAAATGTCTATATCTCTTAGTTATGAACAGCTAAATTGTCAGTGACCTTGTAACTGACTAGGAAGGAATTTTCTACTTATTTTTCCACTGTGTTAAAGTAAGACCATCTTCATCAGGGTTTCATTCCTTCAACACATTTTTATTTATCTCCTATTATGTGCCAGTTATTGTATGCAAAGCATTGCTTTCTTTCTCCCCGCCAATAGCTTTTCATGTAATTTTTAAGTTCCTAAAAATTTTGCAAAATCCTATTCTTGATCATTTACAACTGAACCAAGGTCATAAAAGGACAGTTTAGTTGAATGTGAAAAAAAAAGGAGGAAAAGAAACAAGAACACTAAGAAGTTGCGTAAATGTTCTCTAGCACATTCCCTGTTTTGAGGGCTAATGTATTGTAGCAATTCATCAGTCATTCTAATAGTCTTTTAACTTCTGTCAGAAAGACTACTAAATGCTAACATTTTAAATGTTTAATATTCTAAAACGTATTTTCATTAATCATGCAAATTATCTGGGCATTCATATTATATAATAACCTCTTTTGAGATGAAGAGGCCTAAGGCTTTGTGTTTGAGAACCCCATGTTAGAGACTGATATTGTAGTTGAAATATAACTTAGAATTAAAGAATTTTAGAAATAAGTTGCTAGTAAAATCCCAGTATTTATGATCTACACATTTATAAAAAATACCAGAAAGATATTAATGTCAGATACTTCTGATTAGGTAGAAAGCAGCTAACATATGTACTTTATTCTATTTTATTACATAGTTGGTGGATGGATATTAATGCTGATATATGGTGTAATGTCTCAATAGAAATGACCCTGCGTTATATAGCAGAGTGGACTGTGGAGTTGTTAACAAAAGATAGAATATGTGTTTCTTGCAGTTATGTCACCCTGAACTACACCATGGTAGAATATGTGTTTCTTGCAGTTATGTCACCCTGAACTACACCATGGAAACATCCATTTATATGCTGCCACTCACTCCAGTTCCAGGAAATCTTAACTGCTTGAAAAAATGAGAAATACGTGGATGGGTCCCATGAAATGGATAAGGAATTGAAAGGGTAAAAGGCATGCGTTTTGGTAGTTTAGTGGCAGTTCTTTACCCTGAAGCTATCTGATTACCAGTAGGGATGGAGCCTGGTAGTGAAATACATAGAAGTGACTTGAGACCGTGTAAATGTAGTTGTATTGGAGTCATAGAACAGTGCTCATTGGACTCATGAATATGATCCAAGTAAGTGGAAGTCATGAATGGTGGTCCAGTTCTCAACAGGAAACAGATGGCACAGCCAAATTAGGATAATCCAAGGAAGACTTATTATAAAGGGACTAATTACAAAGAAAGATGTGGGCAGGGCAGAGGGGAGGGGAACCATTAAGAGCTGTGCAGGTAGTGAGCGCTAACAGCCACAGAGCTGGCATTTAATTTAGGCCTGAAGAGGTGAGAGAAAGGAGCAATTATAAGAATTTGTAGGGAAGAGAATTGTGTTAAAAAGTCACCTTTAGGAGAGTAGTGACCTTTGGTTACAGGAGACAGTCTGCACAAGGTGATTCCATAGACACACAAATGCCCTGACCTCACTCACCTCTTTTCCTCCAGTTTCCTGATGGGGCTTCCCATTCATTGACTCCAACAGGACCCCGAGGGCACAGATCAAGGATGATCAGATCCCTGAGGCGATACCAGGGCTTCATATGTGGAGAGTGAATCTGGAGGGTGTCAGAACCCAAAATTTATAACCACCCTTTGAATGATTTTCTTTTTTTTTAAACAATTTCTTATTTTGTCTTTTATGTTTAGTTTTTTTTTGGACAATATATCCTGATGCTGTATTCATTATCTTTACATTTTTAGTAGAGATGTTCCTTCCCCAGTACATGTGCACGAACCACCTTAGCCTCTGAGTGATCAGATATTAAACACACACACACACACACACACACACACACACACACACACAGACACCAGCTAAATGCCATCCAGACAGTTCATTATTCTCCCTATGTAGTTTTTTTCTTTTCAGTAAAACAGTGTGCTTTTAAATGTTTGTAGTCTGTATTGCTAAAGGAACACTGAAGTCTTCTAATTATATTTCTCTAGTAAAATATTTAACTCTTATTTCCTGAGTCATGAATTCTAAGGTGCAATACAAATCCAATGGAAAATATATTTGATGTTATACAGAGATTATTTCCAGAGCATTTTTAATGATTGCTGCAAGAATGAAAAGCTACAGAAAACCAACTTTCTGTTGTACCAGTTCATGCAGCCCCCGGGTACAAGTATTTATGTATCTCCTTTTGTTGAGTTCTCTATTTTTCTATGAATATGCATATTGGGGGAAAAACTTCCATCTGCTCTCTTTTAGCTGATTCTATCACATTTCTGAGCTGTACATCATTATGGAGCTTCAGAAAAAGATGATCATTTACATTACATATGGATATAAAGGAGAGAAAGAGTTGATGAATTGCAAACAAGTATAATTTATGTGGACAAAGTGTGCCAGAAGTGCTTTTCCACCCCACTTTATTTTGCAAATAAAATGATTCCTGCCCATTCACTTGGCCTCATGCCCAAGAACTCAGAGAGGAAAACCATCCCGTACGCATCAGGATTCCACCCCTTCCCTATGAAGAAATGGTGCTGTGCACTCAGGCCCACCAGGGACCCCAGAAGGTCAAAAGAAATCTCTGAATGGGCTAATGTCATTTTTTAGATTATTCAATCATGGCTTCTTAATTTATAATATACATCACACAGATACTTGTTAATTCAAATGTGGGAGTTAGTACGATGAAGAAGAAAAGGGGAAGTAATGAAAAGCTCACATTTTCCTGTGGCCTCTCTCTGAACTTTGATTTCCCATGGAAGATCATTTGCCTAAATGCCCATAAGCTTCATAAATTTATAAATAACCACATTTAGAGTGTCTTCCTAAGGGTTCCTCTGTTGGCAATAGTGCTATCAACTATGACTCTATATTGTAAAGACTTGGGCTCAAGGTGGTGAAGTAGCAGAAAGAAACCCAAACCCTTTATTTATTCATTCATTAATATTGGCATTTATTTATTTATTCAATCATTCAGTCTTCAAAAATGATTACTATTATCTTGTGCCAAGGGTAAGGAATCAAAGCTAAATACAACGTAGCCTCTTCCTAAACCATCAGAAGTAAACAAAGAAATACTCTGTCGTGACGAAATGATTCTCTCTCATTGCTGCTGGACAGTACAGTTATCCAGGTCCTCAGACAATTTGTGTCTGGAAAAGTTTAAATTACCGCAAGTCCCTAGTCTTGTTGTGGTAGCATGTGCACTGCTTGCATTTTATGTTCAGATGTCAGTTTTTGTGCACATGCTGCATGCATTGTGCTGAGTGCTTTGCACACATTATCTCATTTAATTAACACAGTGATATAAAATAATAGTACTATAATTATTTACATTTTGTAGAGGGGAAAAATTAAGCTCAGAGAACAAGTGACTTCACCAAAGTCACACAGTCCTCAGACCAGGACATCCATTCTTTGTGTGTAGGTCTAAATTAGGTGTGATCAGATGAATAAAATAAAAAGTAGCATAGAATGGGGCTTACTTCTATCTTATTTCTGTAGTTCCCCCAAACTGGTCAAATTTACAAACTGTTCTTCTTCTGCCTATATTTAGTACCTATTCATTTTGCTCTCAACTTTTACATAATTTTAGCATAACTTCCCACTTTATGAAAGAGTACTTGAAGTCTGCATGCTGATTAGTTATACAATTTTCTTTCCCATGGTAGGGGGATGGAAGTGCGTGCATATGTAGGATGATGGATTATCTAAAATTTCTTCATATTATTTTTCTCAGAACTTATGCTTGTAACGGAAGTTTCTCAACATAAAATGTCATCAATTTGGCCCCACTCAGGAAGTTGCAGGGTGCCTGACTGTAACCTCAATGAACTGGATGTTCTCTAAAACATGATAATCTTTAGCTGCCTATCATTTCCCCCCACCATTATCCACCCTATACTCCCTTCCTCCCTTTTAAAGTTTTAAAAATTGTTTTATTTCTTAACCAATTCTCTAGGCAATTTAATTTATTTAAAAACTGCTGATAAAATATTTCAGGGCTAAAGACATATTTGTGTTTATATTAGCAATAGAATGGGGGAGGGACTAGAATTTAAATGATCTGATTTTTGCCTTTATCAAAGAAGTATTATGAGGATTTTATTGATTTACCCGGAATAAAATTTCTCTAAACATGTATACCATCACAACAAACCTCAATGTGTTAATAGAGAATATCCCTGGGATCAGGATAATCATTGCATCCCAGAATGGTTTTACAACCTTCCTATACTGAAAGACTGAATTGGTTTTATGGAGAGGCTGTGGGGAAATTCTAATGCAGATTATCTGATCTGAAGGGCCTTTGCTGGCACAGTCATGGCCAGCATATATGTTCCATCCCTAACTATTGTTGAGTGAATAAATAAACAAATAAGACTAAGACACTCACCAGGTTTTAACCTATAAACACAAAGTCAGTGCAAGCATCTCTAAACATTAAAGTCTCAACCCCCTGGCCACTTTCACATCCACTCTTAAAAGGCTCAGACTCATGCCTCTCTCTCAGCCAAAAACAGTAGAAGGTCTAAGTCTCTCAACTATTTTACAACCGTGGCTGAACTAGTTTCTACCGTCCCACTCCTCATTATCCAGCCCACCAGGGTCAGGAGAAAAACCTAAGGAAAGGTGAAGCTAGAACTGCAGGGAACTAGTAGGAACAGTGAAGGCAGCAGCGCTCCTGGATGTGACACACTTTTGCTCCACATGTGTCCTTGTCAGTGTTGTGTTCTGTGATGTGGCCATGTTTCCGCCAACTTGAGTCTCCACTTTCCTCCCTCCCTTCCTCTTTTCAGGAATCTGATCTCCTTCTGCTTCATCTCCTCAAGGCCTCTGCAGCGTTTCTGCTCTAAAGCATTTGCCTGGATCCTTGGTTGCGTACCAGATCTTCCTTTTAAAGAAACTGAAGTTGTGACTGAGTGTGTATCACAGGAGATTTCCACTATTTGATAATCAAGCAATTCTTTAGATGCTTTTCAACCTACAGTTCCCTGGCATCTTCATAAAGAAATTGTACTCTCTTGACCTCCCTGAGGCAGCTAATTGAGTAAAGTTTAAAAAGTATGATCAGTGGCTGTGATATGTCCAATGAGTCCCTAGAATACTCTATTTAGAGTAGTAGCCATTGCATGAGTGGGATGATGATGAAGGCAGCATGTTGGAAGTTTGACATTGAAACACTATTTCCTGCTGTGGAGAGGGAAGTAGGCATGTGCTTCACTTCTGACCTGGGCACTGCAAATGGGACTAAATCTCATGGACCTGGAAAATACATTAGAGAGGAACAGTGTAATGTTGTTCCCCAGCATTTGAAATACCACTTTGTGTTTCCTTATTTTTTTCTAAGGTCTTATGATTTATTTATTTAAAAAACCTTTTATGTCACTTTGGAAAGTATCTACCTATAGGTTGAGTAAATTGATTTAACTATAGATAGGGAATGTGTTATATGGGAATCATTGTTATATTCAAGGCACTACAGCAAATATTTTAAATGCTCACTCTGTACCCAGTATAATACCAGGATTCAGGGATTAAGGAGGCTCTGCCACAATTGAGGTCACAGTCTCATGGAAGGGCAAGTGTTACACAAATAGATAAAGTATAATATATAAGTGCTATAATCAACAGAGATACAGTTTGCTCTGGAAAAACAAAGAGGAGAACACCAAAGGAAATCTTGGAAGGGCTTCACAGAGTAACTTCTGTGAGTCTTAAGATGGGAAACAGAGGGAGGCTTCTGGATGTAGAAAAAATAAATAATGTAAAAAAAGTCACAAAGGGAATAGTAAATTGTCAGGGACAGCAAGAGCACTGCACAGCTCTGCTGCTCTGAGTGGCTTTGAGTCCATATATTCTTCTAAATTCTCTCATTTGACTATGCCAAGCACAGGACAGGTGACTTCTCAAGCCCTTCCCACTGTACTAACTGTTGGGAACTTAGTCCAAGTTCCTCCTTTATTCTCTGCTCACTAGTAACAGGGGTTGAGTCTGAGCCCCTCTGCCTGGGACTGGACCTCCTGGGCACCGGGTCTTAGATGGAGAAGCCATGAGAAGTTGTGGGTGTATAAGAATGAGTCTTTATTGCAGAAGCCAGTGGCACATAGCCATCAGACAAGAACAGTCCTTATAGCAAAGTTCATATAGGCAGGCAGCCGGACACTGGCTGGTAAATACATATCTTTCCCATAAAAGCAGCAGTAGTGTCTGTACCCACAGCTATTATCTGAGCAGTCGCACGCTGCCTCCAAACTCATTGCCTCACATTGTCGTGGTATCACGGCTCTCTGGCTCAGCAGCTTCTCCTGCCCAGCTGCTCTATCCTATCCAGCACACTGGCTGGTTAACATGGTAGCTATATATGAGCTCTCTATGAGCTCTTAGCCTTACATGGTAGCAGTATCAGCTCTCAGTTCCGTCTGAGCTCTCTAGCCTCTCCTGCACACATAAGCGCTACATTCTCTGTGCCTACTGCCTCTGCTTTTCTGAGCCCTCTCTAGCCTTTACTCAGTTGTTCTCTCTCTCAGACTCCTAGTCAGTAACCTGTATATTACTCCAGAGACAAAGAAGGCTATTTGCCAACAGTGAAATATATCATATGGGTTACAGAAGGGCACAGCATACCCTGGGATCGCTGTGGCTTTGCAGCTGTTCATGGTATTTTGGCCGTGGGATCCCAAATAGACTCATATTCAGAGTGGCCTTGGCCATTCTGGAGTATTGACAACAAGACCTCTGTGCTCCTATTGGCCTTGACTATTCAGGGACCCTGGCATGCTTCCCACATGAATTTAGGGAATTGCAAGTAGATTGTTATGGCTGAATAGTGTAAAGTGAGAGGTGTGGTAAGGAATATATGACTCATAGGTGTGGGTAAAAAATGGTTGGGGAGGGTCTCATGTATCCTGAAAGAAAGTTTAAATGTTATACTAAAGACAATGAGAAGTCACCAAACAGTTTCAAGTTGGGAAGTACATGACTTGATTTGCATGTTGGAAGATCTTTCTAGAGGCTCTGTGGAGGACGGGTTAAGAAGGAGGGCACTTGTAGAACAGAGATCAGTTGGAAAAATATTGCACTATTTTACACATGAAATCCTGAGGTTACAAAGCAAGACTGAAATCTTGGGAATGGATAGAAAGCCATAAATACAAAAGCATTTCTAGAGGTAGGACTCATAGGGCTTGATTACTTATTGAATCTGCATGAAGAGGATATATGTGAAATGAAGTGAGAAATGATTTTCTGCTTTGCATACCTGGCTGAATGTTGGTACTATTAAAGAGAGGTAGGTTGGGAGTAAGAAAGAAGAGACAAATCTGTAGACAAAAGCAAGGATTTGGGTATGTTGAGTCAAAGCTTCCTAGAGTACCATGAACTAACCATGCCCCGCCACCCTTCCAATTTATATGTGAGGCTCTAAGTCCCAACATACGGTATTTAGAGATGGGGCCTTTGGGACATAATTGTTATGAAGGTGGGGCCCTCATGATGGGATTAGTGTCCTTATAAGAAGAAACACCAGAAAGCTTTCTATCTTTCTGCCATGTGAGAATACAGTAAGAAGGTAGCTCTTTGCAAGCAAGGAAGAGAGCTCTCATTAGAACTCAACCATGCTGGCCACTTGGTCTTGGACTTCTAACCTCTAGAACTGTGAGAAAATAAATTTCTATTGTTTAAGCCATCTAGTTTATGTATTTTGTTATGACAACTTAAGCTGACTAATACATAGAAGTATTCAGGAAGTTAGATAACACAGATCTGGGGCTCAGGAGACAGACTGAGGTGAGGTAATTGATTTGGGAATTATATATACTAGAGGCCTGGTGCATGAATTCATGCACCAGTGGGGCCCGTCAGCCTGGCCTGTGGGATCAGGCCAAAAACAGCTCTCTGACATCCCCTGAGGGGTCCTGAATTGCGAGGGGGCACAGACCATCCCAAGGGGCCCCACTGGTGCACAATCAGGGCTGGGGAGGGATGTGGGAGGTTGGACAGCAGGGGAGGGGCCATGGGAGGGCTCCGGGGCATGTCTGGCCCATCTCATTCAGTCCTGATCAGCCGGACCCCAGCAGCAAGCTAACCTACTGGCCTGAAAGTCTGCCCCCTGGTGGTCAGGGCACATCATAGCGAGTGGTTGAATAGCCTTAGCATATCATTAGCATATTATGCTTTGATTGGTTGAATGGATGACCGGACGACCGGACACTTAGCATATTAGGCTTTTTTTATATAGGATAGATATAGTGAGGACTAACTATAAAATCTTGTCTGGTAGGAGATATTTTGTCTGAATGCCTGATATGAAAATGCCTAATATGAAAGTAACACTAATCTGGAAAATACTAAGTGCACATAGTTCATTTTATTTTTAAAATTAGGGCATTACAAAATTTAAAGTATTTACACTTAAACATGAAACATCTATGAAATTATTACAATTCATTTTACTAAATCAGAACTGACAGTATACTATCTATACTTTCATACCATATAACAGTGAAGAAATCAACAAAAAATAATGAAAACACTGTGGATCAAAAGTCTCCAATATTAACTTGTACTTTCCAGTAGTTATAAAAATGAGTGTAAATACTGCTTGGATAATTGGTTAAACAAACACAGGCTCCACTGCTATTTATTTGCTAATAGACACAAATTAAAAACTGACAGGTATGAAGAAAGAAGGGGATTTTGCAGAATTTATCATTTTGCACTTACAAAATAAAGCTTATGTTACACATACTAAAGACTTATATTACACCCTTTCTAATACACTCATATGAAATACTAACATGTAGCACTTAAAATAATAAATATACATATTATTTACAATAATCAGAAATGTTAGAGATATAAACTTTTATGTAAAATCATTCAGAATAAAACATCTTAACTTTAGATTGTTATCTGCAAATACTTCTCTTTCTTTCCTAGTTGACCTTTTAGCTCCAGAAGAGTTACATGGGATGCAGATGTGGATATAGAGTTGAGAATGTGTTCAGTCACTTGTTTCTGCAATAGTCATCTTCTGTACCATGTCAGACGTATTTTCAGACTCCAGGTCTTCTTTGCTATTATCAGAATTTTCTGATGAGATAAAACAACCAGAGTCCCTTGGGCAGTCATCTAGCTGTGACTTATTTAAGGAGATGTCTGGGCTTAAGGATAGGGGCCACAGACTCATTTTCTTGCTCTTGAGTAGCTGGAAATGGAAAAGAGGGCAGCAGTTACGCATATGTAAGAAAAGTTTTATTCATGTACTCATTCATCTTTGAGCTATTTTAACTGTTCCAACCTTGACTTCATTACAATGGAAACTTATGTAAGTAAATGATATGTTTGTTTATTATAAAAGAGGTTTTTACACTCAATCATTCAAACCACTGTTTCCTTAGAAGACAAAGTGAGCAAACCACTGTTGCTCACCTGCAATTTCATGGAATTCATGTGAACTGCTTGCATAAGCAAAGATCAATATGGACTCGCATTTTACATTAATGTTGCCAAAGAAAGCAGATTATATCCACAGTGTGACTGATGCCTTGTCCAAATACTCCTTAAAGTAACATTAGAAAAAGTCATTTGTAAAGTTTAAATGTATAGTCCACATTAATAGTGATCTTTTTTGAGCAATTTTGAATCATGATAATGTGGATTAATGAATAAAAGATCACTATGGACAACAACGTGGGACTTCAGTAACTTAGAATTTAACTCATAAAACGTACAGTATTCAAAAATAGTCATGGGGATGTAAAACACCGCATAGAAAATATAGTCAATGATATGATAACTATGTATGCTGCAAGATGGGTACTGGAAATATCAGAGGGACACTTTGTATAGTACATGATTGTCTAATCACTATGCTGTACACCTGAAACTTGTACAAAATAATATTGATTGTAAACTATAATTAAAAAAGAATATACTAATAAAAGAACAGAGTATTCAGGATTTTCCTATGTGTGTATTCATAAAAAAATAGACATAAAAATCAGGTTGCTTTTAGGAAGTAAGCGACTACCATCGAGTCTGCTTTATTTAGTTTGTCTTCTATATCTTTTTAGTTCTGAATAACAATTGTTTATGTTCATATTGGTAATGTGTTATCAAATCTGTATTCTAGATTCAACTGGCATTATATGTTAGGAAAAAAATTAATATTAGAGATGTAACAAAAGATTTTTCTAAAGAACCTAAATGGCCCTATAAAGATTTACTTTTTCTCAAGAATTCTTCAGCATCAGCATTCTTTCTGCTACTTTCCCTTTCTTGACATCAGTGAATGGGTATTTCTGTGCATTATTACAGTGAGTTCTTCACAGAGGCGATACTCTTAGCCCACAGCATGGTCTGTTCTTCCTCCTTCTAACCTCAGGGCTCCCCCATTGTGGACATTTGAATAGCCCAAACTGGGAGAACCAAACATACTTTTCAAGATCTCTGCCTTCAGATGCTACATACTTCATCCCATTCTTGCCAGAAGAAAGTATAAATCCCATCTTCAAAATCTTTGGGAGAAGGATATTGTGTAATTTTCCTCAATAGACCAGTATAATGCTGAGTAATTTATCTTTAAGAAATTCACCCCTTATTCTAGTCTACACACCTGTTTTATAAATGCATTTTTTAGGCTATAGATAACTTGCTGACATTAGTTTATGGTTCACTGTGTATCCACTTGTTATCAACACCCATTATGAGAGAGAATCGAGCCCTGGTGCCCTAAGGCAGCCTTATATGTAATGGGTAAACTTCTCTTCAGTGTATCTAGAATGGTACTGGTTATGTCCAATCCATGGAGGAATTGAAAATTCACTTAAATTATTTTCAGTATTCTGTAGTTTAGATGAGGAACACAGATTGAGAAAGGCTGAAAAAAATAATAAGAAAAATCATTTAACTCTACTCATCTTCAAAATGAATCATAACAGTCCTTTTAAATTTTCCCTCCAAGGTTTTATTTGCAACAATGAAACCACATTTATGTCATTTTCTGAATTTTCTCCATGTTTGCCACAACTTTAATTCTGGATTCAATTATCAGATATTTAAATCTAGTGATGTTATAGCTAGTTCTAGGTATAAGGAGCTTTAATTTCAATATGCACCTATTGTAATTTTTTTAAAATTTTAGCTACCATGAAGCATTTTTTCTTTATTAATCTTAACAACTTTTAAGTTTGGGGAAATCTACTTAGTCTTTATGAGATTGTTTCACTTTTGTTTCCAAGCCCCCTTTTTTGTGAAAAAGCAGGTCTGAAAGTGGGACCTCATTCTCTGAGGAAGAGATGTCTCCCTGCCTCTGCTTGTCTATCTCACTGCCACTGAAGTGGATGCATCAGGTCCGAGTTCCACGATCCAAGTGTCTCTGGAAAAGACCAGAGGAGCGAGGCCTGGTGTGAGCTTTCTGCCACATCAGCAATGATCACCACATTAGAATGTGATCCTCTTAGAATGGTTGTGGGGCTATTTCCCCAGATTATATTTGAGCCTATCACTTCATCGCAAAATTAAAATTACTGAGTTACTTCCTTTCAGACTGACATCTACACAGGACTTGCCACAATAAAAACTGCTCTCAATGCCATGTTTTATTTAGGTTGATTACTAACTGTGGGATTCTCTTAAAGATATAAAACTTAGGCTTAAAGTACTATGATTTCCAAAATTAGCTATTTTCCTTTAAAAATAAATATTTAGCTTGTTATTTTACCCTCAGAAATTTTTATTTATCCATCTGTAAGGGTAACCAGCAAAGTAAGTGAAATTCTGACTTTACAGAGGATATATTTTTAATATTAGTAATAAAATATATTTTTTATATTCCCATATAAGAAACAGTGTATCACATTCTCTAAATTCTAGGAGTTGGTTTATTTTAAATACAGATTATTTATTTTGATAATCTTTTATCTGCAATTTTTATAGAAAAAGGAAATAGTTTCTCAGTATGGAAGTCATGCAGCACAGTAGCTTACAGAACAGCAGTAATTTGCTAAATGATTTCCTAGTGAAATGAAAACATGACTATGCTTCCTCAAATGCTTCCCACCAGGCCTGCAATAATTTCAGGCAGGTGATCAGCTGGAGCCCCTCAACTATAACTATAAAAGAAAAGGGAGGTCATTATATTATATTATGGAAATGAGAGCTACATAGCATTAAATTTTTGTATTGTGAGGGTCAGGATTTCCTCTTTGGTTTTTCTTTTACTTTCTTTCTTTCTTTTTTTTTTTTTTTTTCCCCATCCTGACACTTAATGACTTTGGGATTGGCACAAACCTAGCACTTGAGCATGGGTGGTTTCCCCAGCAGAGGGGATGAATTCACAGTACTGCACCCACATTTTCTTTCTAAGTCATTTAGCCCCTCCATGTGACCATGAAACAGTGTAAAGCTAACTGACCTACCTAGAAATTGAAACTATAACCTTCATCAGTTTTGTCCTATGGTCCAATCATCTGAGCTAACCAGGCAAGTAACATTGGAATAAGAAACAGTTTGCTTCCAAAATTACACACTTGCCATAGGATGTCTGATTGCATCTGTTTTACACCAAAATGTTTGTGATATGTTAAGTTTAAAACTCAGTATTTTTAATTTATGTATTCTGTTATAAACATTATGTAAACACATAGACATATGCATATAATTCACAAATGAAAGCATTAAAGTTTTAGATAGATTTCCTCTATCCTCCTCAGATGATCTACAATGTTTTATATTCTATCTATAATAATAAAAGCGTAATATGCTAATTAGACCTGATGACCTTCCGGATGAAGCCGGGGCTGAGAGGGAAGCCCGGGTCCCGGGTGCCGGGTGCCAGAGGGAAGCCCGTGCCGGCAGCCGGAGAAAGGAAGGCCTACTCTTTCATGAATTTTGTGCATCGGCCTCTAGTTTTAATAAAAATTAAAATGGTACAAAAAAAAGGTACATTTTTACAATAAAGCCCCTGAATGGTTTTCAAATATTCTAAAGGCTATACATTTTCAAATATGAGTATATTGGAGATTATTAAGTAATTTGAAAAAGATGTCCTTTTTGCTTTCAGCTAACAGCAGGTATAATATGAAGTCAGAGAAGTATCCCCAAACTGTTCTGTACTCTATGTAATATAAAGGAAAACATAATTATAAGAAAAAAAATATTTAGATAACATTTTGTCATGAGGTACTAATTTGAATATTAAAATATTTTATCCTCATTAATATTTTAAGATAGTCATCAATGGCAATACAAAGTGGCATGGTGATTAAAACAAATGACAGCTAATACAATTATTCATGAAATAATTATATCGGAGTTGTGACATTTAATTAATTAAGTATAGGCATCTCAATTATACTAGAAGTGAAGAAAGCTTGAAGGAAATCAAACTAGGTCCTAATTATGGTAAAAAGTTCTCAAACCTTAAGGAAAGAAATCTGTCCAATATTCACTTTGAGAAAGTTGAGGATTCACTAAAAATGTAGTTTTTGTTTGACTTTCCAGGTTTCTTACCCAAATATTCTAGATACTGACTTTACTTTGTTGTTTGCCTTACGTCTGAAGCCTCTAGTTCTTTGGGGCAAGTACTATGAAATAACCTAATCTAGAGAACATAGGAAGATGCCTGGCCAACAAAAGTACCCAGTAAACATTTTTTTTTAAGAAAAATAATGTGATTTTTTTGATTAATTAAAGGAAATATGAACTAAAGAAGATCAAATAAGGAATTTTGTTGAACTCAGCTCTGAATTCTCTCTCCTGGTGCCATCTCTACAGAGGAAAAAACAGGGATATGCATCTTAGCGTGGCTCCAAACCTCAGCCTCATGTTGTAGTCACAGTTGAGTCATTCACACCAAAACTCAGTCATTCTCCAGGTAACTATAGCTGTGTTTATCTGTCCAGAGGTGGTGGTGTCCAGGGAGGAATATTCAGTAGACAATATGGCACAACTCTTAGTAATTTCAGTTTCATCTTAAGAGCATCCTTAAATCACTTAAACACTTTAATTTTTTAACTATAATGAATATCTAGTATTCATTTCATTTGAATATTAATATGCCCTTTGAAAAATCAAGAACAAATGAAAAACAGGAATCCCTTTATGGAAAACCAACCAGTTTCTGCTGTTTTCCTGAAGCTATGAGAGAATGTGGAGCTGAAGTGACTCTCCCTTTGTTTGTACATATTTTTTTTCAGCCCAGCATCATAGTTTACCCTCTAATGACATGTGTGGAGAAAAGGAAATATTTGCACTCACACCCACAGCAGCCTCCACTTGCACTGGGCTGACTGCTTCAGTAAGAACCTAGAAGCATACTCACTCAAGATCACAATCACTGGGCACCAACTCAGGAAGCACCACTAGGCTGTCACACTGCCCAGCCATGCACACCTATATTGGACTGATTATTTTGATAATGACCAAGTAATTTTAAAAACTATCATTTTATATTGCTTAATTATGGACCTTGGGAAATCAAGTTTATATTTCTTATTGGTTCAATTAATCCTATTTACTTGATATGGTAAAAATTAACCTAATTTCTTTGTTTTAAAAATTATTATTATTTCACACAAACATGAATGTCCTCCGTATTTCTGATCCAGAAATCACTTTTATCATTTAATATGCTTTGAACATCTTTTTATGTCAGTATGCATTTCATTCTCTTAACATCTTCATACTGCTTTATTGTTTGTATATATCTTAATTTATTTAAAAGAATTAATGATGGAAGTTTATTTTAGTTTTAGTTTTTAACTAAAACTACTAATAGTTTAACTAGTATTTTATGTATTTGTATGTTCAAGTTAAATTAATCAAACAAACTCCTAGAACTGAATTCCTGGGTATAAAATAAAAGTATGCACATTTTAAACTTTGACAGGTTTTACATTATTGCCCTCTAGAAAGTACTCATTTATGTTTTATCATAGATACATGCACACATGGTTAACATATGCATAAAACAAATCTTGACAATGCATACCAACTCTTGCCTGCCTATTACAAAAACTTTTATGTATACAGTGGGGTTGTGGGGGACTTTAAGTACTATAACCCAAAAAAGTCTTGCTTACTATTTGAAAATCTCTTTACTCCTGCACTCAACATTTATTAATTCTACAGGCATTGTTAACAATCCTCTTAATGCAAGCACAGAACTAGGGACATTGGGAAGGCACGTGGTAATAGGGGATTTAGTCTTGTTTGGCCAGGGTAATCATCACAAAGCCATGTCTAGTACACAATCACAGTGCAATCTAACAAGAACAGGAGTGCCCTGCGCACACAGGCAGTACAAGTTTCCTAGGTGACTGACATGAAATTCTATGAACTCCCTTCTCTCGGAATTGTTCTCTGATAGAAGAGTATAAATGTTTATATTTCATTTGACTAATTTGTGTGCGTTTTTGAATTACATAAAACATGGCATCTATTATAAATTATAAATTAAATCTTAGGAATAACCCCCCCCAAAATCTGAAGAAATTAAATTGCCAAAATTAATATACTAGTAAGGCCAAATAGCTATGACTAGAAACAAATATGAAAGGCATATTTATAAACACAGAATAGGAAAATGCCTACATGCTTCCTCTACTCTGTATATGTGGATGGTTAGCATGTCTTTTTTTTTTTTTTAAGTTGTATGTATGTTTCTTGAATCTAGATTGAAATCATATGGCAAGAGGGTTGGAAACACCAGGTACATATGTCAGGGGCTAGAGAACCAGCCTGCCCTGGCACGCTATCAGGCCAACTGCTGGACTGCTCCTTGGCATAAATACAAGTCTCCCCTGCTGGCAGCTCATGTTCCAGGCTCCTGGCTGGGCCTTGCCATTTGCCCTGCATCATTTTGGGCAGGTAGGCAGACAGGAAGGCACAACTGGGGATAGCTGAGCAATGAGGGCTGCTGTGACCACAGCTGGTGCCAACAGCCTGTCAAACAATCCACCTTTCCCCCTTCCTCCTCACTGAGCACTACAAATAAAGGTTGCAGGTACCTACCATCTATACAGATTCTGGTACAGTTTGTTCATTCAGTTACTAAGTTGTTGTTGTTTTTTTTATTTTAAAATTTAATTATCCCTGTGCTAAAGGGAAGACAAGATATTTCCATCACTCATTTCCCCCCAGAACAAGAGTACACATTCTCATAGACACACTTTTAAGACACATCAAAGTGTTCCTAAATGTGGGAAAAGAATAAGTTCAGAATAAAGAGAAAATATTTACTACTAATAGCAATTAACTTATTCTAAAGAGACATTTCTCAGCAAGGCAACGGGGTCTTGAAGGTTGTGCTTAGGGAACAATGAACACACAAACACTCACACATATATATTCTCTACTCTTTTTTTACTTGCTGGGAGTGTTTATTCTAAGTGAACAGACCATTTTAAAATTCAGATGATAACTAGAGAAACCCTAACGCGCACTAAATAAACAGATTCTGCTCTTTTGCTTCTTTAAGAGCTGTCTCACCCCGATTTTTCTTCTCCTTCTAACCTGGTCTGGATTCTCAGCTGAGAGCCAGTGACCTGATCTGCTCAGTTCTAACGCAGCTCAGGAGTGAGTTCAGAATATCCCTGTGCCAGTCTTGCCGGGACTGCAGAACCCCAAATTGTTCCCCTCCAGAGGTACTCCTGTGATCAGCTCTAGCACCACTTGCCAGCCCTTCCGTCACCTTTACCTCCTGTCAAGCAATAATCTACAAAGTTTAATTTTGTTTACATCTTCAAAGTCAAAGAGGGTAAAATGCTATCTCTTTTGGCCTAAAGAGAAAAGGAAAAGTGCTTGCTTTAAGTCTTAGTTTTCTGTTTTTGTTCCTGTCCCAGTCCCCATTATCTTGGTTTCTCTAGACAGGTTAAAGGCTCATATGGGACTATGGTCTTTCTACATTATCTCAAAGTTTTTATTCTTGTCCTCAAAACAGGTGCCCACTCTGCTCAGTTTTTATATTGAATGGTTAGCAAAGTAAAACATTCCAATTCCCAACCTAAGAAAGATTGAAGCTCTAAACTAGAAATTTATTGACTTTCCCAAACTGACATTATTCAATGATCAGAATAAAATACATACATAAAATCCTGGCCAATTTGCATACCCCATTCTTCCACACACATACAAAAAGCTAATTATTTTTAACCTGTGACATGTATTTGTCTTAGTTTTATTATAACCATATATTCAAGGTCTTTATCACTGAAGGTACATGAAGGTTGTGCATTTAATCTTTCGCATGGTTGTAGGAGATATGACTCAAAGTAGAGAATAGATAAAAGTAAGCATGTAGCAGCATGGTGCCGAATCATCAGAACTCAGCATCTTATCAACAAATAGAAGTCATTCTTCTTTATTTCTTGAGCAAAGAAGTTTCATGTAAGATAAATAGCTTTCAGTCAGTATAGCCTAACATGCAATATGCATCTTTTTGACATGTATATTCTAATAGTACTTTTGACCATAAGATTAAAATATGAAAAATCCTTGTGCTGTGTGTTTACAACAAACACTACTATAGTTGAATCTGCATTTTTTTTTCATTTTTCATCTCCCAGAATTGGGCTCAGTGTATGTATGTTTGTACATTGCTAGCTATTATTAAATAATCAATTTCTAGTGACCTTCAAGTACCATTTTCCGAAGTTTCACAAGGGAAATAATTTGGAGGAGTTGTACTTTTTTATAGCAAACATTGCATTTCACATCATGCTTTGGAGATATTGTGCTTTGTTTTCAGAGATCAGGGTATAGCAGTATGTGTTCCTAATATATGGATTTAGTAGATGGGTTCTAGATACATGACCTTGAGAAAGACACCTAGTTTTACTTCATATTACAAAGGAAGAATTTGGCTTAGATAAATCATTATGTATTTTTTGTTGTTAACAGAGAAAGTAGATGGGTGATAAGGGAGTTGGAATGAAAAGTTGGAAGTGGACATTGTAAGTGGCCCAAGCCTTTGGTGCTGGGCTGATCATCCCTCTGTGGGTCCTTGCTGAAAACTGCTTCCCAGCTGAAAGCCTGCTTATTGGGGCTCTAAGGCCCCTTCTATTCACAAATCCTGTTGCAGTGCAACCACAACAGCTCCCACCTTTCAGGGAGTCAGGCTGTTATAAGGTTTCCATTCTCATTTAAATACTAGCTTCCACTTTTTTGAGATAGAAAACTGAACTTAAGCTGCTGAGGAAATTGGAGAGTAGTAGTAATTTTAAGTTTTTAAATATTCATTGTTGTTTTCATACTTATCAATTTGCCTGTGTGGAAGAAAAAATGTGAGTTTTTATAGCATACTGCCTTTGATTGAAACCCCAGCTCTGCTACTTATCTAGCTGTCTGGACTTTTTGAAGTTCATCTCTGAAATATTTTCTTATCTGCAAAATTGGCAAAACACCTACATGGATGGCATTGTGGAAGAAAAGCAATTTTGTAAAAGTGTTCAAAAAATACTCTCTTCTCCTTCCCTCTACTTCAATGTCAAATTAGTTTGAAGAGTATTGACAATGATACTGAACATTATCAATTACAAAAAATCTCCAAAATCTATTTCTTAGCCTAACATTGCTTACAGAAGAGACATATTTTCAAATGACAAGATATGACAAAAAACTGCCTCATGTGCATGAAAGATACTGCTACATCAATTTAAGCTGATCAGTTCTGTTTGGGCTTGGACTGTTGAGTACGCTGGCTACTTAAGTTTGATCTTTGTCTGCCTCTGTGACCCTATCCCCTCTCTTTGCATCTCCTAGCTTCCACAACTTTAAAGAATGCACATAAACACATAGGCCTAAGGGTGAAATCAATTCTGCAGGTTTCAAATTAGTCATACATAGAAAGCTTTTTGAAAAGGATAAAGATCTATGCAAACTCAAGACAGCAAGTAAAAAAAAAAAGTAAAGATACGATTTCTTAAAAAATGAATTCCTTCTAGATAACAGGCCAGTATATATAAATATGTGCTGTGCAAATATGCCCATTTGGGGAGATATAAGAGAGAGGATAAAGGGAAGCCACGAAGGGACAGCCAGGAGGCCTGGGTCCTAAGTGCATCTTTCCTCCTTCCTCTGGGCTGTTCTTTGCAGTGTTAGAAAGTACAGCATAGCATCACAAACACTGGTCCTAGTTTCCAATTTGTTAGGTATGTGAGCTTGGACAGGTTATCTTCTCAATTTCTCATTATAAAATGGGGGTAGTATTATCTAGCTCACAGAGTGATGGAGAGCATTGAAGAAGGCAATAAATGTGAAGAACCTGGTTCAAAATTGTACTCAGAACATGTTAAAAAAAGTAATTAATGCTTATTATTATTATTACTTTTGCAAGAGAAGATTGGATTAGATGGTCTAAGTTATTTTTCATCTTTAAAATTAGATACTTCTTTCCTTTTTTCTAACAAAATATCCCTTGCAGAGCTTGGCATGTTCTGAACTCAGGGTTCTGGGAGCCTGACAAGATTTAGTAAGAAGAGTGTTCAGACTGAGTAATTGTAAAAGCAAAAGCTAACCTATCTCTACAAACCCAGTTGGTATAGCCAGGATTCTGCCACAAGTAAATCTGCATATATTCCTCCATCTTCAGTTTATACTCATACACACCCAGAGCCATCTCAGATAATAACATTGAGTGCTGAATATTTTTGTAAGCTATTTTAACATGTTGAAAGAACAGTATAAACACATACAAGATGTGACTATATGGTAATAAAATAAATCTTCTTGTGTGGCATGAAGTTTTGTTAGCTTGGAGCCAAGCTCTGTGCTGTTCTACAGGAGCCGCATATGACATTTCTCACTAATGGCTCATGCTGCCACTAAATGTTTGCCTCTACACTGAGTGGCCAGATTATTATGATCTCTGAATGCATAATAATCTGGCCACTTAGAGGCCTGGTGCATGAATTCGTGCATGGGTGGGGTTCGGCCAGCCTGGCCAGCGGGAGGGGACATGGGTGGTTGGCCGGCCTGCCTGCTGGTTGAACTCCTGGTCGAGGGGACAACTTGCATATTAGCCTTTTATTATATAGGACATATACTGAATGGCCAGATTATTATGCATTCAGAGATCATAATAATCTGGCCACTCAGTGTATCTGCTCCAGTCTTTGGGAATGCAGACATGCACTTGCATGTAAATTAATAACTCTGCAGAATCTAAACGAAGGACACAGAAAAGACCTTTCATTTTCTGAGTTCAAAAGGAAAAAAAAAGACCTCTTTCTAATTATATGTTTGATAAGAGTTGTTGTTTACAAATGTATAAGAATATACTTGAATGCTTTATATGATTCTCAGCAAATTAAATTGGGACTTTGTTTTTAATGATTTTACTATTTACATTAAACTGTGGTTATCAGCCAGGGAGAAAAATAGGTGTGCAAACTTACTTTCTTCATCAAGGAGATTTTCAGCAGCTGATAGTAACCTCTTCCTGTCTTCTGGGTTTTTAATGTTTAATTCAATGAGATGATTCTCTTTTATATCCTTTAAATCTTCTAGGGTCTCATAACCATTGAGCAAAAGTGTTGATGAGTATTCCTGTGTGGGAGAAAAAATTATGTATAATATGAGCTAGTTGGATTCAAATACTTTTAGTTCTCTGTAGATTTATAGAAAGTGTAGAAATGCTTATGGAAGCCAAAGGTGCCAATAAAACTTTTGCTTAACTTTATTTTACTTGTACTAGTTTTCACATATAAACTCTAGGGCATTTGAAAGAGTAGGAGGTATAATTCTGACCTTCTGGAAGGACAAACAGAAGAAATAATTACGTTAAGCATACAATGCTAAATAATGGATCAATTAAATAGCTGGATCATTCATCCTATTTGGCACTTTTTCACTTCTCAAATTGCTAAATTGATAAAACTAGAGTGCCTTAAGTTTATAAACAAAGTGCTTTTAATAGAGTATATTATAGTAATATTTTTGAATCTATATCTCTTATTTGCTTGATTGCAA
Organism: Ia io; assembly: GCA_025583905.1. Taxonomy (NCBI): domain Eukaryota; kingdom Metazoa; phylum Chordata; class Mammalia; order Chiroptera; family Vespertilionidae; genus Ia; species Ia io. The sequence continues at coordinate 13,520,446 of JAJQQW010000009.1, read as the reverse complement.
AAACAGCTACCCTCATTAATTTCTTGGGGTAGGGTAAAAAATAAATTTGAAACAGATGCAATTTAAAAGTTACTTAGGCCCTAGCTGTTTTGCTCAATGGATAGAGTGTTAGCCTGCCAACTGAAGGGTCCCAGGTTCTGTTCTGGTGGGTGGGGGAGGAAGGCCCAAGTTTCAGGCTTGATCCCCAGTGGAGGGCCTGCAAGAAGCAGCTGATCAATGATTCTCTCTCATCATTGATGTTTCTGTCTCTCCCTTTCCCTTCCTCTCTGAAATCAATAAAAACATTTTTTTTTTTTTAAAAAAAGTGGTCTTAGGATATTGGTTATAAACCAAAGGAATCCAAGGCTTTCTATTTAATTAAAAGTTTTATTAAGCTTTACAAAAGTACTGTGGTTGGAAAAGTATTATTTCCTTTTCTCAGCACATATATCTTGTCCATGATTTGCATCAAGATATACTAATTAAAATTCCTGGGCTTTGCCGTAACCGGTTTGGCTCAGTGGATAGAGCGTCAGCCTGTGGACTGAAGGGTCCCAGGTTCAAATCCGGTCAAGGGCATGTACCTTGGTTTCGGGCACATCCCCAGTGGGGAGTGTGCAGGAGACAGCTGATCAATGTTTCTAACTCTCTATCCCTCTCCCTTCCTCTCTGTAAAAAAATCAAGAAAATATATTAAACAAAAATAATATTACTGGGCTTTTGATTTCAAAGTCTGTATTTTATTTTTGTAACTGCTATTCTCTCTAACAGCATAAAAATTCAAAGTGAAGTTTAATGCTTTTCAACTTCCTCAAAAATTCCTCCCATTTTATTTGATTATTATTTCAATATCCTTACTTTAGTTATTAAAATTGAGTAAGCGGGAGTATAAAAGGTTTAAGTAATCAGGAAGAGCTTATTACCAGCCTTTTAATGTTAAAAACAAACAAAAAGAAAACCTCAGTAGCAATTCTTTTAAAAATATCCTAGAAGGAACACTGAATTAGGACAGAGAAAACTGAATTCCCATTCTGATGTAACCATCTAACTGAGGGTTCATGACTAAGTTATTTCACTTCCTTAGACTTTGGTTTTCTCATAGGTCATGAAAAAAAAAAATAGGGAAGCAGGATTCAAACTTGTACTTCTTCCAAGGATTACCTGATTTGGGGGCACCAGTAGTAATGTAGGAAGACCTAGGCAGTGTGTCTACAGACAAGATTGTAACTAGATAATTCAGGACAAACAATTAAGGAAAGTTTAGCTATTGCCTTAATGAATTTCAAAAAATATCAAAGTACTACTGTGTTAACTTTTAAAATGGATTGCAAAACAGTAAATTGAGTGAGGCTAGGTATATATTTAACAAGGTAGATATTTTGTTTATATATGAGAAAATAATTTGATTATAAATATAGACAGCACAGTTTTTTTTAACGCAATTATTATGCAGGCTTAAGATCACTATTTCCTAACAAATTAGTTTTAAAACAGTTATATTTACTTATTTTCCTTTTACTTGCTTTTGATCTCTGCTCTACAGAACATACAATTTTCATTTTTTTCTTTCAAGTTTCTGGTACCATTGTAATTAGCTAGTTGTTAATATTAGGAAAGGAGCAAAAGGGAGGCCAGACATTATAGACCTGTTAATTGGGCAGCTTCACCAGGAAGCTGCAACTTCACACTCTCCAGGGAACCACTGGCCCATTTCCTTGCTGCTTACTGGGGGAAGGAAGTGGACAAAGGGGAAGTTGAGTGCATGCACAGTGAATTGGGGTGTCATAGGGAATGTGGCAGTCAGTCAAGCCTGGGGAACCATGAGTTGACTAGAGTAGGGCAGGGCCATTGCAAACCTGCAAAAATTTGGGAATACATAATCCCCTAAACAAAAGGAGTTCACATGCTCTCTCAGCCCTCTTGTTCCTGCTTCCTTGCATTAATCTGTGTTTCCTACATAGCCATGTGGCCATGTGGACCCCACATGTAAGGGGTGCAGATGAACTATATCTGGGAATACAAACTAAGCTAGCCAGATGCTGGATTACACTGTTGTCTCAAACTAGAATGGAAACTTGGGATACTGGCTTTGATTTTAGCCCTGCTAAAAGCAAAATGGACTTCTTCCTTGGCAGGACAAAGCAAAATGGGACCTTGGAAACTCAGGGGTTTAATTTATCAGAAATAAAGCTTTCTACAATACTAAATCCTCCCTTGCAAGTCTCAAAAAATTCTTTTTCTGGGGATATCATAGGAAACCCATTCTCACTAGCAACCTATAGAGATGTGGAAGATCTTTACATTGATAACATCTGGACTTTTATTTTCACTCTTCATACTTTCTTTATGATTCTCATTTACATGTTTCCTCTGGGTCATTTATTCTCCTAGGTTTTTTTTTTTTTTTTTCACTACACTTTCTCAAAATTAATCTCTGTAGTCATTGCTGAGTAGCAATAGAGTTTAGTCCAAAGGATATTATATCAAGAACCATTCTTGCATAATAAAAGTGATAAAGGAGAAATAAGAACTGTTCTTGAAAAACAGATTTTCCTTTGCTGTAAGTCATGTATTTTTTAACAATTCTGTACAACACTGATCTAGTCTCTTTAATTTTTCTGTCCGTATGCCACAAGAATCCAATAGGCCACATGTTTGCTAACCTGAAGGTGAATCCTCTCTAAAAATTCTTGCAGGGTCTTGGATTTTTCTCTTCCACTCCTTCGGTGTGTCTTTATTTTCCTGGGGGCTGATTCCTCTTCTGAGATGACATTCACATAAATAAATTTAAAGTTTCCCACCTTATTGTTTAACATTCCTGTCCACATCCCCATTGGTGTTTTGCAGATGATGTCTATGATGTCTCCTTTCTAAGGACAAATAAATATGCAAATCAAATTTCAGAGAACTCTGGTGCTATTGTAGAAAGAATGGAATCATAGAAAAAGAACTTAAACATAAGACGGGAAACCATAAAAATACTAGAGGAATCCAGAGCAGCAAAATTTCAGACATATGCCTAAGCAATTTCTTCACCAATATAGCTCCTAGAACAATGGAAACTAAAGAGAAAATAAACAAATGGGACTACATCAAAATAAAAAAACTTCTGCACAGCAAAAGAAACCATCAACAAAAACAACAAGAAAGCCCACTGCATGGGAGAACATATTAGCCAATATTATCTCCGATAAGGGTTTAATCTCCAACATTTACAGGGAACTCATACAACTTAACAAAAGGAAGATAACACAATCAAAAAATGGGCAATGGACCTAAATAGATACTTTTTGAAAGAAGACATAGGAAGGCCAAGAGACACATGAAAACATGCTCAAAGTCACTAATTATCCGAGAGATGCAAATCAAAACAACAATGCGGTACCATCTCACACCTGTCAGAATGGCTATCATCAACAAATCAACAAACGACAAGTGCTGGCAAAGATGCAGAGAAAAAGGAACCCTTCGTGCACTGCTGGTGGGAATGCAGACTGGTGCAGCCACTGTGGAGAACAGTATGGAATTTCCTCAAAAAACTAAAAGTGGAACTCCCATTTGACCCAGTGATCCCACTTCTAGGAATATATCCCGAGAAATAAGAAATACCAATCAGAAAGGATATATGCACCCCTATGTTCATAGCAACACAATTTACCATAGCTAAGATTTGGAAACAGCCTAAGTGCCCATCAGCAGATGAGTGGATCAAAAAACTATGGTACATCTACACAACAGAATACTACACTGCAATAAAAAAGAAGGAATTCTTATCATTTGCAGCAGCATGGATGGACCTGGAGAGCATTATGCTAATCGAAATAAGCCAGTCAGAGAAAGATAAATATCACATGATATCACTCATTTGTGGAATATAATGAAAAACATAAACTAATGAAAAAAAAACAGATCCAGAGACAGAGAAGCATCGATCAGACAGTCAAACCTCAGAGGGAAGGTAGAGAAGGGTGCGGTAAGGGGAAGAGATCAACCAAAGGACTTGTATGCATGCATATAAGCCTAATCAATGAACACAGACAACAGGGGGTGAGGGCATGAGTGGGGGTGGGGTAGGGGAGCAATGGGGCAATAAGGACACATATGTAATACCTTAATCAATAAAGAAAAAAACATTATAAAAAAATAAAGTAGAATAACTAGGGCATTATGCTAAGATGATTCCAAGATAAAAAATAAATATAAGAGGAAATTTCTTTTAAAAGTTTGCGGAATCCCAGCTGGTGTGGCTCAGTGGTTAAACATCGACCTATGACCCAGGAGGTCATGGTCAGATTCACAGTCAGGGCACATGCTCAGGTTTTGAGCTCGATCCCCAGTGTGGGGCATTCAGGAGGCAGCTGATCAATGATTCTCTCTCATATTTGATGTTTATATCGCTTTTTCCATCTCCCTTCCTCTCTGAAATTAATAAAAATATATCTTTTTAAAAAAAAAGTTTAAAGAAACTATTTACTAGTGACAATGAAGAAAACAACGTGTTGAAGAAAATATCCTACATGCATTTGATGACATGTTTTTGTGTTATCATATCAATTTGTCAACTTTTTTTTTGTAGAGCACAATGTAATTTGCAAAACATTTTTGCACAAATGAAGTCATTTTATGCCCACAACACACCTCTTATGTACATATACAAGGTGTCATTGTTTCTATAAATATTACAGAAAAATAAACACAAATATTAAATAACTTCCCAAGACCTTATAGGAATTTAATGGCAGAACCAGAACTAAAGGCTAAGTTGTCTGAACTAAAAAATGATGGTCTTTTCACTCATCCTGTCAAAGCACTATATATATAGCAAAACTCAAGCTGCCATTCCTGAGGGGCTCCCATATTAGGGAAAGGGAGAAAGAGAAATCTGTGATTCGGTTTGTGCCTCTAGTTCATCTGAAACATTCATCCACAGTACAAAATAAACACACCTAAATTATTGCATTCATCTAACATAATGAGTGTTCAGAACTTTGTACATACAAAATACATAATAAATACATAATAAAAGTATGTATGCACTGAGGATAAATTGTTACTTAGTTATTCTAGAGATGATAATTCTTAGATTAAGCTCCCCAACAAAGTTTGGATTGAAGTATCAATGAAGCACATTGGGATAGACAAAGAAATTGGTATTTTTCTTTATTTGCATATGATACTATCTGGTTACATGCTGCCAGTTATTGGCAAGAGCAGAAAACCCCACAGGGGTAATTATTTGTAAAGAAAATGGGTATCTATGCAAATACAGTGCCTACATTTTAGAGAAGAGTTACTCCCTTGAGACATAACTTTCTTCCCCAGAGAAGACATTATAGTTTCTGATAGTTTGGACATATTAGGGGTCTACCCCTAAATAAACAAAGCATTAACTTGGCTACTAAGAATATTTTTTCCTGCTGCTCTGTGAATGTATATTCTAACATCTAAAACACAGATTTTATTTGTGAAGTAGAATTCAATATGATTAAAAGATCTGGGCTTTCTGATTTGTAACTGTCTGCCTGTTTGACACTATGAGCTTTCATCTAGCTCTTTCCTGCCTTTTACTATAAGGGCATCAAATCTTAGGCTCGATGGGATCAGCTAATCAGTCCCAGAAAATCCCCAGAAGCTCTGAAGGGAGTTTCTAAGCATGGCAGCCCTCTGCCGAATCCTTCCTAGTATCTTTAAAACTTGTAAAAATTGTACATTCCAGGAAAGGTCACCAAGCAAAGACTCAATGTCATTTTGGATAAGACCCTTTTTGGAAACATTAGTATTCAATTTTCAGTGGTAACTGGGATTCTTATTGTGTCTTACAAGTTCTCAGCAAGCATCACCTTGGGCAGCACCAGAGGTAGTGAACTGTCACAATACTGTAGGGAAGGTGAACAACTATCCTGAATCAAAATGTGTTCAGTTTATTCCCTTCTACTCCCCACCTTTCCTTAAGACAGGAACTAAGAAATGACTAAGGGGCCAATTGCAGAGAATAATGTTTTCTTCATCCTCCAACTGAGCTTGCTCAGATTTGATACCACAGAATGGACAAAGAGAAGAGCTGTGTGCCTTGAATGTTAAATGATAATATCAATACTTCATAACTTATAAATATTGGTTAACATTGGCTTGGTGTTGACAGCATAAAAATTCATAAATTCTGTCCTTTTAGCTATATAGCACTTTGTGTTACTAAAAGGAATAATTTGACATCTATAAAATATTTTAGCACTAAACCTTCTTTTGTGCTGTTGTAACCAGCTCCTCCCCTTAAGTATAAGCTGGATAATAAAAATGATGGATTTCTTCCCTGTGATTATGTTGTGTTACATGACAGAAGGGACTATGCAGATGTAATTAATGTCCCAGACTAGTTAATTTTGTAATTATCTGGGTGTTTCTAACTTAATCGGATAGGAGCTCTTAAAAATAGAGATATTTGAAGCCTGAGTGAGCATTTCTCCTGCAGAACTTGTTATAGAGAGGGCCGCGGCCAGCTGCCTCCAGGAGCTGAGGATGACCCGGGTACTTTCCAGGAAGAGAGCATGAGACTCCTACAACCACAAGTAACTGAATTCTGCCCACAGCCAGTGAGCTTGGAAGATGACCCAAGCTTAGGCAAGATCACATTTCCAGCTGGCACCTGATTTCAGCCCAGTGAGACCTTCAGTAGATGAACCATGCCCAAATTATGACCTACAGAACTGTCAGATAATAATACATCTGTGTTATTTGAGGCCCCACAGTTTGTGGTAATCTGTTACACAGTAATAGAAAATGAATACAGAGGATAAGAGTAAGAAGAAGGAATTCAGGAGGCAATATCATTGGTAGGAAGATGTTTGGTTACTCAGAGTAACCAATTTAAGTACTGAATTGCCCCAGCCAAGTCTGGTTCCCAAGGCCCTTGCTCTGCTGGAATCTTGCCTAATATCTCCACCTTTTCTCCCTCTCCTTTGCTTTATTATTTTCACTTCAGGAATGATCAGGCAGAGCTGGGCACCTGCTTTCAGGAAAATGTACACAATCCCTTCTCTGATAGGCTTTGATTATGCATTATCTTCATAACAGCAGTTTATGCTAATAGCCTCAACAGACTGATTCCCTACTCTGCCTGGCGTGTTATGTTTAAATTCTTGCCACAGCAAGCTGGTCCCCAGTTCTACTGTTGGGAAGAACAGACTCACATCCCCTCCCCCCAGTTCTCACTGCTTGCCCTTGAGAAACAGATCATACAACCAGCACTGGACACACCACACAGAATGCAGATGTGATTTCACACACCTTGATTTTGAGGGAGTCAGTGTCATAGGGGCTTGGCGTGAAGTCGGTGTGCACTCTGGCACGGCCACAGAATGGTCCAGAGTAAGGGCTCTCATCTTCGAGTCGAAAGCTGTCCCGGTTACTTGTGCCATCTGAACAGCTTGTTATTCCACCTGAAGAAGGCAAAGCAGAGGTTAACAGTTCTCATGGAAGGTTCATAACATTCTGAACCATCACCTGGAACAACTAAGCAGGGTCAATGCTGAAACATCGGATGCCATCCTCCTGCAGAGGTTCCAAGGACCCATCCTGTTTCTGCCTCCCAGTCACTCTCCATCAGCGACCTCTGTCCTCTGAGCTATTTTGGACCTTTCTCCAGCCAATCTGACCACTCTTTTCTCAACCACTAACCCAAATACCATCTGACTTTGGTCTCCGATCTGATCCAGTAGTACAGTGTTTTGAGTATGGGTACTTGTTAAAGAAGCAGATAGTGTAAACTTAACTCCCTGTATAAGCCAAATAATTAAGTTTGTACATATGGCTTTCAAAAATGTTCTAAACTGGACTTTTAAAGCTGCTCTAAATCCTTGCTCTTTGGTCTTCCTCCTTTATGACTTTGAACCTCAGGGGATTAAGAGGAAAGTGATTCCATTTTGCTGTTTGTCTGGGGGCAAGGATTCTTTCCAGTGGAAGTCGCTCTTGGTGTCCCCCTCTCAGTTGTCACTTCACTTTCTCCTTCAGTGGGCCTTTGGGTGCTCAATTCAATGACCGACAGCCTCAGTTTCTCGACCATGAATAACAATAATTGTGGAAACAAGGTCAAGATCCTTAGGGATGCTCCATATTGTATATGAGCTGGAGTATAAGAAGGGTAGTTTCTTCTAATTACAGAAGTAAGTTGTACGTAGCAGCTAAATGAGCCACCATCTCCTCACACCTCCCTTCCATGACCACCCTGGGCCCTAGTTTTTCATGGCACATTCTAGTTAATAAAATTCTTCCCACATTCAGCATCACACTTCAGAATTTTAAAATTGCCAGCAGAAATGAATACTAATGATATCTGAATTTCACACATGCAAAAATATAGCCTTCAAATGTTTCTGCAGTTGCTTTTTTAACAAAACAACTGTTCTACAGCCAATAGGAAAATAGGAATAAAATTCAGGATATTTGAAACATCTGGTCTTTGCTATCTAAATTCAAATAACAGAAGCAGTTGATTTAAAAGGAAATGAAAAATAAACTGCAAAAACATTTAAAAGCCCTTATAAGATTAGAGGGATGTAAAACAGTGTAAAGTGCCCTGCAATAGCAGCAGTTTCCAAATATTGTAGCAGGATATGTGACTGAATCCCGAGTGATTGATCGTCTTCTTAGAAATATATCAATGTTTTAAGAAAATCCTTTTGATCATCTGCTGATTTCTTTTTGTCACCTAATTGGTGATATTCCTACTTTTTAATATTTACATATTACTTTATTCTTTACCCACTAATGCTGGCTGGAAAATTCCAGAATTGATGTAAATGTCCTGCTTTATCCAGAATTTTTTAAGGAAAATAATGGAAAGGAAGGAAAAAGTGAGAGAAGGCAGGAGAAGAGAGGAGTGGGGAAGAGGAAGAGACATGAGAGAGATAAAGAAAGAAAGAAAGAAAAAAGAAAGAAAGAAAGAAAGAAAGAAAGAAAGAAAGAAAGAAAGAAAGAAAGAAAGAAAGAAAGAAAGAAAAGAAAGAAAGAAGAAGAAAGAAAGAAAGAAAGAAAGGAAGGAAGGAAGGAAAGAAGGAAAGAAAGAAGAAAGAAAGAAAGAAAGAAAGAAAAAAGAAGAAAGAAAGAAAGAAAGAAAGAAAGAAAGAAAGAAAGAAAGAAAGAAAGAAAGAAAGAAAGAAAGAAAGAAAAAGAAAAAGAAAGAAAGAAAAGGAGAGAGAGAGAGAGAGAGAGAGAGAGCAGCAAGCGGGGAGGAAAGGAGGAAAGAAGAGACAGAGAACATGATTTTATTTATCTGAAAACTGTAAGTCATTTTAAAAATACTGACTCAATATAACACTAGTTCTCCCCAGCATATGTTTTTATTTTAGGGATGTAGATTTAATTACCCAACATGATCTTCTGAGGCATATCCCCAAGGACGCTTCTGACAACAATGTTAAAAGTTTCAAAATAGTGCATAATTCTATCTAATAAATTAAGTACCTTTTTAAACAATAGCAACTCTTTAAATTCAACACATCTTACATTTTTCATTATTTATCTTATCAAGTAGCTGGAACCTTGTTGCTAATTTGAGAAACCAGTCCCAGAGAAGCAAGTGTGTTGTTTTTAGTTAACTTAACCCAGACCTCCCATCAGGAACTTGTTCCTGATTCTATAGCCTTACTTGATGAGCTCCTCCCACTGTAGAGACTATCCATGGAATCACTGGCTTTGAGGGAGAGCTTCTCTGTGTGGATCCCAATAATGGGGTCACTGTTCCGACACGGGAGGGCATCCTCTCCATCGTCCTCATCCTCCAGAAAAACATATCAGAGGTTAGGTTAGATCATTGCTTTCCCTGGAGATACTCACTGTGCGCATTGATTTAACAAACAAGATATGGTTTAGCAATAAAGTACTTAGGAAAACATCAATATGAAATATGAGTGTCATTAACCTTAATTTCAATTCCTAGCAAAAAATTTTATAAATAGAACATTCCACATTATGGAATTCAACTAAAATTATAATAGTGCAATTTGTAAATTAGGATGAATATTGTATCAAGATTATTTAACCAGAAATGTTAGATTATTGACATCTATGCTCTTCTGTTAAAGCACTTTTCTTTCTTTATGTATGTGTTCTTTCTCACCTATTTACCACTATTACTAATACTTTGAGATCTGACATTAAAAGTTTAAACTCTGCACAGTTATTTCATGTCAGTTATTTGCACCCCATGAGATCACTAGATATGAATAAAACATGTACACTTTGCAATTTTAAAGCAAAGCTTTACAAATCTCATACCATGCTTGCCACCTAGTCAAGTGAAAAGCAAATCTTGCATAAATTTAGAAAGACAGACAATTTCAAAATAAATTACATCTGCTTGAAAACATCTAAAATGTTTTCCATATTTAGATAGTTTGGACAAAACCTATAAATTTTTTAATATTCATCAAAATGTAATTTAATAATCCTACTTTTTGAGCATTTCTAAACATTAATAAAACTTCAGAATATACATTTGATTTACACTAAGTTTGATTCTCTGTTTTTATCCATTCATTTATTCTTTTGTTCAGTCATTCAACCCACATTTATAGAACAGTTTCTAAGTACCTGGCACTGTTTTGGGAACTAAGGATACAGTGGTGAAAAAGGTAACAGGGTCATTGCTCTAATGAGGTACGTTTTAGTGTCAGACTGTATGTGTGTGTGTGTGTGTGTACTGTTTGGGGAGGCATGTGTAAACATAATAAGCAAGAAAATATCAGAGAATAAGTGCTATAAAGGACATAAAACTGGATGATTCTAGGAGATTAGCTACTGGGATTAGGGTTGGGGGAAGTTCAGTTAATTTAGAAGGAGTAGCCTCCAGAGGCCTCCTTCATAAGGTAATATATGCTCTGAATTGTTGACCTGAATGATGGCAAGCTATAACTTATGTGAATATTTGGAGACAGTTTTTCAAGTAAAAGGAACAGTGAGATCCAAATAAATATACTCCTCGTGCACTGGGTCTCTAGTTTGTCAATAAAAAGGAATGAAGTACTGTTTTCTACAACATAAATGGCATATATTTCTCACATACTACACATGTGATCTTTTTGAACCTCAGTTTTCTCTATTAAAATGGAAGTAATAATACTTTCTTCCACCTAACTTCTGAGCACAATTATTGAGGAGAAATAGATGTTGAAGTCCTTCATAAAGCACAAGCATTTCTATGTCTAGAAGTACATGCTAAATGTTTTAAGAAAAGTTTAATAGAAAAATACAAGTGATTAACAGAGTACACTTACCTTTTCCTCAGAAAGGGCTTTGATGTACTTTTTACCCACTTTTTTCTTCATTGTCCAGGAAATGGCTCTCATTTTTTTGCCTAAACTTCCTCCATGATTTGAATTTTTATTTTTTTCTCCACTTTCATTTATAGGCTCCCCATCATACATCTAGTTAGAATTGTTTGCAAAAGACAAGATAATAAAGCAATAAAAAGTGTTTTTCTGAACATCGCTATATAGCACAACATAAGATAATGCAACAGTATAATTAATATATTTGATAATGTCATATACATTACATTATACAAAGTGTATATGAAATAGAATATATTCACCACCTCACCTTTAGCTACTTCTCATACTTCCCTTGCTCACTATAGCAGTGTTTCTCAAAATGTGGTCCCAAGACCAGCAACTACAGCATCACTTGGGGACAATTTGTATTTTAACAAACTCTTCAAGTGATTTTGATACATGCTAAACTTTGGAAAGAACTATAATCAAGTGTCACCATACTAGTCTCCTTGCGGCTTCTCTTCATGGTCATATCAAGGTTTGCACTTGCTTTTGCCACTGGCTTCCCTGGAGTCCAAAACTATTCCTTCCTTCATCCAGGTTTCTAATCAAATGCCATGTAAAAGAAGGGAAGTTTCTGATTGATCACCTTATTTAAAATAGCTTGCACCTGTCCATACGCACTGCATGCTTACTCTGATTTATTCTTCTTCTAAACACTTGATAGTACCTTATAACATTTGTTTGTTTGCTTGATTATTGCCCGAATCTCCCACTATGATATATGCTTCCATGAGACTGGAGGCTTTATCTGTTTTATTTACTCTGAGTGTTTAGAATACTTTCAGGAACATAACTGACCCCCAATATATTTTGAATAAGCAAAACTCCTCATGTTGAACTTTGGAGTGATTTTTTATCTTATAAATATATAGATGTATAAAAGGATGTATTTGGGTTACATGTCCTTAATATCTCAAGTTTGTAAGAAAGGATCTTTGAAGGTCATCTAGTCTAGTGCCCACCATTCCCAATAGGTGGACAGCTAGTCATTCCTTGAATATAAAAGATCATGAGAAACATCTCTTTAGTGAACTTGAATATTTTAATATGAAGGTTTAACTATGTAGTTAATGTAATTGTTAATCAATACTATGTTTTGCTTCACATCTTACCCCAAATTGCCTATGATAAATATGAATGGACAGCCAATTTAAGCCCAGAGTTGTAAAGACAAAGATGCTTTGTTTACTTCAAAAAATCCTGAATAAAATATAACTTGGAAACAATTTAAAATTTTAGAATTAGAAATTTTTTCTCTTAACTTTATCTTCATGTAAAATTACAAATTAAAATAAATAAGAAAGTATAATATTTAATTACTACTTGTGTTAACTTACCATTGCCTAAACTTCAAAAACTACCACAAGTATTTTTAATGTCAGATTCTTTTATCATTCTGCTCAGAAGCTTTAAAGAAACTACCTAAACTTTTTTTTTTTAAATTTTAACATATTTCTATGCTGTTTTCCTTCATAGCTCGATCACAATTTTATTTAAAAATTTATTTATTTTGTTGTTGTTTTAATTTATCCCCCCCTAGAATCCAGACTTCATGAAGTAATGATTTTCATCTGTTATTGTAACAATATTCTGAATGCCTAACAGAAATCCTGCCATAGAATAAATATTTGTTAAATGAATGAATGAATACTAGGTTACTGAAAAATGTACAAGCTACTTTATCAAGTTCACTAAACTTTCACAAATACTATGTCACTATAACTAGTGAACTTGTGTGAGCCTGAGAAACATTTTAGGTTAACTATACAATTATAAGTTTAATTGTATCTATGTATGATTATGGAAAGTTATAGGTTTATACAATACTAGAGGCCCAGTGCATGAAATTCATGCATGGGGGTGTGTGTCCCTCAACCCAGCCTGCACCCTGTCCAATCTGGGACCCCTTGAGGGATGTCTGACTGCCCGTTTATGCCCACTCCCAGTAGGATCAGGCCTAAACGGGCAGTCAGACATCCCTCTCACAATCTAGGACTGCTGGCTCCCAACTGCTCACCTGCCTGCCTTCCTGATTGCCCCTAACTGCTTCTGCCTGCCAGCCTGATCACCCCCTAACCACTCCCCTGCCAGCCTGATGGATGCTTAACTGCTCCCCTGCCAGCCCTATTGCCCCTAACTGCCCTCCCCTGCTGGTCTGGTCACCCCTAACTGCCCTCCCCTGTAGACCCCGTCACCCCTAACTGCCCTCCCCTGAAGGCCTGGTCACCCCTAACTGCCCTCCCCTGCTGGCCTGGTCACCCCTAACTGCCCTCCCCTGCAGGCCTGGTCCCTCCCAACTGCCCTTCCCTGCCAGCCTCATCACCCCTAACTGCTTTCCCCTGCTAGTCTGGTACCTCCCCGCAACTGCCGCCCCTGCAGGCCTGGTCACCCCTAACTGCCCTCCCCTGCTGGCCTGGTCACCCCTAACTGCCCTCCCCTGCAGGCCTGGTCCCCCCCAACTGCCCTTCCCTGCCAGCCTCATCACCCCTAACTGCTTTCCCCTGCTAGTCTGGTACCTCCCCGCAACTGCCGCCCCTGCAGGCCTGGTCACCCCTAACTGCCCTCCCCTGCTGACCTGGTCACCCCTAACTGCCCTCCCCTGCCAGCCTCATCACCCCTAACTGCTTTCTCCTGCTTGTCTGGTACCCCCCACCCCCAACTGCCACCGCTGCAGGCCTGGTCACCTCTGTGGCAGTGCTAAGTGTGTGGTAACGGGTCTAAGCCATCAGTCAGACATCACTCAAGGGCTCCCAGACTGCGAGAGGGTGCAGGCTGGGCTGAGGGAACCCCCCCACTCCAAGTGCACAATTTTCATGTACCAGGCCTCTGGTCTATATATATAAAACGCCAGTGACCAGAACGCCAGAATGACCAGTTGCTATCATGCCCACTGCGGCCTGTGAACCAACCAGATCAGGGGATGGGGCCAGCTGGCCAACCTCCCATGGCCCCTCCCCCCACCCGGCCCCACCCCAGATTGGCCCCCCCACCCCAATCAGAGGCAGAGCTGGCTAGCCAACTGCCTGTGGCCCCTCCCCCTGGCCAGCCCGGCCCCTGATGGACCCCCACCTCCCTGATCGGCCCACGGCCCCTCTCCCCAGCCAGCTGTGCCCCTGATCGGCCCTGCCCACACCAATCAGGGGTGGGGCTGGCTGGCCAACCTCCCACGGCCCCTCCCCCATCTGCTGACCCCAATCAGCCCCCCCACCCCATGCGGGGGCAGGGCTGGCTGGCCCACTGCCCACAGCCCCTCCCCATGACCAGCCCTGCCCTCAATCAGCCTCCCACCCCAATCGGGGGTGGGGCCTGCTGGCCAACCACCTGTGGCCCCTCCTCCCAGCAGGCCCAGCCCTGATTGGGCCCTGATCAGGACAGGCTGGCTGGCCAACCTCCTGCCATCTCCACCTCCTGACAGGCCTGGCCTCGATCTGCCGCCTGACCCCACCTGTGCACGAATTCGTGCACTGGGCCTCTAGTATATATATAATTATATATGTAAAAATATATTACCTTGTATTATTTACAATTATGTAAGTGTTGATAGAAAATATAGCTATATACAAGTTTATCTATAAGCATATATATAAATATATAGATGTATAAAAGGGGATATGTATAATATATATGTATAAAAGGGTATATGTTATACACACATGCATGTATAGAACTAATTCAGATTTATGAAGTCATAAAAGATGACTTTCATTTTTTGTCTAGAATATCCATTATTGAAATTAACATATTTTAAAATATTATAGATAGATGCATATAAGAATCTGAAAAGTATTTTGAGAAATTATATCCAATAAAGGGATCTAATTCTATATAGAAAACAAAGAATAAAGATACACTAGTTTGAATGAATAATTAAGAAGTGAATAAAATTTGAAACCTATTGCTTTAAAACAAATGTATCACATGCAATAACATAGGAAACTTTTCTTAAACTACATTTAAAGTGTTCATGATTTGCAAATGTGTATGGAATGGTCACCTCTGAGATATTTCAGTGCAGATGGCAGAAGTGTGAGAGTGTAATTGAGTAGCCATATGCTTTCCTTAACAAATTTACTATTAAGCTATTTAATCATCTCCTAAATTAAAGGAATTAGAACTTAAATAAAATTTAAAATACATATTGTTTTATGGTGGAACTGCTCAGAAAATTTGGGACTGTCTGAGTTACATTAAGTTATGATTCTCTCCTTAGATTCATGCTCTGCCTTCCCAATGGTCTGTCAGGCTTTTTAGGTAGTTCTTTACTCCCAACGTGGTACTAGGCACTAAACAATTATTTGTTTATTTATCACCAAAAACATGGAAGGCTATAATTTTTAAACATATTTGTGTTTTATTATACTTTACAAAAGTGATGTTGGCTTTATAATTTTTGTGTGTTTGCATAATATGCATAAAAACATAATAAATACCTCAGTGGAATCATCTGGTTTTGATATGGAATTATTCCGAAAACGATCAAAGCTCCCAAAGCTGCTGCTGCGCTAGAAAATAGAAAATGAAGGAAAAGGACAGGAAGTTTAGGATTTGTGACTTTCACTGATAAAAGTGCAAAATATATTATGGTTCAATAAGCATCACTTATGCACCTGAAACCTGTATAATGTTATTAAGCAATAAATTCAATAAAAAGGAAAAAAATATCTCTGGAATAAGGACACTGAATGTATAATTATTATTATAATTGTAGTTGCACATTTGATCAATTATCTTCATAGGTTTTATGTTATAGTGGTACACACCTTGGAGAAAATCTGTTAATTTTTTATTTTATAGTGTGAATTTTGCTCATATGAATGGCATGTATTACTAACCCACCAAACAACTAATAAACAATAAAACAAAGAAAACACATGAGTAGATACAACATTATGCTTCATGAAGATCATATTAGTCAAAAAGCAAAATGAAAATAAGCACAAATACATTTTCCACTTCTAACTCTTGCTAATTTTAAATTCTCTATTTGATGTCAGAAAGAGAAGGCATACACATAGATCTATACATAAATTGAAAACAGCCTAAGGTTTAAAATAAACCTGAATTTTCCCACATTTAACATAGAATTACAATGAGACCTTAAGTCAATTTCATTCACTGGCTGTGAGAAAAAACTGTTAATAAAAGACTTGTTCCCTTGGCTACTTTTTGTCCTGTGAAGATAAATGTTTATTCTTATGTAACTCATTCTAGGCAGGTAATTATAAATAGTTTCTGATATTCTCCTAAACACATTTACAAAAATCTTTAGTCATTGAGTCAAAAAAATTGGTATTTCCTCACTCTCTGTTTAATTTTATATATTGTTTGAGAAGGTAGATATTTAATACTATGTCCTTAGATACCCACAAATCCTAAGAACATGTTCTGTCTAAAGAACTCCATCTCATTTCAAGCTTATATTCTCAAAATAAGCTGGTGGTACCAAAACATAATCTGGGTGATTAGAAAAGTTAATAATGGGAGCCAGTAATCTAGAAAACTTTGTCCTTTCAGATGTCATAGCCCACTTTAGTTCAAGTGAGCATCAAAGACTTTTAGTCCTTACAAGCACTCTTATACTCATTTCTCCCCAATAGTTATCTTTAAAACTCTTTGTTTCCATTTTAAATGAGCTGAAATAAAAAGATCCTGACATGTGGCAAGGGGTTAGCTTGCTAGACAACGTGATACAGAATACATACCGTGAGGATAATGGCTGTGTGAGACACAACACCTTCTGCTGACTTGCCACCCCTGCTGAACAAGCCCTTCCGCTTGTGACAGGAGAAGAAAAGGGCTGAAACTGAGAACCACACTGGAAAATACAGTCTTCTAATGCAAAGCTTACCAACCTAGAGTGACTTCCTAAAGCATTAATCACTCCAGCTTGCCTAGTAGGTGTTTCCACCAGGCCATCATTGTCCAGAGATCAGAAAAGGGAATTGAAGTAATGTTGTACAGCTTATAAAGTATCTCAAAACAGGGAAATCTGTTACTCTTTTATATACTTGAAACATTCATATGCATTATTGGAGCCTATGCTTAGGGTACATTTGTAGCCTACATCCAGCCTGCATCCTGCCTATTAAATATTAATGAGAGCTACAACATGGTTTCCACCATGGATAATGGGGTTATGTGGCCCAAGAGGATACAGAATAGGCTCACTTCAGCATTTCTCTACACTATCTTCTGCCATTAAGTAATCAATAGTCACCACCTTTTAAAATTAATTCTCCTCATTATATCAATAAAGAGAAGCAGGTTTAGGAGTAGTGGTTTAAGAAAGCTTCAGGACTATTACTTTGGATGTGTCAGTCATCTTATTATGATTCACTCAACAATTTTAAGTGAGAGGAGTATAATAGCAATCCATGCTAAGATATCCTTAAGAAGCAAATCTATGTATTTAAAATGACATTTTAAAAATTTTATTATTCGATAAATCTAAAAGTTAGTGACTTTCTGAGATGGTTTCCTGATGTATATGTTATAGTTTATAATGAAAAAGGGCTAATATCTACATTGAGGTATGGACAATGCACAAATTTATCATTTCTATTCCTTTAAGTTTCTGATGAAAAGGTGAATCATGTGGAGGCAAGTTGGCTTTACAGATAATAGTCCTTTGTAAATGAGAATGTACTGGAATATTGATAATTTTGCATGGCATAATTGTAATGAATTAGATTTAGCAAATATTATCCTGTGACAGAAGCTCCCATCAAGACAGAACTATCTATATATATAAAAGCCTAAGCAACCATTAAGATGGAATGACCAGAATGACTGGAACGACCAGAATGACCGGTCGCTATGATGCTCACTGACCACCAGGGGGCAGACGCTCAACGCAGGAGCTGCCCCCAGCCTGCAATCACCAATCACCAATGGGGCCTCCTGGTCTCTCCGCCCTGCCAGCAGGCCCCGATGACCTGATTGGGGCTAGGCCCCTGGGCTGGGGTGGGGAACTGGGGATGGGTAGCAGCAGACTTGGCCTCTTTCCCAGGGGGACTGAGGGACAGCTCCCTCCTTGGGGCCAGCAGCCAACCTCCTGGGTCCCTCCCCCTATTCCTCCCCCAGTTAGCAGGCGCTGATCAGCCCACAGCCCACCCATCATGGTGGCGGTTGGCCTCTCTCCCCTGGCCGGCAGGCCCTGATTGCCTGATCGGGGCCTGCCGGACAACCTCCCAGTCCCTCCCCCTGGCGAACAGGTCACAATTGCCCAACTGGGGCCGGGTCCTGGACTGGGACGGGGAACCGGGGGTGGGTGGCGGTGGATGCAGGCATTGAGAGAAGGAGGAAGGGGGGAAGTGGGGAGGCGGGGAACCTGATCGCCCCGATCGCTGGCCAGGCCTAGGGACCCTACCCGTGCATGAATTTTGTACACTGGGCCTCTAGTTATATATATTAATAGCTACCAACAGAAGAGTAACAAATAGAAATGCAATTTAGATTTTAGATAGTTCTTTGTTTCTATTGACATATTTAGTCTTTAAATTGACTCTATAAATCTATAGTCTTTCATTGTTCAATTAAATATGTTTGTAGCCCTGGCCGGTGTGGCTCAGTTGGTTAAGTGTTGTCCTGTGCACCAAAAGGTTACAGATTTGATTCCTGGTCAGGTCACATGCTTGGGTTTCAGGCTCAATCTCCATGCAGTAGGCAGCTGATCGATGTTCTCCTCTCACATCCATTTTTCTCTCTTTCTCCCCCCTCCCTTCCTCTCTCTCTAAAAATCAATAAAAATATTTAAACATGTTTGTAAACTGGCACAACAGCTGTGGAGGGTAATTTGGCAAAACTAGCAAAATTACTTTTGTATTTGCCCCTTGACCCAGCAATTCCATTTCTAGACATCTAAACCAGAGATACACTTGTATACAAACTGACTTACACATCCACATTCATTGTAAAACTTTTATAAGAAACTATAAAACTCAAGGTTCATAAAAAAGGGGTTGATTGTATAATATATGGTGAAACAAAGAAATTGTGTGCTGCTGTAAGAAATTGAAATATATCTATTTATACTGCTATGGAATGATCTTCAGAATACAGTGTAAGTGAAAAAAAGTCCAGTGAAGAAAATCAAATATAGTATGCTGCAATTTTTCTAAGAGTGGAAATGTATGAGTGTGTTTTAATATGGCAAATATGTATTTTTTTTCTTAGAGAAAAGGGCAAAATAAACAAAATAAAGAGACAGAAAAGAAAATAGACTTATCTAAATATACCTTGTTTTGTAAATTTGATTTTAAAATAATGTAACTATTTCACATATTATATTTTATATATTTATAAACAATATGAAATAAAAACCATCCTTAAAAATTCCAGATAAAAATGAAAATAAATGAGCCTAAGTCCATATTTAAGTGGTGCCTAAGAAAGAAGAATTATTTTAAGTGATGTTAAAAAACAGTAATTTGACAAAAAAGATGGCAAACTAAATTTTAACCTGTTTTTAGTAATCACCTTGTTATTCATAATATTGGTATGTAATAAAAGGTTGTGGAACACTGTAAACAAGTAATGATGTCAATTAAATTTGGAGTCAAGATTCTCAGTCAGAATTTTCACAATTCTCATCTTGTCACACCATAAAGAAAGGGAGCTTTCAAAGCCTACTGGGGCCAAAGCAACACAGTGATCATATTGGAAATGTTTTCACTGGAGTAGACTGTATCCAAAGATGGGGTAATTTTGTTATAAATAAGAATAATACCTGAACTATATTAAAATACCTCAAAATTCATGAGTTCATGATGATATTAAAAAGAGAAAACCCAGTAGTTATCTTTGCAAATGTTACAGTTATATTATTAGAACTGGCAAGTAAAGGTAAAGACAAACATTTAATCTGTCCTTCTTGTATGAAATATATTTCAGAGTAACTACATACATAATGAAAAAAATCTTTTTCTCTCTGTATATGTTTATCCCAGCTAATCAATTAAGTATGATGAAATTACAAAATTACTATTTTGTAAATACCTACTGCAATAATGGATCCAGAAAAAAATTATCAATGGCTACTAAAATCACAAAAAGAGAGGACTAGAATATATACTTCATAATAGAAGCACCTAATTCCACCAATGAAATATTCTTTTAAGAAAAGCAATTATACCAACCTTCTGTATCTTATTACCAGATTAAATACAGAGACAGAGGAGCATGTTAAATGACATGAAGAGAATGCAGTTGACCATAAAAATCTAGACAATGAGAAATCTACAGTACAAGTAGCCTGGTTTTTTAAACTTATCAATAGAAATAAAAGAGAAAAAATAAAGTACATATCATGAACCTTTAAGAGTGGTTCAAATAGAGATAAAATAAACTACTGTAACTAAAACATTCAAAAAACAACTGAGGAATTTTTTAAGTAAGTAGCTATTTGATGATATTAAGGAAGTATCATTATTTTTTATTTGCAATTTAAAAAATCTAGTGAAGGGCAGCAAGTGTGTGAAATATGTGGGCATAAAGAAGAAAACACGATTGGTCATTATTTAATGATTAACTGAATGATGGATATATGAGGTAGATTGTGCTACTCTCTAATTTTACATATGCTTGAAATTTTCCATAATAAAATGTTGGGTTAGCAAAAAAGGAATGTGCATGTATAATAGCTAAAAATTAATTAATAATGTGTGGACATGGGGTATATGGGAAAACTCTGTACTTTCCACTTAATTTTTCTGTGAACCTAAAACTTTCCAACTGTTCTTAAAAAATTAGTCTTAAAGTAAAAGAGTTAACGCAGGTGCCTCTTCCTTCAAAGAGAGAAAGAGAGAGAGAAAGAGAGAGAGAGAGAAAGAGAGAGAGAGAGAGAAGATGGTAGATGGTATTGTAAGTTTCTAAGCAACCAGATTTTAAAAATATCATTAGTATTGCTTAGTTCATAGTTTAGAAGTACTAGTACATTCATATTTAAAGAGAAAATAAAGTGTCGCTTTGTAAACTTGTGTTAGTATAACTACCTTTTTGATATAAATGTATGTTATTGGATTGCCTTTAAAAGACTGAGTTCACATGATGAAGATTACTTATTTTCCATACTGTCTACTTGGTTTCCACAAAAATAGAGCTGATCAAGTCATTTAGATTTTGAACTCTTTTGTGTGTGTGTGTGTGTGTGTGTGTGTGTGTGTGTACACAATGCAATGAATAATTAAAATAACTTAGGAAGATTCTTTTTTTTTTTGCTAGTCACATTTCCTCTCTAGTTTTCTAACAATTCTAATTACAGATTATATAAAGCTGGCAGAGTTCTTAGAAATCATCTAGTCCGACTCAATGAGAAAACGGTTATAGGAACCAGAACTTTCAAAAAAATCTTTTTTTTTTTTCAACTCTCCACTATGTCATTCCATTACAAAGTTTCGATATTTTCTACTTTCTAAGAAACTTGCTATCTGAGCAGGATGGAAAGTGTGGAAAGTTGGCTTGATAGAAAGAGTGGAACTGAATAGAATTCTTAGAACAATGACCAGCCTAAATTTATCAACAGCAGAAAAGGAGAATAAGGAAGTCTCTTTTTGGAAATGTAAATCATCCTTTTGACAAACACCAGAAAAAACTTGACCTTCATTTTCATTTCTTAAACACTCACCAACTTTGGGGTCTTCATGTAAAATCTTACCTCCTGCATGACTTAATATTTGTGTAAGGCACTGGTGGAAAAATTTCAGTCTATTTCAAAGAAAAAATTTGCATATGTGAGTCAGACATCCACAGTATTTTGAAAATACTGGCAAATTAAAAATTATACACACTCTGCCAGCAAGTTCTCACATTGCACAGAGAGCATTGGTTAGTAATATGCTCTAAAAGGTAGAAATTGTTTCGGTGTTATGTGCTTATATGAATATTTTATAATAATAGTATGTTAAATTTCAATAAGCTTATCAGCCTTTATCCAAAGACATTCGAGGTTTTAACTCTTCTAACAAACTCAGCCACGGAAATGTTTTGAAGAATGTGAAACAAATTTAACTGACTTAAAATAATCTGTTAGGATTGCTTCAGTGTTAAATAATTACACCATCATGTGGTGCCAATGGAAGACAGTTGTGTGAGATGTCAGGGGTGCTGAGGCTAAAAGACAACCAGAGCTGTGAAACATGGCCTTGAATACTTAACATTTTAACCTTGGGTAAAGGCAACCCAATGCTCACATATGTGTCAATGCTGTAAATATTTTTAACATACATCTGGACTCTTAGAACCATTTAGTCTACTTGATTTGTCTGGTTCAGTATCTTTGCCATCAGCAAATTGTCTAGACCCCTGATCGGCCCCCCCATCCCACTAAAGGAAGTGCAGATTCTGACACAACCATAGTATTTTAAAATTGTGTCAAAATTTCCATGGTAAAGCTTTACTTTCAAAAGATGATGTGTCATGAGATGTTTTCTGCAAATTGAAACTGCTTCAAAGAAAATTACCCAAAGGAAATAAACTAGAACTAAAAAAAAAAAAAAAAAAATCAATGCAGAATCTCTAACCTGCAAAAGTGGTTATTCACATTCATATCAGCCTATCCAAATAAACTGATGATCAAACATAGACCCGGAGTCATAGAAGTATGAACAGACTGTTGAACCTCAGAGGGAAGACAGGGGAGGGTGGGTAGGAAGAGAACAACTAATGAACTTGTATGCATATACTGGTATGCATAACCCATGGACACAGACAATGGGGTGGTGAAAGCCTGGAGGGTGTGGAGAGGGGAGGACAGGGCAGGCTCAAGAAGTTAATGGGGGGAAAAAGGAGGACCTATGTAACACTTTCAACAATAAAGATTTTTAAAAACCCCACAAGTTTTGAGAGTAAAACAGACTCAAAACATTTAAAATTCTCAGTTGCACCTCTGCATGATTTACCACTGTATCCTATGATTTTCATTGCATCCATAGACTGTACATCATGCTGCACTTTCAGGAATGGAATAGAAAATAAGATATTCTCTTTTAGTTGAAAGGAGTTTTTAAAATAAGTAGTATTATTATATCTTAAATATCTCTTATTTTTCAGGTAAAAACATAATTTGGCAAAAGTTCAGTCACTTGATATCATTGATTTTTTACAAAAATCCTAGAGAATATAAAGGAAATGAAAAGCTTTTAAAAATGTGACCATGGTCAGGCAGGAATCTAACCTGGAGGAATTTACCCTTTATTGGTGCCATCAAACAACTTCAGTAGATAAGAGCTACACAGAGCCATATTCAAATGAATGGTATACAAATATAGAAACAATTGCTAAAAGCAGATATTTATAAACAAAAATTGAAATGAATAATGTATAATAGATGTCAACTTGGAAATTTATATTCCCCCATTTACAATTACTAATTTGTATTGACTACTTAATCCATGAAAGGCATTTTGTGTTTATAGGTCTATGTACATAATTTATAGTCAGTCTAAAGAAAGGCCCATTAAAATGATCACAGATTTTGGAAGTGAAATTAGGTGAAATCAATACAATTTCAACTTTCTTAACCATCTTCAAAAATTACTCTAAGAGGTTGTGAAGTTATTGACTGGGCGACTCTTTAGAAATCACTAAATCCAAAGATGGTGATTGCTAAAGTGGTGGTAAAGTAGCCAAAAGGTGAGGAACCACACACTGTACATCAAAAGGAGCACTGGATTAAAAAAAGGTGTCTAATATAATTATCTCCTGAACTCTTCAAGGGAATGAAAGATTGTCCTTAGTGAATATAATCATTTTATGTTGTATATTTGATACAAGAATATTTCACAAGGATTATCCATTTCTGGATGGTCTATCTCTGGAAACCAAAGTTGGTAAGTTTTCAATTCCTGCACCACATAGACCATTTTTTAAGGGCTTCAAGGAGAGCAGTGTTGAAAAGAACACTGAATAATGAGGTCATTGTTAACTACTACAGTCCCGGTGCACGAAATCCGTGCATCGGTAGGGTCCTTAGGCCTGTCCGGCAACCAGGGCCAATCAGGGCCTTCCAGCTGCCAGCTGGGGCCTTCCTTCTGACTGCTGGCCGGGGCCTCCCTTCCCAGGCTGCCAGGGCCTTCCTTCATTCTGTGCCACCCCCTGGTGGTCAGCACATGTCATCGTGAGTGATAGAGCTCCCAGTCTCCTGTTCAAACTCCTGCGGGGACATTTTGCATATTAGCCTTTCATATATATATATATATATAGATGTCCATCATGGTTATAGAAGATAGTGTGTGTTTAGGGAAGATAGTGGGGAGAGAAATTAGAAATTACAGATAATATATTTCAAGCATTTTCTATCCCTACTCTAAAATAAATTATTTCCCTGATCAAATTTTCATTACTAATTTTTTTTCTACTAGTAGGTAGCTTGATAGAAAAAATAATTCAAATATCCAGTTATAAGAAATATATATTATCTTCCCATAAATTTAGAAATTTACTCTTTATTATGTGCATATTGATTTTTTCTATTTATAATCAACTATTCAATAATTTTAACTTTCATCACATTATTATCAACTATTTTAATCTTATAACTAAACTTCAAAAACAATAAACATTACTGAATAAATAATTAACAAAAGAAGATAATATTGAATATTATGTTAAAACAAAGCAACAGTTATTTATTTTATGTTTTTTTAAATTGATTTCAGAGAGAAAGAGAGAGGGAGAGAGAGAAACATCAAGATGAGAGAGAATCATTGATCGGCCGCTTCCTACACCCCCCACTGGGGATGGAGCTGCAACCCGGAGATGTGCCCTGACTGGGAACTGAACTGTGACCTCCTGGTTTGTAGGTCGATGCTCAGCCACTGAGCCACACTGGCTAGGCAAAGCAACAGGTATTTACAACAATAGCTTTGAAGTATTAACAGGCCTTACTACATTAACCATAATCTTAACCCTTTGCACTCGCTTGCTTTTTCTCGATTCCTGCTACCGATGGTAACCGTGTCGAGTCACACTCGACATCCGAGTGCAAAAGGTTAAGTATCAAATATTCTGGGTTTTTTGTTTTTTTTTTAAATAAAGGCCTGATTCTACTATTTGTTCTACCTAATAATGAAATTATATGTATACTAGGACCCCAGTGCGCGAAATCGCACTGTGCCGCCCACCCACCTGCAGCCCTGCCTGGACACCAGAACCTGTCCATGCAGAGCTCCAGTGCACCTGGCCCAGCACCCAAACCCTCTGGCCTTCTCTGGCCACTTCAAGCCCCGCCCTCAGTCCCTCGAGTCGCCTCGGCTGGTCCCGCCTTCTCTTGGTGCCTCCCCGCTTCCACCCCGTCTCCGGAGCAACTTGGCGGCTCCACCCCGTCATGGCACCAGAGGAGAGAATGGAAGCCTCCCACCTGCTGCACTGTGCTCCTTCCCCCAGCAGGTGGGCTGCGGGGCACTCAGAGTGTGAGTGGTGGGTGGCGAAGGACTGGTGAGGAGGGTGCTATGGGCTCTCACCCCTTCCCTCCCTGGCACGGGATGGTCCCGCCTCCTCCGGGCACCTCCCCGCTTCCGCCCCATCTCTGGAGCAATGCCCCAGCTAATATGCTTATGACCTGGTCGTTACCTGTTACAGTGTCCCAGCCATTAGCATATTAGCTCTTTGTTAGTATAGATATTATGTATAGTATCATTAATCTAAAAGATAAACTATCCTATATAATAAAAGCCTAATATGCTAAGTGTCCGGTTGTCCTGTCGGCTGTTCAACCAATCAAAGCATAATATGCTAATGATATTCTAAGGCCACTCAACCACTTGCTATGATGTACAATGACCACCAGGGGGCAGACAGTCGACCAGTCAACCAGTCGCTGTGACATGGACTGACCACCAGGGGGCAGATGCACTGACCAGTAGGTTAGCTTGCTGCTGGGGTCCGGCCGATCGGGACTGAGTGAGATGGGCCAGACATGCCCTGGAGCCCTACTGCAGTTCCTCTCTGGCTGGCCAACCTCCTGTGTCCCTCCCCAGCCCCAATCGTGCACCGGTGGGGTCCCTCGGCTTTGCCTGCTCCCTCTCACAATCCAGGCTGAGAGACCCCCCCCCACCCCGAGTGCATGAATTTTGTGCACCGGGCCTCTAGTTAAAATATAAAAGATATTGTCTATTCAATTTTATCAAAGGCATTTTTAAAAAGCAGGAAGAACTTATTATCAGAAAAATTAAGCTGAACATTCTCTTTAAGGATCTTAGACTTAGGCCTTTTTTTCTTCTCAGTAATCAGAGAAAGAAAAAGTCTTGAAAATTTTTCACTAGCTAACACATGGTGGAAGAACATACAGTACTTTTAAGTCCTTAAGATACTTTTTAACATATTTAATCATTGAATGTGTTGACTCAAACTCATGTTCCTGAAAAATATCCTAACAAGTTCACCAGTCAAATGTTTATCCCACTAAATCCATTTGCTCTGGTTTTAAAATAAAAAATAAAATTATCACAAAGAGGCAAACATTCACAGTACCTCCTGCTTAGAAATCATGGTTAAATTGCCCTAGCTGGTTTGGCTCACTGGATAGAGCATTAGCCTGCGGACTGAAGGGTCCTGGGTTCGATTCCAGCCAAGGGCACATGCCTGGGTTGCAGGCTCAATCCCCAGTAGGGGATGTGCAAGAGGCAGCTGGTCAATGATTCTCTCTCATCATTGATGTTTCTATCTCTCTCTCCCTCTCCCTTCCTCTCTGAAATCAATAAAGAAATATATTTAAAAAAAAAAGAAATCATGGTTAAATAAAGGAGTAAAAATGAATTATAAAATATTGAATTCATTTAATAAACTTTTCCATCCAATTCTCTGGAACAAAAGCTTCACCATAGTTACTTCCATTAGACTTAAATGTCCTCTGCATTTCCTTGGCCTCTGGGTACATAATAACCTTTCTAAAGATATCCCCAAAGAATATTTCAGTCATGCAGTAATCTCCTTGAACACAGTAATGACAAACAATAAGCTAATTCTCAAAAAGCTTTTTAAGCCATTTTTACTACTTTTAAATCAGTGTTTTTGATGCATGATTTGGGTCCCCTGATTAATGGTCATTGCCAGCCCAGCTTCTGGAGTTGTAATGTCTCCATGAGCTTCCCTCCAGCAGAGCTCGACCATTAATCCAGTGGCATATGTCAGCTCAGCAGAGCAAGGTCACTCTTCTGCTTCAAGGGGAACCATTTTATAAATAATAAAACTGACTTTTTTGCATGCTTTATGCCACCTGAGGTTGAGTGCTGCAGTTAATATCATAAAGCTTATAAACATTCCGCTCTCAGGCAGTACCCACTGCCACTATAGTTAGGAATTTAAACGTTTTTCTATTAGTAAGAACAGACATGTTTATGTGGGGGGCAAATATATGACATGTAATCCCAAACAGGGAAAGAATAGGTGGGAAAAAACTGTAGTAAGTTCATGCTAGAATATTTGGAAGAGACTTTTGGATTCTCTAACTTCCTCATTGTATATTACATTTATTTTCTTTTCAATACATTTGGATTTGGCTATTTGAATATTTCAATCTAATCAGGAGATAATAGTGGTATTGAAATGTAATAGTAGTGGTAGGAATTAACTCAGTTTATGATAATTCCTAAACCAAGAATATAGTGTCTGATAATTATAGAATATTTATCTTTGAAGGAATTTTATTTTTTAAATTATAAACATTTGTTCCATTGATATAATTTTAAAGTAATTTGAAACTTGTAGATGGCCTAATTTAGAAAAGATGATGGTAGCTGTATAATAACTAACACTATAAAGAATATATACTATAAGAATTATAAAATTTGTGTTCAATTAACTATTTATTACTTTAATTTAAAAAATCAGAGTTGCATAGCTGTTGCCATGTGAAATATTCAGAAAAAATTTTAAAATTTAAACAAATATTCAGACTGTCATATCATTCTGAATTATAAAATAGAATTTGATGCAAGGAAAATCTGCTTTGAATCTTATTCTAAGAATTGAACTTGCCCTGAGCAGTTTGGCTCAGTGGATAGAGCGTCGGCCTGCGGACTCAAGGGTCCAGGTTCGATTCCAGTCAAGGGCATGTCCCTTGGTTGCAGGCACATCCCCAGTGGGGGGTGTGCAGGAGGCAGCTGATCGATGTTTCTCCCTCATCGATGTTTCTAACTCTCTCTCCCTCTCCCTTCCTCTCTGTAAAAAATCAATAAAATATATTTAAAAAAAGAATTTAACTTATTAAAAATCATAAAAAATGTAGAAAAAAGTTCATTATTTTCTTGCCTTTATTGTATGTATATAGAGAAAAGGTAGAGCCAGGTGGCAGCTCAGGCCAGTCCTTCTAGGAAACTAGTTCCATAGACAGGTCTCCATGTCCAATATCAGGTCTTCATTTTGACAAATATAGACACTTTCTTTTTTCTTTTTTCTTTTTTAAAAAATATATTTAATTGTTTTTTTTACAGAGAGGAAAGGAGAGGGATAGAGAGTTAGAAACATCGATCAGCTGCCTCCTGCACAACCCCTACTGGAGGTGTGCCCACAATCAAGGTACTTGCCCTTAACTGGAATTGAACCTGGAACCCTTCAGTTCACAGGCCGATGCTCTATCCACTGAGCCAAACCGGTCAGGGCGAGACTTTCTTTTTTAGGTTTGTAGAAATAAACAATCTTAAGGGGAACTGAGTCATAAACTAAGATGATAAGATACCCAAACTGGCAACACCAAGTATTGATTCAGTATGAGAAATTCAACTGCCAAGAAGAATGTATACTCTTGTTGACTGATCAAAGTATTGTCTCCCCTGAAAGAAATACTATATGGGACACAAAATCATGTTGGGAGTTTGTTGTGTTTGGTATAGTAAAATCACAATAGAGTAAATTAGGTGATATTAAGGTCTACAGAGACAAATTTATAACAGCCTAAAGTATCTACCTCACTTAAGTGAACAAGTCTGCTGAGCCAAGTAGAATATTTGCTTAGGCTGATCTGGATGGTTCTTCATACCACAGTGTCAAATTTATACTCTCCCACTCCTTTTAGGCTCTGTGAAAAGTAACACCCTTTGCAAATGTTTTTTTTTTCCTCTTCAGACAGATTACGTTACAATTTTTGATTATTATTTTGTTTTCATTCTGATTCTCAGAATGGTTACTTTGTTTTATGTGGGTGTGTCCCAGATCTTTATCAGTGACCTATTTAAAAACTATATCTTAAAGTAGGTTACTTTAGATGACTAATACTATCCATTAATCATTCTACACTTACGGTACATATATTGAGAAGTCATGACTACGTTCCATATTACAAATGCTTTGATGGTAATCAAAGTGTATTAGAAAGCACATGGAGTCTGAACATCAGATAGAGTTTAATTCCCCTTATTTCCCAATAAAAACTGTAGGGGTACAAATATGAATAAGATACAGCCCCTGTTATTGATGATTACTCTAGTTGGAAGGACATATTGAAATGAACTATGGTAAGAGAAACCGTACAGGTGTGGAACAGTCTATTAAAAATAGAAAGGAGGGAGAGATTATTAATCAAACATGTACTATGTGCTTAGAAATTTACATGTGATAACTAACTTAATTCTTACACCAATCCTATGTGACATGTTTTAACACATTCCCTTCTTTAGACAGCGCAACAAACCTCAAGAGAGGTTTAATGAAATGTTTTAAAAAATGTTAAGACATCTGAGAATAGGACCTCAAACCCATGTCTATAATACTTTAGTTCCCTACTGCTCTGCCCTCTAACGCACTGCCTTGGTAACTAGTGGAGGCTTTCTTGAGGGCAGAGAGCCCAGCGAGGTATTAAAAGATATGAGTTCATGATTTGGAAAAAAATGGGTAAAAGCATTCTAGGCTAAGGGAAACACAGACAGGAAAGCATGACAGTGGTCACAGCCACTCAAAGATGAGATTTGAATACACAAAGAAAGGCCTCAGGAGGAATGCTCATGCCCAGAGGGTCAAACAAGAAAAAAGGCAGCAAGTGGTGGCCATCTGCAAGTCCCGAAGAAAACTTGGAACAGATCCATCCTCATGTTCCTCAGAGGAACCAACCTGTCAGCACTTTGAACCTCCAGACCTGAGAGAAAATAAAGCTCTGTTCTTTAAGCCACCAATTTATAGTATTTTGTTATAGAAGCTCTAGAAAACTAATACAGACTAGGCGAAAAATTCCAAAGCTCTTCATATGACGGAAGAAAGAGGACATAGCCAGCTGTGTTGACAAATGGCTCTATCTATGAAAGAATCACTTCATCTACCACCAGAACCAGTTTAAAACCCTCTTCTATTCTTATTAATTAATTCTTAATGGAAGACATTTTTCTTCTTTACTGAGAAGCTAATTATGAAATGTCTTGTTTCTAGAAATTCACCTAAAACCTTAACTCTAGAAAGAAAGAGAAATGGATCAGTTTGGTAATGCTAAATTTGGAAACTTAGATATGTAGAATATGGACTGAATTCCATTAGAAAAAAAAAACCAGCAGGGATAATGAAGCCATTTATCTCTAAAGCAAGGCAAGAAAAAATTAGAGAGGTAAGTGTCTCATTAAATTGATTTTTAACAAATCCAGTGCATTGGTAGTCAGAGTAGTGATTTTGTATTTTTATTCCAGGACATAATATCCAAGTTTCCAAAGGGGATCCTGTACTTCCATCAAATCCCTCAACCATTTGTCTCCTGAATTTTCTACATATTGTCTGGGCACTGTGCTTTCTTCAAGTATAACCAATCTATTTGGCCTCAAACCTTTTGCTACTTGCTTGCAAAACAACTTGGTTATAGATTTATATTGTGTATAATAATGGGAATGCTAAAATGAATTTGTGCTTTTTTTGGAGAGTTTTCAAGGCTAAAATTATTTAAGTTTCAAATAATTAACATGGTAAAATGAGGAAATTATTAGTTTGTCTCTTCTTATTTGAGGTACCCTAGAAATGAAAATTAAGTCCAATAAAAAACTGTGTTTTGAAGGAAGAAGCAGAAACCTTTCCAAAGTGGCACATCATTTTGGCAGTGAACTTCGGCTGGCTCTGAGCAGAGGAATGAGGTTCTCTCTCCTTGGAATGTGGCACCAGCTGGAAGCAAGACCAGTGCAGGGCAATGGCAACCTTTCTGTTTACCATCTTTCAAGCACATGTGGTAAGTTTCTTATATGTTTTCAAATGTACACAGTATGTACAAATACATCTCAACATCTCTCAACATCCACCCTGCCACTTCCCTTGTCTGAGCCACCATCTCTTTCTTAGTTTCTGTAATACCTTCAAATGGATCTCATCTCCCTACTTCCTCCCTCACTCCCTTCAGTATATTCTAAACACAAAAGACAGAATAAATATACTAAAATGTAAGTTAGACCCTTTTCTTCTCAAAATCTTTCAATACTAGGCAAAATCCTTACAATGACCTACAAGGCCCTATGATCTGGCTCTTAGTGACGGACCGCTCTTTCCCCTGTGTGCTCTGCTTCATTGTTTCTCAAACACACCAGGGACACTCCCACAACAAGGCTCTGGACTTACTCCTCCCTCTGCCTGGAATAGATTTCCTCAGCCAGTCTCATGGCCAGCTCCTTTTCCAAACATCCCATTCTCACCAAGTCTTCCCTGGTCCTCTATATTTCACATCTCTCTTTCCCTTCTTAGAATTTGTCATTGCATAGCATGCTATATATTCAACATATTTATCCTGTCGTCTGTCATCCTCAGTAAATGTAAATACTACTAGGGCAGGGATCCTTGTTTTATTCACCACTGTATTTCCAGTCTATGGTCTGGGCTCAGTAGATATTTGTTACGTTGAAGAATTAATGAATGGATAGATGAATATATTAATGAAATAACTTCTAAGTCTTTTGAAAAGACTAGTTGGAAAAAAAATGGCCCGAGATTGTAAAACTAAAAATTCTAGATGCTCAGGCATATTCTATATGAGTAAATCAGAATATCTGAATATGGAACACAGTTATCAGTATTTTTTAAAGCTCTTCAGGGATTCATATATGCAGCCTAGGTTGAGAACCATCAATATGAACATAGTTTTCAAACTTTAAAGTGCTCACAGACCTCTTGGGTATCTTGTTACAAGGTATGTTCTGATTTAATAGGCCTGCATAGACCCGAGAATCTGCATCTCTAACCAACTCTTGGGATGGCAACGCTGCTAGTCTGTAGGACCACACTGAGGAGCAAGTACTTTTACCCAATGTTAACTCAACCTTCATGGCCCTGTGACACCATTTATAGTGGTCTATACTTTGTTTTCTCCTGACTTGTCTTATTTTATTTTAGGTTTGAATCATAATTTACTTTAAATATTTCTTGGAAAACAAATATGACATAAATACTGACTAGATACATAAAAGAAGAGAACATCTTGAGAGATATTTGGCTTCAGAGGGAGGTCAGTAAACAAAAATAAAAATAAACATTTATATACATCCACCATATTTTAAATGGGAAAAGTGAACTTAAAATATTACCTATATTGTATATTACATATCTTATTTGATATCACTTTGTTTAAAAAAACCAAAACACTCAACTGAATTCAGATCAATTGAAGTCTGAAAATTATACCCCAGATGAAGAAGCCAAAGGAAGCAATAGGATAGAAGCCCACAGGATTTGAAGAAGAAAAACTGTCTCATATAAACCCAAACCAACTTATTTTTTACTAGCTATCATGTCTTGAGCTACAGGACTGTTTTATTTCCTATAAATTAGAGGAAAAAGATAATGCCATCAGCCCTTGTGCAAATGCCTTGCCTAAAGTACGCACCAGAGCATATGTGCTTCTCTTTTTTCATATTTGGTTAGAGAAGAGTTAAAATATAACTGCACAGTCTTGATAAGAAAAGCAATGAAAAAAGTTCTTTAATGCCACAACTATGTGTCATCTTTGTTCAGGAGAATAAATTTGCACAGCGGGCAGTGCAGTGAAAACAGTTCATAATCAACTCCTCACCTCTTAGCATTGCTAGGATCAAATGCAAGTGGAAGGAATGCCACTTCAGTCATAGCTAGTGAAAATTAGCATCTGTGACACTAATGGTATCTCATTTACTATGCACTTCAGGTTTTTTTAAAATGGTTAAAAAATCTATTTCCAGAACTGCCATCATTACAGTGTTTTCCTTTAAAATAACAATGGTATTTGAATCTCTTTTACTCAAAGAAAAACCTCAGTTAAAATTTGCTAACACAGATCATTAATCCCAGCCAAATAAAGCCTGACTGATTCAGTTGAAGAGCTTTATTTATGGGATCTCTTTCTTTTCTATATTTGAATTTTCTACCATATTCCCTGACCTGGAACAAAGTTCTACTGTGACATAATGACAGGCCTCTCTAGGAGTTTTGCACAGCTTTTGCAGTGTTGGTGCTCTTTTTAAAATAAAACTTAAATATGAATTAGTTATATTTACACATATACATACAAAGTTTCTTATGTACATACTATCGGACTTGATCCAAGAATAATGAAAGTACATAACACTGGTAAGCATCCAAACTGGAACCAGGCTTGATTCAGTTTACAAATATTTATTAAGAGCCAACTACATGGAAGGTGTTATGCTAGGTGCAGGAAGGAGATACACAGTTATACTTACTTCAATCTTAGGTTGATTTTTCTTGAACAATTTGAATATTAAAGAAGTTGTTATTGTTGTTTTTCAATAAGTGTTGAATTTTGTAGGTGAAATTCTTGCATTTAATCAGAGATAAGAATGGAGAATCTCTAAATTCCTATCCAACCTAAAGAGGCTCTTACAAATATGTTCTGCCAAGTTTCATTAAAATTTAGTTGGTAATTAAGATAGTTAGAAATAATATCTACTGTTTCTATACTTGTAATGGCAGCATAATATTTAAGAACAGGAGTACTGAAAATTGACATATGCATTTCATATCACACAGTTTTATTTTTTACCTATGTGTCTTTGCTCAAGTTAATTCAACTTCTCTATGCCCTCTCCTCTGTGAGGCTAACTAAGAGATTCCCTCACAGAGTTGTTACAAATATTAAATCAATTAGTATATGAAAAGCTCTGAAAACACAGCAACAGGTATGTAAAAAACACAATAAATATAGAAAACTAAAAATAAAACATTTTAGTTGAAAAAGTATTAAAAATATTCTGTTCTATAATGCAAGCATTTACACAGTTGAAATGACATATCTTATTAAATATGAATTCTGGATATGCTTAAATTTTTGAAAAATTATATCTGTAATGGACACTCATGATAATAAGGTAAAAACAAAATCAAAGAAGGAAAGTACAGTATACTTCCTTGCCTGTATGTTAACCAAGGCTATTTTTGATAGACTAAATGTAGAATACTGAACAACTATTTGTCAAATTCCTTTCTTAATTTGGAATGTACCTAGTCACCATAGAGGGTTCTGAGTCACAAACTGAACCTGTTGGAATTTATTAACATTCTAGTATACATAGTGGGTTTCTTTTGTAATAATTTCCCAAGGCCATTTTAGTTTCCCTTATGAAATATCTCTTGTCTCTCCCTCTTAGCCTGCATTATGAATCGCTTAAAATAAATATGAATACTATTGTTCCTAGTTATGAGCTATTTGAAAGAAAGAACTCATACCCAAAGTGGAGAAACAGAAAAATAAAGGGTGGAAAAGAGGACACATTAATGATGAAATTATATATGTATTTTAATGTGTGTTTTGACCTATTATTTTTGATTGATGGACATGTTGTCAATAAGTCTTGAGAACATTAGAAAATAATAAATTATTTTAGAAATAGGGCACTTACACAATTTATTGCTACATTTTATATCCATGAATGGTTTGAATTCTTCTCACAAGTATAAGACATTTAAAAATACTAACAAAAAAGTCTTCTTCCATTTATTTCCTATTCAAATGATCAGTTTCATAACTTTTATTTGAGGTATAATATGCATCCACCATTTGAATTGGGTACTATGTCTCCTGAAATAAAACCTATAGTAGTTAACATGAACCAAATGATTAAATAATATTTCCCTAATTTTTAATGTTGCTCATTTCTTACTTCAGTATCTATATTATAAAAAGCCATTGGCCATAACACGGAACGACCAAATGACCTGTCACCAGGTGGTGCATGGAGCACCTCTCAGTACCTCCCCCAGGCTTGTGAGCAGCGGCTCTCGCACTGCAGCAGGGCGGGGCACCTCTCCTGGTGCAGTGGGAGGCGGGGCACCTCGCACCATTTCGCATGCTGGGCCTCTAGTTTACAATAAAACACAAGGAAATCTCTCTCAAAAATTCTGAAATAGTGCAGCACAATGTGTGTATGTTTCTGAGTCAGGAGATGTGAATAATTGTCTGGTATGTGGTTAGTCAGTGTAGACAGTGATTTCCTATGCTTCAGTTTCCTTGATGGTTCTATTTTATCTTTCTGGACACATGCCCTGTGTCCCCTTCTAGTAGATGAAGGAAGTTGCACTCCTCATTTTGCCACCCATGTATTTATAGGGATTGTCATAACATCAATCTGTGCCATCTGTAGGGATTCTGGTCTTTTTCCATAAAATGCTAAACAAATTACCCAGAAAAATAAATGCTTATAAGGCATAATTATAATATTTGGGAAGTATTAACTACATATTTAAAGGAAAGAATTTAGTTAACATGGAATGTATGAAAACATACTTGTACCTATACACTCACAAAACTCTTCCAATTTATATAGAATGGAGAAAGAAGATGTGGTGTATATAT
The DNA here is from genome assembly GCA_025583905.1 of Ia io. Lineage (NCBI taxonomy): Eukaryota > Metazoa > Chordata > Mammalia > Chiroptera > Vespertilionidae > Ia > Ia io. Next base: position 13,484,404 of record JAJQQW010000009.1, on the reverse strand, counting down.
GCAATGGAATATTACTCAGCCAAAAAAAAAGAATGAAATCTTGTCATTTTTGACAACATGAATGGAGCTAGGGGTTTTATGCTAGATGAAATAAGTCACATAAGTATCATATTATATCGTTTACATGTGGAATTAAAAAAAATAAATAAACAAACAAAAGAGAAACAAACTCATAGATACAGAGAACAAATTGATGGTAACTGGATGGAAGGGGGGTGAAGAAATGGGTGCAAAGGGTGAAAGGGATTAAGAAGTACAAATTGTTAGCAATGAAAATAGTCATGCATAGGGAATATAGTAAATAATATTATAATCACTATGTATGGTGTCAGATGGGCACTGGACTTATTGGGGTGATCATTTTGTAAGATATACAAATATCTAATCACTATGTTGTACATATGAAACTAATATAATTTTGTACATCAAGTGTAATTGGAAAATTAATTTTAAAATGTATATGGAATAAAATTATTTATCTCAAGAAAATGGAAATTCATTTACAACAAGAGTTAATGTTTCCAATGTGACTATATTCTGCAATATATTTTGTTACCAGATATGTATTTTATCAATATATTTTTACTTTTATGAATAATAAAGTCAATAAGGTGAACAGCACTCTATTTGTATTACAATAGTTCCTGCAATTAAGGCAATTGATAATTGACTGAAATACCGTTTTGGAAATAGTTTAATAACATATTAACTTACTACATAATACAGTCTTGATGAAATATTCTAACTTTAGATTTTAAATACTTGGAGGAAAACTACTGCTTCCTCCTAAATATACTATTGTAATCTTCCTAAATCTACTATTATAAACTCAAAGTTATTGCATTTAATCAAGTAAATTTTATATAAAATTAATCTTAAATATAAAGATAAATGATGCTTTCAGAAACTGTTTTGTACTTTTTGGAAAATGTTACTTTGAATTTTTATTACATTAGGGAAAAAGACAGAAATTTTATGTTATCTAGCCATATTTTTCAGTAAAGTTACTTGTCTACCCTTTATCAGATCTTTGTGTCAGTAAAAATTAATATTAAAAATCATTTATTCCAAAGGTTAGAAATCATTTAATTTTAGTTTATTTCAGGGTGGTTGTGTGTAACTTGCAAGGAGTTTTCAAATATTGATGATTATTCAATGCCACATCAAGTCAAAAGTTCACAATTCCCAAATCCTTTCTCTGAGAATGGGTGTCAAGTATATAAAGACCAATAATAGGTAATAAATCAGTCCTTTAAAAAATATTGGAACTCAGTTATTATTTATTCACAAACAGAATTAAAATGTTATTTACATAACAAACTCAAGAATGTACAAATGTTAGAAAAAGTCTCTATACCAGCATTTCATACATCAATAACTAATAACTAATATAGATTTCTACAATAGAACCTAAACTTTGCTACCTCATGCCCTATTTTTTTTTTAAATATACTTTTTATTGGTTTCAGAGAGGAAGGGAGTAGGAGAGAGATAGAAACATCAGTGATGAGAGAAAATTATTGATCTGCTGCCTCCTGCACAGCCCCTCTTGGGGATCAAGCCTGCAACCCGGCATGTGCCCCGAATGGGAATCTAACCAAGACCTCCTGTTTCATAGTTGACTCTCAACCACTGAGCCACACTGGCCAGGCAGCCCTCCTTTTTCTTTTAAGTGGCAATTATTGTCAAGATAAAGAGTAGAAAAACATGCCAAATAGAATCAACTTGTCAAATCTATTAATTTATGGGGTTTTGATGCTTCCCAAAACACAACCCAATTCTCTCTTTAGTTCAAAAAACAGAATAGAAAAATAATATGTACACGCTGTCATATTTTAATATTAAAAATAAAAATATCAAATATTTAACCAAAATATTTATTTTAAAACCTTCTCATAATTAAATTTGTTGTGAAGACCTGAGCACATAAGAGGTAAAATGCATTCAGTAACTTGTTAAATAGACATTAACAAGTCTATTGTCATTAAAAATGTGCAAGAAGATTTTATAATATCAATCTTTCAAACAGAGATCATCAAATTGATTTCCAGGAAGTTGATAATCTGTGCTCAAAGTTCAGTTACAGATATAAACAATAAAATATGACCTATAAGTTAAATCACAAAGACCATATATAATTGTCAGGTATTATTTAACATCTGACTTTGTAATGCAATTTTTTTCCATAGTTGCCATGAGGCATTCAGCCCTATGGTTGAATTTATTTATGACTAGAAGATAAGAATTCTCTCTGTGTGTGCAATTTATTAAGTGGTTTAGTTTTGTTTGCCTATGTATAAAATTTCCTTACCTTTGGCTTTTGATGTTTCTCCTTCTCTGAAACATTGGATGGTTTTCTCTTCAGCATTTTGAATGCAGACTACTCCAAGTGAGTGCACTTTCTGTAGTTACAGAAACAACTGAAGACAGCAGTGTGCTATCTCTGAGGCAGTAAGTTTGAGTCCTGTGACCTGCCACTTCCTCCTTTGGTCAGGACGTGACGTCACATTTACATGGGTAAAGTTTTCTGGCATTTTTTACAGTTATTCTTTAGTAACGCTTTAATGTTCTGTTTCTTCTATATTCTATGAGGTCAATCACTAAAGGTCGCACTTTGACATACCTGCAGTTATCATCAGAACCATAAAGATTTCAAAATAACACTCTTTTTTTTTTTTTTTTTAGTTTATGTAAAATAAAAATCTATAACACACTTTGTGGGTAGAAGGAAGAAAACATGTGAGCCAATAAATAAAATTGGAGATGTAGGTTTTTTAGTACAAAAAATCTAAGAAAATACTCAGTGTAGTCAATTTTACATTTCTAAGTAAACTGTTAGAAGATGAAATAAACTAGACTTTATACAATAGTAATCCTATGTAAGGCATGTATGCATACATTTAAAACAGAGCATGGGTGAAATTCATGTAAATATAAATGGGAATCTGATCTAAAAGTAAGTGATTATGCATATTGTTACTGTTTTAACATATCACTATGTTGTCAAGTCCTGATTAATATGGAAATCAATCAAACAGACCCCTCAATTAACCAGACACCTTTCTGCTACAAACTACAATGCCATACACTGATTATTGCTGTTCTGGTGATGATCCAGTGGATGAATCGTACCTTCAAATGAAGCCTTCAGAGTCCATATTTAATAGGTCCATAGGTCTGGAATAGAGCTAATATGGCTTAGAAAGATTTTCCTTGTCAAACTAAAGGGTTTTAAATTTTTATTATAATGTCAAAACCAAGATACCCAGGAAGTAAAAGCAAGAAGTTCAAGCTTTCTTTAATTAGGGATTTACTAAAGGGAGACGTAGAATATCTGAAACTCCAGTTCTATTGTTTTGGAAATCAACCTAGACTTCTGTCTATAAAACCCCTGGTTGAAAAGTAGTGGTGCTATATTCTAAAATATCAGCTTCTCTAGATAACAAATCTACTGACTATTTCTCAGTCTTTCCTCACATCTCTAAGCCCCTTTACCCTGCGGCCCAGTTCCAGTGTTCAAGTTTTGCTAATTGTTTAACAAATATTGAATTGAGTATCTATTGTATGCTGTCTGACAATAATATCAAGCCTCCTGACTTGCTAGAATATTCTTTTTATTATATGATAGAACTGAAGGAATACATTTGTCAAGATTGTGATTAATATGCTTCTACTAGATATCAAGAGCAGATTTATATTTTCAAGAATTATCAGGCTGATATTTGTAAGTTAATGACACAAAGGATAACACTGAAAAATCTCAGGACTCTGAGTTTGGGTAATCACCTAGAAGTATGCCTTCTTTCAAACTTTCTGTTTGTGTTTAGGTTGAATTTGTGGCCTAAGTAAATTTTTTGTTTCATTTTCAGAAATTGAAAGTCATGAAGAAACATATGTCTTAACTGAAATATCTGCACTTCTGTGTCCCCATTTCTTCATCTGTGAATAATAATTTAATTCAAATGTAAGTTCAATCAATAATATGGTAATGCTAACTTACTTATTACATGAGAGAGTTTTGGTGAGGATATAAAAAAATACCAATAAAAACATACTTATTATATGACATCATTTAAGTAATGTTGTATGCCAAGAAATCTTTGTAGATCTAAAAGAAGCATGAGGTTTCAAATAGTTATGTTTGGTGTGGTGTTTGCTATTGATTATATTTCTGTAATAATAACTAAAGAACAGAGACTATAACTGGAGTATATGTAGTTTTAAAAAGTATTACACTCAAGCAGTTTTTATAAATTCCCAATGTATGATCTCTAGGCATTTTATGATCATTAACACTATGAAGAATATTGAAAATATAAATAAAATGGGACTCTTTTCCTTCAGAACTACAGATGAGAGAAGCAATTTTCCAGTCTTGTACTCAAGAGCAATGTTTGCTGGAGATTAAAAGACCTGACATTTGAGATCCTATTACAATCTGTTTTTAACTCCTTGATGCTAAAAAGTTCTCAGGTGACAAGGTAGAAACTTTTTTATTAATTATCTATTTTATGAAATTCTGGGTCCACTGAGATATTTAATAAGTGACCCACAGCAATCCAGCAAATTCAGAAATTAAAGGTCAATAGTACAGGAATCAGGTAGAGAGTCATTATGGAGCACACCTAACTCCATATCACTATTCAACCACTAAGCCACATGTTGCTTAAGACATGTTCTGAAACAGGGAAATTGCTAAAGAGCAGTCTCCATGGACTGCTTTTACACATTACCTTAATGGTCTCTTACCCAGGAAGTGAAACAAGGCTGGGACTTTGTGGCATACACATTGGTTACTATTTCTGCGTCATACAGGGTGAGTCAAAACTTTAAAGAAATTGCAATTAAATGATAGGTACTGTGGTGTGTTTTATGAGAAAGTAAGGTGAGATAGGAAAGAGTTGTTTCAACAATGCAACAAATATTCAGTGGTATAAAAAAATAATCAAATTCAAATCATAGGCATCAGAAAAGTATAGATGTGAGAAAATGCTGTCTGATGTCTTTGATTCTGACATCTTGATTACCTGATGACATCTATCTATATCTCTTTGCTTCCAGTCACCAAGTTGAATGACAAATTAGATAGTAATGTTTGGGTTAATCCTAATCTACAAGTTATTTCAAGACACATTTGTTCAATGGATGGAGGGTCTTCAAACCAACTCTTTAAAAATGGGATTAGGATCTCCACACTGCCTTCATTTTTACACCTTCTCCAACAAGTGGGCTTGGTCACAATAAATCTAACACTTCCATGTATTTCTCGGGCAGCCATGATGAAAAAGCTTTTTTAGTAACTATAAACCTAAACTACTTTTGACCTCACCTCAAATATGTTGTTGAAGGAGGAAAACAGAAAGACATCTTTCAAGAACTTGAAAAATAAGAGAAAAAATATTGTTATCATAGAATACAATTTGAAATTAACATCTATATATATATATATATATATAAAAGGCTAATATGCAAATTGTCCCCTCGGGAGTTCGATCACTTGCTATGATGTGCGCTGAACACCAGGGCGCAGTGCAGAAAAAAGGAAGGCTCTGCTGACAGCTGGTAGCCGGAGAAGGGAGGCCCCGGCCAGCAGCCGGAAGGTCCCGATCGTCCCTGATTGCCAGCCAGGCCTGGAGACCCTACCCATGCACTAATTTCATGCACCAGGCCTCTAGTTTAATATAAGATAGAATAATTATAAAAAAGAATAGATTGTATTCCATTTTTTTCTACAGAATTTAGTCACTTATCAAAAAGAAAAGGTGGAGTAAGTCATAAAAGCAACTTAACTTTGATAGTTCCTCTTTTCTTTCTGTCCCTTCCAAGTAGGCTTCTCTCTACAGAATGGGAAAGGTAATTTTATAGAAAGAAGTCTAAGTGGGGGTATGAGTTCTTGCCTATTTATGGCTTGCTGGAAGTGGAGATCCTACACTATAATACAAATCCAACCTTACTCAGGATTTCTAATAAATTCTATGTAGTTCTTTACTCAATAATTCAGATATTATTTTTAAAAGCATATAGCCATATACAACACATTGGGTATTATCCCTCCTCTAGATATCTAGCTTATTCTTACCACATGGTAGATAAAGCACCTCCTTGTTTAGATGTGGGTGTTTATAGAGAAACTAGAGGCCCAGTGCATGAAATTCACACACGGAGGAGGGGGTGTCCCTCAGCCCAGCCTGCACCCTCTCCAATCTGGGACCCCTCGAGGGATGGCCGACTGCCCGTTTAGGCCCGATCCCGATCGGGCCTAGACGGGCAGTCGGACATCCCTCTCACAATCCAGGACTGCTGGTTCCCAACTGCGCGCCTGCCTGCCTTCCTGATTGCCCCTAACCGCTTCTGCCTGCCAGTCTGATCACCCCCTAACCACTCCGCTGCAAACCTGATTGATGCCTAACTGCTCCCCTGCCAGCCTGTTTGCCCCCAACTTCCCTCCTCTGCCAGCCTGGTCATCCCTAACTGCCCTCTCCTGCAGGGTTGATCACCTCCAACTGCCCTCCTTTGCAGGCCTGGTCCTTCTCAACTGCCCTCCCTTGCAGGCCGGGTGCCTCCCAACTGCCCTCTCCTGCTGGCCATCTTGTGGTGGCCATCTTGTGTCCACATGGGGGCAGGATCTTTGACCACATGGAGGCAGCCATATTGTGTGTTGGAGTGATGGTCAATCTGCATATTACTCTTTTATTAGATAGGATAGAGGCCTGGTGCACGGGTGGGGGCCAGCTGGTTTGCCCTGAAGGGTGTCCTGGATCGGGGTGGGGGTTCCCTTGGGGCATGGGGGGGCCTGAGCGAGGGACCTGTGGTGGTTTGCAGGCCGGCCACGCCCCCTGGCAACCAAAGCAGAGGCTCTGGTATCTGGGATTTATGTATCTTCTACAATTGAAACTTTGTAGCCTGGAGCGGAGCCAAGCCTTCTGGTCGCTCAGTGGATGCAGCCATTTCTGTTGGGACTTATGTATCTAATATAATTGAAACTTTGTAGCCTTAAGCTGAGGCCTGGGCTGGCCAGGGCTGCAGAAGCTTAGCTTCCTCCATTGCCGGGGGCAACCCTTGCCTCCCTCTCTTTTCAGCTCAGTGGCTGCCGCCATTTCTGTTTGGATTTGTTTACCTTCTATAATTGAAACTTTGTAGCCTTGAGTGGAGGCCTAGGCCGGTAAGGGCAGGCGGAAAGCTTGTCTTCCTCTGCTGCCGGGGAAACCCAAGCCTCCCTCCTGCTCTCTGTGGCTGCAGCCATCTTGGTTGGGTTTATTTGCATATTTGCTCCTGATTGGCTGGTGGGCGTGGCTGGTGGGCATGGCTTATGGGTATAGCGAAGGTACGGTCAATTTGCATATTACTCTTTTATTAGGTAGGATGGCAGGATGGATGTTCCCCCAAGCCTACAGGAAGAGATTTTGGGAATGGTAGCCTTCTTGTGAATCTCTTATATTTCCTAGCTTTCTGAAATCGCTTACCCATTCTCTGTCTCTAGCATCTCTATTTACTAATCCTTTTCAGTAAGGAACCCAGCCCATTCCCCAAGCTCTTGAAATCCCTCTAATGTCTTACTAATTGAAAACTATATAGTTTTCCCTAGTGACCTGCTTTAAGGAGTGATGAACTCAAGCTTTGAGGAGAAAATTGGAAGAAGAAATAATTCTGATTCCACTAACTGGGTGTGTAATAAAGTTGGGAGCTATCAAGGTTTGTTTTTTTCTAAAGACTTGAAATTAAGCATACATATCACAGATTAATTTTCTTTTAAGGACATGTATCAAGTCTACATAACAATTACTGTATTATTATTATTTTCTCCTTGTGATATGGTGCCTTGCCTTAGTTTTACTAAAGAGTCTTCATGCATTCACTAGCAGTGATAGGGTTAATGCCCAAACCACTTAGGAACGTTGGGATGGGGTGGGGGGGTTTGATCATTTTTCCTACAAAGAAAAAGGAAAGTAACAGAGGTAAATATTGATAGTATCCACTCAAGCTGCTTAGTTCAAGAAAGAGAGAGCTCTAGTCAACCTTTAGTGTCTTAATTCTCCTGACAAGATGATTCATCATGTGGAGATGGATGCATCAAGCAATTTTAGCTGGATTTTAATAAACAACAAATATGTTTACTTCTGTCTATTTTTATTTTAAGCCTAAGAGTAACCTTCTAATAATGACTTGGTTCTTTAAGTAACTCTTCAGGAAGAGAATGCATTGTTCGTATGGACATCAAGTCCCTTAACCCAGCATTAGAATAAAGGAATCGAGAAAAAAGCAAGCGAGTGCAAAGGGCTAACCCAGCATTAGAATAAAGGAATCGAGAAAAAAGCAAGTGAGTGCAAAGGGTTAAACTTTGTAATTTATATTTCTCACTATAAAGTAATAAATTACCATGGTTGTTAATTAGAGTGTGTCTCAAAATAAGGATCCACTCTGGGTGTGCCAAAATCATGATGCTTTAGAGAGAGGAAATGGGCTGGTCAGGCCCAACATATCTTGGGATCACTCTTGGGAGGGAGCCTGGCCCCGCAACATTATTCTTATTTTAAATTTCAAAAAAGATAATGTGTCACATTATCTCCATTATCTTAGTTAAAGAGGAAATAGAGAATTGAGGTAAATAACAAGGACCAATGTCTAAGATGAATGGTGAACCTAAATAATCATACAGGAAAAACTATCTAGAAAGAGACAAAGAACTTCTCACATCATATCTATGCATGGCAAGTTGTTTGAAAACAATGTTTGAAAAGACTTCGTAAACAAAATACAAGGAGCACCAGTTCAACAGTGACTAAAACAATTAGGGGAACTGCATAAATTCTAAGTAAATACAAATTACTCAAATTATTTCAATAAATTCTAATTATATACTAAGTGGTTGCCACAATAAGTAATGATGCAATTTTACCCATTTATGATTAAAAGTTACAAGATTATTGAAATAATCTTATTCTAAAGGTAATAATAATAATGGACTATCCTTTTTAAGTACTTATTATATGCCTGGCATTGTGCTCTATGCTTTATACATGATTCCCATGTAATCTTCACAAAATCTTTATGTTGCTAATATTATCATTCTTACCTCCAGGTGAGGTGAGGTAATGTGTCCAATTTGCACAGCTGGTAAGTGTTGGAGTCAGGATTCAATCCAAAGCCTCAGCAGATAAATATCCTTCTATCTCATCGTTATGCTTTGGCATACACAAAGACCTGGCATAAAATGGAAGTGGTTTACTTGGGTGTTAGAGCCAGGAATGATAAGGGCTGGGTACAGGGTAATGCTGAGCTACTGGTTGGAGAGAATGTTTCTTTCAATCATTAAGTGTGAATAAAAAGTTGAAACCAGTAAGTATGCAACTAATCTAGAACCCTCTTCTTTAATTCAGACTCAGCACCACAAGGACAAACCAGTACTACTTCATTTTCCTTCTGCAACCCAAGCTACCTTTTTGTGATTCCAAGAAGAGTCAAGAGCCCATTAATACTAGTTTAAATAATAATTTTCTCTAATTTCCTGCTTATATAAATCAGGGTAAAATCACAGATTAGATTTTTCCACACTTTATTAAATTCCTTAGGTCCTGAAGTTCCTTGCTGATGGCTTTTTGATAAGGTATTCATCTATGAATAACATTATCTGTGAAGTTACTATTATAAGCATATTTTATTTCTTCCTTGATCTGGAGCTATAGCATCCCAATTTATGTTTCTTAAATGTATTTATTATTATCTTATCCATTAACTATTAATTTTACCAGTTTTTCTTGCCTCAAGGTCACATCCGAATTATGGTCATAATCTTTACATTTCTATAATACATTTCCCTTCTACACTTCTAAATAACATTTTAACTTTTTTAAAAATTAAAATGCTTACCCTAAAGGATTAAAAAAATTGAAGCTTCCTGTCATATCTTTTTCTATTCCCTGACTTCCTATTTCAATTCTTTTCTGATCCCTCCAGTATTAAAATCATTTTTCTCATTAGTTAGATTAATTTTTCTATGTGATAGGCTTGTACTTGGCTTATGTGTTAGTTATTATCTATTGATTCCTGCTTTTATCCTTGTGAATTCTTTACTCTTTTCATCTTCCAACTCCCTTATCATTATTCAGTTAAACAATTACTCATTATTATTTTGTAAATAATGTTGATTTGATGGATAAGTCAAATTGTGCTTAGTGCTTTATGTTCCCTTTGTTATCCATTTTTTGGAGCTTATAATTACCTTCCTTTTTATGGTTGATTCTCTATGTGTTGTAATGTATCCCAGATAAATGCCCCAACAAATCTAACAACTTACTTATTTTGAATATTTAAGTTCACGCATTATAATTTCAAGTGCTCAAAATTTTCAGATTTTTTTTCTTCTGATGTAGTTTCGTTATTATCTAAATATTAGCGGCCCGGTGCATGAAATTTGTGCACGGGGTGGGGGTCCCTCAGCCCAGTCTGCACCCTCTCCAATCTGGGACCCCTCAGGGGATGTCCAACTGCCAGTTTAGGCCCGATCCTGCAGGAATTCCTGTGGGATCAGGCCTAAACTGGCAGTCGGACATCCGTCTCACAATCCGGGACCGCTGGCTCCTAACCGTTCACCTGCCTGCCTGCTGACACCCCTAACCACTCTGTCTGCCTGCCTGATCACCCCTAACTGCCTCTGCCTGCCTGCCTGATGCCCCTAACTGCCTCTGCCTCGGCCCCTGCCACTGTGACTTTGTCTGGAAGGATGTCTGGAAGACGTCCAGTCTATCCGATCTAATTAGCACATTACCCTTTTATTAGTATAGATGCAGTGCTAAGGCTGAAATTGAAATGGAACTTCTCAATCTTGTCTTGGTTTGGATTCTCTCTGACTTGAGTCTTACATCATCATTTTTGACTACTCTCTCATTTGCAGAAACACACCTTCCTAATGAAAAAATTCTAGGTGCTTGTAGATTCTTTACAATTCTTTGAATGGTGTGTTGACATGAAATAGAATTCTAGCCTCATTTTCCCTCAGAATTTAGGAGGCCTCTCCATTGCCTTCCAGCTTCCAGAGTTATTGTTGAAAAGTCTAATGTCATTATGATTCCTGGTTTATTGTACATGGCTCTCTCTCTCTCTCTCTCTCCCTCTCTGTCTTTGTAGTTTCCTTTTATGCTTGATATGGGTTATTTTTTTTTCATTGTCTGTACTGCTCATTCAATGGCTCTTTTAAAGTGGAAACACAACCTTTGGGTTTGGGTTTCTTTGATAAATTCTTCATCTTTTCTTCTCTGTTCTGTCTTTCTGGAATATGATTAATTCAATCAATGTTAGACATCATTCACTGATACTCTCATTGTATTATATTTCTCTGTTTTCAATTTTATTTTTTGTTTGTTTCTGTTTTATAAATAATTATAGGCCTGATGCACGAAATTCTTGCAAGTGTAGGCCTTCGCAGCCACTGCGGCTGCCTCGATCCCTCCCTTGCAGCCGCAATGGCTGCCTCAATCCCGTGGCTGCAGCTCCAGCTTCATCAGAAGGTTGTCTGGAAGGATGTCAGGATGGCTGTTTGCATATTATGCTTTTATTATTATAGATTTTATTCATTAAAATGTTTCATTCATTTAAAATGTTTATATATTCTCTTATATTTCTTTTTGCTTTAGAATATCTCCTCCAATTATTTGGTCCCCTACATAGTTTTATAATTACATTTACAAGAGTTATTAAACCAACTCTATATTTTAACTGACTCAAGAGCTTATTGCCAATCTGTTGAGATAATGATTTCCTAATTTGCAAGTTCTTTTTTTAATATTTTTTAATTGTTTAATTACAGTTGACATGCAATATTATATTAGTTTCAGGTGTACAACATAGTGATTAGGTATTATATAACCTTACTAAGTGATCACTCAGATAAATCCAGTACCCATCTGACACCATACATAGTTATTACAATATTACTGACTATACTTCCTATGCTGTACTTTACATCCCCAAGATTATTTTGTTAACTATGAATTTGTGTATCTTATTCTCTTCACCTTTTTCACCATCCCCCAACCATCCGACAGCCATCCAAATATTCTCTGTATCTATGACTCTGTTTCTGTTCTATTTGTTAATTTATTTTGTTTCTTACATTTAATTTTTGATAGACATGTATATATTGCCATTTTATTATTTATATTTTTATATTTCTTCTTCTTCTTCTTCTTCTTCTTCTTCTTCTTCTTCTTCTTCTTCTTCTTCTTCAAGAAGACCCTTTAACATATTTTTATCCTCTTTTATTATTTTTTTAAATTTAAATTCTTTATTGTTTAAAGTATTACGTAAGTCTCCTTTTTCCCCCATTGACCACTCCCCAGCCACCCCTCCCCAGCACTTTTTCTCCCTCCTCCCCCCAATCCCGTTTGTGTCCATTGGTTATACTCATATGCATGAATACAAGTCCTTTGGTTGATCTCTCCCCCGCTCACTCCCCACCTTTCCTCATAGGACAGTCTGTTCAGTGCTTCTATGACTCTGGTTCCACCCATGCTGTTACAAATGGTAAGAATTCCTTCTTTTTTACAACAGCATAGTATTCCATTGTGTAGATGTACCAGTTTTCTAATCCACTCATCTGATGATGGGCACTTAAGCTATTTCCAAATCTTAGCTATTAAAAATTGTGGCATTTGACAAAATCCAACACCCTTCCCAGCAAAGTGGGAATAGAGGGATCATACCTCAACATAATAAAAGCCTTATATGACAAACCTACAGCCAACATCATACTCATTAGGCAAAAACTAAAACCATTTCCCCTAAGAATAGGAACAAGACAGGGATGCCCACTTTCACCACTCCTGTTCCACATAGTACTGGAAGTGCTAGCCATAATGATTAGACAAGAAGAAGAAATAAAAGGCATCCAAATTGGAAATGAAGAAGTAAAATTGTCATTATTTGCAGATGACATGATATTGTACATAGATAACCCTAAAGACTCCATTAAAAAGTTACTATAACTAATAAATGAATTCAGCAATGTAGTAGGATACAAAATTAACACCAGAAATCTATGGCTTTTTTATACACCAATAATGAACTCATAGAAAGCAAAACTAAAAAAGCAAACCCTTTCACATTTTATGTGATGCTGGTGATGAACTCCTTTAGCTTTTTCTTGTCTGGGAATTTTTTAATATTTTCTTTGATTCTAAATAATAGCTTTTCTGGGTAGAGTAATCTTGATTGTAGGTCCTTGTTTTTTTTTATCACTTTGAATATTTCTTGCCAATCCCTTCTAGCCTGCAAAGTTTCTGTGTTGAGAAACCAGCATATAGTCTTATGGAAGTTCCCTTGTAGATAACTAACTGCTTTTCTCTTGCTGCTTTTAAGATTCTCTCTTTTTCTTAACCTTTGGCATTTTAATTATGATGTGTCTTGATGTGGGCCTCTTTGAGTTCATCTTGTTTGAGATTCTACGCACTTCTTGGACTTGTGTGTCTATTCCCTTCACCAGGTTAGGGAAGTTTTCCATTATTATCTTTTCATATAGGTTTTCATTTCTTTGCTCTCTCTCTTATCCTTCTGGCACCCACATAATGCAAATGTTGGTGTGCTTGAAATTATCCCAGAGATTTCTAATACTATTCTCATTTTTAAAAAATTCTTTTTGCTATTCTGATTGGGTGTTTTCTGTTTCCTTGTCTTTCAAATCTCTGAATTGGTCCTCTGCTTCTTCTATTCTACTGTTGATTCCTTGTAATGCATTCTTTATTCCAGTTAATGTAATCTTCATTTCTGACTGGTTATTTTTTATGTTTTCTAGCTCTATATTAATGTTTCTTATCTCTTTGTTGAAGTTCTCATTAAGTTCATCTACTCTTCTCCTAAGTTCATTGAGCATCCTTATAACCAGTGTTTTAAACTCTGCATCTAGTGGATTGCTTGTCTCATTTTATTTAGTTCTTTTTTATGGGTTTGTTTGTTTGTTCTTACATTTGGGACATGTTTCTTTGTCTCCCCATTTTGGCAGCCTCCCTGTGTTCATTTCTATGTATTAGGTAAAGCTTGTACGTCTCTTGGACTTGGTTGAGTGGTCTTATATAGTAGGTTTCTTGTATAGTCCAGTGGCACAGCCTTTCTGATCCCCCAAGCTGGTCACTCCAGCTGCATCCCCTCATGTGAGCTTATCGACCCTCCTGTTGTATTTGAGCCATGATTGCTGTTGGCACATCAATGGGAAGGATTTACCATCAGGGTAATCAGCTGCAAGGATTTGCTATGACCACCAACCACCATAGAGAATCAGCTGTGCAGGGGCCCACCACATGGAGCAGCACTTACTTCCATAGGGCTCTGGTGCCCATTGAGTCTGATCCTTAAGTGTGTTGTTTTGGAGGTGGTTGGGTGGTTCTTCCATGTGATATGAAGCTATCCACCAGGTATTCTGGCTCTGGGGCCTCCTGGGAGGTTCAGGCCAAGGTCAATCACCACCTGTGTTCTACTGTAGGCCATCTGTCATTAGTTACAAAATGATCTTCAGATGTTTGCTACTTGTATTGGGCTAAGAGGTACCCAGGAAAGGATAAGTTGCAAACCAAGGCAAGCTGCCACTTGGGCCACTTAGTGAGAGGTACAGGACACACTGAGATGAGGCCAGGTCCTGCTTGTTTGAGAGATTTAGGAAAATCTGAAGCATGAGATAAGACAGCCTTTAGTATGAAAAAGGCACTGGAAATAGCTTGGGTAGGCCTGAAAGCTGGGTGGGGTGGTGTCAAAGGTAATCACCAGGGCATGGCTAACAGTGTTAGGCAGGTTGATGGAGACTCACATATGGTGCCTGCAGGCTCTGTCGGGGGAGGGCTCAGAAAAGGCACAATGGGCTCTGCTAGCACCTCTGTCTGGGAGAAAGCTGCCCCATCTACCTATCTCTCTGATACCATATACTTCAGTTCCTCCCTGTATGTCTTTGGTGCCTTTCAAGCTGCTGCCCCAGTGCTGAAGCTCAGAGAAAGTGATTCTGTGTAACTCCATGTGTGGGCCTCTAAGAGGAATGCCTGGGACTCTAGTAGCCCTCTGTCTCACTCAGCCACATTCCCTGTTGTTTTTTACAGCCATAAATTATAGGGACTTCTCTTTCTGGTGGTGGAAACCTGGGCTGGGGCACCTGGTATAGAGCTGGGACCCCTTGCTCTTAAGGGGGACCTCCATACAAGATATCCCTCCCAATTTTTAACCACCACACATGGATGTGGGACTCATCTGAGTTTCCATTCTCCTACCAGTCTCATTGTGGCTTCTTCTTTATATCCTTAGTTAAAGAAGGACATCTGTTCAGCTAGATTTCAGGTGTTCTGAATGAGGGTTGTTCTGTAGTTTAGTTGTAATTTTGATGTGGTTGTGGGAAGATGAAAGTACCACATTTACTTATGCCACCATCATGACAGAAAGTCTTACTTTTTTGTTTTGTTTTTATTTTTAAGAAAATTCCATTAGTTTTTCTAATTATTCTAAAAATATTTTATTAGGAGCTTTTAAGAAGGAAAGATGGCAGCAGAATAGACGGATGTGTCCTGAGCCTTGTCCCAGAGCAGGTAGAGTGAGCAGCTGAAATGAGTGGAATTCAGCCTTAATTTGGTGAGGAGACGCAGCTGGTGAGATAGTTTGCACCCAGGAATGGCAGAGGTCCCTGGATAAAGGTAATATCAAGGATCTAGGCAGGAGAATCTGCTGAGCCTTTGTGGCCAGAGGGTCAGGGGGAATCTACAGGGTGCTGGGCCGTGTCCCTGAGGACAGGCAAAGCATCTGTTTGTAGGGGGAAAAAAGGGACCATGGGACTGCGGGAGGTAGGGGATTTTGGACCTTGGAGTCTGGATTTTGGATCTGAGCTGAGGCAGCTCTGAAAGGCTGGCCAGACTGTGCAGTGCTGGCAAGAGAGGAGCTCGCGGGGACACGGTCCCTCCTCATGCTGGGGCCTGTGCCTTTCCCCACTGAACCTGGTTCATAGGACCTTTCAGATACAGACACTTACCCGTGGCTGAGGTACGGGCAAAGGTGTGGGCTTGTGGAATCTGGGGAGAGCAGGCGGCGGTCCAGGGGAGGTGGTGGCAGGTCTACTACTGAGTCACATCTAAACCCTGGTCACCATCTCTCCTGAGAGATAGCCCCTCCCTCCAGTCTCCAGGCAACCAATATAGCCACACCCAGATCACACCTTGAGTAATACAAGGAATCTGAATACTCCCTGAGGACATAGGACAGGCCTAAAGAGTAATCTTTAGCCCCAGCAACCGGAAACTGACAAACAGTACAGTACAGATGAATGGAATCATAAGCCAGCCAAAGGAAGACAGTCCACTTTTTTTCACTTTTGTTTTTATTATCCCTTTTTTCTTTCTTTTTTTTTTTCTTTATTTCTTTCTTCTTTTCTTCTTTGTTTTCCCATTTTGGTTTGTTGCTTTTTTTAAAAAATTTCTGTTTGCATTATTTTTCATCACTATTTTTTATTTGCTATTTTTAATTCTTTATACAATTTTGGAAATCAACTTTTTTGTAAATTTATTATTTTTTCTTCTCATTCTCTTTCATCTCATACACTTATTCCCTTTCTACTTCCTCAATACTAAATTGAGGTCCTTGCCATATTCATCCAATTCTTAATCTTATTTTCACCCTACAAGCTCAGCCTCTACAGATTCTGCCCCAAACCTCTTATTCCTTTGTCTTTTATCTCATATCTTTTTCTCTCTCTTCCATAGCATTTGTGCTCTCTTTTCTCTGCCCTATCTCTCTTTTCTCAGGTGGTCACTTATATCGGGGTTATTGGTGTCATGAGTACATTTGTGCTTAGTTCCCTCGGTGTTGTGTCTTGTTGAGGTGAATTTTATTCCATCAGGCCAAGGGGCTTGAGAGAAAGCCACAGAACCAGACACCTGGAGAGGAAACTCCATCCACGAAAGGGTCAGCAACATCCCAGACCGAACTACAGAGACAGGAAGAATGCAGCAGTGAGGGAAAGAGCATGAGTGAGTGAGGGAGTAAAAGAGGAGAGTGTGGTCAGGTGGTGTGTGTGTGTGTGTGTGTGTGTGTGTGTGTGTGTGTGTGTGTGTGAGGCACAGTTAGATCCCACAGGACCTTCAGGAGCAGGCTAATCAGGTTCGCCTAACTAGGCAGCTTCTGCTACCATTGCAAACAGTACCAGAAGGCCAGCTTGTCCTTACGGGCCTAGCCTTTTTGAAGGGGAGAGCTGCTGTAACCAGGTTCCCAGCCTCAGCTCCACCCAGAGTGCCCTCAGATAACACCTGGGACTCTACAGCCAGCCCTGCCAGGGACACACTACCTAGGCTGTGATCCCATGGTCAACGAGGCTCCAGCTGCCCAGGGCGCAGGCTCCTGTGAGTTCGGAAGCAGGTTCCCTTCCGAATGGCCCAATGCTTTAGCCCAGGGCAGTGCAACCATGTGAACAGCAGACACGTGAGCAGCCTGCGCTAGTCCAAGGAGCAGCAGACCCGTGAGCAACCCGCCACAGGCCTAAGAGCAGCAGCTTCATGTGGCCTGCCCCTGTCCAAGGAGCAGCAGCTGTGGGAGCAGCCAGTGCTGCAGCAACCTCATAATCAGCCCATCCCCGTCCAAGGAACAGCAGCTATACAAACAGCCTCCCCCACCAGCCAGAGGAGGCACCACAGCTGCAAACAGCACCCACCAGAGGAACTGCTGCCAACTGAGAGGCAGCTGCTACCATAACCGCCCGAGGAGCAACTGAAGCCAGAGAAGCTACTGCCACCCAAGGAGTAGCCCCTGCACAGCTTGACATCTAGATCAGTTGGTGAGACCAAAAATGGGTAGACAAAGACACCCTCAAAGGAAAGAAAAGGAGGAAATGCCAGAAAAGCAGCTAAGTGAAACAGAGGCATGCAATATGTCAGAAAAAGAATTCAGAATAAGGGTCATAGAGTTCATAAATCGGATGGAAGAAAATATTAACACCTTATGCAAGAGTCAAGAAGAAATGTTTGAAAAAATCAACAACTTATGTAAGAATCAAGAAGAAATGAAGAGTGATATAGCTGCAATAAAAAACACCATGGAAAGTTTCAACAGTAGACTAGGAGAAGCGGAGGACTGAATTAGTGAACCAGAAGACAGGGAAGCAAAACAGCCAAACTGAATTACAATTGGAGAAAAAAATTAAAAGACAGGAGGAGAGCCTAAGGGAGCTATGGGACAACATGAAACGAAGCAACATACGAATAATAGGGGTGCCAGAACAACAAGAAGAACAAGGGTTAGAAGAACTATTTGAAGAAATAATGTCAGAAAACTTCCCTGATGTGGCAAAGAAAAAAGTCACACAAGCTCAGAGAGTCCCAAACAGGATGACCCCAAAAAGACCCACACCAAGACACATCATAATTACAATGGCAAATATTCAGGACAAAGAGAGAATCTTAAAGGCTGCAAGAGAGAGACAGAAAGATACATACAAGGGAACTCCCATTAGATTATCAAATGATTTCTCAACAGAAACACATCAGGCCAGAAAAGAATGGAAGGAAATCTACAAAGTGATGCAAACCAAGGGACTGAATCCAAGAATACTCTATCCAGCAAAGTTATCATTCAAAATTGAAGGGAAAATAAGGAGCTTCACAGACAAAAAAATGTTAAGGGAGTTTATCACTACCAAACCAGCAATGCAAGAAATGCTAAAGGGACTGGTGTAAAAAGAAGAAATAAAAAGGTAAGAAGGAACACAGCTTCAAAAAATAAAAATGGCTACAAACAAGTACCTTTCAATAATAACTTTAAACATAAATGACTAAATGCTCCAATCAAAAGATATCGAGTGGCTGAATGGGTAAAAAACACGATGCGTATATATGCTGTCTACAAGAGACCCACCTCAGAAAAAAGGACTCATACAGATTGAAAGTGAAGAGATGGAAAAACATTTTTCAGGCAAATGGAAATGAAAAAAAAGCTGGGGTAGCAGTACTTATTTCTGACAAAATAGACCTCAAAGTAAAGGCCATAACAAGAGATAAGGAAAGCCACTTCATAATAATAAAGGGATCAATACAACAAGAGGATATAACCCTGATAAACATATATGCACCCAATACAGGAGCACCAAAATACATAAAAAAAAAAACTCCTGGAAGATAACAAGGGAGAGATTGGCAACAATACAATCATAGTAGGAGACTTTAATATACCACTGACATCACTGGATAAATCATCTAGACAAAAAATCAGCAAAGAAACAGCAATTCTAAATGACTCACTAGATCAGATGGACCTAATTGACATCTTCAGAGCATTTCACCCCAAAGCCACGGAATATACATTCTTCTCAAGTGCACATGGGACATTTTCAAAAATACACCACATATTGGGTCACAAACAAAGTCTCCCCAAATTCAAAAAGATTGAAATCATATCAAGCATTTTGTCAGACCACAATGGCATAATATTAGAAATAAACTACAATAAAAACATTCCAAAAATTCAAACACTTGGAAGCTGAATAGCATGCTATTAAACAATGATTGGGTTAACAATGAGATCAAAGAAGAAATTAAAAACATCCTGGAGCCTAATAACAATAAAAACACAACAATGCAAATACTATGGTACACAATGAAAGCAGTCCTGAGAGGAAAATTTATAGCTCTACAGGCCTACCTCAAAAAATGGTAAGAAAAAATGGTAATAAATCATCTAACTCAACAACACAAAGAATTAGAAAGAGAGCAACAAGAAAAGCCCACAGTGAGCAGAAGGAAGGAAATAATAAAGATCAGAGCAGAAATGAATGACATAGAGACCAAAAAAACAATACAAAAGATCAATAAAACCAAGAGCTGGTTCTTTGAAAGGATAAACAAGATTGATGAACCTCTAGCCAGGCTCACCAAAAAGCAAAGAGAGAGGACCCAAATAAACAAAGTCAGAAATGAAAGAGGAGAAATAACAACAGACCCCATAGAAATACAAAGGATTATTAAAAAATACTATTAACAACTCTATTCTAACAAACTAGACAAGCTGGAGGAAATGGATACATTCCTAGAAAAATACAACCTTCCAAAACTTACTCAGGAAGATACTAAAAATCTCAATAGGCTGATAACTATGGAAGAAATTGAAGCAGTCATCAGAAAGCTTCCAACAAACAAAAGCCCAGAGCCAGATGGCTTCACAGGGGAGTTTTACCAAACATTCAAGGAAGAACTAAAACCTATCCTTCTCAGACTATTCCAGAAAATTCAAGAAGAAGGAATACTTCCAAGCTCCTTCTATGAAGCCAGCATCACCCTAATCCAAAACCAGATAAAGATAACGCAATGAAAGAGAATTACAGGCCAATATCCCTCATGAACATAGATGCCAAAATCCTCAACAAAATTCTAGCAAATCGGATCCAGCATTACATCAGAAAGATCATACACCATGACCAAGTAGGATTTATCCCAGGGATGCAAGGATGGTACAATATTCACAAATCAATAAACGTGATACATCACATAAACAAATTGAGAGATAAAAATCACATAGTCATATCAATTGATGCAGAAAAAGCATTTGACAAAATCCAACACCCTTTCTTGATAAAAACACTCAGCAAGGTGGGAATAGAAGGATCATAACTCAACATAATAAAAGCCATATGTGAAAAACCCACAGCCAACATCATATTCAATGGGCAAAAACTAAAACCATTTCCCCTAAGAACAGGAACAAGACAGGGAAGCCCACTCTCACCACTCCTGTTCAACATAGTGCTGGAAGTACTAGCCATTGCAATCGACAAGAAGAAGAAATAAAAGGCATCCAAATTGGAAAAGAAGAAGTAAAACTGTCCTTATTTGCAGATGACATGATACTGTACATAGAAAACCCTAAAGACTCCATCAAAAAATTATTAGACTTAATAAATGAATTTGGCAGTATAGCAGGATACAAAATTAATGCCAAGAAATCTATGGCATTTCTATACACCAATAATGAACTTACAGAAAGAGAGACTAAAAAAGCAATCCCATTTACCATCACACCAAAAAAATTAAGATACCTAGGAATAAACTTAACTAAGGAGGTAAAAGACCTATACGCGAAAACTATACAACACTGAAAAAAGAGATAGAGGAAGATATAAACAGATGGAAGAACATACCATGTTCATGGATTGGTAGAATCAACATCATCAAAATGTCCATACTACCCAAAGAAATCTATAAATTCAATTCACTTCCCATTAAAATACCAACGGCATATTTCACAGACCTAGAACGAACTTTTCAAAAATTCCTCTGGAATAAAAAAAGACCCTGAATAGCTACAGCAAGCCTGAGAAAGAAGAACAAAGTAAGAGGGATCTCAATACCAGATATCAAGCTATATTACAAAGCCACTGTTCTCAAAACTGCCTTGTATTGGCACAAGAACAGACATATAGATCAATGGAATAGAATAGAGAACCTAGAAATCGATCCAAATCGCTATGCTCAATTAATATTTGACAAAGGAGGCATGAATATACAATGGAGTCAAGACAGTCTCTTCAATAAATGGTGTTGGGAAAATTGGACAGATATATGCAAAAAAAATGAAACTAGACCACCAACTTACACCATACACAAAAATAAACTCAAAATGGATCAAGGACTTAAACCTAGGACGGTAAACCATAAAAATACTAGAGGAATCTATAGGCAGAAAAATCTCTGACATATGCCAAAGCAATTTCTTCACTGATAATGCTCCTGGGGCAATGGAAACTAATGAGAAAATAAACAAATGGGACTACATAAAAATAAAAAGCTTTTGTACAGCAAAGGAAACCATCAACAAAACAACAAGAAAGCCCACTACATGGGAGAACATATTTGCCAATGATATCAACAATAAGGGTTTAATCTCCAACATTTACAGGGAACTCATGCAGCTTAACAAAAAGAAGATAAACAACCCAATCAAAAAATGGGCAACTGATCTAAATAGACAGTTTTCGAAAGAAGACAGAAGGAAGGCCAAGAGACATATGAAAACCTGCTCAAAGTCACTAATCATCAGAGAGATGCAAATCAAAACAACAATGTGGAACCATCTCTCACCTGTAAGAATGGCTATTATCAACAAGTCAACAAATGCCAAGTGCTGGCGAGGATGCGGAAAAAAAAGGAACCCTCGTGCACTGCTGGTGGGAATGCAGACTGGTACAGCCACAGTGGAGAACAGTATGGAGTTTCCTCAAAAAACTAAAAATGGAACTCCCATTTGACCCAGTGATCCCACTTCTAGGAATTTATCCCAAGAAACTAGAAAGATCAATTAGAAAGGATATATGCACCCCTATGTTCATAGCAGCACATTTCACCATAGCTAAGATTTGGAAACAGCCTAAGTGCCCATCAGCTGATCAGTGGATTAGAAAATTATGGTACATCTACACAATGGAATAGTATGCTGCTGTAAAAAAGAAGGAGCTCTTACCATTTGCAACAACATGGATGGATATGGAGAACATTATGTTTAGTGAAATAAGCCAGGCAGAGAAAGATAAATATCACATGATCTTACTCATTTGTGGAATATAATGAACAGCATAAACTGATGGAAAAAAAAAAAGAGATCCAGAGACAGAGAAACATCAATCAGAACATCAAACCTCAGGGACGAAATTGGGAGGTAACCAGAAACTCAAGAATGCCTGAGAACACCTTTCTAGCCATGCTGTCAATCATCAGCTGTACGGTAATATTACCTGGGGCAAATGGGGAAGTATTTTGGACTTATGCTCCTGACCCTTCATGGGTAAGACCCCTTATGTGGGCTGATCCCCCGCCTAATGTAGTCACCAATAATACCAAACACTTTGGTCATCCAGGAGGACCATGGGTGGGGCAAGAAAGTATAATTACACAGGGGTCTCCACCCAGCTTCCCTTTTGTATGACACAAAATCAAAACACTGCCCCTTTGTGTGTAAAATTAAAGAGAGGTTTCTGGCTTGTGGGAACACCAAAGAAAGTGTGTCACTACTATCACTACCTGCCCATTGGTAGAGGTGCAGAAAATGTAACTAAGACCTTGTCTATACAAAAAGAAATGGACAGCCAGTTTGAAATGGAATTGCCATGGCCTAGAGCAAAGAATATCCTTACATGATATTATTCTACAATGTCATTAAAAATTTTTCCCAGATTTGTGTTACCCTCATTACCCTTAGTACCTCGCACCCTTGGGGATCAATAAAAAATCATCTTTTTGGTGCTTGGAGACAAAGGTAACACATCTCTTGATATTTTAGAATTACAACAGCATAATATACAATTATCCCAAGCAAACTTACAAACTAATTCTTTGAATGTCTGGCAGCAATTTAAAAAGAACATGAAAGGATTTAATCCCTTCCATTGTGTAGAGGGCACCCTGGGAAGGCACCTGAGCATTCTATATTCTCACAATCTAATTGCCCACAGCTATTGCCTGAGCTTTCTGTTTATGTCGAGGTTGAAGCCTCGTGATGACTGGTACCATGGATCCGTCTCTCGCCCAGTGGGGCGAGCTGGGCCCTCCCTGGAGAAGAAACCCGTGTTCCCCAAGATATGTGATCAGTGCTGGGGCCCCGCCAGCAGGCAAGGTGATCCCAAGGCAGGTGCTGGGCGTGGAGGCCACGGGGGCATAGGCTACCAAGGAGACAGAACTGAACCTCACATCACCCTGCTTGGCCCCGGAGGATGGCTGGTTAGCCAGAGATGGGTAAGATTCCTCAGGGAAGGAACAACCTAAGACAGGCACAGTCGCAGAGGGGCCATCAGGAGAGAACTTGGGGGTCAACAGAGGTAGGGCACAGACCCTCACCCCCCCAACTTTGCAGGGGCCTGAACCCTCGCCCCTTCTGAGGGAAGTCTCCTGCCCCCATGGCTGCTTAACTTCCCATGCCCAGATCAAATCAGGACCCAGGTAACAGACAGAGACTTGGACAACAGCAGCTGCCCTCTCACTGCAACAAGACTTGTTTGAGTTGTCTTGTACCCATGGTGTGGGGAAGTGCGTTTTTGATATCTAAATCCAGCCTACCACCAGGAATGCTCAGGGCCTACTCAAGAAGGCAAATAATCCTTTCCACTAATATTTACAGGCTAAACTAAGATTGTCATTAGAGTATTAAATATGACAGTAAAATAGTAGTCAAGTTTTCAGGCTAATATAAATTGGCTAATTGAAATAAGTGAATATTCTAGAAAAATTAATTGTACTGGACAAAAAGCAGTCTTAAAGTGTTAACTAAAATTTTTATTGGTAGTTCATCTCATGATAAAATTGCGCAACATGTAATGAACCTAAAGCAGTCATATTATAGTGCAAAAAATTAATATTTAAAAGCTATCAAGACTACATTATAAAATTTTCAAAAGCCTCCTAATATTTAAATCAACAAAGCGAGGATAGTAGAAGAATATCATGTAAGGAAAAATATCCTGTAAGTAAATTACATCTAGAAAATTTATACTTTAGAAAATTAATTGTAATGCTAACAGCAAGACACCCATGAAAAACATACATGGTGTCAAAACAAGCCAGAGGAAAATCATTTGGGCAAAAAATGAAAAAGGATCACAAGTCAAATTTATGGAAAATATTCCTTTATTAACTTTTGGTTGAGAATTTGTTTGTATATTTTCAGAAAACAACTCCGAGACCATGTGGATTCCGGCAACAGAGAGGAATTGACAGGACTACTCCAGCCATGAAGACAGAAGAGAAGCAGTCCAGAGATGAAAGACGCTGACGTCGCCTTGCCATGCTAGCAGTCGGGGGCTGTTCGTCGCTGCAGGTTGCCCAGGACCAAACCAGAGAGGGTCGGACCTGCATTACCACCATTTGTCCACCATCCAGAACTGAAATATCATTGCTGACATGTACACATAAGGAACTGTTTGACACTGAAATTGGGTCTCAAAAGAACTGTTGGCCCAAAAAGAAACTCACTACAGACTGATTCATTTGCCTTTCAGCATAACCATTATTGCTCATCTCATTTTCGGTTCTTATAAATGTATTTCTAGTAGCACATGATCTCACTCATCTAGGGGAAATGATGAACAACATAGATTGATGAACAAGAACAAATCCAGAGACCAGGAGGCATGGATCAGACTGTCGGACCTCAGAGGGAAGGTATGGCAGGGTAGGGATAAAGGGGAGAGATCAACCAAAGGACTTGTGTGCATACATATGAGCCTAACCAGTGGTCAAGGACAACAGGGGCGTGGGGACATATGTGGGGAGGGGTTTGGGATGGGAATGGGGGGATGAGGACAAATATGTGATACCTTAATCAATAAAGAAATTTAAACAAAAATAAATAAAATAAAAATATTTTATTAATATTTTATTTTTGCAACAGTTCTTTCTTTTCATAAAGAGGGTTTTTAAAATAAAGTAGTACAAATTAATGGTATCAATTGCCATGCAGCAATATGAAAATAAAATATTAAGTGAAAAGAAATTCCAAAAAATTACATATAGTATGATGATCTTTAAAAAACACACACCCACATATACAGCTTCTTAAAAAGTCAAACAAGGGAGTGAAGAACACTGCATTTAGTACAATGATTTCCTTGAGTGGAGGGTGTCAGGGGATGGGATGGGGGGTTCAGCATGGATGGCTGTAGGTTATTTTTGAGGTTTTATGCTTTTATTTCACAGATATATTTTAAGATGTTAAATATCTCAAGGGGATTTCTATGAGGATTAAGATACTCTTATAAAAATGTGCATGGCATATACTAGACACTAAGAACTAAATAAATACATAAAATATGTTTTCTTTCTGAGGTTATTAGTTATAATTTTACTTCTATCTTTTGCATTCATTTTTTTCTTTCTGATATCTTTCTTTTGTTTGCTCTGATTTTTGTCTTTCATCTTTGTGGCTTTCTTCAAATGTCTAGTGATCCTTGGCTGTTGATACATCATTTAGGACATGTTATGAAAATCCTGTCTGGAACCACTGTGTAAATGGGTGGGCTGGTAGGGGGATCAGCAGCAAGAAAGCCTTTTTATCAGAAGACCCTCAGATAGCAATTTCTGGAATTCTATTCTCTGAGACCATTCAGGGTCTTCAGGTAATAATCCTCTCATGTTCTGGGGAGAATGTGGAGTAAAGGATTATATTCCTTGCAGCCTTCAAATGCTGAAGTTCTCAGGGGGTCTGTGGTACACACTGACTTACTTCAGTGCTGCATCCTTTTTCTGCAGGTTCTGAGATTGCCACTTGCTCCAGTCCTCCATTCACCTCCATCGTCCCATACACTAGTTGGCATGCATCTCTTCTCCTTTCCTTTCATCATATATGTCTTTGTCTCTGTAAGTGGATAATATACTATATTTAAGCAAAATATAGTTTGGTCAACTATATTTCTTCACATTTTTATCACCTCTGACTCTCTTCTTTCACTCTGCCCTTTAAAATATTTGAATCTCTTTATCTTATTTGTTAAACTCCAAATTATGTGGAAGGTATAACTAATTACATAAAACTTATCTCTGTTACCACCACACTTACCATATAATTTTTTAAGATTGATGTAGGACTGCCCTGTCCTACATCAATCTTAACACAAACATAAAGCATTTCCAGGGAAGCTCATTCTCACATTTAAGTAATTTTGCTGTCTCTACATTTCTTCTCACAAGCTCAGAAATATAGTATCCTTTGAATAGTTTGCCTTTTCATTTTTATAGATAGTATAAAATAATAAAAAACTTACATTTGTATTAAAAGTGTTCAAAGTAATTTTTAAATTAAGAATGCAATTCAATACCACCTCAACCATGCATGAATCCTTTTTCATTAGGCTGAAAAAAATTCTGTCCATAGTACAATACTGACAGAACAAATTGAACTAACTTTGCACAAAAGTGTTTTTTCAATTAATGTCTATCTGAACACAGTACACTTCACACGTGCTATAAAAATCCCCTGCTTAATTCATACGTCTTTCCCCAGAAGCATAAGAGGAAGGTAGACTGGGCTGATCAGTAGACCATGATTCCTGCCTTTGCCTACTGAGGAAAAATGTAATTAATAAAACATTGTTGAAGAAAAGCTATTCTTAAACAGGAAGAACAAAATAATTTCTATTTCCTTTCCATCTTCACTAGTCAGAACAATTTATAACAGATTCAGGAGTGACCAGATTGTTTTTCAGACCTTACTGCTTGAAACTATGCTAATGCTGAAAGCCTATCTACACTAATCTACACTAATAAAAGAGAAACATACAAATTGACCATCACCCTGCTACACCCACCAGCCAATCAGGAGCAAGTATGCAAATTAACCCAACAAAGATGGCAGCGGCCATGGAGCTGGAGTGAGCAGGAGGCTTGGGTTACCCCTGGTGATGGAGGAAGCCAAGCTTCCCACCCACACTGGCCGGCCCTGGCCTCTGCTCAAGGCTACAAAGTTTCAATTATAGAAGATAAATAAATCCCAGATACCTGCTTCCAGCCAGCCCTGGCCTCTGCTCAAGGAGGTGCTGGAAAAAAAGGAGGGGCTGGGAACTTGGGTCACCGGGGGTGTGGCCAGCCTGAAAACAGCTCTCAGCCCCTCACTCAGGCTGGCCACACGCCCATGGGGTGAGGGTCCCCGCTGGGGAGCTTGGCCAGCCTGCAAACAGCCATCAGCCCCTCACCCAGGCTGACCACACCCCCATGGCCCGATCCCTGTAAACAGGCAGTCGAACATCCCTCCAGGGGTCCCAGATTAGAGAGGGTGCAGGCTGGGCTGAGGGACACCTGCCCCCCCCACCCCCGGACACAAATTTTGTGCACTGGGTCTCTAGTAATAGATAATAATATATAGCCTATTTATTTAAACAATCAAAACCTCTAGGTGACCTTAATCCCATCAATGTTGCCTATAATTATAAAATGAAACACTTTAATTGCATATCAGTTCAATGAATTAAATAACAAAGAAATGAATAGATTGGGGTGGAATAACAGAGAGGAAGAGAGAGGGATAACAGAAACATCAATGAAGGGAAACATCGATCAGCTAACCCCCTACTGGGGATGTGCCCGCAACCAAGGTACATGCCCTTGACCGGAATTGAACCCGGGACCCTGAGTCCGCAGGCCGATGCTCTATCCACTGAGCCAAACCGATTTCGGCATGGGGTGGAATTTTAATGTAAAAATGTTTACCACAGCAAAATCAAATTTCATAATGTCATATTTATACACACATATCACATATATATGCATGTATGTATGTGCATATGTATATAAATGTGTGTATATATGTTTGTGTTTATTTAGATGGAATATCATCTTTTCCTTTTTATACAAAGGGTAATGAAAATCTTCTTAGAGACCAGGTATGTTTTAAATAGGTACACATTGCTCTCCCCAACCCAACACACATGAAGTGAGGTTTCCATATAAAGTGTGAAGCCACAGTGAGGCACAGCTTCTTCAAAACACTCCTGCATTGTAAATTTTTTGCATTTATATTTGTCATTTCTGGGAAGGGAAAACTCAGGTGATCATTTACAGGATTTTATAAGTATGTTACCTACAACTTAATTTTATTTTCTTTTTTAATAAGAAAATATTCCATAACTTTTACAACTATATTGTGAGAATGAAAGAAAAGTCAGTTTTCCTTAGTTAATAAAGTAGTATGGTGAACCAAATAGCCATTTACATCTGTTCCCAGAAGCTCAAAAAAACTAATGTATTAATGGAAAACTAGTATCTACTTGGAGATAAATCAAATTTCCTCTTTTATTTTTAAGGGCATCGAATTCTAATCAACCAAAGTGGTCCCTACAGCAGCTAACACATTCTGGTGACTAGTCTTTTGCTGAGAAAGCCTGGCTTGGGTCTCCTTTTCCTCCTGCCACCCTTGTAGGTCTTCTTGTGGGATTAGAGTGTACGGTCTTTGGAGGACTGACATAAGTTTGAGTTCAGTCAAGCTATATAAATTTGGGTCCAAAATTTGACCTCTTGAGTTCATTTTCTTCTTTGATGAGAGGGGAAAATAACATTTTCTCATTTGATTGTTGTTGGGATTGAATAAGACCATATGTAAAAAATTTCTAACACAGAGAAGGTCTAACAAATGCTAGTTTCATCTACCTCCTTCAAATACAAAGGTAAAAACGTATGAGGTATCTAGGGTTTCAAGCAAGACCCATTCTCATGTAGGATGTGGTCATAGTGTGACCCAACTTCCTGGTAGCATGTCTGCCCTCTGATTTCCAAAGCCTGTACATATACCATTTCTAGTTTAATCTGATATTTTCTTACTGTCTCATGTTATAATGGTATTTGCATCTGATGTTTATTCCAAGCCACCAGCTATGAGAAATTTCTACAGGGAAATTCAGTTCTGCTTTTATTTAGATTTGGTAATACACATTTAACTGTGGATTTGCAATTGCTCTTAAAACAAACTCCACACTCTTTCCCATGACCAGGAAGGCCTGAATCTCTGGCCTTTCTGGTCTTGCCACTCTCTTTCTTTCTTTCTGTGCTCCCATCATGCTGGTCTTTTCTCTGTGCTTATAAACCATTCAGTACTTGTCTGCCTGGGGCGTTTGGCCAGCCCTCTCTTGTGTTTGAGATGTTCTTCTCTTCATTTTTCACATAGCTGGCTCCTTGTCATCCTTAAGGCATCAGCCTTCATGCCACCTGCACAGAGGACCTTTTCTGACTGAATCCATATAAGTGCTTGCTAGTTGTCAGTGCTCTTGACTGGTTGGTTGGTTTGATTACCTAGAAGGCAGAGTCCAGGCCTATTGCTAGCTCTAGATTATGGCACAGAGAGAGGCTCAGAATGTGTTTGTTTAGTGGAGGAATAAACTCAACGCTATATATTTGCACACCATCTTCTTGAATTAGTAAGTATCAGCATCAAAACCTCAGAATTCATACTCCTCAAAACCAAAAAGGATAAGGTAGGCAGAATGAATGTTTAACTAGATATTATACAAAATTTTAAGATACCATAAACCACTTAAAAAAAATACTTTCTCCTTTATGGAGCAATCCATAAGAGATGTCAACATACTTTCCTATTGATAATAATGATCTATTATTGATAAATTATTTCACCCTAGCAGCTTTCCTATGAAGTATTTATTGTAATTTTATACATACTGGAAACTGACTATTGGAATTCCCACTGCTAGCAATTTAGGTCCTGATTTCAGGACTTCTAAGGCTGAGCCTGAAAAGCATTCATTGAAATGAAATATCTCCTTACCTATTGAAAAAAATTATATTGTCCCTATGTCCACTAAAACTCTCGCCCTATAATTCTCTCAATATTAGAGCTTGACTTGAACTTACCAGCTCATCTTGGTACTTTAGAAAACTAACACTTCTCCTTTGAAAGAGAAAAGAAACTTGCTTTTCAAAATGATAAACACTTAGGGGGAAAAATGTGGACTTTTTTACTAGTTCTTGGTACAATCAGTAAGTATGTCATATGATTCATGCAAAGCCAACTTCTTCATTTCATCCAGCAAAGGTCACCTCCTCTGCTGGCAACTAGTGGATGAACAGAACCCACTCAATATCATCTTTACAAGGTACCCATTTGGAAACTGAAGAAGTCTGTTGCTGGTCTTTTAGTCATCACAGCTCTGACCACCAGATTGGAAAACCTTAAAATGCTTTAAGGCTTTTCCTGTGACTGCTTTGCACTGATGAGGAGGACTTGGCCAAATCACTCTGTTAGTCTTGCAGAGAAGACTGGGCAGGACCTGAATGCCCATAGGCACATGTTATTGTTTCTGGGCTCTTCTCATTCTTGTCATATTCCAATATATGGGGAAGGAGTCCTATCTTATTTGTTTAACAAATATTTATTAAATGTCCACTATGGGTCTGTCACTCTACCAGGTATCTAAAGATGGAGAAGCATGGATAGTACCTTCCAAGTGTTATTAGTGTAGTGGGAAGAAAGGCAAATCAATAGAGAGTTGGAATCCAATGTAATGTGTTCTGTATAATCCAAGGTGCATGAGCAGGGTAGGAATAGAGGGTAAATTGCTGTTTTGTCTGGAAAGATATAGAAATCCTATATAATAAAAGCCTAATATGCAAATCGACTGAACAGCAGAATGACTGATGGAATGACCAGTTGCTATGATGTGTACTGACCACCAGGGGGCAGAGACTCAATGCAAGAGCTGCCCCCAGCCCACAGGCCCCAGGCCAGCCAAGGCGGGTGCCAGCGGGGGCTCCCCGATCTCCCTGCCAGTCTCCCCACAGGTCAGTCCTGATCACTGGCCAGGCCTAGGGACCCTACCCATGCATGAATTTCATGCACTGGGCCTCTAGTATTCAATAAATGAAGTACTAGTGAGCCAAGTGGGAATTTGCCATCCACATAAAGGAAAAGACAGGGACATTTCAGCCATGAGAAGAATATGTAATAGTACCAGAGACATGAAACTGTTTGGTATTATCTGCAAGTGAGGAGTAATTTTGTGCAGCTACTGTGTATAGTAAACAAGGAAAAAGACAGATAATGGTGATGATGGGTGGTTTAATGCCATACTATGAAGGATTTGGAGGCCATGTGTAATGTTTGAAGGTCTTAACCCACAGTATCTCAGAATCTGACCTTATTTGGAAATAGGGTTGTTTCAGATGTAATTAGTTAAGGTAAGGTTGTTCTGGAGTAGGGTGAACCCTTAATGCAGTATGACTGTCCTTAAAAGAAGAAAATTTGGACACACACATGCACAAAGGGAGAGGATAGCCATGTGATGATGGTAAAAGAAATTGGAGTCATGCTGTCACAAGCCAAGAAACTGGAAAAAAACAAGGAAGAATCCTTCTTTAAAGGCCTTAAGTACAGCATGGCCCTGCTAACACCTTGATTTTGGACTTCTAACCACCAGAACTATGAGATAATAAATATCTATTATTTTAAGCCACCCAGTTTGTGTACCTTATTATGGTAGCCCTACTAAACTAAAACATGTTAAGTAGTGTGGATTTAAATGTAATGGAAGTGTACATTTGTATGGGATAGGAACTATGGAAGAACTGTTGCCAAAGCAAGAGAGCAACACTACCAGATTTGCGTGTTAGATAAAAGGTTTGGCTGAACTGTGGAGCATAGATTAGAGATGTGGAATGGGGAAAATCTGCAAACGTTTCAAAACTTATTGGCCTCTCTACTTCCTTGGTATCTCTTCACCTATGAAACAAACAAAAAAGAGGGAGCAAAGATCACCTCCTCTTCTCAGTTTTGTCCAAAACATTATACCAGACCTCTCCTGTCTGCATAATGTTACCTGAATAAAGAAAGAGGCATTAAATTCAATCCTGCCAGAATGCCTTATTTAGTGATGGAAATGTCACAATGGAAAATGATGGTACTATAATACAAACAAAATGATTTTGATATTGATATTCTGATACTAATTTACAAAATAAGTTGAAAATCTCATAACCATGAGTTAAATAAAATTAATTTTCCAGTAGCAAACTATCTGAGTTCCAAGACTAGTTTTTCTTGATCTTTATCTTCATTGGAAAAATTGGTCTATATCTGTATCTTGAAATGTCTATTCTTATGCAAGTAAAACACTTGTTAAGAAACATACTATCATTTAGATCAATACTAAAGATGCTAGAGGACAGCTATTATTTCTGTTATGTGTATTTCCTGGTAAGGTCATGAATTGTGAGGATAATTTTTAATTCTCATGCAAGCAAATGTCTTCTTTCTAATGGGGTAGGTGGCATTCAAACTTCTGACACTTTAAGGCTATATACTCTCTGGATTTTTCTAATCTTGAATGGCTTAAATAGATTCCATTATAAATACAGAAGATGAGTATGTTTTCAGTATTTCAAGCAACATAAATGCACGCACACTTTACAAGTGATATATCTTTACTAAAGTGATAGGACTCACAAGAGAGCAAGAAGACACAGTTAAAGCATTCTGCTTCCTGTTCTGCAACTTCATCATAACCTCCTGAGACACGACATGTTGTACTGGCACAAATGAGTAAATAATTTGATGAATGTAAAACATGTTTAATTTACTGAAAGCTGTGACCAACAATGTTACCAAAATATTAGTTTTATGACATAACCAGACATGTAAAGTATATGCTTTTAATTGTATTGTATTGAAGGAGAAATTAAAATTATTTCCCTTTGTTTTAAATATGAAGTGCACAATATAATAAATTCAAAAATCAATGAGGTAATTACATTAAGATTATTCCTAAATAAACATGAAAAACTCATGTATACAGATGTATACAGATGTCTTGGACACTGATACGTAAAATCAAAGAATTAATTTGGGAGAGTTAAGGCTCAGAGATGAAGAGGCTTGACTGAGGAAACTGAGGTAGCTGGGGCAGCACTGGATCTAGAGGCTGTTTAGTTATGTGTGGTGCAGCCTTCTACTGTCACCATGGACATTCTTCCACAGCGATTAAGCTGTGCCTACACAAACAACAGGAGCTCTGTAGTTAGTGGTTCCTACAAAATGACATTGAATACACATTGGAAAGCCTTAATCAGTATTATATGATAGTTATTTTTTTACCATGAAAAACACATTTTCTCCAAGGAAGAACATATGTGAAATATTTGGGAGGGGTCATGGGCATGTATATTGATAGTGAGTGCCCTGTCTCTGCAGTGGACATTTGTGTAAGTATCAGTAGTGGTAGAATGATCAAAATAGGAAAAGACTGAACAAGTAATATGGCACAATTAAGAATAGTAGCAAAAGGAAACAAAAAATACCCTATATCTCCATGGGGTGGCTGAATTGGGACACTTACTGTGGGAACCACGCCAGAGAATCCTGATAGTCAAGGCCAATTAAAGCACAGAGGCCTTGTTGTCAATACACTGGACTGTCCAAGGCCACTCTGTGCCTAGGCTAAGATATCATACACACCTGTAAGGCCACAGTGATCGCACGGTAAGCTGTGCCCTTCTATAGACAAATGATTGATGTCACTGTTGGCAACTAGCCTTCTTTGTCTCTGGAGTAATATACAAGTTACTGACCAGAGAGTAGGCCAGGGAGGAGAGGCTAGAGAGCTCAGCCGGAGCTGAGAGCTGCTGCTGCGATGTAAGACTAAGAGCTCATAGAGAGCTCAGAGGTGGTTACTATGTGAGGCTACAGAGACCAGGCAGTGTGTTGGGCAGGGGAGACAGGAGAAGCTGCTGAGCCAGAGAGGCTAGAGAAGCTGCTGAGGCAAAGAGCTTAGGTACTGCTACGATGTGAGGGCGTGATCTAGGGAGCAGCGGGCATCTGTTCAGATAATGGCTGTGGGTACAGAGACTAATGCTGCTTTGTGGGAAAGATGTACACGTTAACCAGCAGGTGTCTGGATGCCTGCCTGTATAGGACTGCTGTAAAGAACCGTTTAGTCTAATGACTATGTGGCCGCTGGCTCCTGTAATAAAGACTCATTCTTATACAACCACAACCTCTCATGGCTTCTCTGTCTAAGACCCGGAGTCCTATGAATTCCAGCCCCAGGCAGAGAGGCTTGTACCTAACACTTGTAACTAGTGAGCAGAGGATAAAGGAGGAGGTTGGACTAAGTTCCCAACAGTTAGTACAGTGGGCAGGGTTCAAGGAAGAACCATCCCTGGCGTAGTCAGGAAGAATTTAGAGGAATACATGGACTCAGAACAACTCAGAGCAGTGCCGGGCAGTGCTCCTGCTGGCTCTGACACTTGCCTCATGGCTTCTTCATCTGTCCCGCTGCTGAGAATTGACCTGCTGTCTCTGACACTTACCCGCTGGCATTCATTCATTTCTCCACTCTTGCTCCAACCACCATGTTTTAGCTTTACTATGTGCCTAGAAATGAAAAATATCTTCATTTAAAACATGTCTGATTTGCATAAACTATCTGGACTTTAGAAGGGAGAAGATGACTACTTCTAACCCAGGCAATTGATTTCAAATCAGATGCTCTAAGTGAAGATCTTAGATATTCTCAAAATACTGACTCAAAGGAAGAGTTGTTTAGATATACAGTCAGAGAATGTAGCTTATATGTTAGGAAGCCATCATTCCCCACATCACATACTTAGTTTAGTTCATTTGTAAAGTATAAAATGAGACAAGAAGAGAGATTTCTTGGAATAGGAAAATGAGCACACATTTGTTGATAACTTGCTATAGATCACTGCATATCATTTAATTCTTTTGCCAACCGAATAAAATGTTATTATATCTTATTTTATAAAGAGGAAACTGAGGCACAAAACAGCTAAGTTGCCTAACATAAAAAAGCTAGCAAGTAGTAAAGACTTGAACCCAAGCCTGACTGACTCCACTGTAGCACATGGCCAAATCCTCTGTGCTGAATAAAACTCAAAAGCAAATTAGGGGGAAAACTGCAAACCAAAAGCATCCCGCTCAGGTTTTAGTAATCAGTGGAAAATATAAACTTTGGTTTTATCACTAGAGGATGTGCCATCCCTTCTTCTGCACTCTTTCTTTTCCCACTTCCTATGCATTTTGTAGACCTATTCAGTATAAATTTAAATTTAAAATTTTCCAAGGCCTCACTACACTGGCACTTTTCCCAGTGACCCCAAAAGAGGACTTTTTCAGTAGAAGTCAGAGAAGGAAAGAAAGCAGAGAAGAGTAACCAAAAATCAACCCTGGAGAAGTTGTAGCAAGCACACACTTACTAGATAGTGTGCAGACTTTGAAGGGATTGAAAAGCCAGTGGAGAAGTCATTGAAATTGAGTGGAGGTGAGGGCTAGACAAACAGGAGGGACACACCACAGAGCATATGAAGCCGAGAGGAAACCATTAGATTTGTGTATATCATACAAAATTTCTCAAAGGTGTATGGAAATTATCTATATTCATTAGCCTATTGATAATGTTAACATTTACACCAGGCACTATACTGAGAAGTTTAGAGACAGTAGTAAAGTTCAAAAGCAAGTCAATGAACTCAATAAAATGTTTCATTTACACCCAAATCTATAAATGCCTCACTGGTTTTGAGTTGCAGCTTTCTAAAATACGTGTATTTCTTTCCTTTTATCTTTGGTTCTTGGGGTTTTCAGCTACCATCGATGTGTGTCAGGCAGAGAGCTAAGTACCTTTTCATAAAAGATCTCTTACCCGCTAACAAGGAGTCTGGGGGAAAGGCTCTCTTTCCACTACCACACAGAGCAGCTGGGCATCAGGCAGAATGTGAGTGAGTGCACCATGGGTCCCAAATCCAAACTCAGGACTTCTTCTTCTTAAAAGCCTTCCTTATGCCACACTGCATAAACTTCTAAACATCATAGTAAGTACGGCGCTAGCCACACTAAAAATGCAAAAGTGTTCTGTGAATACTAGGGACTTAATATATATTGATAACTGCCATTATATTGGTAATATATATTGGTAATATATAGCGCCGTATAATTTCAAAAGACAAGCCAGTGGGGTGGAGGATGGGAGATATATCTACTCAATGGAAAGAAAAGACACATACAGTAAACCCTCAATTTTATGGACCTCGATTTAACAGACAAAATTTTTGGTCCATTTGTTATATGTAAAAAGTAACACCCTATTATTTTAAAATGCTTTTAACCAAGATTTGCTTATAATTAAATGAACAGGTTATTTTTTTGATTAATTCAGTTATTTTAACACATTTTACTGAATAGGCCATATGTTGGAAAAAAATTAGTTATTTTGCCAACATAAATAAATATTACTTATCTACAATATATTTGAATACAAGAGTCACCACTCAGAAACAATGTTCCACGAATGATTAGCACATGCTCACATCGTGTGACTTTCTATAGCAGTTTTGACTCCTGCTGGGTGATGTTCCCACATGAGCTAAGCCACGCCCCAGCCATGTTAACTTATTTACTCTGAGTGACTGGTGAATGCACACATTTACTAGACCTATTCAGTATAAATTTAAAATTTCTGTAATACATATAGAAAACTTTTATGTGAAATTAAGCTTTTCATACATACCTAATTTTAATTACACAAACATGTCTACATAATTAAAAACAGGTAAACTAACCAATTAGTCAATTTTTTAACATATGCATTCGGAAAACTTACTTTATTATATAACAAGCTTTTGGCTTTACTGGACAACCCCTTGCCTGAATTAGTTGATTTTGTCAAGGTTTTACTGTATCATAATTTATTCATTTGACTGACTTTCTTACTGTATTAGTCTGTTTTTGTTACTGGTAAAGACTTAACCTTCCCTTTCTAACAATTTGCCCAGATACAAAGGCCAAGCTGTTGCTTTGGTTGACAAGGGCAATAACCACATTTTCACTATAGTTCCCATGATTGAATTTAAGTTCAGTTGTATTTTAGTTGAAGGAGACACTTCATCATTTTCATCTGCACTAATTAATGCACAATAAATATAACCACCAAAATTTCTAATTGTGGTGAATATGGATATCTAAAGGTTGTAGACTGTTAGGAAAACCACATAACAGAAGGTAAGTATGCAATTTCAAAAAGACTTTTAGCAGAAATATTTCAAAATCATCAGGTGTTTTTTTTAATTTTTAATTTTTAATTTTTTTTTTTTTTATTTATTATTTTTTATTTTATTTTTTTTTTTACCGTTTAACACCAATGATCTTCATTTCCCACAATCTATTCTGACACTTAAAGGAATATTTTTTTAAAAAATGTATTGCATCATACATGGCTACCACCAAATAAAGCCACTTAAAAAAATTATTGCTTTAGAATAAAGATAAGAGCAGAAGAAGTTTGGCAATGATTAATCAAATTAAAGCTTTTTCACATTTGTAAGTTATGTTAATGTTATCTGATGCAAAGAAGCACACATACACACACACACACACACACACACACACACACACACACACTACCTTGAGATCCCTTTCAAATACATTGGCTTGGTTAAATATGTTAGGACCTAATCTTCAAGACTAAATGATATTGGGAACTCCTACTAAAGTATTGAACTGAATCATTATCAAAACTGTGTATTTTCACTGACCCTCTGACAGAGGGAATTACTTTTGCTCCTCAGTGATGGGGTAGAATGCTGCATTAGGGGTCTGAGCTCACACAGAAGTGTTTTCAGGGAATTCCATGGCTACTGGGACTATAGGAAGACAATCCACTAAAATATCCTTACTAATAAGGAGGAGTTAGCAGAAGAGAGGGTTGAAAAATGGCAGGATCCTATATAATAAAGAGGTAATATGCAAATTGACCCTCACACCCTCACAAGGTGGCCACCCCATGTCATCACAAGATGGCTACCATAAGATGGCCACGCCCACATCATCACAAGATGGCCACCCCCACATTGCACAAGAAGGCTGCCCCCACATTGTTGTTTCAAGCTTAACATTAAAGCTGGATTAAAATCAATTTATCTGACTCCTTTGTGCAATTTTCTCCAATTTAGGGGAGCCTCATTTATTTTCTACTAGAGGCCCAGTGCACTGGGCGGGGGGTTTCCTCAGTCACAAGATGGCCACCTCCACATTGTCACAAGATTCCTGCCCCCAAGTTGTCACAAGATGGCCAGTAGGGGAGGAAAATAATGATTATGTTATTATAATCCTAAGGGCTATTTATATTCAAAAGCATTTTATAAAGTCTGGAAGATATATGGTAATTGGCCTGGTGGTTTACCTGGGGATTTTTCTACTCTGTGATTTATCAAAAGCCCCAAAAAATTCTGTGATGGGAGTTTAACCAAGTCAATTTGGAAAGCACAGAACAATCTCTGGGGATTTATCAGCTGCACCTAATAGAGGCTCTGTACACTTTTGTACAGGCTGATACTAAGGGCCTTGAGTACTGAGAATTCCTGAGGGCTGCCCATTTGTTTGTATTGTGGTCAGTGTGAGGTCCCTAAGGTGACAATTATTGTATGGGAATGGAATTCAGAAGACTTTGACTAAAATCCCAGCTTACTCAATCTTCAGAGTCCTATGGCCTCATTTGGAAAATTGAATTATCTACTTTATAGGGTTGCTGTATTTATTAGATTAAATAATTTGTGGAGTGATATATATCCAGAAGTCATATATATATATATATATATATATATATATATATATATATATATATATATATATATTTATCTCAAGAAGATTTCTGGATAGGTGAAGATGAAATTGAAAATCAGGTAATAATTAATAGTTTTGTCTGATTCAGAGGTGATTCGCAAACTTTGATGAAATTCTGATTTGGTAAGGCTGGAGTAGGCAGTCCTTAGTAACAGACGCCTTTGGTGCTTCTGTTGAAGTTGGTTCATGGAATCACACATTGACAAATACAATTTCAGAACATAATATTCTAACAAAACTGTGAAACAGATTGTTTTATTTGGAATCAGCAGGCATGTTGTAATTCTTTATTCCAATGTAATTTCTTTCCTTCAAATTTTCAGGCTGCCAAAGGCCTCTGATTTTCATTGAAAATGAGCTCCTGAGTTCTCCCTTATCAATATAACTATATCAGCCTTTCACATCCAAGCAGGATTGCATTCTAGTGAGTGTGCAATGGCAAGACATCCAAGTCAGAAGAACACTACACATCGCCTCTTGTCTACTTATTATAAAACTAGAGGCCCGGTGCACAAAATTCATGCACGGGAGTGGGGGGGGTGTGTCCCTCAGCCCAGCCTGCACCCTCTCCAATCTGGGACCCCTCGAGGGATGTCCTCAAGGGCAATCAGACATCCCTCTCACAATAGAGTACTGCTGGCTCCAACTGCTCGCCTGCCTGCCTGCCTGATTGCCCCTAACCGCTTCTGCCTGCCAGCCTGATCACCCCCTAACCACTCCCCTACAAGCCTGATCAATGCCTAACTGCTCCCCTGCTGGCCCAATTGCCCCCAACTGCCCTCCCCTGCTGGCCTGGTCACCCCTAACTTCCCTCCCTTTCCAGCCTGGTCACCCCTAACTGCCCTCCCCTGCAGGCCTGGTCCCTCCCAACTGCCCTCCCCTGCTAGCCTGATCGCCTATAACTGCCCTCCCCTGCTGGCCATCTTGTGGTGGCCATCTTGTGTCCACATGGGGTCGGCCATCTTTGACCACATGGGGGCAGCCATCTTGTGTGTTGGAGTCATGGTCAATTTGCATATTACCTCTTTATTATATAGGATTTTATATAGGATATAGGTAAAGAAAGGTGTTCACCATTTTGTCTCTTAAAATATAAGTCTCTGAGTCTGGAAATATTTTCATGGGAGTCAGGTCCTCCTATCCCCCTAAATGATGTCTTAATATAATCCGCAACTGCTACTTATTCCTTCACAAAGTTGATTCATGAATATTTATCCTTGAAAATGTCTATGGCCATCTAGACTTATCTATTTATTGTATAGCTAAGGAAATTATAGCCTGTACCATCTGACTTGTCCTCCAACCCAGCATCTTCACAAATGAAGAAGTTTCCCATCCAATGGAAGTCCAATCGAGAGCCAAGTCTACACTCAGAAATATGTCCCCAGTGAATCAAGCTCTGCTGTCCAGTGTCAAAGAGGAATTCATTGTCTTAAATGATAGTAATAATTTCTTCCTATAAAAAGGATGCAGAACATTTGCGTTAACTTCCTTCAGTGTATCTAGCTCATGACATAAGTAGCAGATTCACAGGTTCATTCCACAAAGGAAAACACTCCCCCAACAACACTTTTTACTTCAAGTGTTAAACATCTAGCATTAAAAATTACTTTCTCTGAAGAGATTCTCTGCCACATTCCATAGTAAAATCTGAATGCCTTTTGGATAATTGCTGCTTTGGATTACTGCTTCATTTTCCTTCCAAGTATACATGAAATTTAAAGGTGATGATAAATTTTTATTTTAATCCTCAACTGCTGTGTTCATAGATTATTTTTGCATTTCTCAGAATGTTAACCGGGTCCACAGAGCTAGCACAGCTCCATGGAACTCTTGCCTCTAATTTTCCTCTTTAATCCTCTAAAGCTTTGAAAGATATTGATTCAGCAAATAGGAAAAAATTAACTTATCAAAAATAGCATACATAAAATGGGCACTGGTCAAAGAAACTCGAAGAATATTGTTTTAACTGGAAGTTGTACCATTAACTGCTACAACATATTGTATTCCTGTTACTGCTCTTTGTGATATATTACCACTGTATGGGAACAGTTTAATCTACTCCATACAGAGAGCTGTAGGAGTTCTCAGTGGCCTCAAAATATGATGGCCCTTGCCACAAGCAGCTGATCTAAATTTCTTGCAGGTGGCGCATCTATTTTTTTTCTAAAAGGAAATAACTCCCTCTACAAGTCAATTTTGTTTTTAAAGCTGCGGTGTCTTTAACCACTTCTTTTTCCAGTTTTTCAGTTGACACCTTGCATGACTTACAGTGGGTCGCATCAATCATTCCGGGTTCTTACAGAAAATATTTCGTGGTGGTGACAATCACATGTTAGAAACGAAGTGCCCTTTGCAGGTGGCTGTGCAGGTTCCTCTGATTTCTCGCCAAATCATTCAGAATGCCCCAAATCAATTAGATCTCTCCAGGGAGGAAAATTTTCCGGCATCCTAGAGAGGGAACTTTCAATCATCACAAATGAAAGCCACCCTTAATATTCATTAGATATTTTATGATGGCAATATGCATTATCTACTCGTATGCCCCTTTGAAAGGCCAATTTCCTTTGAAACTTGCATGGCTCCAAGCCACTCTTTGTAGAAAGTGGCCTATGTCCAAGAGGAACCTGGGGAGACAAATGGATGACATTTCCTATCCATTGGGAATGATTCCATTAAGCCACTGTGGTGGCTATGAGCATCTAAGTTTTAAAAATTAAAGAACAGATTTGGAATGTACAGTGAGGTCATTGTGTCACTTCCCCGCTGTCTCCTCTGACCACGTGTCCTGAAGTAAGTGGGACTCTTTGGGTTGCATAACAAAGATGACTCAAAACTGACCTTTCTTTTGGAGAAGCCTGTATGTTGGGGACAGAAGATTATGAGCCTGAGAGCTTTTAATTAATTTATTCTTCTTTCTACCACCATAATTCATATCACCTTGCATCTATTTATCCCTTCCAATCTATTGTCATCACTATATGGAGAGTGACCTTTTTTAAATATACCTGTAAGCATTTATCTCATATCCTCAACAAATAAAAAAGAAACAAACTAACAACAACAAAAAGCCATTGTCTTAAAACACTTCGTACATAGGTTCCCATTGCTTTTAAGAGCCACCACACAACACAACTTAGCATATCATATAAAGACATAAGTGGTCTGACTCCTTTCTCAGACTTACCTTATCCCATATCTCCTCACTTCCTCTCCCAGCCTTTCAGACCATTTTCACATTCTCCCGAGTTTGGACTAGTTGCTCCCACTCTTTCATCAGATTTGAGCTCAAGCATCATTACACCCGAAAGTGTTTCCTAACTCCTAACTAGATCAAATCTGCCTATTCATGGCCTTCATTAAACCATGTAGCTCCCATAGATTTTATTAAAGTATCATTTCATGTTTATTTCTATCTTTGTCCCTCACTGGACTATGAGGTTCACAGTGTCTGTTTCTGCCAAGATTTTATTCTCCTTACCCAGACCATTGTAAATACTCCAAAAGAAATTGTTGAGTAAATGAACAAATAAGTTCCTGAACTTAATCCAGTTTGTGCCCTGGCTAAAAATCCCTTTCTGTGGGTGAGATGTGGACTTCATTTTGGGTTGGGCTTGAGGTGAGCTACAGTAAGGCCATATTTCTAATCCAATTATTCATTGGTGTGGTTGTATTTAATAGCTCAGAACCACGAGATGCATAAAGATCTTATACTGAATTTTCATAAGTGTTTAGACTAAAAACCAGTTGCTTTACATCTCCCCAGGAAGGAGAGGGAACATAAATTTATTTCTTTCATTTTTGTTCTCTTCTGCGAAAGGTGTGTTATACCTGAGTTATATTCTGACTCTGAAATAAAATATCACAAAATGAATATTTAATATGTCTATGACAAAATATATGAAAGGGTTTTTAAAAGATAAAATCACTTTATATATGTAAGACACTGCTAATTTGGGAAGTGGTAATTTGGAAGGTTAAAAAAGGGCAATGGTGAGCCTAGCACATGAACCTCACCCCCACCTTCTTTTTGTCTGCATGCCTCAGAGATCACAGGTGTGGGGTCACTAGTACACGTCCAGGAAGCTAAAAGCAGAATCTTACCCTACCCTGATGGTGAACAACTG
Source organism: Ia io (assembly GCA_025583905.1). Classification (NCBI taxonomy): domain Eukaryota; kingdom Metazoa; phylum Chordata; class Mammalia; order Chiroptera; family Vespertilionidae; genus Ia; species Ia io. The sequence continues at coordinate 13,441,166 of JAJQQW010000009.1, read as the reverse complement.
AACTAGGTAGTTCTGACTTTTTTTTTCTCTCCAGAGAGAAAATTGCATAAACTATATTTTAAAGTCTTAAAAATTTGTGAAAACTAGTGATGTACATTTAATACAACAATATCTCATATGATGTGAAAATGCTAAGAATTGTGGATGATATGACCCTAATGACAAGCATGTGTCTTGATTAACTTTTTGGCCCCACAGACTGGGACAATACCTGACATATGATAGACACTATGCTGTTGTTAATCAAATGAGGGATAAGTAATTATAAACACATATATAGTTATAAATTATAATTAAGTAGTAATAATTGTTGCTAAAAATAGAAAAATAGTAGCTCTTATTCATTAAGTTCCAATGGGTTATCACTTAAACACTTTACATTCTTGCAAGAACCCTACCACAAAATCTGCATTTTGTCCATTTAATAGACAAGAAACTGAAATCCAAAGAAATCAAGTAACTCAGTAGTCACCAGACAGTAAGCAGTGAGGCTACAATTGAAGGCCAGACTCATTTGGCTCCAACACTCATGAAGTTTCTACCATGTTCTGATGTTTTGTTTTGTTTTGTTCTGCCGTGAAAAGTTGAAGACAACTTAGTGATAAAAAAAAGTCTGGACTGAGAAAAGTTTATGTTAAGTAGCATCTCTGCCATTATCTGCTGTGAGACCTCAGGTGTCAAATGGTATTTTATATCACTTAATCTTCACATGCCTCAATTCCTCCATCTTTAAAATGGCAATAATGTTTTGCCTAATTCAAGAGCTAGTACAAGATAAAATGCGAGACAAGTTACATTGCCCCTAGACATCAGGGACTCCATTTATTTAGCGATTAATCCTGTACCTTGAATTGGCACTTTCACAAGTATCATTTCATTACTCATTTCAAGTTATAAACTGTCTTAATTTTTATAGGTGAGAAACACAGTTACTAGTCTAGTCTCATAAGTTATAAAGCCATGATTTTCACAAGAAAACTTTTAGGTTCACAGATTTTAACCTAAAATCTAGATCATCACTTACATTGCATAAATTATTTGACCTGTTTGAGCTTCAGATTTTTATCATTAAAATGGGGAAAATAATATCACCTTTCTGAGTTATGGCACAAAGATAGCATATGTAACAGCAACTGAAATATAGTCAAGTGCTAATTAAGTCAAAGAAGGATATGATTATCATTATATCAATGTGTCTGCATGATCAGAACAAGTTCTCAAAGGCCTGAAGCATTCAAGGCGGCACCTGTTGTGTGTGTGCGGTGGGTGATGGTTGCAAAAGAGGCTGTCTCACTCCAACCCAGCACTCTTTATACTCCGTAGCCCCGATTCTTCTGCCCCCTTTAGCATCTTAAACTTCACACACTCATTTTCAAAGCAGAATTCAGTCCTCTGAAATGGCATTCAAAATGATTTTTTTAAATTTTAAAACACACTAATTCATTTTTTTGTAGAGAAAATTTTCATTTTCAAGGTGTATTTTTCCTAGATTCTTTTTAAAATATATTTTTATTGTTGATAGTATTACAGATATCTCCCATTTTCCATTTTTTAAGTAGTTCTTTTTGAGTGGCAGGAACCTTCTTAGCTCCCGAGAATATAAATGTGAACATTTTGGTTCATGGAAAAATTTTTATGACCCTGAGAACTTGCATTGATGCAAAGTGAAAACTGTATTCATATATATCACTGCTGGTTCAGAACAGAGGAAGTAAAGTTGGTAATGCAAAAAACAAACCCCAAACCTGAAATAGCTTAGGTAAAGAAAACAATGAGAAATAAGGTCAACAACGTTCATATGAAGAGTGATAAAAGAGCTGCTTTGAAAAAGCTGTAAGAAAATCCTTATGAATTAATCTTTATTTGCTCATAGAATTTGTCTTCCTCCAGTGTGTCCTTATAGCCACAACTATTGATAATAAAAGGAACCTTAAATATCATAGATAGCTCTCTCTCATTCTAAAGACAAGGCAACAGCCTTGTCGAAGTGCCTTAGTTGGTTGAGCATCATCCTGTGCACGCAGAGGTTGCTTGTTTGATTCCCATGGTCTGGCACATATGGAAAGCATCTCTCTAGCGCGCGCGCTCTCTCTCTCTCTCTCTCTCTCTCTCTCTCTCTCTCTTTCTCGCTCTCTCTTCCTCTAAGCATGTCCTCAGGTGAGGATTAGAAAAAAAATGAGGTAGAAGACCATGAAGATTAAGCAACCTGATCCAAAGAGATCCTAGTAAGTGACAGTTGAGCTCACACCTGACTCTCCTGACTCTGACCTATGCTCTGTCGTTGTCTAACACAGCCTCTGACACACCATGCTATGTACTCAAAATATAACTTTGCCTTTAGCATGCTATTATTATTTGACTTATGAGCCATTTCTCTGCCACACACACACACACACACACACACACACACACACACACACACACACACATCTACCAACACTTGGTGTATTCTCCAAGCCTCATTACATAAAATGTTCTAACATTCAAGCCTCTCTTCCCACAAAGGTCAATGTCCAGCTTTGGTGATTTGTTGTACTCTGTTGAACTATGCAAAAGAGTTAGGCTGTAAGTGAATAGGGGCTTTAGATCTCCCATGATCATGAGCATAATTGGGCCTTTTTCAGATTGACATTCTTTGTCCTCTCCTTCCATTTGAGTATCCAATGAAACAAGTTTCAACTTTCTTGTAGAAGCCAAAATATAGTTATAATTGATTACCCTGAGTCTTATTTCATTATCATAAGAACTATTCTAAATGACAAATACTTATAATGACTTTAGAAGGGTTTTATTGTGGAGAGTACCAATTCAACTTTCTCCTTATTTTGATGCACTTGAGTAAACAAGTACAGATTCAAAACAAAAACAAACAAAAATACAAAGACAGAAGAGGTGCAAAACACTTAGAGCAATTCATGAAGCAGAGGTGTCCTGGTTTCTGGAATAATTCTCGAATGAGATCACAGTCTGTTATTCTCTGACATGCATGAAGTTTGTGTAATTAGGTAAAGTCAAACATCAACCCAAATAATTAGACTGGTTTGTATTCTATATTGCTCTGCCTAAAAAGTCTAATTTAATAATACCCTTTAATCCTAGACTTTCAGAATACTACTTCATACAGAGCAATTACATTTTCCCATTTTATCTTTATTATACAAGACTTAATGAGAAAATGCATTTAAGCATTTTATACACATTTACTTTCCTCACACTCAACCTAAATAATTTCCATAGCCCTAGCCAACTTGGCTCAGTGCATAAGCATTGGCCTGTGTACTGAAGGGTTCTGGGTTCAATTCCAGTCAAGGGCATATGCGAGAGGCAACCAATCAATGTGTCTCTCACATGGATATTTCTCTCTCTCTGTTTCTCCCCCTCCCTTTCACTCTCTCTAAAAATCAATGGAAAAATATCCTCAGGTGCAGACTAACAACTAAATAAATAAATTTCATAAATCTGATAATTTACTCTATTATCTCTCAAAATTAAGTGTTTCTTCTATAAACTATTTTTAATATAAAATACTTTATGTAAATGGTCAGATATTTTCCAGAATTATTTTATATACAAGTACTGTAATGTGTTTGCCATTGTAATGAAATTTTATGCTAAGAATTATGATTACTCGTTTTCCCTTTTTACCTTTTCCTTTTAATAAGACCCCTAAATTCTCATTATAAATGTGAAATGGTAGTTTATCCTGCCTCCCATACAAATACCTCTAAGTTCCCACATTCATAGACTGAGTGGCTCAGGCGGAATTTTATATGAGTAGATGAATGGGTGAATGTATGAATGAATGAACGAATGAACAAATAAGTTATTGCAGCATTTTCTATTGAGTTAATGTTAATTCTTCTCCCATCAAACATACTGCTTATAATTAAAAACTTCTCATGTAAATATTTATAACTAATTATCCTTGCTCATTTAGGCTTTTAAAATTATTTTTAGAATCTTAATTCTCAAGTTCACTAATTTCAGTGCAGAGTGTAGCAAGTAGAGATATCTTTTGGTATTTTTGTATCACATTTTCATTTTCTCTTATGAATTTCTCAGTCCAGATTATCATTCACTCTGCCTTTCTTTTCACAAGTTGTCCAAATCTATTCATTGAAATTTGTTCTTTTTCCATCCCACCACAATTCCAATGTAAGCAGATAAAAGTTTAAGCTGTTCTAACAAATGGATTTTGCTGTCCAATTTGAACACAAGAGCATTAAACTATGAGGAACTGACAGTTCATAACATGCCTTCCTTTGGGTGGATATGTAGCAATCTTCTTGGTATGTCTTGTCTTATTCATTGGGTCAGAAAGAAATATATTCATCAATGGGACACAGAGGCTTCTTGGCAGGAGTATAACATCACTGATGTACAAGGAAAATGATTACAGAATCTATCAAATTAATTTTGCACTTATTTTAAACCATGTGTCTTCTTGCCCTCTTTTTATTGGTTCTCTCAATCCTCATTTATATTCATATATTTCTTAAAAGCATACAGCATGAATTCTTACTCATCATATACTACCATTCATCATATAGGTAGAGAAGAAAGAAAGGCTAAAATGAGGAAACTGTGAAACAAAACTGTTAAGTTGTGGTGGGGCATCATTGAGTTTGGCAAAGGATGGTATTCACACTGCCTATTACAGAGTGTGTGTAAAAGAGACTTGGGGGCATCTATGTAGTAAGAGAGAAGAAGGATAGGTGAATGAGTTTGCACTTGATGCTGTAGGTGCCAGGGAGACATTTAAACGTTTGTGAGGGGGGCAGTAACATTATTAGGTTTGAGCTTTAGAATAATTAATGAGGTAGCATTAATCATGTAGATGAGTCAAGTAAATTAATCTGGTAGATTAATCTGGTAATGATGTGTCACGTTGATTGAAGGAAGTAGACTAGGGTCAGAGTTATGAAGAGACTGCCAAGGTTGAGACTAGAGACACAAAGTGCAGGACAGGCACACATAGCTTATCCTGGTTTGTCATCTCTCCCCCATAGAACAATAGTTTCCTTGGGAAGTGTCAAAATTCTTATACCACTTAGAAGTTGGTCTATGTGTCCCAAGAGTATTTTTCTATGTCAATAATTAGAGTATCCACTACTACCCATTTGAAGTAAAAGATTAGTTGTAAAATATTTGTTCTTTTATTTCTTGGTTGACATTAGCACATATCCTCTTCCTCTTACTGAAACAGTTCCATCAAGAAATTTTCCATTATCCACATTTTCTCTTTTTGCACAATTTTGACGGGTTCATGTAATACTTCAACAAGACCTTCAATTCCCATTTGTATAATCCTCTTCTTATGCACTTTAAAATTATTTCAGTAAAGCTTTGTTTACTTTTTCAACTTGAGAGTCACTAAATTTTCTTTGATTTTTATGTGATTTGGTTTCTCATCATCATTTTTCTACCTCTACTGCAATTGAAATCTTCTATTCTTGGGTCTCTATTTTGCTCTTTCAGGCCTTTGACTTTCCAACATATCATACTGCTTTAAGAAAATGGGTTTCAAAATATTTTAGACACTTGAAGGGAGAAATGGATATTTGACCTCCTTTTGCATGCTAAGATTACTTCTATTTCTTAACATTATAAAAATTGTTTATCCTTCTTATAAATCTGAAAAATTGTTCCAGATTTTGAAAAAGATATTTATAATAATATTATATCATGATACTAATCTAAAGGATCTTCTTTGTAACACAAATTTTATTCATTCTTGCCCTTATTTCCAACCAAGCCTATGGTTCACTTTCTTTTTTATGTTAAGATGTTTCAAGCTCTTAGCATATAAAACTTCATAAGTACTCCTCAGTCACTGGTCTTGTAAATGGATTGTCAACACTTGACTTCAAATATTATTTTTGGTTACTTCCACTCTTACCTTTCTTAAGATGCATCTGTGATCCTCTCTCAACACCATACATTCAGATATTAGAAAAGACCCACATCCTTAAGTAGTTTTTGCTCTCACACTTCTCTTATGGAGTATATGCCTTCATAAATCTGACCTTTTACCTTTTTATTTATATTATTTCCACAATCACATATCTTTCCCCATTCCTCAGACCCCATGGACCTTACAAACAACTAAACCACACATTAAACATCTGTGTGTCTTGTTCTTCTCCTATTAACTTCTGTGAAAAGCCCTTCACAAATAATCCATTTTCCTGTTGGATTCAGCCTATTTATGGTATCTTAACTGAATAAAATGTGCTTCTTTCCAAGAATAGCACAAGCCTCTGGATTCTTTCATTGGACATAAATATTACCTGCTGAGTCTTGACACCACTTTATTTAATTTGCACACCATCCCTGCATGGTAGATATTGATCATCTTTTTTACATGTAGGGTGTTTTTAGTATGTAAAGAGTAATTCAGAGGAAAAAGGATAGGTAGTATCTGAAGCTAATGTGCAGAATTGGAACTAGTGGGTTGAAGAGGGTGAAGAGATTGCCCATACTGATTCTGCTGGTAATGTCAGAGTTGGCATTGAACACAGCTCCATCAGAACCAGCCTTGAATGAGGACTTTCTGGAAGACAAGTCAGTTTCAGAGCTCTAATTTGATAATGGGTTCAAAGTATCTGGAATCTACTATTGCTGAAATTCCTGAAATCAAAGAGAAACTAATGTTTGTGGATTGGTTTGATTTCCCTTGAAATGTGAGGATTAGGACCAGCTCAACATATCTGAAAATGTTGGGACATTTAAATATATATATATATATATATATATATATATATACACACTTTTACCCTTTAAAATTGCAAAAATGTCACCTCTGACTACCTGTCATTGATAGTAAGTAACACTCATTTAGAAGCACATCTTTTCCTTCAACACTATCTGCCTTCTATACCTTCTATAGAATGAAATCAAAGTATGACCCAAATACTAACATTGCAATAACTATAGAAAAAAATGCCAGCTATGCTTAAATGAAACTGGATATTTTTCACTTGTTATTATTATAGAATATATGTGTAGAATGCACTTAGCCAACTTTTTTCACTCAATGTTTCAAATCCCTGAGTGTAAGTAGTCTCATTATGTAAACAAATTTAACTCCAACATACTCTTGAACCCTCTCTTCAAATCCACTGAGGTTTTCCTGTCACAAATGCTGAACATTATTATCTGAAATTCTAAGCATTCTGCAGATATGTTTGACTTTCTGCACATAAAACTCACTTAATTATTGAGCTATATATTAAAATAGACAAAACTACCTAAGTAAAAAAGAATTACCAATCTATATATTCCTAAATCTACACATGCATCCACAAACACGTACACATAATAACTAATTATGTATAATTGAATTAATATAAGGACAGTTAGAAGGATGAGAAGAAAATTTTTATCTAGACCTATGAAAACATCTATTTATTTTTAAAATTTCATTTTTTTTTTTTTAGCAAATGTTACTCAAATATTTATTGAAAAACCATAACATTCTAGGGACTATAGAGGACACAAAGATAAATTACTTATAGCAAATGAACAAATGCCCAACTAATTCCACTGCTAGGTGAAGTATGTTAAGCTCTATTAAGATAAGGGCAGTGTATGTATTGTTTAGCTCGGTATCGCCAGTGTCTAATATTGTGACTGGCACACAGGAGATGCCAAAGTATGTTTGATGAATGTATAATGAAAGAACAATGCCCTTAAGTGATCTAGAAGTTCAAAGGAAGGAGATATTACTTTTATCTGGCATGACCCAGGAAGGCTTTCTAGAGGATAAGGTATTTGATATGAAGTCTCAAGGAATGGGGTATTGGTTTTAAAGAAGAGAATAACATACCAGGCAGAGGCCAAGACACAAACACAAAGATAGAGAGGCAGGAAAGTGCAACCCAGTGATTAAGAATAGGAAATCATTCAATTTGGTAGCTGAGCATAGGAAATCTATAAAGAAGCAATAAAGCCCTGGCCGGTGTGGCTCAGTTGGTTGGGCATCAGCCTGTGTACCAAGGGTTGTCCGTTCAATTCCTGGTCAGGGCACATGTCCTGGTTGTGCGCTCAATCCCTGGTAGGGAGTGTGCAAGAGGCAGCCAATTGATGTTCACTCTCACATCAATGTTTCTGTCTCTCCCTCTCCCTTTCCTTCTCTCTAAAATATATTTTTAAAAATCTTAAGAAGAAAGAAAGAAAGCTAAATATTAGACTGAGGCCAGATTGCTGAAATCCAGAAATGCTCAGTTAAGGACTCCAGATTTTATTCTCAAAGTAAGCTCTAAATATTTGTGTTTACATTATTGTATGTACACCAGCTTTGCCACTTGCCAAGTAGCCATTATTCTTGATCCTGATTCCAAAGCTGTCAGGGAGAGTCTTCAGAAGAAGTTCCTAATTATATTACCAGCTGCTCTCTGTGAAACTGCTCCAAGAAGCTACAAAGTCCAGCAGCCCCAGAGCAGACAAAGGAAGAAGGAGAGAGATTTCTAAAAATATTTAATGCTGGGCAGTTTCATTAGTTCCAAAGCCGCTACTAGATACCTGCAATATTTAATGTGGCACTTTGAAAACAGACTTTAGCTCTAGTTTGCAAAGACCTAAATTAATACACAAATCTTAAAGGACTCCAAGAGAGAATAAGCCTCTTCAGAGATCTCTAATGTACCATGAAATATAGCCCTTGTCTAATGAGATACTAGTTCTTACAGCAAAATAGTATAGAGTAAGGTTCCTGGATACACAAGGTTATTCCATTTATTAACTACAAACACAAACAACCATGAATGATAGAGAAATAAAGGTATAATACATGCCTTAAGTAACTGATAATCAAGCTAAAGAAAATTAACCACTCAAGTTGCAGAACAGTTGTGTCATTTTAGTTTCTCAATTACCTCATGAATTTAATATTACTATTTCCATTTTACAATTGAGAGGATTAAGATCAAAGGGTTTAAATAATTTTCTCAAACTACACAAATAGCATAGCTTGAATCCAAACCAAATTTTGTCTAACTCCAGAGTTCATACTCTTTGTCTTGCACCATTATGGGCTTAGGGCCTAACTTAGTAAATGGGAAGCAACACAATATGTTAGCTAAAAGCAAGATCCCTAACATAAGACCATCCAGGTTCTAGATCTTGGCTTCACTTCATGTAAGCTCAGTGATCTTGTACCTGCTAATAACATTTTTGTGCCTAATGTTTTCTTAATTGTAAAATAGGTGGGGGAGGGATTAATATTAGAATAACACACCCTTACAGGGTTGTTGTGAGATCTAATAGAAATAATACATGTAAAGTGCTTAGGAGAATGGCAGCCCAAAGGAAATGCTCATTTAAATTAGCATTATTTGTTAGTGAAACATCATAAAAACAGCAATAATTTAGACAATTAAGTGCACATTTTTAAATCTGAATCAACACCCCAAGCCTTCCTTCAATTAAAAAAACACGCTAGAAAAATATCATGCAGTAGTTTCTTTGAACACAAAGGGATCCATGCAATAGTAACATGATAGTAAAAGTTGTAAGAGCTGCATTGCTATTTGGGAAGACAACTCTAGCTCTGCTAACTTCCTGACACTGACATATTTGACTGATTATCAGTTTTGTTATCTTTCTTTCCTGCCAGTAAAAACGTCTAGATAAGACAATACATTTCTGTAGTTTATAAACTTACCCACGAATGTGGGAGATCCATATCTGTACAAGAAGACTTGAGATGTGGGTGATGATTACGGTGAAAACAGTTGTCCCCAGGGTCCAACTTGGGCAATTTACAAATAAACACAAGTCTAAAGTGTGTTTTCTGGAAAAAGCTTCCAACTGTTGTACATCTGAACTTCACCTTCATTTTGAGATAACGTTTCTGTCAAGTTGCCTCCATTTCAAGTACTGGATCTAACCAATGATGCGGAAAGAAAATGAAATCTGATCTCCATTTCCTCTGTCTTCCTTGTGCTAATATTATTAACTTCCTTTTCTTGAGATTTAGCTAATTTTATATAGAAAATCAATGTTATATCTCTATCTTCTGAGTGATAAAGAAAAAATGTTAAAAAGTAAGCCTGTGATAATTTTGTACATGTAAGAATTATAAGTATTATGCTTCCTTTTATATCCTATCTAATAAAAGAGTAATATGCAAATTGACCATCACTCCAACACACAATATGGCTGCTCCTATGTGGTCAAAGATGGCTGCCCCCATGTGGACACAAGATGGCCACCACAAGATGGCTGGCAGGGGAGGGCAGTTGTGGGAAATCAGGCCAGCCGGGGAGGGCAGTTAGAGGTGACCGGGCCGGCAGAGGAGGGCAGTTGGGAGGAACCAGGCCTGCAGGGGAGGGCAGTTGGGAGGCAGGGGAGGGCAGTTGGGAGGACCAAGCCTGCAAGGGAGGGCAGTTGGGAGGGACCAAGCCTGCAAGGGAGGGCAGTTGGGGATGATCAAGCCTGTAGGGGAGGGCAGTTAGGGGTGACCAGGCTGACAGAGGAGGGCAGTTGAGAGGGACCAGGCCTGCAGGGGAGGGCAGTTGTGGGGGACCAGGGGTGCAGGGGAGGGCAGTTAGGGGCAATCGGGCTGGCTGCGGAGCAGTTAGGTATCTATCTGGCTGGCAGGGGAGTGGTTAGGTGGCGATCAGGCTGGCAGGCAGAAGCGGTTGGGGCAATCAGGCAGGCAGGCAGGCAAGTGAGTGGTTGGGAGCCAGCAGTCCCGATTGTGAGTCAGACATTCCTCAAGGGGACCCAAATTGGAGAGGGTTCAGGCTGGGCTGAGGGACACCCCTCCCCCCCTTGCATGAATTTTGTGCACCGGGCCTCTAGTAATGTATAATGAATGAACACCAGATGATAAACCAGAAAGCCATTTAACTTAACAAAATTATTTACAATAGCATTTCTTTAATGAGTAAATTTTTTGTATATTATTTTTCCTGTAAAAAAGATTTAAGAAAAAAAGATTTATTTACCTAAAAAATATTAAACCATATTTAATGATTAAAGTTATTTTGATTGGAAATACTGAAAGCCACATGCAAATAGTATACTGCATGATGTTTGAGAAACATTACAGTTTCTAAAATTTTCCACATCTTCTCAGCATGATATGGTGTTCTTCTATTCTGGAATATATTTAATTTTTGGAGATCATGAGTGTAAGAGAGCAACAGAAAGCAGCAAATTAAATCTTTGCCTTACTTAAAAGAATAAAATCTCAGTGAATATGGGCTGCATTCTTACTGGTATTCTGTAATTTTTTATTTTAATATCATTCTGCAAAGAGATTTATTCATGCAGTATGTCTCAGTAAAATCTTTTGGAAAAGTCTGAACAAGACTGAGAAAACAAAAGAAAAGGGTATTTCTTTAATACTATAAAGTTAATTAGTGAGATCTATTTACATGTGGTGAAATATCTGATGAAAATTCTAGTAATATGTAAAAGAGTTATAGAAAATAGAAATATATATTACCCATAGTAAATTGAACCATGTCATCGACTCTTTTTATGTTCAAATGTTTAACTGGTATAAACAAAATAATGATTAATAAGCTATTATTAAAAATGAAAGTTAAAATTGCATGTTATGACATTTCAATTTGCTGTACTCACATCAAAATTGAAAAATACTGTTTTCTGTGGCTAAGAGATAAGAACAGTGCCATTGACCCCATTGCCATGCTGATTGCATCCATAGCTTTCTCTCACTCTATTCCTCACCTGATACTGAAGGAAAAAAGAAATGAGGTGGGGCAGAGGTTTAAAGTGAAATTCAGGAATAGGGAGAGGATATATTTCATATAAAACTTGGTAACTAAAAAAATAAACTCAATGTTGAATGATTACTGTAAGGCTGTATAAAGATGGCCTTCATTAACATGTGCTACTCCAATTCTTCTGCAGAGTTTTTAGCAGCTCATTGAATTCTTACTTAATGGAGATTTATTAATGGAGGTTTCGTCTCATCCCCCAGACTTGGGATCCTGGGTTTTTTGGTCCAAGTAAGTTTTTGGAGTCTCTTTAATGTCCCGATTGCACTGGGTCACCACTTAATTTCGTGGCCTAGTACAAACATAGCTCAAAGTAAAGACAAATTTTTCTTTACAAAAGATTAAATATAAAATGTGCAGAGATCATAAATGTGGAAAAATTAATAATGTGCCCTTAAAACCTGTACCCTCACACAATTTAAACAATAGCTTGAAAGCATACCACATTTTTTTGGGTTAAAACTTGTAAAATATATTACATCTGGCTAGGCATACTGAAGCATGGTGCTTTTACTTTTCTTACATACTTTAAAATGCAGCAAAATGGATTGAATCCAAGCCATCTATAAATGATTCACTCCTGCTCAACGTGAAATAGTAAAAAATAACAAGGTCTTTGTTTTCAAATATATGTTTTTAAGTAGCCTCTTGTTCTCTTGAAGATACAGTAAGCAAAACAGCTTACTACATTTTAGTATTGTAAATGTCACTGGTTTATTATGGCAAAATACTGATAAAAGATTAAGCATTGCATTAACTACTCAAAGTTTTATTGGAAGACTTAGAAATATTTCACATTAGTTTAAATAGTGCTTTTATTTATTTTGTATTTATAGTACTTGTACTTATTTTTTTAAAGTATCAAAATATTTTAGAAATTGATATGTGTCAAATTTTACAATAATTGGTAAAAGTTTTATTCTGTTGTATTAACTCTATGTGAAGTAATACATAAAGGAATACTTCTTTTTCATCCATAAAGCTCTGGATTCAGAAATATTTCTCCATCTACTTCTGCCTCATTCTTTCAACTAAGCAGCTGATAAATGGTATGTTAATATATATGGCAATTTTCAAAAAGCAAATGATATGCTTCCTCATTAATGCTTGAATGAAATGTGTTTATAAGAGTGTGTTCCACTCCTTTGAGAAAGACTATAAGCCCAAAGAAATGTTTGGAAGAAAAGAATCTCTGGGATGCAAATATTTCCAATCATTATTTTCGGCTCTTTTTCTATTTTTAAATATATTTAAATTGATTTTAGAGGTATAGAGAGATAGAAATATCTATGAAAGAGAAACATTTATTGGCTAACTCCTGCATAATTCCTACTAGGTATCAAGCCTACAACCCGGGCATGTGCTTTGACCAATAATCGAACCATGACCTCCATGGTTCATGGGCCAACACTCAACCACTGAGCCACACCGGCTGGGCATCAGCTCTTATTTTTGATCTTTAAGAAAGACTTTGAGGGAGATTCAAGACAGTGGCAGGCTAAGTAGTTGTTGCACTCCCAGGACAAAACTAAAGTACCATTAAAATATAGAAGAGTCAATTCAAATAATTAACTGAAGACTAGCTGAACAGATGTCTTATAACCAAGAATTTACAGAAACCACATTGAGACTAGTAGGAAGGGTGGACACCTGAAAATGGCTGGCCCTGCTCCCACAAGCTTGGGTTGAGATCCAGGAGGGATATCAATCTGCAAAGGTTACCCCTGGAAGAGAAAGGAGCCTCAGCTCCATGCCATGCCAAGATCCCCATTCCAAAGCACCTGAGCCGAGAAGATGTGTCCATATAACATCTGGCTATGAAAATCAGCAAGGATTCTGTCTTCTAGGGAGAAAAAGAAGTCTGCTAGAGACACAGGTGGCCTCTTAAAGAGCCAATGCACAAAATTTCATTTGAAGCCACTTACTCTGGGCTCCAGTGGAGGGAGGGCAGAGCAGAATGGCGTGTGTGAGGAGAGGCTGGGGTTCATGACTCTGGGGAGCGAGCTGAGGGTACAGCCACTAAGACACCTGTCTTAGTCACTCTCCCACACTGCAGAAACCATCTTTCTTAGGTGGAATACTTCCCTCCTTATGACATCATACTGGGGAAATGCAATAACCTCACCCTCTGGACTCCTGCTCCAATCAAAAGACAAGGGGTGGATGAATGGATAAGAAAACAAAACCCTTACATATACTGTCTACAGGAGAACCACCTCAGAACAAAAGATACACACAGATTAAAAGTAAAGGAACAAAAAACATATTTCATGCAAAATAGACTATTTTTAAGTGGTATTTCATTGTGTATTTTTTTTTAACTTTTTTCATTATTGATTAAGGTATTACATATGTATCCTTATCCCACCATTGCCCCCCCCAACCCCTCACTCATGCCTCACCCCCCTGGTGTTCGTATCCATTGGTTAGGCTTATATGTATTCATACAAGTTCCTCTCCCCCTTACCCCCAACCTCCCCAACCTTCCCTCTGAGGTATGATGGTCTGATCAATGCTTATCTGTCTCTGGATCTGTTTTTTTCATCAGTTTATGTTGTTCATTATTTCCCATAAATGAGTGAGACCATATGATATTTATCTTTCTCTGACTGACTTATTTCACTTAGCACAATGCTCTCCAGTTCTATCCATGCTGTTGCAAATGGTAAGAATTCCTTCTTTTTTACTGCAGGGTAGTATTCCATTGTGTAGATGTACCACAGTTTTTTAATCCACTCATCTGCTGATGGGCACTTAGGTTGTTTTCAAATCTTAGCTATGGTAAATTGTGCTGCTATGAACATAGGGGTGCATATATCCTTTCTGTTGGTGTTTCTAGTTTCTTGGTATATATTCCTAGAAATGGGATCACTGGGTCAAATGGGAGTTCTACTTTTAGTTTTCTGAGGAAACTCCATACTGTTCTCCACAGTGGCTGTACCAGTCTGCATTCCCACCAGCAGTGCATGAGGTTCCTTTTTCTCTGCATCCTCGCCAGCACTTGTCATTTGTTGATTTGTTGATAACAGCCATTCTGACAGGTGTGAGATGGTACCGCATTGTTGTTTTGATTTGCATCTCTCAGATGATTAGTGACTTTGAGCATGTTTTCATATGTCTCTTGGCCTTCCTTATGTCTTCTTTCAAAAAGAATCTATTTAGGTCTGTTGCCCATTTTTTTTATTGGGTTGTTTATCTTTCTGTTGTTAAATTGTATGAGTTCCCTGTAAATGTTGGAGATTAAACCCTTATCGGTGATAACATTGGCAAATATGTTCTCCCATGCAGTGGACTTTCTTGTTGTTTTGTTGATGGTTTCTTTTTGTTGTGCAGAAGCTTTTTATTTTGATGTAGTCCCATTTGTTTATTTTCTCTTTAGTTTCCATTGCACTAGAAGCTGTATCAGTGAAGATATTTCTGGGGCAAATGTCTGAGATTTTGCTGCCTGTGGATTCCTGTAGTATTTTTATGGTTTCCTGTCTTATGTTTAAGTCCTTTTTCCATTTTGAGTTTATTTTTGTGTATAGTGTAAGTTGGTGGTCAAGGTTCATTTTTTTGCATGTATCTGTCCAATTTTCCCAACACCATTTATTGAAGAGACTGTCTTGACTCCATTGTATGCTCTTGCCTCCTTTGTCAAATATTAATTGAGCATAGTGGTTTGGGTCAATTTCTGCGTTCTCTGTTCTGTTCCATTGGTCTATATATATGTTCTTGTGCCAGTACCAGGCAGATTTGAGAACAGTGGCTTTGAAATACAGCTTGATATCTGGTATTGAGATCCCTCCTACTTTGTTCTTCTTTCTCAGGATAGCTGCAGCTATGCGGGGTCTTTTTTTTTTTTTTTATTCCAGATGAATTTTTGGAGAGTTCATTCTAGGTTTGTAAAATATGCCATTGGTATTTTAATGGGGAGTACATTGAATCTATAGATTGCTTTGGGTAGTACGGACATTTTAATGACATTGATGATTCTATCAACCCATGAACACAGTATGTTCTTCGTTCTGTTTATGTCTTCCTCTGTCTCTTTTTTCAGTGTCCTGTAGTTTTCAGAGTACAAGTCTTTTATCTCCTTAGTTAAGTTTATTCCTAGGTAACTTAATTTTTTTGGTGCGATGGTAAATAAGATTTTTTTTTAGTCTCTCTTTCTGTAAGTTCACTATTGGTGTACAGAAATGCCATAGATTTATTGGCTTTAATTTTGTATTTCTTTGGCTTTTTTTGTATTTTTTTTGTATTTTTTTGTATTTATTTGGCTTTAATTTTGTAATTCTGCAACATTGCCGAATTCATTTATTAAGTCTAACAATTTTCTATATAGAGTCTTTAGGGTTTTCTATGTACAGTATCATGTCATCTGTGAATAATGACAGTTTTACGTCTTCTTTTCCAATTTGGGTATCTTTTATTTCTTCTTCTTGTCTAATTGCTATGGTTAGCACTTCCAGAACTATGTCAAACAGGAGTGGTGAAAGTGGGCATCCCTGTCTCACTTTCTTAAGTGAAATGGTTTTAATTTTTGCCCATTGGTTCCTGTTCTTAAGTGAAATGGTTTTAATTTTTGCCCATTGAGTATGATGTTGGCTGTAGGTTTGTCATATAAGGCTTTTATTATGTTGAGGTATGATCCCTCTATTCCCATTTTGCTGAGGGTTTTTATCAAGAAAATGTGTTGGATTTTGTCAAAAGCTTTTTCAGCATCCATTTATATGACTATGTGATTTTTATCTCTCAATTTGTTTGTGTGATGTATCATGTTTATTGATTTGTGGATATTATATCATCTATGCATCCCCAGGATAAATCCTACTTGGTCATAATGTATGATCTTTCTGATGTAATGCTGGATTCGATTTGCTAGAATTTTGTTGAAGATTTTGGCATCTATGTTCCTGAGGAATATTGGCCTGTAATTCTCTTTCATTGTGTTGTGTTTATCTGGTTTTGGTATTAGAGTAATGCTGGCTTCACAGAATGAGCTTGGATTTGTTCCTTCCTCTTGAATTTTTTGGAATAGTCTAAGGAAGATAGGTTTTAGTTCTTTCTTGAATGTTTGGTAAAACTCCCCTGTGAAGCTGTCTGGCCCGGTCTTTTGTTTGCTGGAATCTTTTTGATGACTGCTTCAATTTCTTCCATAGTTATCAGCCTATTGAGATTTTTAGATTCTTTCTGATTGAATTTTGGAAGTTTGTATCTTTCTAGGAATATGTCCATTTCCTCCAGGTTGTCTAGTTTGTTGGAATAGAGTTGTTCATAGTATTTGTTAACAATCCTTAATATTTCTGTGGGGTCAGTTGTTATTTTGCCTCTTTCATTTCTTATTTTGTTTATTTGGGTCCTCTCTCTTTGCTTCTTGGTGAGCCTGGCTAGAGGTTCATCAATCTTGTTAAGCCTTTCAAAGAATCAGCTCTTGGTTTCATTGATCTTTTTTATTGTTTTTGTTTGTTTGTTTTTTGTTTGTTTGTTTTTGGTCTCTATGTCCTCTATTTCTATTCTGATCTTTATTATCTCCACTAGAGGCCCAGTGCATGAAATTCGTGCACGGGAGTCCCTCAGCCCAACCTGCACCCTCTACAATCCAGGAGCTCTCAGGGTTGTCCTACTGATGGCTTAGGCCTACTCCCCATGGTTCTCTGCTCTCTGTGAGCCTGGAGGTTTCCCTGCAGCCATTGAGATGAAGCCCCCATGCCCTGCTGTCCTCTCTGCCATGCGCCATGCAAAGGAAGCCCCAATGCCCTGCAGTGTGCTCTGTCTGCCAGGCCTGGGGGCTTCGCCGACAGGGACACACTATGGAAGCCCCCATGCCCTGTTGTCCAGGCTCTGTCTGCGGTGCCTGGGGGTATTCCCACCACCATCTTGCTAAGGAAGACCCCATGCCCTGCTATCCGGGCTCTGACTGCAGGGCCTGGGGCTTCCCCGCTGCTGCCATCAGGAAGCCGCCATGCCCTGCTCTCCGGGCTCTGTCTGCAGGGCCTGGGGCTTCCCCGCTGCTGCAGTCAGGAAGCTGCCATGCCCTGCTCTCCAGGCTCTGTCTGCAAGGCCTGGGGCTTCTGTGCTGCCGGGATTAGGAAGCCGCCATGCCCTGCTCTCCGGGCTCTGTCTGCAGTGCCTGGGGCTTCCCCGCTGCCGCAATCAGGAAGGCGCCATGCCCTGCTCTCCGGGCTCTGTCTGCAGGGCCTGGGGCTTCCCCGATGCCGTGATCAGGAAGCCGCCATGCCCTGCTCTCCGGGCTCTGTCTGCAGGGCCTGGGGCTTCCCCGCTGCCGCGATCAGGAAGCCGCCATGCCCTGCTCTCCGGGCTCTGTCTGCAGGGCCTGGGGCTTCCCCGCTGCCGCGATCAGGAAGCCGCCATGCCCTGCTCTCCGGGCTCTGTCTGCAGGGCCTGGGGCTTCCCTGTTGCCGCGATCAGGAAGCCGCCATGCCCTGCTCTCCGGGCTCTGTTTGCAGGCCTGGGGCTTCCCCGCTGCCGCATTGCTAAAGAAGCTGCCATGCCTTGCTCTCCAGGCTCTGTCAGCAGGACCTGGGGCTTCCCCGCTGCCATGATCAGGAAGCCGCCATGCCCTGCTCTCCAGGCTCTGTCTTCAGGGCCTGGGGCTTCCCCGCTGCCGCAATCAGGAAGCCGCCATGCCCTCCTCCCCAGGCTCTGTCTGCAGGGCCTCGGGCTTCCCATCAGGAAGCCGCAATTCCCTGTTCTGCCAGCTCTGTCAGCAGGGTTTGGGGCTTCCCCGCTGCCTGCCCACAATCAGGAAGCTGCCATGCCCTGCTCCCCAGGCTCTGTTTTTGATCGGACAGGTGCGGGGCTGTGGGAACTGGGCGCCGCCATCTTGTGGCTATGGGGGCCGCCATTTTTGTCGCGGAGTGATGGTTAATTTGCATATTACTCTATTATTAGATAGGATTCTGCTCACTCTGGGATTTTCTTGTTGCTCTCTTTCTAATTCTTTAAGTTGTAGAGGTAGATGATTTACTACAATTTTTTCTTGTTTTTTGAGTTAGGCCTGTAGAGCTATAAACTTCCCTCTCAGGACTGCTTTCATTGTGTCCCATAGATTTTGAATTGTTGTGTTTCATTGTCATTCATTTCCAGGATGTTTTTAATTTCTTCTTTGATTTTTTTGGTAACCAAATCATTGTTTAATAGCATGCTATTCAGCTTCCAAGTGTTTGAATTTTTTGATTGTTGTTATTGTATTTTATTTCTAATATTATGCCATTGAGGTCTGAGAAGATCTTAATATGATTTCAATCTTCTTGAATTTGGAGATATTTTGCCTGTGACCCAATATGTGGTCTATCTCTGAAAATGTCTTATGTGCTCTTGAGAAGCACGTATATTCTGTGGCTTTGGGGTAAAATGTTGTGAAGATGTCAATTAAGTCCATCTGATCTAGTGAGTCATTTAGGATTGCTGTTTCTTTGCTGATTTTTTGTCTAGAGGATTTATTCCGTGATGTCAGTGGTGTATTCAAGTCCCTTACTGTGATTGTATTGTTGTAGGTCTCACCCTTGATATCTTCCAGGAGGTTTTTTTTTAATGTATTTGGGTGGATAGAATATTGATCTGCAGACTGAAGGGTCCCTGGTCAATTCTTGTCAAGGACATGTACCTCAGTTGCAGGTTTGATCGCTGGCCCCGGTCAGGGCATATGTGGGAGGCAACCAATTGATGTGTCTTTCTCACACTAATATTTCTCTCTCTGTGTCCCTTTCACTCTGTAAAGAAAATCAATGGAAAAAAATATCCTTGAGTGAGTATTAACAAAAAAAAAAAAAAAAGATAGCTTAAAAAGTGAATATTACCAACTATTTAAACAAGAACTAACATCTATCCTTCCCAAACTGTTACAAAAATATTCAAGAGTAGGGATGTCTCCCAAGCTCATTTTATAAGGCCAGACTTATCTTAATTCCAAGACCAAATCAACCAAAGATCTTGTGGGCATATATATGCATAACCCATGGACACAGACAATAGTGTAGTGAAGACCTTGGGTGGTGGGCAGGTGGGGGGGGGGGGGGCAGAGGCTGGCTAGAAGGGATCAAGGTGAAAAATAATGGGACATATGCAATACTTTCAACAATGAAGATTTCAAAAAATAACACTACAAGAAAGAAAATTATAGGCATATATCCCTGATGAACATAAATGCTAAAATCCTCTAGATCATAAAATAACAAAATATTAGCAAACTGAATCCAGAAATACATTAAAAAGATCATGCACCATGATCAATTGGGATGCAAGGCTGGTACAATATCCACAAAACAATAAATGTGATATACTACATAAACAAATTGAAGGATAAAAATCACATGATCATATCAATAGATGCAGAAAAAGCATTTGATAAAATCCAGCACCCAGCCCTGACCAGTTTGGCTCAGTGGATAGAGCGTCAGCCTGCAGACTGAATGGTCCCAGGTTCGACTCCAGTCAAGGGCATGTACCTTGGTTGCAGGCACATCCCCAGTGAGGGGTGTGCAGGATGCAGCTGATCGATGTTTCTCTCTCATCGATGTTTCTAACTCTCTATCCCTCTCCCTTCCTCTCTGTAAAAAATCAATAAAATATATATATTTTTTAAAAAATCCAGCACCCATTTATGATAAAAACTCTCAGGAAAGTGGGAATATAAAGAACATACCTCAATGTAATAAAGGTCATAAAATTCAGTCCCACAGCCAGCATCATTCACAATGGCTAAAATCTACAAACATTCCCTTTAAGATCAGGAACATGACAAGGATGTCTGCTTTCACCACACTTAATCATCATACTACTGGAATTCCTAGCCACAGCAATCAGACAAGAAGAAGAAATAAAAGGCATCCAAATTGGAAAAGAAAAAGTAAAACTGTCATTATTTGCAGATGACATGATACTGTATGTAGAGAACTCTAAAGATTCCACCAAAACTACTACTAGAACTGATAAGTGAATTGGTCAAGTAGCTGGATACAAGTAAATATCCAGAAATCAGTTGCATTTTTATACATGAACAATGAATTCAGAAAGGAAAACTAATAAAAAAAAATCCTATTCACAATAGCATAAAAAATAAAATACCTGGGAATAAATTTAAACAAAGATGTAAAAGATTTATACTCAGAAAATTATAAGACACTGAAGAAAGAAATTAAAAAAGATACAAATAAGTGGGAGCATATACCATGCTCATGGGTAGAAAAAATTAACATAATTAAAATGTCCATATTTCCCAAAGCATTCTATTAAGATACTAATGCCATATTTCACAGAACTAGAATAAATATTCCACAACTGTATATGGACCACAAAAGATCCTGAATAGTGACAGCAATCTTGAAAAAGAAGAACAAAGTTGGAGGAATCACACTACCTGATATCAAACTATTCTATAAGGCTATAGTAATCAAAACAGCATGGTACTGACATAAAAAAAAAACATATAGGTCAATGGATCAGAAATAAACCTGATAAATATGGTAAACTAATAAAAAGAGGCAAGAACATACAATAGGGTAAAGATAGTCTACTTAATAAATGCTTTTGGGAAAATTTGACAGATATGTGAAAAAAAAATGAAACTAGACTGCCTTCTTATACCATACATAAGAATAAACTGAAAATGTATTAAAGAATTAAATGTAAGACTCGAAACCATAAAACTCCTAGAAGAAAACAGACAGTAAAATATCATACATTTCTTCTAGCAATGTTTTTTTTCTGGGCAAGGAAAACAAAATAAAATAAGTAAATGTGACTACATCGCAGCAAAATGATTTTGCACAGCAAAGGAAACCATAAACAAAATGAAAAAACAACTCCCTGAATGGGTAGACATATTCACGAATGATACATCTGATCAGGATTAATATCCAAAATTTATAAAGAACTTAATATAACTCAACACCAAAAATAAATAAATAATCCAATTTAAAAAATGGGCAAAGGACCTGAATAGACACTTCTCCAAAGAGGACTTACTGATGGCCAATAGACACATGAAGAGATGCACAATGTCACTAACCAGAGAAATAAAAATTAAAACCACAATGAGATATCACCTTACACCTGCCAGAATGGCTACTTATATATGTAAAAGCCTAAGCAACCGTTCGACTATGGGGCTGTTAGACGGTTCAACCAGTAGCTATGATGCATACTGACCACCAGGGGGCAAATGCTCAATGCACAGGCATAGAAATATGGAACAGACTGATGAATCTCAGAGGAAAGAGGGGGCGTGGAGGGCAGGAAGAGATTAACCAAAGATCTTATATGCATACCAGAGGCCTGGTGCATAGATTATTGCACCATTGGGGTCCCTGTGCCTGGCCTGCTGGGATCAGGCCGTAACCGGCAGTCCAACTTCCCCCAGGGGGTCCCGTATTGCGAAAGGGTACAGGCCAGGCTGAGGGACCCCACCAGTGCATGAATCCATGCACTGGGTCTCTAGTCATTAATAAATCAATAATCAACAAGTGTTGGAGAGAATAAGGATAAAAGGGAACCCTTATGCATTGCTGGTGGGAATGCAGATTGATGCAGCCACTGTGGAAAGCAGTTTGGAGTTACTTCAAAAAAGTAAAAATAGAACTGCCTTATGACATAGCAATTCCACTTCTTAGAATACATCTGAAGAAACTCAAAACACTAATTCAAAAGAATATATGCACCCCTATGTTCGTGGCAGTATTAATTACAGTATACAAGTTTTGGAAGCAGCCCAAGTGCCCATCAGCAGATGAGTGAATAAAAAAGCTGTGGTGCATTTACACAATGGAATACTACTCACCTTTAAAAAATAAGGAAATCTTACCTCTTGTGACAGCACAGATAGATCTGGAGAGTAATATGCCAAGTGAAATAAGCCAGTCAGAGAAAGACAAATGCCATATGATTTCACTTATGTGTGGAATCTAATTAACAAAATAACCAAACAAGCAAAATAGAAACAGACTTAGATACAGAGAACAGACTGACAGCTGTCAGAAGGTAGGGGATTTTGGGGTGGGGTGAAAAGGGTGAAGGTATTAAGCAAAAAAAAAAAAAAAAACACACACACAAAAAAAACCCACAAATAAACACAAAACACACCTCAAAGACAGACAACAGCATGGTTATTACCAGAGAGAAAGGGGAGGTTTGGGGAGGTAGAAGAGGGTAAAGGGGGGGATAAATAGTGATATAGGAAACTTGACTTAATGTAGTGAACACACAATACAATCACAGATGATGTATTATATATAATTGTACACCTAAAACTTATATGAATTTATTGACCAATGTCACCCCAATAATTCAATAAAAATTAAAAAAATAAGGGTTAAAACAAAAAGGAAAATAAATGACTTTGAGAACCAATATAAACTTGATGTTCTAACTCCCCATAATAGCACACAAGTAGGAAATGGGATGTTTGTCAGAGCAAGCCGTACCTGTTTGCACTAAATAAATGAGAAAATATCAAGATCATTTTAATCTTTCAGAGAGCACTTGTGATAAGGTATTCTTAGAAATGCATGATTTTCCTTCCCTTTCCAAAGGTCATGCTCGGTTCAACACAATTTCTATTGCTGTTCATTTTTTTATTATTTTCTTCTGTATTGCTTTCCAGTGTTTTCTGAGTTACTTCATTTTACACATTCCTTACAACGTAGGAAGAGCCATTTTCTAATCTTTAGCACCTTCCAGAAAGAATAAGCTGACATTGCACAATATTTGAGTATGGTATTTTTCTTTGCTATGCCTCTTTTCTTCTGGCAACCTCCTCCTGTTTCAGCCAAAACTTAATTGCTTCATTGAAACATTGGCACCAAATATAGCCTCCTCTTTCTCCCTTTTTTTTTGTGAAAAAGACTCACTTAATTTGAGGAAAGGGGTTATATTCCAGGTAACTGAACTTTATATTAATGATGTGCTACAAGGTGAAATAGAAGCCTGTGTATATTGTCTAAATTCAGATGAAAATGATCTCATTTCACAAAGCTGTTAAACTGAACCCTCATTATTTTTCAGGCTCTATAAAATTTTTTAAAAGTATAGTAAGCTTACAGTTTGTATATTTACTCACTCACTCATCTTTGAGTTAATAGAGATTGGTCTACCGTATTTTGTTAATTTTGAATTCTATATGCCCAGGGCAGTGATTTTCAACCTTTTTTTTAATTTCATGGCACACATAAATTAATTACTAAAATTGTTCAGCACTCTAAAATTTATATTATACTTTTGTCATTCTGACAAAAAATAATTTTGATTCATTCTCACTGAAGGGCTATTGTTGTATTGGATGTTGTCATTTTTAAATTTGACAATCTAAGAGAAAAGAAGTCAGTACTTATGACTAAAGAGTCAGATATTACATATATTAAAAATTATTGCAGCACAGTGTACCTGCTCTGGCACACCTGTTGAATATGGCTGGCCTGGGGTAATGCATGGCTTAATAAATGTTTGATGAATGTAAGCACACTTGATTTCATACATATGTTGTATTTACCAAGTGAGTTATCCACAGTCACATTTTATACTAGACTAGAGGCCCAATGCACAAAGATTCGTGCAAGAATGGGCCTTCCTTCCCCTGGCTGCCAGCACTGCCTTTGCTCCGGCCCGGAGCCGCCTTTCCACCTTCCCATGCTGCCCAGAGGCCCAGAGCGGCTGGGGCAGTGCTAAACACCTGCGTCGTCGCCATGGAAACAACCAAGCGTCCTGCCCCCAGCCACTCGACCCCTGTGTATGCAAATTAACCAGCCATCTTTGTTGGGTTCATTTGCATACTCACTCCTGATTGGCTGGAGGGCGTCACAAGGTATGGTCAATTTGCATCTTTCTCTTTTATTAGTATAGATTGGCTACTTTCTAATAGCAAAGTGTTTCTGGAAAACCTTCTCTTGCTATTAGGTAGTATATACCTGAGAGATGAAAGTTAGAGTTTAATCCTATATAATAAAGAGCTAATATGCTAATTAGACCAGATGGCAAAATGACCTTCCAGAACAACCAGTATTGTCATAAGAGACACAGAATCATTAGCTATTAACAAAAAATCCTCTTTCAAAATAGTAATTATATTCACTATCGCCTTAATTGTTACCTATATGTTAGAGATTAAATTGCCTTTTAATTTATCGTCAATCTACAAACTTTTATTGAGCATGTACTATATGCCAATCAGTATTATACATTCTGGAGATGTGGCATTGATATGATGAGATCCCTGCTTTCATAAAGTCTACTTACTATAGAGAAGTAACATCCTAATATATAAAAAGCCAGGGGCCATCACAACCGAAACAACTGGACAGATGATCAAACACAGGCTGCGTGGGGTGACCAGGCTGGTAGGGGGGTTAATGAGGGATGACCAAACGACTGAGCAGCAGGCTGCGTGGGGTGACCTGGACAGCAGTGGGGGCAATTAGGGGCGATCAGGCAGGCAGGCAGGTGAAAAGTTAGGAGCCAGTGGTCCTGGATTGTGAGAGGGCTGTCTGACTGCCAGTTTAGGCTCCATCCCCAAGATTGGGCCTAAACCGGCAGTCAGACATCCCCTGAGGGGTCCCAGATTGGAGAGGGTTCAGGCTGGGCTGAGGGGACCCCCCCTGTGCACGAATTTTGTGCACTGAGCCTCTAGTGTACTATATAAACAAGCACATAAATAAGAAAATGTGACATAAGTGCAGAATTAACAGGGTGATTGGGTGGGCACATGGGGGTGATGTTACTAATTTCTTTGACTTTGAGTGATTGGGGGTTTCATTGAGGGTACTGAAACTGAAGGAACCAGACATGAAAATTTGGAGATAGTTTTGGATTCAGTAGATGGTCAGGAAGAACATTCCAACTGTGTTGTGAATGACAAAAAGAGAGTCAGCCAGTAAAATAGCAGAGGGAACAGATTTCCTGAAAGAGGATATAGCTTGTACAAAAATTTTAAAGCTAGAAATTCATGGAAGAATTCTTAGTGTAGGACAAAGGAAGAGAAAGATGGGAAGAGTGTCATGAGATGAGGCCACAGACTTAATTAGGGGCCTTCGAAGAAGGCTTTTGTAGAGCAGGCTGAGGAATATGTGTTTATTTGAATAGGAGGAATGACACAACTTGCTTTATATTATTCATCTTCCCTCTCTATTGAATTTTGATAATCTTCCTTTTTAAAAGACTTTCCTACTAGCATTCAAACATAATCTGATCTCATCCATTCTTAATTCACCATTTTATTTACCACTCTATCTAATCCCTTTCCCAGTCATGCTATTCTTAAAAGTTAACCATGTATACTTCCTTTAATTTAATTCCTTTAATTTATCATCTTTTCTACCCACCTCATGTACTCATCAATCAGCTTTCATCTCTACTATTCCATTTAAATTGCTTTTGTGGTCCAATGCACCATTTTCAAATTCCATTACTACTTGATATTCAGAAATATTGACCATGATGACCTTCAGGAAACATTTTCTTTCCTTAGCTTCTATGACACCATGTTTCCTGGTTTTCCTTCCACCTTTTTTGACTGTTCTTTTTCTAACTCCTATTTGCTGACACCTCTTTTTCTCTCAAAATTGAATGCTCAAATTCCTATACAACTTCTTATCTACACACACACACACACACACACACACACACACACACACACACACACACACACACACACACACACACTCACACCTACACATGGCTTTATTACCACTTATATGATGTTGATTGCTAATTTATTTATCCAGGGCTCTCTTCAGAGCTTCAAACTCACATATCCAACTCTCTATTTAAAATAATTTAGAAGCAAAATCAAGACTGAACTATAAACCCTCAAAATGATTTTAATCTAGTCTTCTTCAACCCAGTGAATTCCATCTTCATCCACCTACTGCACATCCCACAAATCAGATTACCATCTTTGCCCTTTACCTCTCCTTTGCTTATATTTATTCCATTACTGCATTTGGTCTGTTCCATTACTGAGTTTGGCCTATTCTCCAAAATGTATTTTAAATCTGTTTCTGTTTCTCCATTCCATGTTACCACCTTAATTTTCTCTCATTGGAAATATTGCCAAGTCTCTAATTGGTTTCCTTTTCACTTTTGCCCTTCTTCAATTGATTCCCAATATATTGTCAGAGTTCTCTTTAAAATGGCTAGAAGAAGTCAAAGGGGGGGGGGTATATGTAATACTTCCAACAATAAAGATTTTTTTTAAAAAAAAAAAGATGTAAATCTGATGATGTTGCTATCTTGTTTAACTTATTGCAAAATCCCTCAGTGTTCTTTAAATAAAATCCAAAATACTTAACTGGGTCTGTGAGGCTCCCTTCAGGCACACAAGGTGCAGACATTTAGATTCTCAGTATCCAGAACTCTTCTTTCTCGATGTTTTTGTGCATGCTGCTCCCTCTCCTTGGAATGCTTATCCTCATTTTTCGTTTTTCCCCCCCCTTTATTGATTAAGGTATTACAAATGTGCCCTTATCCCCCCCATTGTCCTCCCAACCCCCCAATCCTGCCCTTACCCTCACCCCGTGTTGTACTACTCATTCCTGGAGCTTTAGCCTGTCATTTTATATTTTCAGAGAGATTTTTTTCTGACTCTCAAATCCAAATTAGATACTGATTCATTTACTTTCTTGGCTTTCACCACAATTTCAGATTTATATTTTTGTGTCATCATTGTTTAATGTCCTTCTCCAGTAGACTCTAAAGTGAAGGAAGGTAGGAACCATGGAGGTGCCATACAGTATCCTTAGTACCTACAACATTGTTGATATTTGGTCCTCTATATGAATTACTTGAAGTGATGATATGAAATAAATGTATGAATAAATGGATAAGGAATTGATTTGGTAAAATCTATCTAAGTTTGATTTGTAATGATACAAAAAATGAGATTAGGAATTAAGAAATGAAAGGAGATAAAATTATTGTGTTTAGTTTATTTATTCTTTTTCTCCATCAGATGATAATTATATGTGAATATAAATTAAATATTCTATATGTATGTAGTATATGTATTTACTATGTTTTATATAAATATGCATATTTTAGTTCATTTTGATCACATTTCTTAAAGAATATAAAAGTTTTGTTAGAAATATTCTGACACTTTGCTTGACAATTGGGATGATAGAATAATTTTTGGAATATAGCATCAATGAATTATTGAACTGGGTTAGTCCCACAATCCTATTTTATGAGCTAGGGATGAAACTTATCGGACATCTAGCCTACTAGCCTATTTAAAAAATGAGAAAACCCAGAGAAGCTAAGTGGCTTATTCAAGGAAAGAACATTCATTAACAACAGAGCTAGGATGAGAATCAAGTATTCTGACTTTTTTTTTTTTAATATATTTTATTGATTTTTTACAGAGAGGAAGAGAGAGGGATAGAGAGTTAGAAACATCAAAGAGAGAGAAACATCGATCAGCTGCCTCTTGCACACCCCCTACTGGGGATGTGCCCGCAACCAAGGTACATGCCCTTGACCGGAATCGAACCTGGGACCTTTCAGTCCTCAGGCCGACGCTCTATCCACTGAGCCAAACCGGTTTCGGCAGTATTCTGACTTTTAATCTAATCTATTGTTCTTTCCCACAAGATTTTTAGAAGCCAGAATAATTACTAGTTATCTTGTATTGATTTCCAAATTAAGACCAATCAAATTTAGGGTATTGATTTGTAAGTTACACATGATTCTTGATACAGAGTTTAAATATCAGGTAGACATGCTCAGATTCGTATATGTATGTAGCTTTATAAATATACCCTCTGTTACATAGATCTTCTTTATATGTAAACTAGCAACCTGGTGCACAGATTTGTGCACGTTGAAAGGAAATTAATTAGAAGGTGGTCAGCGGGGTGGGATTGGGCGGCCCCCTCACTCTGAGTGAACGGGGTCCCTCCGGCAGGTGGGTCCCTTGGCCTGGCCTGTGGGGATCAGGCCAAGACCGGCTCTCCAGCACCCCCCCGAGGGGTCCCAGAATACAAAAAGGGCACTCTGCATAGTTGCTGTTGTACAGAGTGTGGAATGCAAATGCAAGTGTGCAGTAAACCAGATTCGGGCTGACAGTGCCCCAGCAACAACATAAGCCACGGCCTAAGGTGGAATGGCGTGGTCCTGCGAGGAATTGGGCTCCTTCCTCTCTGGTTTTAGGGTGCGTCACCCAAGAACCGCCACTGCCAAGTCACTGCAGCTCGGCAGCTCCTGCGTTGAGCATTTGCTCCCTGGTGGTCAGTGCACATCATAGCTACCGGTCGGACAGACATTTCTCACATTAGCCATATAGATATAGATATATAGATATAGATATAGATATAGATATAGATATAGATATAGATATAGATATAGATATAGATATAGATATATAGATATTTAATATGTTTATACTATGCTAGTACATGCATATATATCTTCTTTCATACATATGTCACTACAAGAGAATTTAAATGTCTTTTAATTTTATCCTTTGCTTTTACACAGGAAAAACTTAGGCTTAGGGAAACTAACTAAATTCAGATCACCTAACTGTTCAAATTCTATTTTCTTTATTTCACAAATGAAAAGGTAGTTGGAAAGTAACATTACAGAGCTCAGTAAGATAACTTCCATTTTTCTTGTTCTTAATTTTCTGATTTAGAAAAGTTTCCTCTTTAATAGCCTTTTAATGAATATTCAAATAGAAAAAGCTTGATCACTTAATTTCTATTTCATATAATTTCTTCAAGAGAGGAAATAGAGATTTTTTTTAAAAAAAAAAATACCTTGGTTTATTTTAAAAGAAAGCTGTAATAAACATCAAGTGAAACTTCAGATAGTTTAAAGTATATTGCATTGGCAATTTTCTCTGAACTTCCTAGTTTTGTGACTCTTCATTTAGTTACTGAAGACTTACCAATTCTTGGGGCTTTAGAAATATATTTTTATACTGAAAATACACTATTAAATGAAATCAGAACTGATTTTTAAAATGTGTAAATACCACTCTAAGTTTTCTTAGATTTCTCTACATTTTCTTTGTATTTTCCAAAGAAGATACATTACTCCTATAATTGGGAGATATCTACAATTTAAAAAATGTATTTAGAATACAGGTTGTTGAAATCAAATCTAATTCTGCCAAGCAGGATAGAAGTACCCAGTATTTCTACTGTGAATTTGTTCCCAGACACTTGACTAGAAGGTTTCCTAAAGACTGGATAAAATGGAGAGAGTTATTTGGTTAAAACAAAAATAAAGACTTAGCTTTAAATGGTGAGATTATTAAAACCTTAAAGCTATATCTCCACGCTCCTCTATGTAAGTGACTACTCTCTACTTCTAACCTACAACAGTCTCTGAAAAGCTAACTTAGGCGGACACAATGGTCAATTAACATTTAGCAACTCAATGCTGGAATAAAACCAAGAGGACTATGAACCAGAATCAATCAATGAAAGAACATTTAAAAAATAGGTTTTATTTTACAAGTTTCTTTTACTGTTTCCTCAGAACTACAACTAACTAAATAGAAAATTTGAAAGTAATTCATTTATGAAAATGAAATATTGATTGTAGAAGTAATTGGTGGAAAATTACCATGTTGATATCAGTTATTTTTATATTTTTACATAATTACAAATTTTATTTTATTTTTTCAGTGATAGAAATTGAAAGTAAACTAAGGTTGGACCTGCAATTAAAATAGGGCTGGACAGAATAAAAAATAGTCATTGAATAAATATGCAATTAAATTCGTGGGAGTTGCGAAGGAGAATAAGACATTTTACTTGCCTTTTAATACTTATTGCTTAATATGAGTGATTAAAAAAAGTTATCTGTTTCTGTGCCTGTCACCTCCACTTGAAGGTGAGCTCTTTGTGGTGCCAGAGGTGATTTGCACATCTCAAACTTAGTTTCTAATATGCTCAATAAAGACATGGGAGCTGGACAGTTGGTCAAAAATACATCTGGAGGAAATGGTTAATGTGTGTCATATAAGAAGTACAAATAAAATGTTATTCACAGGAGAGAAAGGTTGCATCAGGTACAGTGAGGAAGGAAAATGCACCCACCTAGAGGATTAGCAGGCATTTGAACAGCTGTGCAGTATAATTAGTATGTCTAACAAAGCCCTTTATGAAGCAGTCTTATCCCACTATATAAATACAAATCACCCACTCAAGTCCTAATATAAAGTTTCTAGTTCTTTCCTCTTCATCTTGAGCAGATTTTGGAGTATGTAATTCTGGCCTTAAAATATTGTGCCACACAGGATCTATTTTCCATGGCACAAGGAAGTTGCAACTTCATACCATCTCTCTCCATTTCTATATGGAGCGCCAAGAATAAGAAGAATTTGTTCTTTGCTCATTGATCCTGATTGATTGGGGTCAGTCTTTTCAGGTAGAAACACTGCCAAACCAGTTGGCAGCTGCCAGGATTGCACAACTCAGAGATGAAAATGAAAGGGAAGGCCACAGAGGCAACATCTTCCTTACTTTTTGTGTAAGATCCTCTGCTCTGAAATCTTGAAGAAGTTTCTAGAATGATTCATAACATTTCTCTTTGGGGTACACTGCCAGCTGACCAAGAAAAGCAGACAATAAGAACTTCAAGAGCCAATAAAATAATCCTCTCTAATAAAATGGTAATATGCAAATTAACCATCACTCCACTACATAAGCCATGCCCACCAGCCAATCAGGACCATATATGCAAATTAACCCCAGCCAAGATGGCTATAGCCACAGAGAGCAAGGTTTCCCAGGTAACAGAACAAGCCAAGCTTTCCGATAGCCATTGCAGGCCTAAGCCTCCACTCAAGCTACAAAGTTTCAATTATAGAAGGTAAACAAATTCAAACAGAAACGGGGGCAGAATGGAGCTTGAGAGAGCAAGCCACAGTTGCCAGTGGCAACAGGGGAAGCAAAGCTTTCTGCACACCCTGGCCGGGCTCACCCGCTTAAGGCTACAAGGTTTCAATTGTAGAAGGTGAATAAACTGCAACAGAAATGGCTGCTGCCCCGGAGGGAGCTGCAGGCTTGGCTCCGCTCTAGGCTACAAAGGTTCAATTGTAGAAGGAAAATAAATTCCAGATACCAGGGCCTCCGCTTGGGTTGCCAGTGGGCGTGGCCAGCCTGCAAACCACCACAGGCCCCTTGCTCAGGCCACCCCACTCCCCAAGGGAACCCCACCCTGATCCAGGACACCCTTCAGGGCAAACCAGCTGGCCCCCACTCGTGCACCAGGCCTCTATCCTATCTAATAAAAGAGTAATATGCAGATTGACCATCACTCCAAAGATCCTGCCCCCATGTGGACACAAGATGGCCACTACAAGATCCTGCCTCCATGTGGACACAAGATGGCCACTACAAGATGGCCAACAGGAGAGGGCAGTTGGGAGGCACCCGGCCTGCAGGGGAGGACAGTTGTGAGGGACCAGGCCTGCAAGGGAGGGCAGCTGAGAGGGACCAGGCTTGCAAAGGAGGGCAGTTGGAGGTGATCAACCCTGCAGGAGAGGGCAGTTAGGGGTGACCAGGCTGGCAGAGGAGGGAAGTTGGGGGCAAACAGGCTGGCAGGGGACCAGTTAAGCATCAACCAGGCTGGCAGGGGAGTGGTTAGGGGGTGATCAGGCTGGCAGGCAGAAGCGGTTAGGGGCAATCAGGAAGGCAGGCAGGAAAGCAGTTGGGAGCCAGCAGTCCTGGATTGTGAGAGGGATGTCCGACTGCCCGTTTAGGCCCGATCCCACCAGGATCGGGCCTAAACGGGCAGTCGGACATCCCTCCAGGAGTCCCAGATTGGAAAGGGTACAAGCTGGGCTGAGGGACAACCCCCCTCTGTGCATGAATTTCGTGCACCGGGCTTCTAGTTAAATAAATTTTTAAGTACCTAATGGATTCCCAGCAATACAAGGAGCTATGGGTATAGCAAATTACATTAAAAAAAATACAACCCTTGCCCAGTCGGTGTGGCTCAGTTGTTGAGCCTCAACTTATGAACCAGGAGGTCATAGTTGGATTCCTGGTTAGTGCATAGGACCAGGTTGCGATTGTGGGTTTGATCCCCATTAGGGGGCTGGCAGGAGGCAGACAGCTGATCAGTGATTCTTTCTCATCATTGATGTTTCTCTCTCTCCCTCTCCCTTCCTGTCTTTGAAATCAATAAAAACATATTTGTAAAATACAACCCTTGTATCTAGGAGTTACAGTTTAATATACATGGGAAATGTTTAAAAATCAGGAAAGCCTGGTTTCCTAAAACAACCTGGTCCACAGATAAGTGACTGCTTTGCTGTGATGCTCTGCTTTGTGACTGGTCATGTGAGTTATAGCAAGCTACTTCTCTATACTTCCATAAAGTGAGGAGTTGGAGCACAGGGATTCACGATTTCTTAAGTAAGTTTAAGGACATTTAACTAAGTAAGTATCTCTTTTTTACTTTATATATATTCTTGGACCTCAAAAAATATCAAGAAACAAGTGTGGATGTGCTATTATTAATCACAGACTATTAGAGATTGAAGAAGTCTTTGTAATCATTTTGTCCAATACCTTACTTTAAAAATAAGGAAACTGAGGCACAGGAATGTGAATTTAGTAGCATAAAAACAGTCAGTGGTGGCTCTAGCTATCTCAATTTATTTCCCTTGATTCTGCTTCTAATTAAGTTATTTGCTAGTAGTCCCAAATTCATAGCTTTTTTTTTTTGCTACTGGGAGTCCCTTTGGCATTCATTGAGATTCAGTTATTTTCCCCACAGCTCTTTTAGATTTAACTGGTTATCAAAACCTGAGAATGCATGGGAGACAGCAAGGGCAGAGTGCAACAATTTTTCAAAGAATAGAAGTAACATATAAATAGTACTTTTCCATCTCCTCTTCCTATCTATCACAGCTATTACCTCTTAAGCAAAACAAACAAAAAACTACTGTTAAGAATATGATCATACAGATTTAGATGTCAATATGTTAATTATCTTTGGGAAGAGAAAGCCAAGAGTGGAGGATCTCAAAACTATTAGATTCATGCCTACACAAAGGAACATGATTTGTTGAAGGTAGTTGTTTGCCACAAAACCTATCCTACATAATAATAGACAAATATGCAAATTGACCATACCTTTGCTATGCCCAAGATTGGCCAGGAGGCGTGGGGGGGCGGGACTGGGGTGGCTGGGGTGGCCGATTGGGCCGGCGGGACGCTGAGCTCGCGTCACCAGCAGCGGCACGACCTCAGCGTCTGTGCCATGGCTGTGCTGTGGAACAGAAGGGGCCTCTGGGGCAGCGAGCTCACATCCCGCCATGGACCATCAAAAGTGGGGGAGCTGGGTGCCTGTCCACTCCGGCACCAAGCCTTTCAGAAGCCTTTGCCGCGCCAGAGGCTTCTGAAAGGCCTGGTGCACCAGTGGACAGGCACCCAGCTCCCCCGTGATCGAAAGCGAAAGCATGTAGGGGACCCTACACGTGCATGATTTAATCGTGCACTGGGCCTCTAGTAAATTTATATTATACTAAAGGCTGATGCACGAAATTCATGCAAGAGTAGGCCTTCCTTCCCCTGGCTGCCAGCATCGGCTTCCCTCTGGCACCCGGGACCCAAGCTTCCCTCTGGCTGCCAGCAGGCACATGGGACCTGGGTTTCCTTCACAGCCCCGCTTCATCCGGAAGGACTTCTGGTATAATTAGCATATTACTCTTTTATTATTACAGATTTTGAAAAATAATAATCAAATAAAGTTGTATAATTTAGCTTGCACTGTTCCAAAAAGCCAGTGTAGAAAAAAAAAACACACAAAAAAAAAAAAACTGCAAAGAGGGCTTGCAGTTTCTTCAACTTCCTAATATAAGTGGTGTCAGAGGAATGGCGACACGAGAGATCCCTTTGGCCTTCCCCCTTAAAGTTTCAACAATTTGAACAGCTATAACTCAACAAAGGATTCCCTGCTCACTGCACAAGCACACCTGAGAGATCCATGCATTGAAACATCTAAAAGTGGGCAAGTGGGAGTAAAAGGGGAAGAGAATAAGGAAGAAGGGCTGAAATGAGCCACAGGTGCAGCATTGTAGCTGGGAACTCATGGCAGGGCTCAGTCCAGGGAGGGGAGTAATCCAGTTGTGGCTGGCACTCCCCTCAGCTGGGAGGAGCATAGAGATTCAGTGGGCATTCCTGCAGGAGAGAGCAGTAAGAACTGCAGCTGAGCTCAGAGAACTGGGAAGATCTCTCTTTCTCTTTCTGTTTCTCTCTCTCTCTTCCTTCCTCCCTCTCTCTGAAATCAATATATATACTATCTAATAAAACAGTAATATGCAAATAATCACTCCATTACACTCACAAGCTACGCCCACCAGCCATGCCCACCAGCCAATCAGAAAGAGAATATGTAAATACACCAAACCAAGATGGCTGCAGCCTCGGAGAGCGGCCTTGGTTGGAACTGAGTGATTGGAGCCGAGTGATTGGAGCCGAAGATCAGAGGGGAAGATCGGAGCCAGCTGGGGTCCCCCACAAGCGATCAGAGCCAGCTGGGGCCTGAGCCTCAAACAGAGGCTTTAGGCCTTGGCTGTGGGTGAAGCCCGGCGAGCGGAGCCCACTGGGGTCGTCGGCAGGCAATTGGAGCCAGTTGGGGGTCCCTGCCCAGGGCCCAAGCCTCAGCCAGAGGCTTGCAGCCTTAGCGGGTGGGGCGGAGCCAGGTGATCAGAGCCCGCTGGGGGCCCCTGCCCAGAGCCCAAGCCTCTGCCAGAAGCTTGCGGCCTTGGCCGTGGTTGGAGCCGGCTGGGGGTTGCACCAGCTGGGGGTCCCTGCGGGCGATTGGAACCAGCTTGGGGTCCCTGCCCAGGGCCCGAGCCTCAAACAGAGGCTTGAGGCCTTGGCCAGGGGTGGAGCCTGGCAATCGAGCCAGCTGGGGGGTCCCCTGCCAAGGGTTGGAGGCTTTAGGCCTTGGCAGGGGCAGAGCCGGAGATCACAGGAGATAGGTGTGAACTACAGAGGAAATACCTTTTCTGACCGCTCATTGGCTAAGCTCCCTGTATGCCACTGGTAATATTCTTAGTAACTTGGGTATAAGAATCCAAAAAGGTAATCTAGGGCTTTTCCACCACACTCCTGGAGAAAAAAAACAAAGGTCCGCTGCTGGAGGGCTAAGAAATGTCATAACCTGCCCTGCATGGTTTGGCTCAGTGGATAATGCCTAGGTTTGCCAACTGAAGAGTCCAGGTTAGATTCTGATCAAGGGCATGTACCTAAGTTACAGGCTCCTCCCTGGCTGGAGCCCAGGTCAGGGCTCATGAAGGAGGCAACCAATCTAAGTATTCCTCTCACTTTGATGTTTCTCTCTGTCTTTCCCTTTCTCTTTCACATTCTCTAAAAGTCAATGGAAACATATACTCAGGTGAGGATACAAAAGAAAGAAAGATATGTCATATTCTATGAAAGACACATCTTGAAAATGCCTAAAGAAAGTTGTCACTTTTTCTTGGTGAAGGGACTGGAGTCATGTTGATGAAAACACCTTGGTGGCTGCGGTGACTGGCAGTGGCTCCAGCAGCGGTGTGATGGGGCTGGTGCCTTTCCCTGATCAACCCGGTTGTCTCTCACAAAGGGAGGCCAGACTACGGCTTAAGCCCGCTCCTTCTGGGGAGCAGGCCTAAGCCGTCAGTAGGACATCCCCTGAAGGCTCCCAGTATGTGAGAGGGGGCAGGCTGGGCTGAGGAGACCCCCCCCCCAGTGCACAAATTTCGTCCACTGTGCCCCTAGTATATATATAAAATAGAGTAGACCAGATGGGGAAAAGAATCAGTGATATTGAAGTAGAAATCTAGAAATGAAACAGAGGGAAGTTGAGAGAGACTTGAACATTAAAAAATATATAGAACTCTATAAGAACTACATGACTCCATCAGAAAGATCAATATAAAAATAATAGAGTTATTAGGCAGAAAAAAAGGAGAGGGAGAAAGGAGCAGAGAGTCTATTCAAACCAATAGTGAATGAGAATTTCTCAAACTTATGAAAACGGCAAAATCCTCCAATCCAAGAAGTAAGTTGAACACTTAGTTACCTCAATCCAAAGAAGCCCTCTTGGATTTACACAAGGCACATTGTATTAAAACTGTTAAAAATCAATGACAACCCTGGCCAGATAGCTCAGTTGCTTAGAGTGTCATCCTGATACACCAAAATTGTGGGTTCTAACCCCAGTCAGAGAACATACAAGAATCAACCAATGACTGCATAAATAAGCAGAAAAAAAAATCTCTTTCTTTCTAAAAATCAATAAATAAATATGTAGTTTTTTTTACAAAGCCATGAGCCGGTATCTCAGTTACAGCATCATCCCGATACGCCAAGGTTGCAGATCCAATCACCAGTCAGAACACATGCAGCAGTCAACCAAGGAATGCTTAAATAAACAGAACAACAACAGCAAAAAATGTACTTCTCTCTTTCTCTCTCTCTCTCTCTCTCTCTCTCTCTCTCTTAAAGAATCAATAATTTTTTAAAAATTAATGACAAAGAGCCCTGGCTGGTGTCCTGTGCACCTAAAAATTGCTGCTTTGATTCCTGGACAGGGTACATGGCAGGGTTGTGGGCTCAATCCTCAGTGGGGGTTTTGAGGGAGACAGACAATCACTGTATGTTTTTTGTCATTGTTGTTCTCTTCATCTTTCTCTCTCTCATTCTCCTTCCTCTCTCTCTAAAATCAATAAAAATATATTTAAATAAAATCAACGACAAGGAATGAATTCTCAAGGCAGTCAGGAAAAAAAAGAAAGTAATCTATAAAGGAGAGCCCACTAGAGTATCATTGGACTTCTCAGCCGAAACTCTATAAGTCAGAAGAGAGTAGAACCAAATATTCAAACTATGGGAAGAACTTACCATCCAAGAATAATATATTCAGCAAAGTTATCCTTTAAATATAAAGGAGAAATAAAGATTTTTCAGGTATATAGAAGCTGAGGGCATTTATCACCAAAAGATCTAATTGCAGGAAATACTCAAGGGATAAGTTTTGACAACAAAAACATAAAAGGGGAGGAGGTAAAGGTCTGAATTGGCAAAGGAGGATGGACATCAGATGCATTCAAAAGAAAAAAAATACTGTTTATATGAAAATTTCTTTCTCATTAACCTAATGGTAATCACACACACACACACACACACACACCCTGAGACACATAGCTTAAAAAAAAAAGAGGAAATAAGTATGGAATACCACCAAACAAAAAACAAAAGACAGAAACACAAAGAAAAATAACAGAGTGCCATAAACAAAAGATAAACAATGGCTATAGGAAATCCTCATACATCAATATTTACCCTAAATGTAAATAAAATGAATTCACTGATAAAGAGGCACAGAGTAGCAGACTAGATAAAAAAACAAAGCCCTAACCAGTTTACCTCAGTGGAAAGCGAGTCGGCCTGCGGACTCAAGGGTCCCAGGTTCAATTCCAGTCAAGGGCATGCACCTTGGTTGTGGGCACAACCCCAGTTGGGGGTGTGCAGGAGGCAGCTGATTGATGTTTCCCTCTCATCGATGTTTCTAACTCTCTATCCCTCTCCCTTCCTCTCTGTAAAAAATCAATAAAATATATTTTAAAAAAACACACAAAACAAAACCCAACTATATGCTTCCTTCAGTAGACACATCTAAGCTGCAAAGACAAAGTTAGAAAAGATGGAAAATAATTCTCTAAGCAAATAACATCACAGAAAAAAAGGTAAAATTATAATTACATCTGACGAAACAGATTTCAAGATAACAAAGGTAACAAGAGAGAAAGTGGACATTTTACAATGATAAAGGTGACACTACTTCTTAACATATATGAATCCAGTCAGGGAGCACCGAAATATATAAAGCAACTACTAACCGAACTAAAGGGAGAAACAGACAAAAACAGAATCATAGTTGGAAATCTTTATACCCCATTGACAGCTATAGATGGATCATCCAAACAGAAAATCAGTAAAGAAATATCTGCTTTAAATGACACATTAGACCAAATGGACATAATTGACGTTTACAGAGCCGTTCATCCCAGAACATCAGGTTATATGTTCTTCTTCAGTACACATGGAATATTTTCATATGTTGGGTCACAAAACTAGCCTCAACAAATTCAAGAAGATTGAAATTATACCAGCATATTCTCTGACCACAATGCTGGAAATGAGAAATCAACTGCAAAAAGGAAGGGAAGAACCCCACAAATATGTGGAGATTAAACAATGTACTATTAAAAAATGATTGGGTCAAAGAAGAAATAAAATATGAGATGAAAAGATACATAGAGAAAAATGAGAATTATAATATGACATTTCAAAACTTCTTGGTAACTGAAAGTAGTACTAAGAGGGAAATTTATATCATTACAGGCCTATCTCAAGAAACAATAGAAATCCCAAGTAAACAACCTAACATTACATCTTAAAGAACTAGAAAAAGAAGAACAAAAGAAACCCCAAGTCAGCAGAGGAAAGGAAATAATAAAATTTAAAGCAGAGTAGGATGAACTAGAGAACAAAAAGGCTATACAAAACATTAATACAACAAAGAGCTGGTTCTTTTAAAAGATTAATAATATTGACAAACCTCTGGCTAGACTCACTAAGGAAAAAAGAAAAGACTCATATAAACAAAATCAGACACGAAAGGGGAAAAGTTACCACATACATCACAGATATACAAGGGTCATACTAGAATGCTATGAAAGACTATATGCCATAAAATTCAATAACCTAGAAGAAAGGGATATGTTTGTAGGAATATATAACCTTCTTAGAATGAATCATGAAAAAATTGACAATCTAAATAGACCAGTAAACAGTGAGGAAATTTAAATAACCATCTAAACCCTTCCAAAAAAAATAAAAATAAAAGACCAGGACCAGAAGGCTTCACTAAACATTCAAAAAGAGAAAAGAGGGATAACATTTATTACTTTCAGTGCTTCAATATTAGGCACTATCCTTCTCAAACTCTTCCAAAAAAATTGAAGAAGGGGCAATACTTTTAAAACATTTTATGAGGTCAACATAACTCTGATACCAAAACCTGGCAAGGATGACACAAACCAATATCTCTGATGAATACAGATGCAAAATTTCTAAATGAAACACTAGCAAATTGAGTACAACAATACATTAAAAGATAATATGTCACAATCAAGTCCAGTTCAATCAAATCCAGATGCTGATTCCACTGCATAAGAAGGAGGCTAATCTAGGCTGCACAATCAGCTGTGTCTAGACACTACCCAACTCTGTGCCCGATTTAATCATTCAACAGTTAGAATTCAGCATCAAAAAAGGGACAGTTCTAAAAATAAAGTCCATCAGTTAGGACAACATCCCGCTTTGAGGAACAGAAAAGCCAACAATAGTGGCTTAAACAGGTATAGGGCTTATGTTCCCACACGATAAGAATCCCAGGTCTAGGCAGTCCGGTGCTGGTGCAGTTGTTCAAGAATGTCATTGATGAAGCAGGCTCCATGCGACTGCCAGCTCTGCTATCCTCAAACATGTGCTCATTGCTCTTAAGGTTGGAAGACAGCTGCTATCTCCCTGGGAATCATGTCCCAGATCCAGGAAGGAAGGCCAAAGGACAAAGCTTTCTCCTCAGGATGCTTTGTTTTTTCTTTGGTTTTTGTTTTCAGAAAAGAAAAACTCCCTAGACATTTCTGACAACATCTCATTGGTCAGAATTGGACCCCATGACCACCCAGAAAGACAGGGGAGGGTGAGAATTCAAATACTTAACCTACAGTCCCTATAGAAAAGAACATCACAAAAAATTGTTTGAAATGTGTGTGGAGTGATCTGATTCTTAGTACTTTAATATCTGCCACAAAAGGGCACCTAAGGTAATATAATTTTATATGTATGTATGTATGTATGTATGTGTATATACTATATGTATGAATATACACACACACACATATATATATACACATATACATTTTTAAAAATTAAATGAGTCAGCAACAATTCTTCCACTGAAAGAAGCTCAGGGAGAAAATGTTTGGTGCAGTTCTGTGTGGTGTGTTTGACAGTGCCTAATATTGCAGCACTGAAAGTAATAAATGTTATCCCTCTTTTCTCTCATGAATATGAATGATGCTCTGAATGCAACCTAAGAATTTATGTGAGAAATGAGGCATGACCCATTTTTGAAAATATATTAGTCCAAAGTCTGTATTACACATATTTTATACCCTTTCCAATATGCTACCAAAGGTTTGAGCCATCAGTTGAGTACTGCCAGAAAAGAACAAATAAGAACAAAAATAAATGCTGGGAGTCAAGTTATCCCAAGATGTTCTTTATGGTTGGTATAATGATCTCAGCACCAGCAGTCAGCTTTGCTTCAAACTCTCCCCATCAGCACTTCTCCTGCGAGCCTGGTTTTCCAGCAAGTTTATCCCAGGCCAAGTAGTCAGAAATATTCATGGTGCAAAGTTGGTATCTGAGAAAGCAGCCATACACATTTTCTGCTGCCCCTGCCACTTGGTTCCCTGTACCTTTTAGATGTCTAAGATCTTTCCTTCCATTTTGAAAACATGAAGGAAACATGCCGGGTTAAATATTTTCTGATTGGGAATTGAGTTAATAATGTATTTGTTTTTTTAATTCTGAATGTTTTTATTGTTCAAAATTTATTTTATAAGTATGGTTATTTGATAATTATTATGTCTTACATCTTCTGATTTTTATCCCATGTTAATGATATCCAGTAAAATGGTCAGATGAAAATATTTATCCTATTATAATACTATTTGTTATTTTAATCCTTTCTACTTTCACATTGTTTTTAAAAGTTCAATAATGAATGACCATCATTCCCATAGTATAGAACAAAACTCAACTTAAATTTTTTGAGGGGCTGTTGTCTTCCCAGGCTAGACCTGAAACATATCAGGCTTATAAAGTGAACATACAGGGGGCAGCATGTTTGTAGACAAGTGTCACCAATTGTCTGATCCCAGAGAGTCTCATGGTTCATGTACTAAACATGTCCTGGGAATTTTTACAAAAATACCCATTCCTGAGTTCCAGACATGACAATTGAGTTGGACAGAATTGTTGCTCAGAAGTCTGCATTTTTAGCAAACACTCTAAGTCCGTGGTCAGCAAACTGCGGCTCGCGAGCCACATGCGGCTCTTTGGCCCCTTGAGTGTGGCTCTTCCACAAAATACCACGGCCTGGGCGTGTCTATTTTGAAGAAGTGGCGTTAGAAGTTTAAGTTTAAAAAATTTGGCTCTCAAAAGAAATTTCAATCGTTGTACTGTTGATATTTGGCTCTGTTGACTAATGAGTTTGCCGACCACTGCTCTAAGTGGTTCTCATACAGACACTCCCCGGGCCACACCTGGAGAAACAGTGCTCTGATAAGTCGTTTGCTCTGGGCCAAGGTCCACTCTTATACCCTCCTAGATTCCTGTTCCCATAAGAATTGTTTCTTTGAGAAATGACTCCCTCTGTGCCCCGTCTCTCAAAGGGTTAACTGCTTCTACTTTTCCTTAGTCACAAGGAGGCAATAAGTTAACAATTTGCATAACATTTCAGAATACTTAATAATACTGTTACAATCAAGTAATTTTGTCAAACAGAAAATCATTTCTAAAGTAGTTAAGTCCAATTGGATGCTTATTCTGAGTAAGAGAGAAATTAAAGATGGATAAGACTACCCCTTACTCCCAAATAAAGAATTCTATATTAGAGAGGTCCTGCTTATCTGACTCTGAGTATGACCTTCTTCAACTAATCTTAAAGAGACAAACTACAAAGCATAATGGAATGGTTACTATTCTAGAAGGATCATTTCTTGGCCAATTAAAATGTCCAGAAAGATTGGTGTTAGAGTGAAGATTGATCTTTAACCCTTTTCTTCTAAGAACTTTCTACATTTTTTTCTTATTTCTAAGAGATGATTCTACTTTTCTACTAAAAGCCTAAAGAAGGGTTTCTCCTAGTATAATGTATGTCTGGGGAGCTCTTTCTGTAAGCCAGCTGTTAGCTTTTCCTGGCTATCAGACAGGGTTTCACTTAGATACTGTAGCAGAGGCCTCATCTAAATTTTGGAGAATGAGACTGGCTATTTCAGAGATAATCTGCAAGCTGTGCTTGTGAAAGTGTCACAAAAGCCCTTGCAAAGAGCAAGAGAAGGGGGAAGGAGAGGAAGAAGAGAAGAGAGGAGCCTTAGTGAGAACAACTGAACTTTTTAAGGCACCTCCTCAATGCAAGCCATGCAGCTAAGTGCTTTAACGAACGATCTCCCTTCATTCTGACAGCCAATAGGTTCTTTATAGACTGATTTACAGATGAGGAAAACTGAGGCAGAGAGAGATTAAGGAAATTGCCCAAAGTTACATAGCTACTAAGGGACAAACTAAGATTCAAACATGGCTGTCTGTTTTCAGAGCTCTCAGGCATGCAC
Source organism: Ia io (assembly GCA_025583905.1). Lineage (NCBI taxonomy): Eukaryota > Metazoa > Chordata > Mammalia > Chiroptera > Vespertilionidae > Ia > Ia io. The sequence continues at coordinate 13,398,005 of JAJQQW010000009.1, read as the reverse complement.
TGCAAGAGAACCCATGGCTGGCCAGTGATCAGGCATGTATAGCTGCGTGCAGCCATGTACAGTTGTGTGCTGCCTGTGTAGCCCTGTGCAGCCGTATGCAGCATGCATAGCCCTGTGCAGCTGTGTGCAGTGTGTACAGCATGTTCATCTGGCCTCAGGAGCACAGTTCTCCAACTCCAGAGGCTTCAGAATGGACAGCAGAAATGTAGTTGATCAAAAGTTATGGTCCACTGTTTAATTCATCGGAGGGCCTTGAACAGCCTCAGAAATCAGGCTGGATTTAGGAATTTGAGCTCCTTTTCCTCACTACATCAGCCCCTCACAATTCATATGCTATCTACCCTCTGCCTATTGATCAATCTACTGCACCAAGGAAAGTCAGTTCTAAATTTTTTAATAAGACTATCTGAATGATTAAAGTGAACCCCATAGGTGTCAGAAAAATATAAATCATCAGTATAATGCCTAGGTTGGCCCTATTGACACACACACTATATTTTGTTATGAGGTGAATAGCAACTATTTGGTTATTATGTTGTTGTTGCTGTTATTATTATTATTATTTATTATTATTGTTATTATTATTATTGAGACCCAAGGTTCAGACATTCTTAATGGCTTGAACTCTGGGCTAATTAATGCAATTTTTAAAGGGATATGTCAGAATCACACAATATGTTTTTATGTCAAACGTTAAAACAAAAAAAGGCATATATCCCGTGCTGAAAGTTGCCAGATAGTTCTAAAGCACTCAGCATAGGACTTGTCAGAGAAAACACCAGTATATTAATTTAACAGGATCAGAGTTACTTATCAAAAGGCTATAGTGCATGATGCTTTGCATAATCAAAATGGTTTATTAACTCAAGTCATCATTTGATTTTTTCATTCATATTCCAATTCACAGGAACGCAGGCATATCAATTACAAAACCTAAAATAATTAAATACAAAGTAACTACAAGGCTGTGTAAGTGCTGTAGGCAGTTAGACAGACCTGAGCAGAGCAAGGATGATGGGCCAGGTGCAGAAGGTCACCAGGGCAGAAAGCTCCAGGTGCCTACCAAAGGACAAGTGTAGGGTGGTACCTCACCCCCAGGGTGACATTTCTGCCCCTAGCATATCGCTGGTCAGGTGGCTTGGGCCTTCTGACCTTTCCTCCCTAGAGATAACATCTGGGCTTCATATGTATTTCAGCTCCAGGCCCAGATAAGCAGCAAAACTAGACCAGTGACCCCATGGTTGACCTAAGGACCAACTGCATTGGATAATGACCCCCAGCCCTGGTGCCCACCAATCAATCAGTGGAGACCACACCCTGAAAAGACACACCTGGAAAGCTGCTGAATATTCTATTGTTCTTCCCCTGAGACCTCCCCTAAAATCTCCACCCTTAAAACTCCTAGGATGGAGGACCCAGTGTACTCTCCCTCCACGGAGCCTGCCTGTGCCTTTCCTTCTCCGTCCCACCCCCTTACCCCCCAGGTGCGTTACCTTTAGCTTCCTCACTCCCAAGCTCCAAGGTTCCTTCCTTTACCTCTATAATTTGTTTCCTAAGCCCATTTCTTCTAAGAATTACTTCTTCTACCTGTATAATTTTATAAATATTCTCTTATAGTTTGGGTCTTGGCTCTGAATTCTTCCCTAGCTAGAACTCAAGTACCGAGGTTGCTGAACCCAGGTCTAGTCTGACTCCATCCGTCTAACACCTGGTGCCGTTCCCTCTGCCTACAACCTAAGTATTGTACACTATGTTAGCATATTACACAGCTCAATAACAAGGTGATTTTCACAAAACACCATGTAAATGTTGATAGGAAATGGCTTGTAGTTTTTCTCCTTGAAGAGTATGTACATTATTACTCTAATGAAAAATCATCTTCATTTATTTTTTTTTTTTATATATATTTTTAATCCTCACCCGAGGATATTTTTCCATTATTTCTTTTATTTTATTGTTTAAGGTATTACAAATAGTAGTACATATGTCTCCTTTTTTTTCCCCTTGGCCTTCCCGTACCCCCCCGGAACTTGCCCTCACCTCCCCCCTCCCAGTGTCTTGCATCCATTGGTTATGCTTATATGCATGCATACAAGTCCTTTGGTTGATCTCTTTCCCCCACAACCCTCCCCTGCCTTCCCGCTGTAGTTTGACAGTCTGTTCCATGCTTCTTTGCCTCTATATCTATTTTTGTTCAACAGTTTATAATGTTCTTTATATTCCACGAATGAGTGAGATCATGTGGTATTTATCTTTCACTGACTGGCTTATTTCACTTAGCCTAATTCTCTCCAGTTCCATCCATGCTGTTGCAAATGGTAAGAATTCCTTTTTTTACAGCAGCGTAGTATTCCATTGTGTAAATGTACCACAATTTTCTAATCCACTCATCTGCTGATGGGCATTTAGGATGTTTCCAAATCTTAGCTATTGTAAATTGTGCTGCTGTGAACATAGGGGTGCATATATCCTTTCTGATTAGTGTTTCTGTTTTCTTGGGATATATTCCTAGAAGTGGTATTACTGGGTCAAATGGCAGTTCCATTTTTAAATTTTTGAGGAAACGCCATACTGTTTTCCACAGTGGCTGCACCAGTCTGCATTCCCACCAGCAGTGAAGGAAGGTTCCTTTTTCTCTGTATCCTTTCGAGCACTTGTCGTTTGTTGATTTGTTGATGATAGCCATTCTGACAGTTGTGAGGTGGTACCTCATTGTTTTGATTTGCATCTCTCAGATGATTAGTGACTTTGAACATGTTTTCATATGTCTCTTGGCTTTCTGTATGTTCTCGTTTGAAAAGTGTCTATTTAAGTCCTTCGCCCATTTTTTGATTGGATTGTTTATCTTCCTTTTGTTAACTTATATGAGTTCACTGTAAATTTTGGAGTTTAAACCCTTATCAGAGATAACATTGTCAAATATGTTCTCCCATGCGGTGGGCTTTCTTGTTGTTTTGCTGATGGTTTCTTTTGCTGTGCAGAAGCTTTTTATTTTGATGTAGTCCCATTTGTTTATATAGGTTATAAGAAATTATAGGATTTTAGGAGTTTGAGTGTAATTTAATACTCATTTTTCTTTAGTCTATTAAGGTACTATATTGACTAGATCATAAGTGTTTATTTTCTTAAAAATGTAATTTTTGCCAGAAGCAGAAAAAAATAGAAATTAAAAAAATAAAAATGAAGCCACTGATCAGCTGTGTACCTACAGAATCCATGAAATTTCTCTGGCCTCAGTTTCCCCGTGGGTAATAAAAGAGTAGAAACTAAAGCTGCTTCTAACTCCAAAACCCTATCATTCCATGAAGTTATCACCTCACTTATTCCTGTTAAACGAAACTTTCAGGCTCATTAACTATGTCTTCTCAACATGAATTATTTAAGTTCGAATTGTTCTGTGCATGCTTTAGTAAAAGCTTTGGAATGTGGCATCTGTTTATTTGAAGCTAAATTAAAACTTTTCAAAAGGTAGTAGCATTTTCCTTTCAAGCCCTGTAAAAGGGGTTCCATTTATTTAAATTTGGAATATACAGTGTACTACCAGAGAACAGGACTTGATGGATCACTTAATGCAAGCTGCATAGTTTACAGATAAGGATATTGGGACCCACCAACACCACCTGGCCACCAGGCCACTGACTTTTTCTTTCACCCTGATATCTTTTCACTGGCAGTTATTACTTCAGTTTTCCATGATTCCTTATTCTCACACACTTCATGTTCTGTAAAAAAATACATGCAGATTGTTTTTTTTCATCTCCCCATCATAGCTAATGGTTAAAAGATATGTTAAATCCATAGCTCAGTCTCATATTTATTTATACCAATCTATATATATAAAAGCCCAGCAACCAGAATGGCGGAATGACCAGAACGACTGGAAAAACCAGTGGCTATGACATACACTGCGGCAGCTCACCGGCCTGATCCAGGCCCCAATCGCCCCCCTCCCTCCCAGCCAGCCCGGCCCCTGATTGGCCCCCAACACCCCGATTGGGAGTGGGGCCAGCTGGCCAACTGCCCACGGCCCTGCCCCCCTGCCAGCCTGGCCTGATGGGCCCCCATTGGGGTGGGCCAGCCGGGCCCCACTCATGCATGAATTTGTGCACCCGGCCTCTACTTACTTAATATTTAAACCAGAGTAATCACATTACAGGATTCTAGAAAATACTTAAATTTTTAAATGAGCTGGTTTTGTGACCTGGATCTTTGAAGCAATAACTTCCATCACAGGGCCAGGATGGTAGAAGCAGAATTTTGCAGCCTGATGATGATGATGATGATGATGATGATGATGATGATGATAATGGTGATTAGTTTCAGTATTTAGAAAAGAAATTCTTTCCTCCACACCTTTATTCATTTCCATCTCTTTCCTTGTTGATTCCTTTAATGTGAGTTTTAGAGAGCTTCCTCTCTAATTAGTCTTCTGGGTACAGGTAAAGAACAGTAAAGTGGTTGAGGAATATGCCCAATGCATTTACATCACAGACATAATAATGCAAGGCAGTGAAATGAGTGATTTAGATATTATTATGGGAAGAAGTCACGGTCACCCAGAGGACTTGTGGAAGAGGCAGGGCACAATCAATCAAAGCTTGAAAAAACGGATATAGCTTGGAATAGTATAAGAAAAAGAAAAGTTACAAATATAGTGACAATGCTTTGAACACTGGCCTATGGTGTAGACTAAGTAGAATATGTTTAAGTGTAGAGATTGAGATGGGCCTGCAATAGGCAATTCTGAACATAGCATAGGAGGAGGTGGGGCTGGGAGAGTAAGGCCAAGTTTTAATGGGCCTTGAATGCCAGGTGGAGAAATTTGGACATAACCCACTAAATCAATGTTACAAATACAGAAGTTAAACTAATAATTTAACTAAATGAAGTGAATTTTATCAGGGAGACCATGGGAGGCCTATGGTGAGCTGAAAGGCCATCATTGTTAAAGGACAACCATTGTTCTCAGCTCTTTCAACCGAAATTACTCAGACTTTGAGTCCAGGATTGTCTATGTCCCTCTTGTTTTTCAAAAGAGTATAAATATATGTATTTGAATGTAAAATTTCCTAATTTTTAAAATACATATAGTCTAAATAATCTTTCTCTCAGAATAAATGAAATTAAAGAGCTACCAATTTGTGGCATCTTCTGTAGGAAATGGAGAGCCTTTGAGAGTTTTGGACTAAGAAAGATCCACTAGGAAAATGGCTTTTTATGAAGATTAGCCATTTGTTTTGTGGTTTGATACATTTTTATTTATCTATAATATTCCAAATATTACCTTGCAAGAGAACATTTATAAAGACAGAAGCAATTTCGTCCTAAGTAGCAACAAAGTTTAAATATTTGAATTAGACAATATGCAGTTGTATTTTTCCAAAGATGTTCCATAATACATATTCTGCAAGATAACCTTTGCAATCCTCCATTAGGAAATGAAGTTCAAGTCTCCTCTTATTGAATTAAGCTGGCCTTAGTGACTTGCTTGTCATAGTAGAATTTGTGAACTCCAAGTGTAGGTCAGAAGAAGCCTTCAGCTTCCACCTTGATATTTTGGGATGCTCCTCTTCAGACACTTCCTTGTGTAATGTGTACAGTTTCCTCTCACCTCCCTCCCTCTTGAAACCTAGCCCATAGTCTGGAAGAAGCTTAAGTCAGATGGGGTAAAAACATATTGGTTTTCTAGTTGAAAGGCCCAGCTGAGCACAGCTTGAAGTTATCCCAGAACAGGTACCAGACATTTAAATGAAGAAGATTCTGGATAATTCCAGTGACCAGACATTTAAGTCCTCCCCAGTTATTCAAGTCTCCCCAGAGAAAGCCTCGGACATCATGAATCAGGGCACTGGCTGAATTCCTAAGCCCCAACATCTGTGAGACTAATAAAATATTGTTCTATGTCATGAAGTTTTGGGATGGTTTGCTTGAAGCAATAGATTGTCAGAACATGCATACGCTACATAAATGGGTCACAAATAAAAGTGTACATAAGAATGCACCATACAACAGAAACATTCTGATTCCAACTGCCCCTCAAAAGCAGATGTCAAAAAAAAAAAAGGATTAAGTAAAAACAAAAAAAAAAACAACAATATTTCATATCAGCTTCTAGATTGTTCTAACAAAGATACTTCTGACCATACTTGGGTAACTGTATTCCTAGGAAGGACTGCCCTAATGAATTGAATTAATCCCAAGATTCATTTTATGAAACACTAGAACTCTGAGTGTTCTCATTAACTCAGAAGGCCTTCTTTGGAAATGAGAGGCCTTCTAACAGGCAGTCTCTGCTCAGGGAGTTTATTCCTGCATCATAAGCAGAACTTCAGGTGTGAAATAGCACTTCTCTCTGTCAATACTATGTAAATCCAGTATAATCAGACTTAAGTCACATGCTCTTGGGAAACAATTTTTAAATTAAATTGCGGTTCCTGAAAATTACACAGAATAATAAATAGACTTGTGACTTTATAAATTTGCCATCTTGAAAATGAGGGTATAGTCCAGCTGGTGTGGCTCAGTGGTCAAGCTTCGACCTATGAACCAGGAGATCATGGTTCAATTCCCAGTCAGGGCACATGCCTGGGTTACAGGTTTGATCCCCAGTGTGGGGCATGCAGGAGACAACCAGTCAGTGATTCTCTCTCATCATTGATGTTTCTATCTCTCCCTCTTCCTTCCTTTCTGAAATCAATAAAATTATATATATTTTTTAAAAAAGGAAATGAGAATATCAATCCAATGAAAAATAATAATAATGTCTGGAAAAATTAAGCAAAAATATTTATATATCTACTCTGAAGAAGTTGGTCAAATAATAATAGTGACTAGAAAGAAGGTTTTAAGCCAATGTCAATTCAAATGTTAAACTGGAAGGTCCTAACAACATTTCTCCTCTACCAGTATATTATAATGAATCTCATTAAAACTATATGTAAATAAGATTTATTTTTAAATAATTTTGCAGCAGTATGGGTGGAGTTAATTCACTACTAACATGTTTCCTGACCTTATTCAGACCCTACTTCCTTTACTAACATGTCAATTTTTTTGCATATTTTCTGTTTCATGGAATAGTCTATTGCAGTTACATTGTTTGAAAAAAGTCTCTAAATCTCCAAACATGCTCTGTTACCTTTTCAAAAATTTTTTTTTTAAATTTTGCTTTGTTTTTATTCTTGGTACCCTGTTTTTAAAACTAACTTTTCTTAAATCATAACTTGATCTTAGGTGAATTTATAAATCCAATTTATAGATTTCAAAGATTATTTAATCAGGCTTTTCCCTCATAAAACTAAGGCCAATATAATGTAATTATTTTAAAATTGATTTTAACATATCAACATGTATATTATGAATATTTTCCATTTATGATGCTGAAAATATGATGATTAACATGAATTACAGATTAATTTTCTTTGATATCTAAACTATTGCAACTTTTCAGTTATAGAGTTCTGAGCACACGATTTATCTTACATTTATTTTACAGATGTAGTTTCTTTTAATAGTACAGATATAGTTTTAGATAAAGTTCTGCTGGAGGCCAATTCCAGCATGTCATAATAAATGCAAGAAGTTCTCAAAGGTTGATGGGCTTCTATATTCACCAGGGCTGAATACATGTTATTGCCTACTGGAATAGCCGAAAGCATTTCCCCAAACCTGAAGATCTGCATATATTATTGCCTGTTACCAGACAGCTGAGGGCATTTCAATTTACATATTACTGCCTCCTGCTGGCCAAACAGCTGAACAGCCCATTTCCCCCAACCTGACAATGCCTGCTGTATACTAAACCTTACCCTTGATATGTATATCTACTTTGCTATAGGGCAAAATGTGGGAATAAAAAGAGCCCTGGGTCCAGAGATAGAAGTTAGCTACTACAGCTAAATTTCCTCTGACTCCCCCATGGATTACAAATTTATATCATATTTCTAGTCTCTTTATTAATTTATACGCAGTGCCTTCTTCGGATTCCTGAACCCTTCTAGATGCTGGATATCACCCTGGTATTAAAGTTCTTTTTAAAGGAAAGAAATGGGCTAGATAAATTAAAATCTTATGCTTCTGGCACTCAATTTGGTCTGATAAATTTTGTTTTAACTGATAAAACAGTCACATTACCAAACTATGTGAACCAGAACAAATTATTGTCTAAATATAGCCTGTGGAGGTTTCATTCATCAGGCCCCAATATTTGTTAGCACAACAATGATGTTAACATAATACGTGTCATGTAGAAATACAATATTGAAATTAAAATGGAAAAAAAATGGACTTTTTCTTTTTAAATCTTGGCGTTTGCGACAAATTTGTTAGGAGTTAATGTCACTCCTACCATTTATTTCCCTATATATTTTCTTCTGGTTTATTGAAGCTGTCTTTACAATTTCATTATTAGTGTTCAATAAAATCATGGACTGTGGATGACAGCAATAATATGCCTTCAGATTTCATCTCACTGAACTTCACAGACTGCCTGATCTCAGGCATTATACACCACTCTTAAGTAATTATGCAATTAACAGTTAAAAAGTAGTGTTTAAAATGAGAAAAAATATTACAGGTTGATATGTAGGGCACTAATTGCTTAGAAATACCCTGTGCCTTCCAAATGAAGCCACTACCCCCATAAAATTCAAATCTACTACTTGTGGCCTTCCCTCTTGCACTGAATTTCTCCCTTCAATTTACAATGGCATCAACAGCCTTGGTCTCAGGCCATCATCTCTTTCTAGCACAGCATTAATCCCTAGGAAATGTCCTGTGACTCAGCTGCCACTGCTGAAATGTCAGCTAAACTTCTTAGACACACATACATGCACACACACCAAACACACAGCCACCTGAGAATCTGAGAAATATCAAAGCTGAGAAGGTTTCTTTCTTCTCTGACAAAGCAGAGACCACTAATCCTAAACATCTCACCTAAAGTCCAAGATATTTTTGCTGCTTTGTCAAAGTAGCTATAATAGAATTACCTGCCTATTATTTGTAAATGCAAAAATAAAAGTTCACAAAAAGCACTTTTAGAAATTAGAATACTTAAAGAGATTTAAGGCTGAACTTATAACTAAAAATAATCCTTAATAATGTACACCTTCTTTACTCATAGATCAATATATAATGCTCTAAAAATAACATTTTTATTAAAGGAATGGATGGATAAATGTTTGACTATCCTATTGAGAGTGAAGATAGCTGACATCCATGAGGTAAAGATAGACTCAAATCAAAACATGATATTATTAAAACATTTTCTATGTTCAAAATAAAATATTTAAAACAATCCCTAAGTGTTTCATTTATTTATGTATTTATAATCAGGAAACTTCTAAATATTTAAAAATTCAACTAAAATTATTCACCAAAATGTGATATGATATTGGATAAAATAGAAATATTTCAAGGGAAATTATTATTTTCATAAATAATTACACTTTAAAGCTAAGAGTTCTGTTAAAAAAGACAATATATGAGCAGATATAAATATGCACTATAATTCCCTTTGTCCCAAGACATTAAAAATATTTTATAGTTAAAAATAAGAAAGTCTTACATAATCAATAATTAACATAATCAAATATTTCTTGTTCTAGTAACATTGGAGAGAGAATAACCATTAAATCAACTTTTTATTGTGTTGTCCATCTTTGTGAACTCTGAAGACTTTTTGTTTTATTCATTACCTTCTCAAAGTTAAGTAATTTTAATTCTAAAGTCACTTTTTTATTAATACACTAGTGGCCCGGTGCATGAAATTCATGCATGGGGGGTGTGTGTCCCTAAGCCAAGCCTGCACCCTCTCCAATCTGGGATCCCTCTCACAATCCGGGACCGCTGGCTCCTAACTGCTCACCTGCCTGCCTGCCTGATCGCCCCTAACCACTCTGCCTGACAGCCTTCTTGCCCACAACTGCCCCCCCAGCTGGCCTGCTCACCCCAACTTCCCTCCCCTGCCAGCCTGGTCACCCCCAACTGCCTCCCCCATCAGCCTGCTTGCCCCCAACTGCCCCCCCCGCCAGCCTGGTCACCCCTACCTGCCCTCCCCTCCTGGCCTGATCGCCCCTTACCACCTCTGTCTCAGCCCTGTCACCATGGCTTTGTCCGGAATGTCTCCCAGAAGGTCTCCTGGTCTAATTAGCATAATACCCTTTTATTGGTATAGATTTTTATAGCTGGCTGCTAATTTGCTTTTGGGAATTTTTAAATTATAAAGTAGTATAATTGCCAGGCTGGCGTGGCTCACTGGTTGAGCATCAACCTATGAACTGGGAGGTCATGTTTCAATTCCTGGTCAGGGTACATGGCCTGGTTGTGGGCTCCACCCCCAGTGTGGGGAGTGAAAGAGGCAGCCAATCAATGATTCTCTCTCATCATTGATGTTTCTATCTCTCTCTCCCTCTCCCTTCCTCTTTGAAACCAATAAAAATATATTTTTAAAAATAGTATAATTTTTCATTTGTAATCAATGTTATTTCTCTTAAATTGTTAACAAAAATTTAACATAATAATTATTGATATATTGACGTTATATTTAGAGGTATTTTCCATGTGCTGATTTTTAACACATTTTAAGTTATTTTAGACATTAAAACTTTGAAATATTATTTCCACTTGATTCCTTGCTTCAACAAACAATAAACTTAATTAGATTCCAATTCCTTTTTGTATGTCTCTACACATATACATACATATTCTATTAGTAATATTTATATATACATTTCATCTCTTTATCTCTCCTTTTAAGTAGACCACAGTGTCCTGCTATTTTAATGGAGAAAGATGTAAATTTTTCTTACCTTCCCTTTAAACTACTGTGGGAAAAATGCAAAGTCAGCAGAACTAAATTTAGCAATTACCTTTTAGCTGACAGTCTTCTGATGTGGGAATCATTCTCAGGCTGTCTGAATTCCTGCCAGATTGTGTCATTGACTGTTTTCCTTTCTGAGGTAAAGCAGAGGATTGGTTAGCAGAATGAATATACAGTGAGTGCATGAAATTTGAAATCAAAACAAATTCAGCACATTATTGTAACTTGGTGATATGAGAGCTCTGTGGTCCATTCTAGGGAGTTATAGTTCCATATGGGCACCCCCAGATGTCACATCAGCTCCCATTTATTTCCATGAACTACATTAAGCACTCAAGCATGTATGCTAGAATGCTGTTACTACAATACCTTTTGATAGCTAATGGCTACATTATTCTTTGGAGTATTTTTCTTGAATTAATAAACATTTATTTTTATAAAAAAGTTAAAGTTTTCTCACCTTCCACATTGTTTTTGTTGTTGTTTTTTTTTAAAATATATTTCTTTATTGACTTCAGAGAGGAAGGGGGAAGGAGAGAGAGATAGAAACATCAATGATGAGAATCATTGATCGACTGCCTCCTCCATGCCCCCCACTGGGGATCGAGCCTGCAACTCAAGCATGTGCCCTTGGCCGGAATCGAACCTGGGACCCTTCAGTCCACAGGCTGACGCTCTATCCACTGAGCCAAGCTGGCTAGGGCTTCTACATTGTTTTTAATAAAATTATTAAGTGTGTTGAGAGAACATTGAGCTATGATAGATTAATGATATTTGAATGGAAGAACCAGGATTTGCTCAATCTTGTGTCCCAACACTTAGAGCAAGCCCTGGACATGTTGTGAAGAACTAAACTGCACAGAAATGAAGTATTGGTTTCACTTCTTATCTACTTATCAAAGATTAATAATTCCACATGTATCATAACATTGATAAAGTAAATGTTAAATAATGTAATCAAAGCATCTCATGGAAACAAACTCAGCATATGTGCTGTATTTAAAGTCACTATTTACTCTCATGTTTGACTATAGAAAAGGCAGTTGATCATCAAGGATTACATTAGGATAGAAACATCTGCAGCCCTCTGTGCACAAACTGACTAGTGTGCTATGAGAATGGATCTGATGGAAACTAAAATGTTGTCATACTTTTCAAAGAGTACACACTATTTAAAAATCAAGGCTGATATTAAAAATATTTAAAAACTAGTTGCCCACACAGCCTTAACTAATGAGATTTGACCCAGCCCTATGGATGTTGCCACTGGAAGAATATCAGACCAGATTAAAATGCAAACACCCTTAGAAGATACATCCATTACTGATCATAATCTTTGTCTAAATAAGCTTTTCAGAGCTATTCAGGAAACTGATTTGAAAAAGAGGAGGAAAGTAGTTTGAGCATCCAACTCCTAGGCTCTGGAGGAGAAAAAGAAAGGAGAAAAGCTATCCACAAGTTTGACAAACTGCATAAATTATGAATTAATATTGAATAATCCAGATACTTTGACACTGTGAAGGCTTTATACTTAGTGACACTATATTCTATAAAGGAAAAAGATATATTATCCATTAGCTTTCCAAAATAATTAATAAAATTAGAGATTTATTTCAGATTTAAAATACAAATCAAGCCAATTGCCTTTATTATTACTATGGGTACTGTAATCACAGAAAATAAAACTATACTACAAGGCCATGGCAATCAAAATGGTATAGTACTGGTATAAAAAACAGATATATAGATCAATGGAACACAACAGAGAGTCCAGAAATATACCCATGTCTATGTGATCAATTATACTTAACAAAGGAGGCAAGAATATACAATAGGGTAAAGACAATCTATTCAATAAATGGTGTTGAGAAAATTGGACAGATATTTGCAAAAATAATGCACCTTATACAAGAATAAACTAAAATGGATTAAAGACTTTAATGTAAGACTGGAAACCATAAAAATCCTAGAATCTCAGGTATTTCTCATAACAATATTTTTTCTGCTATATCTCCTCGGTCAAGGAGAACAAAGAACAACAAAAAAATAAACAAATGGGATTACATCACACTAAAACATTTTATTTTGCATAGCAAAAGAAACCATCAAAATATGAAAAGACAACCTACTAAATGGGAGAACATATTTGCCAAAGATATATGTGATAAGTGGTTAATCACCAAAATATATAAAGAACTCAATGCTAAAACAAATAATTTAATTTAAAAATGGACAGAGAATCTAAATAGAACTTCTCCAAAGAGAATATACAGATGGCCAATAGACATATGAAAAGATGCTCAACATTACTAATTGTCAGAGAAGTTCAAAATAAACCACAGTGAGATATATCACCCCATACCTGTCAGAAATGCTATCATCAATAAATCAACAAAAAGAAGTATTGGCAAGGACATGGAAAAAGGGGAACCCTCATGCACTGTTGGTGGGAATGAAGGTTGTTGCAGCAACTGTGAAAAACATATGGAGTTTCTTGAACAGATTTGAAATGGACCTGCCTTATGACACAGTGATTCTACTTTTAGGGATTTATCCAAAGAAACCCAAAACATTAATTTGAAAGAATATATGCACCCTTATGTTCATTAAAGTGTTACTTATAATAGCCAAGCTATGGAAACAACCTGCATGCCCATTGATAGACTAATGAATAAAAAAGCCTTGGTACATATATACAATGGAATATTACTCGGCCATAAAAAAGAATGAAATCTTACCATTTACAACAGCATGGATGGACCTAGAGGGTATTATGGTCAGTTAAATAAGTCAGTCAGAGAAAGACAAAATACCATATGATTTCACTTATATGTGAAATCTAAAGAACAGAATATATGAACAAACAAAATTTAAACATACTCATAGACAAAGAAAGCAAACTGTGGTTGCCAGAGGGGAGGGGTATTGGGGCACTGGATGAAAGAGATGAAGGGACTAAGAAGCAAAAATTGGTAGCCACAAAATAGTCATGGGGAAGTAAGTAAACCATAGGAAATATAGTCAATAATACTGTGATAGCTATATATGGTGCTAGGTACTGGAAATATCAAAGGGAACACTATGTAAATTATATGATTGTCTAACCACTAAGCTGCACACCTGAAACCAATACATAATGGAAAAAAAAGTTCTGGTGCCTGAAGTGTTGTAGAAGAATCTTTTGTAATCCAACTATTTTTAATTATTTTCTATTCACTCCTAGTTTCACAAATCAGAAAAGACATCTAAGAGATCATCTTGACCATGTAAGCCCACCTAAATTTGGGAAACTGGAAGATAAACAACTAATAGACCACCAAAGATAATTACTTTTAATATAAAATAAATTATTCTGAGCAAATCAATGGTTTTTTTCTTAGCCATTTAAAATTAGAATGGACTCACATTCCCTTTTTAAAATGTATTCCATAAAAGAGAATATTACATGGAGAAACTAAATTTTATTTTCATTCATCAGTTACTTTTACTTATAGCATTAGCATAAAAAAGAAGCTTTCATGGAAACAGACCATATCATCTGCATAAGTAATCTTATGAATTACTAACCAAATCCTTTGTTCTCCGACATAGATCTCTGGATTGACCTAGAAGAATAAAAGAAAAAATATTTAAGACTATATTCAATAAATAATAGTATTTTAATCAAACAGAAATTAGGTCATTTAGACACTCGTGCAATAACTTTAATAACAGAAATAAATTCTATCTCTAACTAAGGTCTACATATGGTCTTATATTTTTCTGACCCTAAATGACAAAGTGCAGTTAATACAAGTATAATCTTGGCCTGGAAATTTCCATGCAATATGGAGAAACTAACGTTCATTAAACCTGTCATCACCCCCTCCCCCTAAAAAAAGTGATCCATTTCTACATGAATATATCTTAAAATAATCAAATAGTTAGGAAAACTTCTTTTTCAAATAATTTTATTCAATGAATACAGAAAGAATTATTCAGCTTTAACACAGCCATTGTACAATCCCTAAATATATCTGGGCAATAACCACAATTGCTGTTAAAGCCTTTAACTGAAAAGCTGGTGTCTAACTTTGTACTGGATGGATCAACCTGATACCAACTTAACCCACTAAGCAATTTCAGTCATAAAAATAGAGACAACCAGATATAGGACTTTCAGTGTAATGCAACAGAAAGTAGATAGTCACTGATAACCCACTTAAAATATACTGTGCATATGTAAACTTGAATCTTATCAAGCTTTGAGGTCTAGCTAAAATTTCATAGAAAACATAGATGATAAAAGAACATGTTTTTTAAGAAAATATGTAAGGATGAAATCAGCAAAATTAAAAAAAGGGGGAAATTCCATAAAACAAACAATCCAGCATCAAAAAGTAGAAAAAGAGACATGAGCCAAATATACTGCATGTGCCTTATTTGGACTGTGATTCAAATGAACCATAAAATATTACTTGAGGCTATCAGAGAAATGTTAACATTGACTGTATATTTGGTGATATTATGTAATTTTTCTTATTTTGTGCTTATGCAGTGGTGGTATTGTGATTATGTTTTTTAAGTTCTTGTTTTTTAAAGATATATATTGAAACATGAAAAATATATGTCTGAGATACGCTTTAATAAAACCTAGCAGTGGTTGAGGGGAGTGTGGAGTTGAATGGATGGAGATTAACTAAGATTGACTCTAGGTTGATACTTGTTCAAGCCTGATGATGTGAGTTCATCATTATCTCTTCCTCTGTGCAAAATTAACATTTTCCATAATAAAATGTCTAAAACAGATACAGGATAGGACTGTGCTGACTGGATCAATTTATGTGTTGGGAGAACACACATATTCTTTACATATAACTAACTTCGTTATAGCTTGAGTGTATTCTACTGTTTACATTCTTAGCAGTCATTAAGTTAAAGCCAAGTTCACCTTTTTTTAAAACTCAGGGTTGTTAGCAAAAACCTGCATAGATAATAGTTCTTCTTTGCTTAACCATTTTATTTAGGTTTTTAAAATTTTTTAAATATAAAACTCTCAGGACCTTTCTTGGCAAATAGCAAGTGTCCCCAAAAAGCTTTTTATAATATTATAAAGTGTGGTAGGTGCATAACAGCATGAAATGTATTCCCTTCAGGGACAGTGGTGGGCAAAAAAATATTTGAGGAACTGAAAAGAGTCTTCAATTTTGTTTTTACTAGATGGAATCTGAGGAGCACAGTAATGGATTTGGTTTATGTTTAAAAATCAATTCACTCAGCATCAGGTACTTTCTCTTCATTCATTCTCATCTGCCCCTCCAAGTGTTGATATCATCAAATCTGTAGAAGCATCGATCATAAGCCAATAGCTGTGATTTTTTGTTTAAGGTTTTGATTTGGTATTAGTAAATTTCTTATCTGTGGGTAGAATAAACAGCTACATAGTTGGTGTGATTTTTAAGATTGAGAGGAGCCTTGTAGGAGGGCATTTTTTTTATTGAAGCTCACATTTAAAATGCCATTGTAGTAGTTTAAGTTGTTAACTGTGGCTAAAGTACTAAAATACAATTATCCTTGCCTGGCAAGTGCTCTATCTAAGCTGTTAATCATGCAATCACCTACTTACTATGGATACACTTCATATCCTTACTGGGAGAAAGCTTTGATCAGGAGATGGAGAAAAGAATAAGAAAGCACACAATGCTTTGGGGATCAGGGACAGGGAGAGCAAGGGCCTTGGGGGGATGGGACTGCATCCAGAAAGAATTTCACATATTAACAATTTGGTCTCAGACCATTCTGAATTGCAGGAAGCCATTCTGTATCATCAGCAACCAATCTGGAAATTTCCCCATAAACCAGCTTCCTGCCCCTATTTATTTCCTGCTTATTAGTTATAATCTCATTATTTTATGCAACGTGTGTGTGTTAGATCCTCTGGGGTCTTGATCTGCGGAATATAAAGCCAACCCTGACCTAAATAACACAAATCTCTTTGCAAACACATTTTTATTTGGATTAGAACTCTTCAGATTAATAGGTCACTGATAAAACATGTTTTCGAGTAGGCTCCCAGTTAAATCTGAGCCTACGTTAAACACGTTTCTTTTTCTGAAAATTTAATTTTCACATCCTTGTCTACAGGAATGCCACAGCATTGGTTTCCTATGCATCAGCATAAACAGAGTAAAACATACCTAGATTTGTACATGAAAATTTTAAAACACACTTGTACACAAAAATTACTAAAATATTCCATTCAACATTATAGAACTAAGAGAACACAAAATTTTCAAAGTAAATTTGACTTACTTTATTTTTTATTTTACATTCTCAAAATTAGCAACTTCCTGTAAAATAAAATAAGAAGTAAAATGGAAAAATACTACCTCAAAAAATCAGAAAAGGAAGTCAAAAGTTCATCTTCAAGTATAGCTTAGTTCTAAGACCTTGCCAGTTAATAACGTAAGTCTTTTAAACAAAAATATGCAATTAAATCCTCAACCTCAACATTCCAACCCCCACCAAGACCAAGGGGAAAGATACATACCAGAATATGTTAGTTACACTATACAGCACTTCCCTTGAGAAAGATGGAAAATATTCTATTACAATACCCCAAATTATATTGAAATATACTTGTGATTCATCTGGCCTAATTCTATAGAGCACTGATCATTGTGCAAAATCCCTTATGCTTTTGGGGGAAGAACATGTTGTCACATCTTTCACCTTTCAAGAGCTTAAACTGCTACCAGGAACCTTTAAGAACTCTTTCCATTCTCTAGTTATCATTCATTCACTCATTCGTTTAAAAACCATTTATGTTTCTTGATGTTCAAAGTGCTTTTTGAACATTTACCATGTGATAGGCAGCAAACCATGTTCTGGAGAAATTTGTTTGGCATTTGTAGTGAAGAATATTGAGGCCGATATTCCACATAGGGGAAAAATACACTGTAAAGGCTGGAAGGAGTGGTGAATGTAAATCAGAATAAGAAAAGTTGATCGTATTAGTTTGAACACTGTCAAATCCAGGATAACCTTTCCCCTACATAGTAACTGAGGGAGTCATTTCTCTAACCTGTATGGTGTTGTTTGTATTTGTTTGTTTGTTTAATCAAGATTTAACTCTCAAGGACAATTTGAACGACCTATTTCAAGCTGTTGAGTAGAGCATCACTGAAACCCGATATGCTGAAACAATCAGTCCTGGAACTTGAGGGACAAGTTTTGCCAAATTAAAGTCCTGTGTCCCATCCAGAGGAAAATGTTTAATAGGAGACTAGTGAGGGTAGAGGCAAAGATGTGGGAATCCCTGAGATGAGCTGGGATATCAACAGAGTTTTGAGAAGTTAAAGGTCAGACTGACTCATCCTTCAATTCTCTATGCTTTGTTATCATATGTCCTACAAATAATTAGTCTCTATCCATGGTCTTATGTAGTTCTTTTCATCTTGGTTAGATGTCTCCAAACCTAGGCCAGAACCTGATTGCACCCCTTTCACAAAAACCAGCAGCCACAGCAGCTTTGTGAGGGTCGTGAGGAAAGAGAATGGCCATTCAAATTTGTAGTATCATTTTGCTGTCATATATATGTGGATCTAATGAACAAAATAAACAAAATAGAAACAGACTCATAGATACAGATAACAGACTGACAGCTGTTAGAGGGGAGGGTTTGGAGGGTTTGGTGAAAAAGGAAAGGGATTAAGCAAACAATCCCACAAAAACCATAGACACAGACAACAGAATGGTGATTATCAGAGGAAAAAGTTTTTTGGGGAGGGAGGAGAAGATAAAGGGGAAATAAATGGTGACAGAAGGAGACTGACTTTTGATGGTAAACACGCAATATAATATGCAGATGTATTATACAATTGTATACCTGAAACCTATATAATTTTATTAATCAATGTTACCCCAATAAATTCAAGACAATTTTTAAAAAGAAACAGTATTTCAATTTCTGGTTGGGAATCCACAGAAGTGGATGGCTGCCTATATACATTGTTCTCTGCCATTATACTGTATATAAGGGACTTGAGCATCCTCAGATTTTGGTATCTGTGGGGGATCCTGGGACCAATCCCCTGCCACACCAAGGGCAGACTATAGTTAAGTTTTGGGGGAGTCAAAAGTTATACATAGATTTTTGACCATGCATAGGGTCAGCACCTCTAAACCCCATATTGTTCAAGATTCAACTGTATTTTCATATCAACTTATTTCAGTGATTCATTGTTTCTGCAACTGACTAGATTAATTCCAGATGACTTACAAAACTTGTGCACCATTGAGCCCCAAGTGTTTGAATTGGGGCCGGGGACATATTTTCAAAAACAGTCCTCTGCTTGAACTGAGCGTAGCCTTGGCTAAATTAATGCAGTCAGGTGTTGGGCCCACACTAAACTGGTTAAATATGTGTGGTTGTCATTATAGTGAAAGGGACACAGTTGGCTTCTCGGCTAAGGTTTGGAGACATCTGAGTCAAGACTGAAAGAATTTCATAAGCCCATAAATAGAAAGTGGTTATTTTTAGGACATATAGGGGTGGGCAAAAAAAGTATGTTTACAGTTGTCCATGTGGAAAATAATGCAATAATTAATAAATAATAATACAAGGATAAACTCAGTGTTTCATATACTCACAATTGTAAACTTACTTTTGCCAACCCCTATATTGTCAAAATATTCTCTATGGACTACCTACTTTGGTCTGTTTTACTGGAATTCAGGTCACCCAATTTTTCTTCTAATGAATTAGCTTAGGTTTGGGATTCTTTTATTGAAGTATATTCTTATAATAAATACTTTGAAAACTATTTTGAGCTAAAACTATTTTTTAATCCCTATTAAAATGAAAGAGTCAATGTAGTTCACTTTAGGCAACCTGCTTCCTACAAGAGGGTAGGCAGAGTCAAGCACATTAAATGCTTGACTGAAGTGCAATTAAATTAAGCAACGCGATTAATCAAAGAGGCAACCTTTACTTAACTAGAATAATAGGTCTGTTCCCTATTGTTGCCAAGCTGTAGATTACTACTGAACTGGTTAAACAATTTTTAGTACTGCTTGTGTAGAATCAAAGTACCTGTTCTTAAATTCTGCCTTCCGCTTCCATCAGCAGACTGTCAGGTCCCTCAGAGTTCAGACCCAGTTCTTTATTCCTAGAGGGGCAAGTCAAAGAAAGACTCTATGCAACTTTATTTTTAGAACTACATCTGTGTGTGTGTTACTCCGAACTCCAAAAAGAAGATCCCCTTTGAAAAAGTCAATGAAATAATCTGTCTGGTCCATTAATTTGACACTTGCCATAAATACCAGACAAAACTTGTTCCTGTTAGCCCTCATTTCATTATCCCCTAAATCAAGTACTAATCATCAGTCTTACTTTTCATTCACTAGGGAGTTTGTGGCTTAATTTTAACTCCTGGAAATTATTAGGAAAATAAAAAATGAAATGTAGACAAATTATTATGAAGGGGCTGGTAGAAACTGAAGAGTATGTCCAACCTGTGTTACTTTTCAGGTAGATAAGAGTAGGTTCTAGGAGCAAAGTGTTTTCACATAGTCATGAAACAAGGTCAAATAAAAAACCATTAGAAACAAAGAAAGAAATGGCATGTAAAGAAGAGAGAAATTTTGGATATCACATGCCATATTTCTATCATCATTCAGTAGTTGCAGTCAGCTGTCCTTTGAGGTGGAGTCTCATATGTGCCTGTTCCCTGTGTTATTGATATTTTTTTATTTTAATTTTTATGGAATTTACTGGGATGACATTGGTTAATAAAATTATATAGGTTTCAGATATACAATGCTATAATACATCATCTATATATTGTATTGTGTGTTCACCATCCCAATGGGTTGTTGGTTTTTAAGTCTTACCTTCAAATCATAAAGTCTAAAGAAAAAATGAAGTGAATATGTCAGGCATTGTTGTTGCCTTTCTAATGGAAATGTGAAAGGTGTTTCTGCATCAGAGAAAACTGATTGGCAGTAAATGATGGTGTAAAGTCCATGGTGAGTTTTTAAGACTGTAGAGCTGATGAGATCTGACCTTTGAGTTGCAAATGAATAAACTGAGGTCCCAAACAGTAAATTGACTTGTCTAGGGCCATGCATATAGTGCTTTACCATGATTAAATGCTAAACATTTTATTCATTCTAATATATTCTTTCAGAATTATATAATTATTTTTTTCATGCATTCACAGTTCAGTCAACAAACATTTATTGAGTATCTACTATTATGACACTATTTTAGATTCAAAGAAGAATTACAGGTAGTCCTTCTTACAGGTATCCACCATCAATGACTGCTGATAGTAGAATCCTGATGGTCTCCATGATTTTCTTAACTTTGAAGATTAAATGAGCTTTATAAAATCCTTATATGATTCCAAACACATTAAAGATAATTATAGATGTTATTTTGCATTATATTATTTGTATTTATTAATAGTCCATATTATCCTAATATTGAATTCTATTCACTTGCAAGAATGAAAATTATTCATTTGTGTAACTAGAATGGTTTTACTAATATTAAAATACAATGATTCCAAGAATGCCACATTCAAACAGAATGAAACTGTTTTTGACATTTCTTAGACTGAAATGCTTTAATAAATTCCCCCAGATGTTCGAAAAAGACATGGAAGTTCATATAAGTTTCTTTTTTTTTAAAAATGTGAGAGACATCTGGCAATGACAGTGGTTATTATGCTTCAAAGTTAATAAAGTAGACTCAAACTGTAGTGGACCTACAGTCACTGGAGAGATGAAAAATATATGTGCCAAGCTCTCAGCTCTGTGCTCAAAACAAGGAGGACGTTTGTGTGACTGGATAACTATCACCCTTGTGAAAGAGTCCTACTACCTGACTGTGTGGAGAAAAGGCCTATGCAGAAGTCTCCCAAGTTATCAAATAGATCACACAGCAAACAGGAATAGTATCAAGTACAGCTAGTCTAATACAGCAGGTTAAAGCAAGTTGCTAAAATTGCAATACTTTAAATCTTATTGCTTTTCTAATTTTTTGATTTAACACATTTGTACAGTATGAATGGCAGAACACTCATGCATTATTAAACAGTTATAAATTCTTCACATGTAGTAAATAATTTAATCCTCACAACAATCCTACATAAGTTTAATTACAATAATCCTCAAATTTCAGATGAGTAAACTGAGGCACAGAACAGTCAAGTTTCTTACCTCAGGTCACATAACGAATAGTTGGTATTCTACTCCTGATGTCTTAACTAGAACACAATACTACTTATATACTTGACTGCACAGACACAGAAACCACCTGTTATCCTGATCAGAGATCTCACAAATCGGAACTATTGGCCAGAAGAGAGAGTGGCTGTGAAAATGCAGAGAAAATGTATTACTAGATACCACTATTAAACAAGCAACTCAGAAAGCACACCCTTATCACAGCACTAATACTAATAATTTAGTGTTATTTGAAGACAAAAATATATTAGCACATTGATGTGTTTTAAAGTCGTTAATCATTTTGTGGATGCCATCATCATCATCATCAAAGCATAGCCAATACTTTATGAGATCCCATTTAATTAAAATGGGCACTTCAAGAATCATTGAATTCAGATGACAGTCTGCTCACTGGAGGCCCCAGTATAGTGCAGTAATAATGTTGTGGTTCTCAGGGAAAACAGATTTCATCCCCCATGAGAATACAGCAAAGAAGAAGCAACATCAGCTCATCCTGATGGGAAAAGTCAACTCCTGTCAGAGAGTGACTACCCTGTACAGCTAATGAATTCTGGTTTCCCCAAGAACAGCAGGTGGTATATGGCATCCCCACATGGCTCATCATCGCAGTGCAGACTGTATAGCTTATACTGCCTGGAGAATGCACAGGAACCATATCTAATCCATCAGGGACAGAGCTGGTAAATGACGTGAAGCTTTGCCATTTGCCTGCTAGTATGCCAAATGAGTTTTCTATCAATCCTAAGCTAACAAACTCCTCTCACAGCACTATAAATATCCAGGATGACAAAACAGGTTACCTAGGGGATGGCTATTTGCCTTATAAAGATTCTTCCTTTTCAAAAAATGTTTTTCTTCAAGACTTCTTGAATAGAGAGCTTTCTTAAATATGCTTAAGCGTGTTGTGGCTTATGGAATCGGATTTACACAAGGTTTTAGAAAGGCGAAGGACAGCTAATGTTTATTAAGTTTCATGTTTGCTGTCACTTATATCATTATCTTATTTAATCCTCATAGCCACAAATGGAATATGAACCAAACAACTTGCACAGAGTATGATGGGAAATAAGCAGGGTAAAAATATCAAATTCCACCTTACAATGGAAAAACACTGCACTGGCACTCAGACCTGGCTTGCTTTCCCAGGTCTGCTACCAAACTGGGCAGGATCCAAGAACTCTCTCAGAACCTCCATCTCTGCAATTATAGAATGAAGGCTGTTGAACAAATACTTTAAAATCTCTTCCAATAGAAACAATCTGTGGTTCCTTATCCACAATATTTCAATACAAAGTCAGTATCGCTGACAAAAGCTTTTAAAGTTGGAATGGGCTTTTTTTCTTTACAGCTTCTTCTTTAAAACATAATCAAAGAGATAACCATGGTTTTCATTAGATTCAATTAGTAAATGTATCAAAAGTTTAGGAAATAAAAAGGACAATGGGGCATAATTAACTTTAATCTATTTCATTTTATTTAGCACAAGTCTCTATTTAGGGGAGGAAACTCATTAAAACCACCAAAAAATATTCACATATGAATTGGTGGCAGAAGAATACTATAAGTGATCATAGGTATGATGGGTAAAAAAATAAAAATGAAAGAAAAGTGCAGTTTTTTTAATGAAGGTAATCTATGTTTTATGTCAGTTTGTTGTGAGTCATTTTACAATTTAGAAATCAAGAAAAGAATTACCTGCACTATTTGGACACTGACTCCTCTAGCTCATAGTTTGACGAAGACCTCATTAATGGGATACCATTGTTAATCTCATTTTCTCCCCTTAGTGTCTATGTTATTAATAGCTATGTCAATGCTGATGCTAATATGGAGACAGAACAAAAAAAACAAATTGTAATAGTTTGGAAGCAAGTAAGAAATGCAGTTGCGTGGTTAGAATACCAACCTGGGAGTCACCTACTTTGACTCCTTCATTACTCACATACTCTAAGATGACATGTCATATTTCAATGTATCCATTTATAACACACTTGGCTTTAAGTGCTTTTTAAAGGCCTTTTGTGAAAGATGCTAGGACAGTGTATAATAATAATGTCTTAACCATCTTCCTTTCACAACTTTTAACTCTAGTTCTTCCATTTCGAGCCCAGTTTGAATCCTACCTTCTCCCTGGAACTTGCATCGTTAAACCACAAACCACAGTTGTGTTCTTAGTGATAACACCTATTATTGATTATTTACTTTGTGTCAGCCACTGTACTAATAATGTTAATTACATTGTCACTTTTTATTCTCAAATGATAAATAAGAGAAACAGTTTATAGGAGAAAAAATACAGCTTAAAGAGTTTAAGGAACTTGTCCAAAATCATATAACTGGTAAATTTCAAAGCTGGGATTTTTATAGTGTTTGTTTGGCATCCCCCCACCATGTTGCCATGTTGTGTTCCTGACAACTACACTATATTATTTGTTTTAAATTCCTTCTGAGGATTCTTATAGAACTTGAGCTTGATTCTTATAACACAGCATTTACTTTTATAGTTTCTTATGTTACTCTCTAGATATTTTGGGCATACATATTTTTTACTTTAGTCAACATGTTTAGAAGAAAGGAGAAAAAGGAGAAATGATGGGGGGAAAGAAGATAAGAAAGAAGGGAGAGAAGGAAAGGGAAGGTAAGGAAAGCGAGGATGAGGGAGGAAGAGGGAGAAAAAATGAAGGAAGGAAAGAAAAAAGAAGGGAAGAAAGGAAAGAAGAAAAGAAAAAATGGAAGGAAGAAAGAGAGAGAAAGAGAGAGAGAGAAGAGATAGACATAGATTTCCCTTGTTACTAGAATAAGATACTATGTGGTTTAGATCCCATCCATCACATGCATCATCTGGAGACACTGATATAAAACCTATTAACATAGGGGAAAGGACAAGGTGTGGGCATCCATTTTTCTTCAAATATGTTTGTATTGATATTTTAGAGAGAGAGGAAGGAAGAGGGAGGGAGGGAGAGAGAGGAGGGGGGAGAGAGAAAGAGAGAGAGAGAGAGAGAGAGAGAGAGAGAGAGAGAGAAAAACACCTATCATCTGCCTCCTGCACACCCCCTACTGGGGATCAAGCCTGTAACCCAGTCATGTGCTCTGATTGGAAATTCAAATGGCAACTTCTTGGTGCATGGGACGACACTCAACCAACTGAGCCACATGGTCAGGGCTGGGTATCCATTTTTAATGTAACAAATCTTAGCAGAGGCAGTGTAGTTCTGTTGCTCTGATGGTGGCTTCTTGATTTGGCCACTGCCTAATTGTGACAGAAGCAGCAGCTCTCCCGTGGTAAGTTCTGGAGTGTGCTTTCTCAGAGGAACTCCTACAAGCACCACTGCAGGAACTGTCTTCAAACTCCCAACAATCTTGAGCTTTCTTTTACCTGTACTATATTCCTTTCTGCTTAAATTAGCTAGCATGGATTTGGTTATTTGCAAATAACCTAATCAGTAACTTGTCAAATTAATTTTAGTTCCTATATAGTTATCTATTGCTGTGCAATAAATTAGTCCAAAGTCTAATGTCTTAAAACAATACATATTTATTACTCACATATGCTGTAGGTGAAGAATATGGCTATGACTTAGATAGGTCTCTCAGAGGGTTGCAAACAAGTTGTTAAAAGGTCCGAGGCCTTATCCAAAGGCTTAGCCGAGGAAAGGATCCTCTTCCAAGTTAGTCAGAGATTGTTAGTAGAATTCAGTTTTTTGAGGGCTGTTGAAATGAAGGCCTCAGTTCTTTGCTGTCTGTTGGCTGAAAGCTGCTCTCTGTTCTTTGCCACGTGGGCTTGTCTAGATGGGCTCTTATTTCATTACTAGAGGCCCTATGCACAAAGATTCATGCAAGAATGGGCCTTCCTTACCCTGGCTGCCGGCACTGCCTTCGCTCCAGCGGAAGCTGCCTTTTTGCTCTGGTCCAGAGCTGCCTTTCCACCTTCCCACGCTGCCCAGAGGCCCAGAGCAGCTGGGGCAGTGCGGAACGCCTGCGTCATCATCATGGCAACAATGCAAGCGTCCCACCTGGCCTCCGGCCACTCGGCACCTGCATATATAAATTAACCTGCCATCTTTATTGGGTTAATTTGCATAATCACTCCTGATTGGCTGGTGGGCGTTGTGAAGGTACAGTCAATTTGCACCTTACTCTTATTAGCGTAGATAATGTTCAAGCCAGGATGACAATGGAGAGAGTCTATTAGCAAGACAGAAGTCACAGTCTTTAGTAGCCTAATTATGGAAATCACTTTCTATCACTTTTGCCAAATACTATTGGAATCAAGTCATAGGCAAGGTGGGGAATTATAAATACCAGAATGCTGCCCTAGCTGGTTTGGCTCAGTGGATAGAGCGTCGACCTGCAGACTCATGAGTCCTGGGTTCAATTCCAGTCAAGGGCACATGCCTGGAGGCTCGATCCCCAGTGGGGACCATGCAGGAGGCAGCCAATCAATGATTCTCTTTCATCATTGATGTTTCTATCTCTCTCTCCTTCTCCCTTCCTCTCTGAAATCAATAAAAATATATTTTAAAAAATAAATACATACCAGAAGGCTGATGTGATAGTTAATTTTATGTGTCAACTTAGCCAGGCCACAGTACCCAGATAGCTGGTCAAACTCCAGCGTAGAAGTCACTGTGAAAGTATTTTTTAGATGAAATTAACATTTAAATTAGGAGACTTTGAGTGTAGCAGATTACCTTCCATAATCTGGGTGGTCTTATCCAATCAGTTGAAGGTCTTAAAATACAAAAAACTGTAGTCCCTCAGGGAGAGGGAATTCTGCCTCTAGGCCTCCTTTGGACTCCAGTTACAACATCACCTCTTCCCTGGGTCTCTAGCCTGCTTTCATGTCCTGCAAATTTTAGATTTTCCAGACTCTATAATCACATGAGCAAATTCTGCTCATTTCTTTCTGTATGTATCCACAGCTTATTAGTTCTGTTTCTCTACAGAATCCTGGCTAATACAGCAGGGTTCATTATAGGCTATCTGACAAGGCTTTCTTCTATGGTTCAAAAGAATAATAATAGTGTTTTATGTCAGACAACACTCTCCATTTCAATTAATTTAAAATATATTCATGGAACCATTTAAGAACAGCAAGAGGTCTCAGAGACTATTTAGTCTAACACTACTACCTTATAGAGGTGGAAACTGAAATCCAGATCAGTGGAATAACTTATTCAGTGCTATTTAGGAACTCAACGAAGGGCAAGAACTGTTTTCTCAATGCTCTTACCACTGCCCCATGAATGATCCTAAGGTGAAAGCTGAGAATCACACTGGTGGCCTGAAGTCTGCTTATAATGAAGGAAAATCTTCATGGAAATGAACTACTGGTTATCAAGGTTGGTCTTCCCTCAAGTTGCTTGTCTCATAGTGGGTAATGGTTTTGTGCTGGTGTCTCCTTCATCCTCCAACCCAGATTACTTAATTATCCATGGCGTGCATAACCAAGACAGTGGGCTAGTGTCATGGATGCTGCCATTGGCTATGGAACATAAGAAAAAATAACTGTCCATAAGGGGATTAAACCCCTGACCTTGGTTGGCCTCATTAATGCTGAGCTCAAACCAACTGTTAGACACATATCGTATTCTTTGTTTATAAAGCTGTTGAATTTGCTGTATTATTATCTCATTAACAACTAGTAGCTGAAAACAATTTAATTGATTTCTTCAGTGCTCTTAATCAGTACAGAATGTTTATCAGTGATATATAAAATAATTAACCTAGCCTTTAAAAAAATTTTATTTAAAATGGGCCAAAAAAGCACCCTGAAATATGAATTAGGCAATCAAGAGGCACTGTGATGGATTTTCTTATTTACTGTTGTCTACACATGGTGGGATATTTAGGGCCGAACTGTCAAAAATGGCACTCAACCTGGGTGTTCATGATTTGAGGCAATTTGTGGAGATTGAAATCTTAGGTTTTCTAATGCACATCAACTATAAATCCAGCTGCTTCTTCTTGCCAGCCCAGTAAAAATCAATGCTTTTAGGTAAGGAGTGTTGATAGATTATTTTAAGCAGTGATTTTAAAATGACATCCAAGCTCCAGTGAGAGTTTGACTTAAACACACTTCATCAAGGATATTGAAAGGATCACTCTGCTCTGATGTGATAGGTTGTTGAGGAAAGAAAACAAACATTAACATGCCTTATGCCAGCTGCTTAACAAGTGTGTGATAACATTGGATCATCACTGCAAACGAAGAGATAGACATTTTCATCTATATTCTATTGCTCAGAAAACTTAGAGTCAGAGAAGTTCAATAACATTTTCAATGAGAATAATAGTTCTTAGCTGCCTGGAGATCAGGAGTAAAACTCAAATCTATTAACTGCATTGCCCATCTCAAGTGCTTTCTGCTATGTCCCCTATATCATCAGATTATATTTAGCATATCTATTATAAAGACAAAATCTTTATTCTCCTATCTTTCTCTCCTCTTCACTTCTCACTTCCCAAAAACATACTCACCCACTCACCCCTGTCCAACTCTTGTGTACACACATATGCATAACACACACACACAGACACACACACACACACTCACACGTGCGTGCATGCCGTGCGCACATGGTTGTGACAAAGAGGCCAAAAACATGATTAGTATTTAGGAAGCATGGTCTCCAGTCTTGTCTCCATCTGTCTCCTCAGACAAATCACTCATCTCAACTTCTTCATTGGTTAACACACCTGTTCCCTGTGGTTTGGTGTTGATGTTTTTTAAGTATATATCAAATTGTTTATCAAGTATTTTTGTACTTTAATATCTATACTCCCCTAAGTGAATGGGAGCATAATGTTTTCTGGTTACTTTGATCCCTCAATCCTCCCAGAAATTTTAAGCCTCTCATCCTATACTGTCCAATATAGAATCCATTACTAGCTCATGGGGGCTATTGAGCAATTGGTATATAGCTGGTAGGACTGAGGAACTAAATTTTCATTTAATTTAATTAAAAAACTTAAGCTGGGTAAAACATAACAATTTTTATTGTTTCTCTAGGACTGGACTTCACTTTAATCATTGAAACTTCAGCATCTGAATTGAGATGTATGAAATATCCAGCAGATTTAGTTTAAAAATGTAAAATATCTTATTAATGTTTTATATTAATTATATGTTGATATAATATTTAAGGTGAACTGGCTTAAATACAATATATTATTAAAAATAATTTCACCTGTATCTCTTTTTAAAAATCTCTTTGAGAGTACTAGAAAATTTAAAATTACATCTTTGAGTTGCATTATATTTCTATTAAACAGGGATGCCTTAGTTCCTCTTTACTGATGTAGCAGGTCCAGAGTGGGATCTGAAAACCCATATATGCAGGTGGTCCTGAAATCCGTCACTGTTGAAAACGACTGACAGAAGTTACAGCAGTTTTTTAGACCAACCCTTTTGTTTGTGATTCATTTTCTAATGTAATAGTATTAGATAGTCTTGTGCTTTTTTTCTCATTCCTCTCCATCTTAATTAAAAAAAAAATCAAGTCTTAATTTATCATTACTTAATGAGGCTCAAATATTACAGAAGAGTTGTTATAGCTAACTCACTTTAAAAGTTAGCATAAAAATGCCCCAGCTGGGTGGCTCAGTTGGTTGGAGCAGTCGTCCAAGACACCAAAAGGTTGCAGGTTCAATACCAGCTCAGGGGACCTACGGAAGGCAATCAATTGATGTTTCTCTTTCGGAAAAAAATCAATGAAAACGTATCTTCGGGTGAGGAATAAACAAATTTAGCATAAAACTGTAAGCCTGGGGTAGGGCTGATATTATTTTCTGTAGAGACAAAGGGAAGCCACCTCAGAAAGACAAACCTCCTCACTGATCACTGAGAAGTTCTAGGGATGAGAATGTGTAGCTATTTTTTTTTTATTTTTATTTTTTAGAATAGTGATGCCACTATAGTAAGGTTAAAAAAAGACTAGGAGGGAAGGGTCTTAGACATAGCAGTTAACACTTAACATCTCCTCATTTCTTCCTGGTTTGCCTTCCTATATCAGAGGCCAGAAGGCTAAAAACCACTCTGCATCAATTACCTGAAGCCTGGATAACAGGCATAGGTTAGGTTTAGCAGAACATAAGCATCCATGTGACATGTGAAGGCCACAATCTAGTAGCCATGTTAAAAAAAGAATGAAATTCCACTTAATCTAACATTTCTCAACTATTCCCATTTAAACAAATAATCAATGTAAAAATTTTAATAATCTGTTTTATGCTCTTTTATCCATACCAAGTCTCTTAAAATATGGCATATATCTTACCCTATTGCATCTGCATTTTGACTAGTCACCCTTCAAGAACTTGGTTGTTACCTTTGTCAGTATGGCACAGTGCTAGAGCAGGATCAGCAAACATTTTCTGTGAAAAGCCAGAGAGAAATATTTTAGGCTTTGTGGGCTACCTACACTTTCTATGGCATAGAACCATTATTTTTATTTTTATCTTTAAACAACTTGTTTAAGTGTAGAAGTTGTTCTTACCTCCTGAGCCATACAAATACAGGCCATGTCAGGCTGTAGATAGTAACCTTAGCTCCAGCGTGACACATCAGCCCTTCCCATGGTTCTGTGACTTCTGCACTAAATCCTTCCTGCCTCTGGCAGTGAGAGGAGATGCCCTTCTCTGCAATGGAACTCGGCTGAACCTATACACAGCTCTGTTCTCCCCATTCTGCAGAGGAGAAGGATATAATTAAAAAATTAAATAGTGAAATCATGGTTGAGGTATATAAGTATGGAGACATCTATATACATGAGATATGTAGAATAAAATATATATATACTGGAGGCCCAGTGCATGAAATTCGTGCACAGGTAGGGTCCCTAGCGGCTGCTGGCTGCTGGCTGGGGCCTCCCTTCCCCCAACTTCCCTCTGCTGCTGCCAGCGGTTGCCTCCCTTCCCGCAGTTGGCCGGCCAGCCCCAAGGGACGATTTACATATTAGGCTTTTATTATATACGATAGATATCTATAATAATAAAAGCGTAATATGCTAATTAGACCAGATGGCCGGATGACATTCTGGATGACCTTCTGACGAAGCCGGGGCTGTGAGGGCCAAGCCCCTTGAATGAATTTTGTGCATTGGGCCTCTAGTATATATACATATACTAGAGGCCCAATGCACAAAATTATCAATCTATATGGAGAGAAAGACAGTTGTAGCAATTGAAATTCTGTGTTTATTATTCTCATCTACTTTCACAATGTGAGTGAAGTTTGATGAAACTTCTAACAGACTGGTTGGCCATGAAATTCTTTATGTTTCATGTATATTTATTAAACTCACGCATTTAAAGAAATATCTTCAGGCTCTTCAGCTTATTCAATTTTTCTTTTAAATTATAGACTAAAAATGCCTATAAATGTTTTTGCAATGTCAATTGACAGTTTCCATGTAAGTGCGTGTGCTCTCTCTCTCATATTAACATGTAAAATAACTGTATTTTACTCTTAAGCATTTCTGTCAATATCAACATCTTATGGATATTGAAAAGGGTATGAAGTTGAGGACAGAGTTTCCACTGAGGTAAACATATTTTGGATTATTTTTAGCTATTGAGACATATGATTGAACTTGTTTTCTAACATTACATTGCTTTTTAGTTTATCTAAGTTTCTGGGAAACAGAAGCATTCTGTAAGTTATGTAAATAAGATGTGTTTAATGTCCCCAAAGAATAAAACAGGTAGATATAAAACTCAGAGGTATATTACTGTAACCCTTTAGCTAGAGCAAAACAAACCAAAAAAAAAAAAAAAAATATATGTGAATTTGAATCCTGGGTCATCTTTTCTTTAACTGGAAAAGTTATTTAACCTTTCTCAACATTTCTAAATCCATTGAAAGATCTTGCAAGGATCACTACAAAGGATTTCATATGTAGCATCACCTAGTACAGTGCCTTACAAAAAGGCACTGAATAAAATAATTGTTAATATTAATTTTTATTGTTATCAGGGAAGTGTGATTATAAGGCTGGGAGATGACATCTAAATTTATAAGTATGGGGATGTTCAATATTTGCAGCAGACATAGGATACTTTGTATTGTCCTAACCACAATAGAAGCAAAATAAGTTATTAGTATGGGGTTAATTTAAATACAGCACAATTAACTAAGAGAATAGCTAGCACTGTTAAGCAGGGACAGGACCAATTTTGCAGAGCACAGAGAATTCTATGCCTCCAGTAATTATAAAGATAATTCACAAAACCTATTTGCATTTGCATTCTAGCAATACTCATGTTTTGTACAGTGATGGTATGTGTCCATAAATTTAATAAGCAGCTTACTAAGTGTTTAGCACAAACTTTATAGAAGCCAGTGGTGTGGTGGAGTAGCACTAGAGATAATGAATATTTTTTTTAAATATATTTTTTATTGTTGGTAGCATTATAGATATCTCCCATTGCCCCCTCCACCCCCTCCCCATTCCTCCCAGTCCCTACCTACTCCCCTGGGTCTTCACTACCTTATTGTCCATGTCCATGGGCTATGCATATCTATATACTGTATATAAAAGCCTAAGCAACTGTTACGACCAAACAACTGAAACAACTGGAATGACCGGTCGGCCAGGCGCTGTGACATGCACTGACCACCAGGGGGCAGACACTCAATGCAGGAGCTGCCCCCTGGTGGTCAGTGAACTCCCACAGCCAACCTCCCCTGGTCCCTTCCCCCAGCCGGCAAACCTCCCATGGTCCCTCCTCCCATCCAGCAGGCCCTGTCTAGCAGGGCCCATCCAGCAGGCCCATCCAGCAGCCAGGGAGGCACTCAGGCCCTGATTGGGACTGTGCAAGATGGCCCCAATAGGCCCTGATTGCGGGACAGGCCGAGGGACTCCATCCGTGCATGAATTTCATGCACCGGGCCTCTAGTAAGTGTATAAGTTCTCTAGTTTACCTCTTTTTGTCCCCCCAACCACACATCAAGGTATGTCAGTCTGTTCCATGCCTCCCTGCTTCATGTTTTATTTTGTTGGTGAATTCATTTTGTTCACTAGATTCAACAAATAAGTGAGGTCATGTGATATTTGTCTTTCCCAGTTTGCCTTATTTCACTTAGCATAATATTTTCCAGGTCCATCCATGCTGTCCCAAAGGGTAAGAGACCCCTCTTTTTTTACTGCTGCATAGTATTCCATAGTGTAAATGTCCCACAGCTTTTTTATCCATTCATCTACTGATGGGAACTTATGCTTTTTCCAAACCTTAACTACTGTAAATAACATTGCTATGAACATAGGGGTGCATATGTTCTTTCTGATTGGTGTTTTGGGGTTTTTAGGATATATTCCCAGAAGTGGGATCACTGGGTCAAATGGAAGTTCCATTTTTCATTTTTTGAGGAAACTCCATACTGTTTTCCATAGTAACTGCACCAATCTACATTCCCACCAGCAGTGAACTAGTGTTCCCTTTTCTCCACATCCCCACCAGCATTTGTTATTTGTTGATTTTTATGATAGCCATTCTGACAGTTGTGAAGTGATATCTCAGTGTGGTTTAAATTTGTATTTCTCTGATGATTAGTGACTGAGCATTTTTTCATGTGACTCTTGGATATTTGTATGTCCTCTTTAGAGAAATGTCTATTCAGGTCTTTCGCCCGTTTTTTTTTCTTCCTTTTGTTGAGTTGTATTAGTACTTTATATAATTTGGATATTAACTTCTTAACAGATGTATAATTGGCTAATATGTTCTTCCATACAGTGGATTCCCTTTTTATTTTGATGGTGGTTTCTTTTGCTGTACAGATGTTTTAATATGATGTAGTCCCATTTGTTTATTTTCTCCTTAGTTTCCTTTGCCCTAGGAGAGGTAGCCATAGACATATTGTTACATGAAATGTCTCATATTTTACTGCCTGTGTTTTCTTCTAAGATTTTTATGGTTTCAAGCCTTACATTTAAGTCCTTTATCCATTTTGAGTTTATTCTTGTGTATGGTGTAAATAGGTGGTCTAGTTTCATCCTTTTGCATGTATCAATCCACAGGCCGACGCTCTATCCACTGAGCCAAACCAGTCAGGGCTCATTATTCTTTTTCAACATTGCTGCAACTATTCAGTGTCTTTCATGGTTCCATATAAATATTAGAGAATTTGTTTTGTGAAGTATGCCATTGGTATTTTAATAGAGATTGTGTTGAATCTGTAGATTGCTTTGGGTAGTATAGACATTTTAATGATATTAATTCTTCTGATCCATGAACATGGTATGTGCTTCCATTTGTTTGTATCTTCCTCTATTCTTTTTTTAATGTCCTATAGTTTTCTAAGTACAGGTCTGGTTAAATTTACTCTTAGGTCTCCTTTTTTATTGTTTCAATAGTAAATGGGATTGCTCTTTTACTTTCTCTTTCTGAGAGTTCATTATTAGTGTATAAAAATGACATCCCATCTACTTTTAATCCCTTCCAGTGTTTTCTTCATGTCAGATATATCATTCTCATTATTGTCTGGTTTTTAATTAATGGTCTCTTTTTCCCTTTTCATGCTGTTGTAATTTGCACTAAGTTATTTAAGCATCTTTATAACCATTGTTCTGAATTCCAAGTCTGAGAGGTCGCTTTCCTCCATCTCATTTAGTTTTTTTTCTGGAGATTCCTTCTTTTCTCTCATTTGGGGTTTCTTTCTTTGTCTCCCCATTTTAGCTATCTCTTTATATTTGCTTCTATATATTAGATAGAACTGCTGTACCTCCCAGTCTTTATGGGATGGCCTTATGTGGAAAGTGTCTTGAGGGGTCCAGTGGTATAGTCTCTTTGTTCACCTGAGCTGGATGCTCTAGGAATGCCCCTTGTGTCCATTGTTTGGACTCTGCTGTTGTAATTAGGACTTGATAGTTGATGTCTTGCTTGTGGGAGGGATCTCCCTTCTGACTTGCTGCCACTGTTGTTCAACCCCAGTGTCATGCCAGCTTTCCAGTAGTTGGGAACTTCTTAGCCCAGAGGCTGTGTATGCCTTGAGTCTCACCACCTTGATTGACCCTGTTCTGAGCTGTCTTTCCTTCCCCCATGGAGCTGGTCCTACAGTTGTCAGCTATAGGTGCTTGGGGTTCTACTGGCTTTTGTCTTGCTGAGAAGTCCTGGATCATTTCTGTGGTGGGGACCCAATCTGCTGTTTCTGACTAATTATATCAGCAAATACGCAAAGCCTTGAGAGATCCACCTCTGCATGCAGAATGATAGGATTCTGTCTTGAATTGCTATCAGGCAATCATGCACAGGTGAGGTGAGTGGTTTTTCAACAAGGTGGGACAATTTTTTCTGCCTGAAGGTTAATTATTAGTCTCAGTCTCTTTGTGGGTCTCAGAAACTTCACAGAGTGAGATAATGGGTTTTCCAACAGGATGGGTCGACTGTCTTTCCCCCAGGCAAAAACAGCAGTATAGCTAAGGTTTGCCTGAGAAAGATATCCTTTGCAGTGTGAGGGAATGGCTCAGCACAGGAAACCAGGGTGTTTCACTTCAGAGCTCTAACCCTGGACCCCCCCAACCCTAGCTTATGTTTATACAGCTCAAGTCTACTCTGCCCTCCCTCTGCTAGAGTCCAGGGTGAGTGGCTGCACTAAAAACGTTATGTGTTGGCCCTTTAAGAGTGTGCCTGCATTTCCAGCCATATAAACCCTGGAAGATAGCAACCCTGCTGCTTTTCACAGCCAGATGTTATGTGGGCACCTTTCTCAGTTATGGTGCTCTGTGCTGGGGGGGGGGCAGGTTGGGGATTAGACCCCAGACTTCTCAGTGGCAACCCCCACAGCTGAGATATCTCTCGGGAATTTCAGCTGCTATCTGTGGGAACCCAGCCAGCCCTTTCTTGCCTCTGCCTTTTCTACTAGTCTCTTTGGTCTCTGCTTTCCATCCTTGGTTGTCAGTGTTCTCTCCAGCTAGTCCTGAGTTGATTTTTCAGGGTTATTCTTCTGTATTTTAGTTGAAATTCCAGTTTGGTCCTGGGAGCATATCTGTGAGCTTCCACTTACTCCGCTGCCATTGATAATGAATAATTAAATATTCAGGTATTATAAGCCTGTTCTTAAATCATTGGTAGCTTGAAATTGACTATGGTAGGAGTACTTACCAGTACACCATAGCAATTGGCAAATGCTACAAATCCAAGGTTGTGCCCACACCACAGACCTGTCCTACCAGTAAACTACTGATAAACTACTGATGCAGATACATATATATTTAATTGCCAACTTTAACACTTAATTGTTTATAGCTTTGAGCAAGTGTTTCTTTCCTGAAATTTCCTCATTGAGATAATCCTATATAATAATAGATTAATATGCAAATAGACCAAACGGCAGAACAACCGAACAACCGGTCACTGTGACGTGCACTGACCACCAGGGGGCGTGCGTGAAACATGGCGGGCATTGGCCGCAGTGGGATGGTGGAGCAGGCGAGCAGGGGTGCCAGACCAAGGCAGGGGCACTGGTCGCTGTCATTGGGTGAGCTTCTGGTGGTTACTGAAAATTCTTTGCTCCTGCTTGCCATGGTCCTGCCCAGCACTTGCACCTGCTGCTGGTGCCAGATCCACTGCTCTCACCCGCTGCCGGCGCCCAGTGTTGGCCCTGATCACTCAGTGCCATCAGTGGGTGTGAGCAACAGCTGCCAGCCCTGATCGCCCCTCAGGACTTCTCCACCTCCCCCTGTTCCTGAGGGGCAATCAGGGCCAGAAGCCACCTCTCACACCTGCTGCCAGCGATGGCCCCACTCACACCCACTGCCAGCACTGGCCCTGCTCGCACCCACAGTCAGTGCCTGGAGCTGGTCCTGATCGCTCAGCGCCGGTTCTGATCTCTTGACGCTATCAGTGGGTGCGAGCAGCGGCTGCCTACCCTGATCGCACCCACTGACTGCGCCGGCCCCACTTGCACCCACTGCTGTCAGTGGGTGCGAGTGGATCCAGTGCTGTCAGTGCTGCCAACAGAGAGGGGACCAGGGGTCATGGTGGAAGGGGCTGGGTGGGGGTGTGGAGGATAGGCCGAGACATGCCCTTATGCCCATCGCAGCTTCGTGGCCCACAATTCCTTCCAAGGTGCACGAATTCGTGCACTGGGCCCCTAGTATTATAATTTCTTTGTCATAAAGTTGCTTTGAGGATTGAGTTATCTTATGTAAGCACCTATATATATTCTATAATAGGTAATGTATAAGCCAAAATCATGAAAGTAACAATAATGAAGAGAAAATCAGAAACTAAAATTAAAGAACTTTCTGAGAACAATTTATTTTTGCTGTATTAATGTCTCTCATTAAGCAAGTGATTCTAAATTTATAATAGACAAGCAATCCACTCAACTCAAGGCTTTGCTTACCATGAAAAGACTGTTGTGTGCTTTTCCACTCTCCCCAAACTATGAGATGAGAGAACCTATTCTACCAGAGGCACTTTCTTCATTAGCATGTTGCTCTGGGACTGGCTCATATAAGCTGTCCATAGAGCCCTCCTGCAATAAAAAGATTTATGTCAAGAAATAACAAAATGATAATTTTCTTTGAACTGTCATGTAAGGGAAAAATGGGGGACATCTGTAATACTTTCAACAATAAAGATAAATTTAAAAAAGAAAAAAGTCATCTAACCTATCTACCCACCTTTATGTAGTACCCTATCTAAACTATCTTTAGCCTAGAGATTAAGAGTTTATGGTATGCCGGTTTTCAACAGAGAACAAGACAGTAAAGAAAGGCATTCTTGGCACTTATTTCAGAGCCAGAAATTCAAACAAGATTCTAAGGGTTGGAGAGCCATGAACAAAATGAGACAATTTCTCAAGAAGCATGATGAAGATATCAAGTTTAAGACACTGAATAAAGTGTCTTGATATGGAAATCCATAAACTGTGTTGGGTGTCAGGTGTTGTTTTTACATATGCCTCTCATTAGTTTTGTGCCCTTGTATAAGAAACACAATCTGTTGTACTTCAGCTTCCTCAAGTGTAAAGTAGCAATTATTACCCTATAGAGGAACAGTCAGGATCGAATGAGCACAGTGTATGCTTTGAAACAGCAAAGTATGTCATAAGTACAATTAAGGCATTAGCATTAAAGTATAAAATTTTCATATTAAGAAATAATACTGTTTATTTGTTTTTTATCTTTTATGGAATAATGAATTTTAAAATGTATGAGTTGCATTTAAAACCATTGTGAATTATATTGTAAATCTTTGTATTTGGGAAGCAAATTTATTAACTGAATTGACCTGTGGATTGTTTTGTTTTCTTATTGAGACAGAATTGCTCTAGTATGGCATCATCTAGAACCAGTCTTAAAGGAGAGAGGTATGCACTAAGTATATTGACATTTTCTAGATATGGTAACTGGTTTACTGATAATGGTATCATCAATATAAAAGTCACTTGGATTATGAAAAAGTTATCTTGCTTGAAACAATGTGTAAAAAGTTATAGTGTTGAACTAAGATGATCTTATTTAAAAAAATGATTTTAAGATACAAGCAAAGTACAAATTGAATTGCTTTTGATAAGTCTACCTGTAAAACATTCAAACAATGTGCTCTGCAATTTGAAATTTTAAGTGACCCCAGCTCCAAACACATGACAAATTATTAGGAAAATTAAAAACCCTAAATAAGACCTAAAACATTGTGTTCTAAAATACATAAATATGTAGTGAAACCAAAAACCTATCAGAAACACAAAGTGATGAGTAAAGGTAAAGCTTTGGACCTGTTAAGCACCCATTCCCAAACAGTAGCACTAGCCAGATTTGGGGCTTTGTGGGGAAATTTGCATTAGACATACATCCTTCATATAAAGCAAACTCTGTGCTGAAATCCAGGGGCTACAGCAGCACTCACAATGAAAAGAGGCTGAAAAAAAGGTCCTTCCAACAATTGGGGCTCTTGGTTCTAATAAGCTGCAGGCCAGAAAAGCAAAATTCAACAACACAGCCAGCATTCTGGGATGAGATTTCTGGACCAGCAATACAAGCCTTTATTCTAAATTAGGGCCACAGACAGACTTGAGATTTTGACTCACAACTGGATGGAGCAAAGGGAAGATACCAGGAAGGAGAGAGGAAAAAAAAGAGGGATAGAGAGGGTAGGTATTGGAAGGAGGCGTGGGAGAGGGAGAGGAGAGTCAGAGACACAGGGAGAGGGACAGAGAAGAGAAGAGAAATAATCATATGAAAATGAATATTCATAAAAATTTATAGTAAGTAACTAAAATTTTAATGAGCTCTACACTTCTCAAAAAATTAGAAAATGCTGAGGAGTTCTCATCAAGGGTGTAGAATATAAAGATAATAAATAAAAACACACATGATATTCAGGTAGAAGTATGGAGGATATATTGAGATACTAGGGCATAGAATTACTAAGAATTCTAGAAAAATAAAATGACAGAATTTTTTTTCAATTCAAAAAAACTATAGACCAATTTTACTTAGGACATAGTTTTTAAAAATCCCAAATATCTTGATAAACATTAAATTTAATAATGTATATAAAAATATATCATGTTCAATCAGTATTTGATATCCTATTTAATAAAAGCCTAATATGCTAAGTGTCCGGTCATCTGGTCACTGTTCAAATAATCAAAGCGTAATATGCCAATGATATGCCAAGGCTGCTCAACTGCTCTTGATGACATGAACTGACCACCAGGGGGCCAGACAGTCGACCAGTCAACCAGTCACTATGACGTGCACTGACCAGCAGGGAGCAGATGCTCTGACCAGTAGGTGAGCTTGCTGCTGTAGTCCAGCCAATCAGGACTGAGTGAGATGGGCCAGACATGCCCTGGAGCCCTCCTGCAGTCCCTCCCCAGCAGGCCAACCTTCCATGTCCCTCCCCAGTCCTGATCGTGCACCAGTAGGGTCCCTTGGCCTGGCCTGCATCCTCTTACAATCCAGGACCCCTGGAGGGATGTCAGAGACCCAGTTTCAGCCTGACAGCAGTGCTGTGATGCAAACTGACCACCAGGGGGCAGACACTCAATGCAGAAGCTAACCTCTGGCGGTCAGTGCACTCCCACAGTGGGAGGACCCCTCAGCCACAAGCCGGGCTCATGGCTGGTGAGTGCAGCAGCAGTGGCAGGAGCCTCTCCCACCTCCTTGCCAGTGCTAAGGATGTCCGACGGCTCCCAGACTGTGAGAGGGTGCAGGCTGGGCTGAGGGATCACCCCCCCCCCCCCCTGGTGCTCAAATTTCGTGTACTGGGCCTCTAGTCTATATATATAAAAGCCTAAGCGACCAAATGACCAGTCAACCAGTCGCTATGACACACACTGACCACCAGGGGGCAGATGCTCAATGCAGGAGCTGCCCTCTGCTGGTCAGTGCTCTCCCACAGCCAACCTCCTGTGGCTGGCCAATCTCCTGCATTCCTTTCCCCCGTCCAGCTGCCCAGATCGGCCCTAATCGGGACTGAACAAGATGGCCAGGCTGAGGGATCCCACTGGTGCACAAATTTGTGCACTGGGCTTCTAGTAGGAATATAAGGGTGTTTCACCGTTTAAATACACATTAGAATATTAAAAAGAAAGTTTATTATTTCAATAAATATTCTAAGGCATTTGAAAAAGTTATTATTCATTCATGATAAAAATCTTAGCAAATTGCAAAAAGATATAACTTCCTTAACCTTATTAGGTTTATTTATCAAAAAACTGTGGAAAACTTAAGTAGAATAATTACATGGGCATTAGAAACAATACGAGGATGCCTGCCATTATAGCATTCTTACTTTTTAATGTTATAGAACAGAGAGCTAAAGTAGAGGAAAATTACAGATTATCTACCAAAAAAAGAAAAAGACTAACTACCAGAATTTTAAAAATCGACCAAATCTACTTAGAATATCAATATCTGAAAATTAATAATGAATCTAAAAATCAGGAAAACAAATTAAGAAAATAATATTAACAACAGCAACTAACATTCTTAGACCCCCTACCAATAAATTTAGCAAAAAATGTGCAAGAACTTTATAGAGAAAGTTATAAAACATTAAAGAGTATAAAAAAGATTAGAATAAGTGAAGAGATACACGTGTGTGGATGGGAAGACTCAACCCTATAATGAAGCCAATTTTCCATAAAGAAGGGGTAAAAATTGCCCTGGCCAGTGTGTCTCACTGGTTAGAGCACCCACCCGCACACTGAAGGGTCTTGGGTTTGATTTCTGTCAAGGGCACATACATGGGTTGCAGGTTTGATCCTTAGCCCTGGTTGGGGTGCTTGCAGGAGGCAACCAAACAATGTGTCTCTCTCACATTGATGTTTTTTTAATTAAATCTTTATTGTTGAAAGTATTACATGTCTCTTTTTTATTTTTTTTTGCCCCATTGACCCCTCCTAGCCCACCCCCATCCTTCACCACCCTATTGTCTATGCCCATGGGTTATGCATATATGCATACAAGTTCTTTGGTTGATCTCTTTCCACCCACCCACCTTCCCTCTGAGATTTCACAGTCTGTTCTATGCTTCTGTGGATCTATTTCGTTCATTAGGTTCCAGATATGAGTGAGATCATGTGATACTTGACTTTCTCTGACTCGCTTATTTCACTTACTACAATACTCTCCAGGTCCCTCCATGCCATCTCAAAGGGTAAGAGATCCTTATTTTGTACTGTTGTATAGTATTCCATGGTGTAAATGTAACACAGCTTTTTTACCCACTCATCTACTGATGGGCACTTGATGTTTCTTTCTTTCTCCCCCTTCCTTCTACTCTCTCTAAAAATTAATGAAAAAAAATGTCCTTGGGTAAGGATTAATAACAGCAACAAAGAAGATATACAAATCAAATCTATTTTAATCAAAATCCCAGAAA
Source organism: Ia io (assembly GCA_025583905.1). Classification (NCBI taxonomy): domain Eukaryota; kingdom Metazoa; phylum Chordata; class Mammalia; order Chiroptera; family Vespertilionidae; genus Ia; species Ia io. The sequence goes on along the minus strand of JAJQQW010000009.1, from coordinate 13,356,106 downwards.
AGATTTTCATAACTTAACAAGATGTTCATAAATTTACATAGAAACAAAAAGTCTTAAAAAGTCCAAATTTTGAAGGACAAGGAGAGATATTCTGAGTGAGATATCTATTTGGCATTAGAATCCTATATAATAAAAGCCTAATATGCAAATTTACCATCACTCCAACACACAAGATGGCTGCCCCCATGTGGTCAAAGATGGCCAACCCCATGTGGACACAAGATGGCCACCACAAGATGGTCAGCAGGGGAGGGCAGTTGTCGGCGATCAGGCCAGCAGGGGAGGGCAGTTGGGAGGGACCAGGCCTACAGGGGAAGATAGTAGGGGGCGATCAGGCCTACAGGGGAGGGCAGTTAGTGGTGACAGGGCCAGCAGGGGAGGGCAGTTGAGAGGGGCCAGGCCTGCAAGGGAGGACAGTTAGGAGTGACAAGGCCTGCAAGGGAGGGCAGTTGGGGGTGACCAGGCCAGCAGGGGAGGGCAGTTAGGGGCTACCAGGCCAGCAGTGGAGGACAGTTAGGGGCAATCAGGCTGGAAGGGGAGCATTTAGGCATTGATCAGGCTGGCAGGGGAGTGGTTAGGGGGCAATTAGGCAGGCAGGCAGGCAGGTGAGCGGTTGGGAGCCAGCAGTCCTGGATTGTGAGAGGGATGTCGGAGATTGGAGAGGGTGCAGGCTGGGCTGAGGGACACTCCCCCCTCGTGCACAAATTTCATGCACTGGGCCTCTAATTATCTTAATAGGTATAAGAGGAGGCATAAGAAAAGGGATAGAGATTAGCCAGTGGGATAGGATAGAGAGTTCAAATAAAGATAGAGACAGCATTTCAAATGACTGAAGAAATGGTGCCCAGATAATTGATCGGTAATCTTATGCTCAATAACTATGTGATGCTCTCAACAAAAAGATAATCTTGCTTCTAATGAACAAGCTTTAAGCCTTACCACAGTGTAAAACTCTAAGAAAAATTCTGGAGTCAAAATGGCATACACAAAAGGTTGTTCCTTCCTCCCCTTCAAAAGATAGACCTCCTTTTTAGTTTATAGATCCAAAATGATAGCTGTCACCTTTAATGGATTATTTATAGTATTCTTGGTTCAGAATGGGTAATTCATTAAATCTGTCTTATATTTCTCTTAAAAACTCCATTTACTAAAAGATTTGCACTTTCCCCCTACACTTAAATTAGAGAATGTTTAACTCTTTCACTGGCTTTCCTTACTGGCAATCTTTATGTGATGCTTAATATTTAAAATCACCTCTATCCTAGAGACTTAAAGGTCAAAATATCAATTATAATAAAAGTGTAATATGCTAATTAGACCAGATATCCTTCTGGACAGATTAAGCCAGGGCTGTGAAGGAAGCCTGGGTCCCAGGCACCTGCCGGCAGCCTGAGGGAAGCCTGGATCCCGGGTGCCAGAGGGAAGCCAATGCTGGCAACTGGGGGAAGGAAGGCCTACTCTTCATGGATTCCCTGCATCAGGCCTCTAGTATATTTATATAGGCCTCCACTTTATAATGCTGCAATCTTTCTTTCTACTAAATCAGTAGTTTTTAATCTCTTTAAAATGCAGTGTCCCATGTGTTTACATTCATAGACAAAGTAAAACATGCTTTGAATTATACACAATTCCTGGCAAAAGCTGTAACCCCAACCCTTTTCACAGTTCATAACAGCATAATGGGGTATCATAAGACCCTGAGTGAGAGCCCATACACTGAGTAACTTTATTTTCTCTAAAAGAAGAAATAAAGGACACCTAAAATGATTCTGATTTTTTTCCAAGTATCTTGTAGACACTTTATTATTAAAGTAATTTATTTTGTTAATATATAAACTTTGGAATGCTTGGACAAAATAATTCAGTACTCATGATGGTTCAGTCTGACCCAGTATGTTTCTGAACAAGTAATTTTTTGAAGATAACTTTAAAAGAAAAAGAGCTACAGTCAAATTGAATTTAGGAGGCATGGCTTTAAAGCAATCCTGTTTGAGTATCTGTTCCTTTCCCTATATCCAGGGAAATGCAATTATGCTCATTACATGGTTATATGTCTTTAATAGCAGGATTACAAATGTATGCCACACTGTGCCAAGCTATGCTATGTGATAGAAACATTAGCATACTGATTATAGCACCTTTCACAGTGATTTCAAAACACAGTCACCTCTGCTACCACACTGCCTATTTCCATGGGAAGTATATTCACATAAAACCACATATAGCTCTTTTAGATCAACTAGAAAAGAATGCACAATACCACTTAAATCACCTAAAATGAGATTTCTTCAGTCAGATTTATATAGCACAAAGCAAAGTTGAGCACTGGCAGTTACTTTGTAAACTGGGACTCTATAGGCAACCCAAACTTGATGATTCAGCAGCCACAATTCACAATTGCATTTTATTTTTCAAGATGCTCTAAGATTTAATCCCTCATCTGGCTTAAAACGCCTCCTGTTTAGATATTACAGCCTATGTCAGTGCCATCTCTAGCATTTATGTTAATTTTATTTGCAATGTAGAAAAACAAACACCAACATAAGCCATTTTATTTCCCCAAATGACAGGGATCTTCCATCCACATCTTGAAAAACCAATGAATAGGCATAGTCCCTGATGTAAGCACAGATAGAAATGAATAAAATTATTTGAAATCCAGTTTTAGCTTTGGCAGGTGGTCACAATTGCAGGTCAAAATTAGAAAGTATTTTCACATCTATGACTACCTGCTAACTTTCCCTGATCTACTTCAGGCTAAAGAAAAAGAAACGTAATAATGTAAAACAAAATTGGAGCAGTGCATGTACCCTTGAATGAGCACATCTGCAGGACTGGATTAATCTATTGTACCCTGTATTTACAGTGCTGTGTAACTCAGAACGCTGCTCCGTGGTAGTGTAACCAAGCCAACATTGAATGCAATTTATTTCTCAAGTAATGAAGAAATTTTTATTTCTAGGATGTCTCAAAGCAAAGCAAGAAACCCAAAGGCAGCATATTTGGAATTTTTTCTCATATTCATAATAAATAGAAGAAAATACTTGCTCAAAAATACAACTTACATACATACTTACAAATTCAGCATCAAATGTTAAACAACTAGTAACTGTTGTAGATAAATGTTTTGTGTTTTGGGGTGTTTTTTTTGTAAATTACTTGCCTCTGAATAGTGTTAGCTTATGTGCTTTAATGAAAACATCCTTTCTCTTCTTTATGATGTGGACTTTCTTACCAAATCCTAAATGCATTAATATTACCATACAGGAAGTATGGGGTATACCCTAATTTCATTTTTTAGTTGACAAAATAAATAAAAATGAGAATATAAATGGTGCATGTAAAGAAACTTAACAGTGAAAAGCAGAAAATATTCATTTTTGTCAGCTTCAGGCCCTTGCTGCTTAAAAAATATGACTAACTGTCCCTTGTAGCTCTCTCTTGCCTTCACAGCTGTTTGGACAGTTCTCACTGGAGATTATTATAAAGTGAAATCCCTGTCACGATCCAGGGGATTCAGAAACCATTATCAAATGATATAGGTCTCTATTGAACAAACAGTTTCCTAAATTAATGAGAAACCCTGATTAATAAAATAAGAGAATGAAACTTACCATGATCTGGAGAAACAGATTTCAAAGGCAATAATAATATTCCTAAAATCTAAAGAAAAAATGTAATGAAAACAACTATAGGCCTAGCTAACTAAATTGAAAATATGAAGCAAACCCTAAAAATAAATATATCATCTTTCCTTCCAAAGGTGGTAGGTTAAGGCTCTGTCTCATCCCTATTTTCTCTTGCATTAATTAAGAAAAATATTGGATCTCTTATATGGCAAGATACTAAGATAAGCACATTTTTATGGTGGTAAAATCTGCATAATATAAAATTTACCATTGTAACCATTTTTAAGAATACAGTTTTGTGGCACTGAGTACTCCTATTGTTGCACAACCATCACTATCATCCATCCCTAGAAACTTTTTCATCTTGCAAAATTGAAACTCTTGACCCACTGAACACTAAATCCCCATTAGTCCCTCCTCCATGCCCTGGCAATCACCATTCTACTTTCTATCTCTTTAAATTTTGCTAATCTAGGTACCTAATGTAAGTGGAATCCTATCTAATAATAGACAAATATGCAAATTGACCATACCTCCGACACACCCACAAGCCACGCCCACCATCCAATCAGAGCGAGCATGCAAATTAACCCAAACCAAGATGGCTACAGCCACAGAGAGCAAGGTTTCCTAGGTAACAGAGGAAGCCAAGCTTTCCGCCTGCCCTTGCCAGGCCTAAGCTTCCACTTAAGCTACAAAGTTTCAATTATAGAAGGTAAACAAATTCAAACAAATGGCAGCAGAATGGAGCTTGAGAGAGCAGGCCAGGGTTGCCGCCGGCAACAGGGGAAGCAAAGCTTTCCGCACACCCTGGCCGGGCCCACCCACTTAAGGCAACAAAGTTTCAATTATAACCCCAACAGAAATGGCTGCCAGCCTCGGAGGGAGCCCCAGGCTTGGCTCCACTCCAGGCTACAAAGTTTCAATTGTAGAAGGAAAATAAATTCCAGATACCAGGGCCTCCTCTTGGGTTGCCAAGGGGCGTGGCTGGCCTGCAAACCACCACAGGCCCCTCGCTCAGGCTGCCCCATGCCCCAAGGGAACCCCCACCTGATCCGGGACACCCTTCAGGGCAAACCAGCTGGCCCCCACCCCTGTACCAGGCTTCTATCCTATCTAATAAAAGAGTAATATACAGATTGATCATCACTGCAACACAGAATATAGCTGTCCCCATGTGGTCAAAGATCCTGCCCCCATGTGGACACAAGATGGCCACCACAAGATGGCCAGCAGGAGAGGGCAGTGGGAGGCACCCGGCCTGCAAGGGAGGACAGTTGAGAAGGACCAGGCCTGCAAGGGAGGGCAGTTGGAGGTGATCAACCCTGCAGGAGAGGGCAGTTAGGGGTGACCAGGCCGGCAGAGGAGGGAAGTTGGGGGCAAACAGGCTGGCAGGCAGAAGTGGTTAGGGGCAATCAGGAAGGCAGGCAGGCAAGCAGTTGGGAGCCAGCAGTCCTGGATTGTGAGAGGGATGCCCGTTTACGGGCAGTCAGACATCCCTTGAGAGGTCCAAAATTGGAGAGAGTACAGGCTAGGCTGAGGGACAACCCCCCTCCGTGCAAGAATTTCATGCACCGGGCCTCTAGTCCTAATATATAAAAACCCTGGGTCTGTCATGAGCAGAGGCTCCACCAACCTGAAGTCAGTCCTGCAGTCAGCTCTGGGTTGCCATGGTGACCCAGCACTGACTGCTATGGCAGCAGGAGCAGTGACCCAGCACTGACTGCTGAGGGGGCTGCAAATCAGGCCCAGAGAGAGGCCTGAAGAGAGAAGCAGGGTCTGATCCATAGCCTCTGTGGCAGCTTTTGATCAGCATTTGCCTCTCTTTCTCTCCAGGCCAGGCCAGCAGCCCCACCTCCATTTCTCTCCAGGCCTCCACCAGGGCAGCTGATCAGCCCTGCCTTTCTGATCAGGCCCTGTTGATAGGCCCAGAGACGCTGGCTGGCATAGAAACTGACCAGTCAGAACCAAATCTGGGTGAAGTGTGAGTAGCCAATGGCTGCCTAGGAGGCAGAGCTTTTGATGCTGACTGGAATAGAAACTGACCAATCAGAACCAAATTGGCTGGCAGAGCAGGGCACTTGGGGACAAGATCAGGCTGGCAGGGGAGGGAAGTTGGGGGCCATCAGGTCAGCAGGGGAGAGCAGTTGGGGGCTATCGGGCCTGCAGGGGAGCAGTTAGGGGGTGATCAAGCTGGCAGACAGATGCAGTTAGGGGCAATCAGGCAGGCAGGCAGGTGAGCGGTTAGGCGCCAGAAGTCCCAGATTGTGATAGGGATGTCCAACAGCTGGTTTAGGCCCAATTCCAGGGATCGGGCCTAAACCGGCTGTCGGACATCCCCTGAGGGGGCCAAGATTGGAGAGGGTGCAGGCTGGGCTGAGGAACACCACCCCCGGTGCTCGAATTTCATGCACCGGGCCTCTAGTCTTATAATATTTACTAGAGGCCCGGTGCACGAAATTTGTGCATGGAGGAGGGAGGGTTGTCCCTCAGCCCAGCCTGCACCCTCTCCAATCTGGGACCCCTCAGGGGATGTCCAACTGCCAGTTTAGGCCTGATCCAAACAGGCAGTCGGACATCTCTCTCACAATCCGGGACTGCTGGCTCCTAACCGCTCGCCTGCCTACCTGCCTGATTGCCTCTAACCACTTCTGCCTGCCAGCCTGATAACCCACTAACTGCTCCCCTGCCAGCCGAATTGCCCCCAACTACCCTCCCCTGCCGGCCTGATCGGCCCCAACTGCCCTCCCCTGCTGGCCACCCCCAACTGCCCTCCCCTGCCAGCCTGATGGCTCCCAATCCCCTCCCCTGCCGGCCTGGTTGCCCCCAACTGCCCTCCTCTGCTGGCCTGGTCACCCCCAACTGCCCTCCCCTGCTGGCCTGATCACTCACAACTGTCCTCCCCTGCCAGCCATCTTGTGGTTGCCATCTTGTGGCAACCATCTTGTGATGACATGGGGGAAGCCATCTTGTGGTGGCCATCTTGTGATGATGTGGGGGCAGCCATCTTGTGATGACATGAAGGCGTCATGCAAGGGTGCAAGGGCCACCAGAGGCTTTTATTAGTATAGATCCTTTGGTGATTGGCTTACTTTACTTAGCCTAATGTCTTCACCCATGGTACAGAATATGTTAGAATTTTCTTCTTTTTAAGGCTGAATAATATCTCTCCTTATATATAAAAGCTTAAGTGACCAGCCGACAGGCCAACTGGCCAACCAGCCGGTAGCTATGATGCACACTGACAACCAGGGACAGATGCTCAATGCAGAAGCTGCCGAGAGACAGCAACTTTGCAGAGTATCTTCTTCAGGACCCCGGGGGGATGTCAGACTACTGGTTTTGGCCCGATACCTGCAGGCCAGGCCAAGGGACCCCGCTCACTCCACAGACGCCTTTGAGCCCCGGCCCCACCCCAGGTGCAGTCGGCTAGGGAGGGACTGTGGGAGGTTGGCTCCAGGGCATGTCCAGCCCATCTTGCCCAGTCCAGCCCCACTGGCCATTTTCTAATTAATTTCCTTTCAATGTGCATGAATCCGTGCACCCAGCTTCTAGTTTATTATATGTATATATACCACATTTTGTTTATTCATTTGTTGAGGGACATTTGGGTTCCTTCTGCCTTTTGGCTACTGTCACTAATGTTGCCATGAACATGAGTGTGCAAATAATCTGTTTGCATCCTGCTGTTCATTCTTTTGATCACAGAGCCATAAGTGGAATTTGCTGGAAAGTTAAACTCAGATCTTGCAAATATGTTTCTTCTTCAGCTGGTCCTGGATTTAATTTTCTTTTAAAGAACATTTATTTCTAATATCTTTGGAAAGAGCATCTACAGTGTATCCCAGTTGTTTAATTATATACTCCACTTCTGGAAATATAACAAACGAATATATCAAAAATATATCAAAAGGCTAGTGAAGTCAGAGTCATGGTCATTGTCTGCAAATGTCCTTCCCTTCCCTTCATGGTCTGAAAACGGACACAAAAGCTTGAAGCATTAAGTCCTCACCCAGCTGCACCAATGTCAAGCAGCCCTTGTGTTTGCCTGCCTTTTTGTCATTCCTCCCAACAGCTTCAATAGCCCTATAACTTCTGCTTGCTTTCCCATGTTAGAATTTCTTTTCATTTTATGGTTATTATTTATTGTCTAAAGTTTTACATATGTCTCCTTTTTCCCCAATTGCCTCCTACCCCCAGCCATTCCCACCTGGGCAAGCCCCCACTGCCCCAGTGTCTGTGTCCATTGGTTATGCTAATATGCATGCATACAAGTCCTTTGGTTGCTCTCTAACCACCCTCCCCCCACTCCCCTGCCATTTGTCTCTAGATCTATTCTTGTTCATCAAATTATGTTGATCATTATATCCCACATATGAGTGAGATCAAGTTATATTTATCTTTCTCCAAATGGCTTATTTCACTTAGCATAATGTTCTCCAGTTCCATCCATGTTCTTGCAAATGTTAAAAGTTCCTTCTTTTTTTATAGCAGCATAGTATTCCATTGTGTAGATGTACCACAGTTTTTAATCCACTCATCTGCTGATGGGCATTTAGGCTGTTTTCAAATCTTAGCTACTGTAAATTGTGCTGCTATGAACATAGGGATGCATATATCCTTTCTGATTGGTGTTTCTGGTTTCTTGAGATATAGTCCTAGGAGTGGGATTATTGGGTCAAATGGGAGTTTCATTTTTAACTTTTTTAGGAAACTCCATATTGTCTTCCACAGTGGCTGCACCAGTCTGCATTCCCATGCACAGTGCATGAGGGTTCCTTTTTCTCCACATTCTCGACAGCACTTGCCGTTTGTTGATTTGTTGATGAGAGCAATTCTGACAGGTGTGAGATGGTATCTCATTGTTGTTTTGATTTGCATCTTTCTGATGATTAATGACTTTAGCATGTTTTCATATATCTCTTGGCCTTCTGTATGTCTTTTTTTGAAAAGGGTCTATTTACATCCTTTGACCATTTTTTGATTGGATCATTTATCTTTCTTTTCTTAAGTTCTATGAGTTCTCTGTAAATTTTGGAGATTAAGCCCTTATCTGAAATATCATTGGCAAATATGTTCTCCCATGCAGTGGGTTTTTTTGTTGTTTTGTTGATGGTTTCTTTTGCTGTGAAAAAGCTTTTTATTTTGATGTAGTCCCATTTGTTTATTTTCTCCTTAGTCTCCATTGCCCTAGGAGCTGTGTCTGTAAAGATATTGCTGTGACATATGTCTGCTATTTTGCTGCCTAAGGAGTCTTGTAGGATTTTTATGGTTTCCCATCTTACATTCAAGTCCTTTGGCCATTTTGAGTTTCTTTTTGTGTATGGTGTAAGTTGGTGATCTAGTTTCATTTTTTTGCATGTACCTGTCCAAATTTCCCAGCACCATTTATTGAAGAGACTGTTTTGACTCCATTGTATGCTCTTGCCTCCTTTGTCAAATATTAATTGAGCATAATGGCTTGGGTCGATTTCTGGGTTCTCTTTTCTGTTCCATTGGTCTATACATGTCTGTTCTTGTGCCAGTACCAGGCAGTTTTGAAAACCGTGGCTTGGTAATATAGCTTGATATCTGGTATTGTGATCCCTCCAACTTTGTTCTTCTTTCTCAGGATTGCTGTGGCTATTTGGGGTTTTTTTGATTCCAGATGAGTTTTTGGATAGTTTGTTCTAGATCTTTGAAGTATTTTATTGGGGATTGCATTGAATCTGTAGATTGCTTTGGGTAGTATGGACATTTTAATGATGTTGATTCTACCAATCCATGAACAAGGTATGTTCTTCCATTTGTTTATGTCTTCCTCTATCTCTTTTTTCAATGTCCTGAAGTTTTCCGAGTACAGGTCTTTTACGTCCTTAGTTAAGTTTATTCCTAGGTATCTTAATTTTTTTGGTACAATGGTAAATGGGATTTTTTTTTTTTGTTTCTCTGTGAGTTCATTATTGTTGTATAAAAAGGCAATAGATTTCTGGATATTAATTTTGTATCCTGCTACATTGCCAAATTTATTTATTAGGTCTAGTAGTTTTTTGATGCAGTCTTTGGGGTTTTCTATGTATAGTATCATCTCATCTGTGAACAAGGAGAGTTTTACTTCTTCTTTATCAATTTAAATTCCTTTTATTTCTTCTACTTGTATGATCACTATGGCTAGCACTTCCGGTACTGTCGAACAGGAGTGGTGAGAGTGGGCATCCCTGCCTTGTTCCTGTTCTTAGGGGAAATGGTTTTAGTTTTTGCCCATTGAGTATGATGTTGGCTGTAGGTTTGTCATATAAGTTTTTCATTATGTTGAGGTATGATCCCTCTATTCCCACTTTGCTGAGAGTTTTTATCAAGAAAGGGTATTGGATTTAATCAAATGCTTTTTCTACATTGATTGATATGATTATGTGATTTTTGTCTCTCAGTTTGTTTATGTGATGTATCACATTTATTGATTTGCAGATATTGTACCATCCTTGCATCCCCAGAATAAATCCCACTTGGTCATGTTGTATGATCTTTCTAATGTAATGCTGAATCTGATTTGCTAGAATTTTGTTGAGGATTTTAGCATCTATGTTCATCAAGGATATTGGCCTGCAGTTCTCTTTTTTTGTGGTGTCTTTTTCAGTTTTGGCATTAGGGTAATGCTGGCTTCATAGAAAGAGCTTGGAAGTATGCCTTCCTCTTGAATTTTTTTGGAATAGTCTGAGGAGGATAGGTTTTACTTCTTTGAATGCTTGGTAGAACTCCCCTGTAAAGCCATCCAGATCAGGGCTTTTGTTTGCTGGAAGAATTTTGATCACTGCTTCAATTTCTTCAGTAGCTATTGGCCTATTCAGGTTTTTTAATTCTTCTTGATTGAGTTTTGGGAGCTTGTCTTTTTCTAAGAATCTGTCCATTTCATCTATGTAGGTTGTCCATTTTGTTGGAATATAGTTGTTCATAGTATTTTTTCATAATTGTTTGTATTTCTGTGGGATCAGTTGTTACTTCACTGCTTTCATTTATGATTTTGTTTATTTGGGTCTGCTCTCATTGCTTCTTGGTGAGCCTGGCTAGAAGTTCATCAATCTTGTTTATCCTTTCAAAGAACCAGCTCTTGGTTTTGTTGATCTTTTATATTGTTTTTTTTTTTTTATCTCTATGTTGTTTATCTTAGCTCTGATCTTTATTATCTCCTTCCTTCTGCTTACAGTGGGCTTTTCTTATTGCTCTCTTTCTAACTCTTTGAGCTGTAGTTTTATATAATTTTTTACCATTGTTTCTTGTTTTTTGAGATAGGCCTGTAGAGCTATTAACTTCTCTCTCAAGACTGATTTCACTGTGTCCCATAGATTTTGGATTGTTGTGTTTTCTTTGTCATTTGTTGCCATGATGCTTTTTATTTCTTCTTTGATCTCTTTGGTAACCCAATCATTTTTTAGTAGCATGCTATTTATCCTTCAGGTATTTAATTTTTTTTAATTGTTTTTATTGTAGTTGATTTCTAGTTTTATGCCATTGTGATCTGAGAAGATGCTTGATATGATTTCTATCTTCTTGAATTTGAAGAGACTTTGCATGTGTCCCAATATGTGGTCTGTCTTTGAAAAAGACCCATGTGCACTTGAGAAGAATGTATATTCTGTGGCTTTGGGCTGAAATGTTCTGTAGATGTCAATTAATTCCATCTGGTCTAGTGAGTCATTTAGGATTGATATTTCTTTGCTGATTTTTTGTTTAGAGGATTTGTCCAGTGGTGTTAGTGGGGTATTAAAGTACCCTACTATGATTGTATAGCTGTCAATCTCTCCCTTGATATGCTCCAGAAGTTTTTTTATGTATTTGGGTGTTTCTATATTGAGTGCATATATGTTTACCAGAGTTATATCTTCTTTTTTAATTGTTCCTTTTAGTATTATGAAGTGGCCTCCCTTATCTCTTGTTATGGCCTTCACTTTGAGGTCTAATTTGTCAGATATAAGTATTGCTACCCCAGCTTCTTTTTTCATTTCCATTCGCCTGAAAAACCTTTTTACATCTCTTCACCAACAGTCTATGTGAGTCCTTTGCTCTGAGGTGGGTTTCCTGTAGACAGCAGAAATATGGGTCATGTTTTCTTATTCACTCAGCTACCTTAGGTCTTTTGATTGGGGCATTTAATCCATTTACATTTAAAGTTATTATTGATAGGTATTTGTTTGTCACCATTTTTATTCTTTATGCCTGTGTTCCTTCTTCCCTTCCTATTTCTTCTTTTTATAGCAGACCCTTTAACATTTCTTGCATTGCTGGTTTGGTGGTAATAAATTCCCTTAGTCCTTTTTTGTCTGTGAAGCTCCTGATTTCACCCTCAATTTTGAATGATAGCCTTGCTGGGTACAGTATTCTTGGATTCAGACCCTTCCTTTGCATGACTTTGTATATTTCATTCCATTCCCTTCTGGCCTGATGTGTTTCTGTTGAGAAATCAGTCACTAGTCTGATGGGGGATCCTTTGTAGGACTTTCTCTCTCTGGCAGCCTTTAAGATTCTTACTTTGTAATTGGTGTTTGCCAATTTAATTATGATGTGTCTTGGTGTCAATCTTTTGGGGTTCATCTTTTTTGGGACTCTGTGAGCTTCTTGGATTTGTGTGAGTTTTTCTTCCCTATATCAGGGAAGTTTTCTGTCATTATTTCTTCAAACAGGTTTTCTATTCCTTGCTTAGTTTCCTCCCTTCTGGCACCCTTATAATGTGGATATTGTTTCATTTCCTGTTGTCCCAAAGTTCCCTTAGGCACTTCTCCTGTTTTTTAAGTTTTTTTCTAGATGCTGCTCTGTTTGGGTATGTTTTCCTACCTTGTCTTCTAGCTCACTGATGTGGTCCCACTTCTTCTAGTATACTGTTGATGCTTTCTATTGAGTTCTTTATTGCAGTGATGTCTTTTTCATTTCTTCTTTGTTCTTCATTTCCTTTTGATTCTTACACATGTTGTTGAATTTGTCTTCCATCTTTTTCAGCGACCTTATGACCATTGCTCTGAATTCTGTCTCTGACATATTGCTTACCTCCATTTCATTTACTTCCTTTTCTGGTGATTCCTCCTTTTCTTTCATATGTGGGCTGTTTCTTTGTCTCCCCATGATCACTCCTCTATGAATGTCTGGTTATGTAGCTCCCTCTCTCCTGCGTTGACTTTCCCTAGGCAATATCTGACCTGTGTTTAATTTGTCAATTCTGGGGGGATATTAATTGATTCAGCTGTTCCTTGTCTCCACTCCGTGTAAAGGCAAAGGGCTCGTCCACATATTCATGCCACTTTGTCTCCTTCTGGACAGACTTTCTAGGCACCTGTGGTTGGAGAGGCTGGACTCTTGGTGTTCCTGGGTTCACATCTCATCCCTGGAGGTTGTGGTTGTTGGGTCCCGGGTGGTATCCAAGGTCCCCAGTTGAAGGTAAGGCTGGGTTTCAGATCACCGCCACTCTCCCCTTCAAGATGGCACAGTTTTCGCGGCAGAGCCAGCCACTCCAGGAGAGATTTCAGCAGCAGTAGAAGCTGCCTGTTCAGGGGAGCCCTGTCTAGCAGTCCCCAACAATTCCTTGGAATATAACTGTCCATCACTCACAGATACAGATACTCCCCACACATCCACGCACTTTCCTTTTGTTCTTTCACTCACACTATCTTTCAGCTTGCCATCCTGTTGGCAGCCATCTTGGATCTCCAAGTTAGAATACTTGGGCGGTATTATTTAAGGTACATTTTGAGCAGATGTAATATTGAAATTTTATTAAAATCAAAACCAGATAAAATATAATGTCAAGTCTCTTCCTTTTGTCTCTTTCAGAAGTTATATTATTAGTTCAAGTCCCAATATTTTAAAAAATTGATTATAAATTTTCATACATACTCAAATATAGAATTCAATAATCCCTCCATATTACCATCACTTTTATTTAAAAAGCACCAAGATTTTACAACAATTTCTTTCATCTATTCCATTTTGTTTTTATTTTCTTTCCTACTTCAACATTTTATACCCCAGATGTCATGTCACTTCTCTCTTACACACTTCACTTTGTATCTCTAAATTTTTTGACATTTTCGTTACATAATCAGAGTGCCATTGCTACTCTTAAAGATTATTCCTTGGTGACTTCAAATACCTCCCTTTACTCCTCCCACAGAGAGATGGAGTCTGTCTCTCAGACCTTTGAAAATGGGCTGAAGCTGAGACTGCATTTATAAATTGAATATAGCAGGAGTATTGTTGTGCTAGATCTAAGCCTTGCCTTTCAGAGGACTGCCAGCTTCCATTTTCTCCTTGGGAGCCAATTGTCCTATTGTCAGGTAGCCCAAGCAGCAGATGAAAAGACCTAGTTGCAAACCATTCCAGGGCTCCGCCGACAGCCCAGCTGCTCTCCCAAGTTGACAACCAGTGTGCTCATCCTGAGTAAAGTCTTCTTGGAAGTATGTCCTCAAGTCCCCAACAAGCCACCCAAGTTATGTTGATGGATCAGAGTGCTGTCCCATAGACCTGGACTACCTGCAAAATTGTGAGAAAATAAATTATTGTTTTAAGCCACTAAGTTCTATAGTCATTTGTTACTTGACAAGATAGTTAAAATACTTTCCATAGTAAAATTCTCCAATAAGCTTTATTTAAAAAGTATCTTTTCATTTGTTATATTTGTATCAAGATCCAAATGACCTCTCTCTCTATCTCTCTATCTCCCTTGCCACTAACTTGTTGCAGATATTATGTCCTATAAAATGCATAACATTCAGAATTTCCTGTGGCTTCTTTTTATCATTTGACTTAATCTTCCATCTTGGGTATTTCTTATAAATGGAAATAACTTTTTTCTATAAATGGAAATTGGTTAGATTCTGAATCAACTTTTTACAAGAACATTTCATAGGTGATGCTGAGTGATATATTTTATCATATTAAGGGGCACTCAATATTTCTCATTTTTGCTGATATTAGATAGCCCCATCTATTGATTACCCAAACAAACACTATTTCATCAGAAGCTACAAAATAATATTTTTTTAATTGTATATAATTCGACATTAACTAGTAGAAACATTTTGTAAAGTAAAAAATTCTCTCATCAAGTAGTGTTATGGTTAATCTCAAAGTGAGTACCCAGATGGGAAGGCACACGTGACAATTACAGAGTAAGAATGTGGTGCTCTAGTTATTTTTTCAATGGTTCCCAATGAATTATTATTTTTCTCCCCACTTCTCCTTTCCCTCCTCTTTGTCCTTCTTCTTTCTCTTTCTCTTTATTATGACACTAAGAGCTTATAGAATTTTATATATACAATGTGCTTCAGTTAATGCTTTCATATTGTTTTGATGCACAATCTGTCCTATCTCAGTCATTGAGAGCCTTTCAGTGAACGTGCTCTAGCAAAGAACAGCTTATTGTTCATTGATTTGTTTGAATTCCAGCACAATAGGATGTCCCTGGCTCACTTTGTACATTTTCCTCCTAGGATCTAGAGTCAGCCATTCATCTAAGGAAAGGTTAACATATTTTAATAGTTTCTGAAAGGCTAGTCTATGGGCCATGATATTTCTCTGTTCTTTTTTCCTCTTTGATTCTCATTTACTTGTTTCAAGAAACCAGTTATTTCCTACATACCAAGTCCCATTAATAATAATAATAATAATAAAAGCATAATATACTAATTAGACTAGACGTCTTTCCAGATGACTTTCCAGATGAAGCCAGGGCTGCAAGGGAAGCCCAGATCCCGGTGCCTGCTGGCGGCCAGAGGGAAGCCCGGGTCCCGGTTAACAGAGGGAAGCTGGTGCAGGCAGCCGGGGGAAGGAAGGCCTACTCTTGCACAAATTTTGTGCCCTGGGCCTCTAGTGTATGTATAATGATTAGGGAACTTGTTTCTTCAAACCACCTATTGGTAGTAAAATTTAGGGTCAGTGATACTTTAATTACATTGGACTCCTGACATTAGAGAGAAGGTGGATATTTGGAGAATCTAAAGATAATATCAGTATCCAAATTTTAAAATCTTTGTAAAAATTTGTCTTTGTTCTTCACCCTGAAATTTTCTTGACTCCTGTGCCTGATAGAAGCAATAAAAACAAAAAAATATCCTAAGATTCTTTTTGCAAAGGTCTCTGAGGCATTTTACATTATATCAGGACACCCACTCCTCAAAAGCCATTGTTAATTCAAAGAAGATAATAGATCCTGGTAGGCACACAGCAAATGCCTCCATTGCCTCCCCTCACACCCATCTCTCCTCATTTACTCAAAATTAACTTTCTTTTAACTACTTCCTCTGGAGGCAGAATTTCTGTACATTGTAAGCTGACCATTACTTTTCATTCCAATAGGTAGTTATTAGGCTAGTGTGCAAAGAGCATACATTTGAGCCAGACAGATCTGCAATTTAATTCAACAACTTACTATGAAATTTTGACAAGTCACTTCACTTATGTGAATGCCAATTTCCACTTTTATAGAAAAGTGATGATAGAATCTGTGTTAAAGGCTTTTTATTTAAATTGATATCAAGGCATCCTATCTAATAAAGAGGGAATATGCTAATTGAGCATCACACCCTCACAAATATGGCGGCACCCACAGCCAATAAAGAGAGAATATGCTAATTGACTGCCACACCCTCAAAGATGGCGGCACCCACAGCCAGTTGGGTCCAGCCACTCTGCGCACCTGCCTCCGAGTCCCCGAGTCCCCTCAGCCTCCCAGCCACCCAGGGCCGGCCCAAGGTGCAGGCAAGCCTCAGATGGAAGCTGCCCAGCTGCCCAGGGCTGGCCCGAAGTGCAGGAAAGCCTTGGATGGTGGCTCCTCAGCCGCCTAGGGCCGCCCGAGGCTCACGTAACCAGGGCCAGCCGAAGCTTGTGCTGCCGGCAGTGGCAGCAGCAGAGGTGTGATGGGGGCGTCACCTTCCCCTGAGGGCTCCCAGACTGTGAGAGGGGGCAGGCCGCACTGAGGGACCCCCCCTCCAGTGCATGGATTTTCATGCACCAGGCCTCTGGTATAAACATAATTCCAGGAAGGATTTAGCAAACTGTTATTATAAATTAGTTTGATCACTTCTTCCAATTAAAATGCACACCAATAACAGCCACACTGACTGTTACTGTCTCTCAGAAAGAAGGAAGGAAGTGTGTCAGGGCTAAGTGCACTAGAACAGAAGCCACAGGATCTGGAACCTATACTCAGCCCTAAAAAGAAGGAACTCTGTGACCCGCCTTCCACACTCAGAAACTTTTCAGCTTCTTCATCTACAAAACAAGAGACATAGAATATGTCTCTCTTAACATTTTTCACAGAACAGCACAATAAACGAATGGAAGTTTCCTTGAGGCCCTTCAAGTTTCCTTTTTCCTTTAATCTCTAAGGAGATGATATCTCAACAGGTCTATAACCATTCCTTACATATAAGCATGCCACCACGCACCAGATTGGAAGCTCTGGTCTGGAGGATGTCTAAAGTTGTTCTAGCTCATGAAACTCATGCTGTATACTTCAGAGTACAGAAAGTCATATTAGAGTGGGGAGAGGAAAAACTTTTCAAGTTAGATAGAAGTAAATCTAACTATTATATTCACATCTTAAAGACTGCTGTATGAAATTATAGTACAGACCCTAGTCTATCCCCAGATGGTGCTTCCTTAAATTCAGTGGGAATGACTATAAATCTTACAGTCCTTTTCATTGCAAAGACATGTCTTAGCCTAATGAATAATCATTTATTGTCTCAAGTCCATTTTTAAATATTCATAAATAAAGGACAGATGGGGAGTCATAAATTTTGAAGAAGCATTAATTAGAATAGTGGAGTACAAAAATACCTGACGTTTTGGAAATAATTCATAGAGATTATTACCATTATATATATTAACTGGCCAATCCAGTTAATATTATTTTCCCAATTTTTAAGCATCTAGTATTAAAGGAAGAGAGAAGGGAAAGAAAGAGAGAAGCTAAGAAGTCTTTACCTATTTAAAATGAATATGTTCTCCATGTTTTATTCTAGAAACTTGATTGATTTAGCTTTCATAAGCAGTGTCTGTGACTCATCTCAAATTCTGTGTTTGGTATGAGGTAGGAGTCCAGGGTTATTTGTTTGTTTGTTTTCAGTGATACATCTACTTGCCCCAGCACGATTTACTGAGAAAACCATTGACTCTCTGCTGAAGTGCAGTGGCATCGTCACATCTGTTTCAGAGTGGATGTGTTTCTGGAACCTCTATCATATTTCATTGCTTATCTTTGTGCCAATGTTACACTTTCCTAATTACTATGGCTTTAGAGCAAGTCTCGCTATCTGGTAGTGGATGTGCTCCAGCTTTGCTCTTTGTCTTTAATGGCTATTCTAGGTCTTTCAGGATATATATTTTTTAAAGCATTAGACTGAAAACCTAGGGAGAAGTTTAAGTTTCATCTTTGCACTGACTAAGACCTTGCGAAAGGCATTTAACCTCCCTCTCTCAGTTCCTCATTTGTAAAATATGCAGGGCTTGGGCTATACAAACTAAAGATCTCTGCATTTGTGATCTTTTAGCCCAATTCACATAGAAAGGGAATTCAATTAATGTCATAAATAAAATACAGGCAACCTCCTTTGGAGGATGATTGATTACATGCAGCCAAATTTTCCCTCCACAAATATTATTTTAGACAGAAAATAATATATTTGAAAGTGGGTTTAGACACCATTTTTAAAATATAATATCAAGAATTTACAAATTTATTAAGTTCCTAACTTAGCCATTTAAGAACGACACAACAAATTGTGGAGCTTTTATTGAAAATGAAATTTGGGTAATATTAGAAACATTGGCTCGCATATATTTCTGTGATTAAGACAAGAATTTAAGTCTGCAGTAACTGGCACCACTTTTCTTCTCTAAACACAATCTTTAACCTAAAACACACCCTCTCCATTTTATCAGACTAGCACTACAATGTCACACTTCATTTTGTTCTCAGGTATTTTCCTATGTAATTCTCTGCACTTAAATATTTGGAAATTTTTACCAATTCTATTCATTTCTTTAAAAGACACTACCAATTTGTCTTCCTTGAGTAACACTATTTTATACCTCTTAGCTTTTCACAATGTACTCATCCATCTGTACTGCATTTTCTATGTTATATATATGCACAAATTGGATTAAATATTTCATCTTTATTCCCCTAATTAGATATTAAACTGCTTTAATTTTGAATTGTCAGGTTTGGAGTATTGGGCTTAGTGTTTGGGTCTTTGGGAAGAGCTGCTAGGTTGTGAATTCCTCCTATGTGCCAGTCATATGTGTTACCCATTTCACAGTGATCTGGTGAAGTAGTCAGAATCCCTCTCATTTTATAGAGGAAGAAGCCATGTTTATTATGATGAGGTAACACTCTCAGGTTACTTAGAGTGTCTGAGCCTCTTTTCCCACCAGGGAGATGGAGATGGCACAAATTGGTTTAGTGGCAAAGCTAGTTGGTGGAAGGTGATGGGGTAGGTCCTAAATGGCACAAAGTAGGAGTAAGGTGTTGTTACCAAAGAGAAGAGACACTGGAGCTAAATAGAAGACTAGAGAGAAGTGACACGATTTGGTCAAGGCCTAGGCTGAGAGATCCAAGCTGGCTGCCTGAACTCGAGAAGCAGAGTTTGAAATAGACACTAGATGGTGCAAAATCTGATTTGAAACATAGGACTGAGACTGAAAGGTAGGATGTGTAGCAACAGAGAGAAGAGCAAGTATTTGATAAGCTTGGCTAACTGCATAAACTAATAAATACATGAATAACTTGTTGGGATAAATGAGGGAAAACCATCAAAAAATTATTTGGAGATTTGAAACCTAGGTAACTGGCAAAACATTAGTACAGTTTAATAGAATTAGGGAAGTCAGGAGAAAAATGAAAACTTGGGTAGTGCACGTTGAGATGTTTGGATGTGGGACATCCAGCAGAGAAAGTTCAATAGGGCAATTGAAAACATGTAAGTTCAGAAGAGAAGTAGAAATTGGAATATGCAACTGAAAAATGTTTTACAAACCTCATCTTATTTTTTAAAAAAACTAACTAATAAAGAAATTGGATTTAAGAGAAGTTAAGTGACTTGCCCCAAGTGATACCACGCATGGATAGAGGATATAGAATTTGAACTCAGATTTCTAATTATAAGACTCAGCACTCATTTGATTACATCACTAGAGGCCCAGTGCACGGATTTGTGCACTGGTGGGGTTCCTCGGCCTGACCTGCACCCTCTCGCAATCTGGGACCCCTCGGGGGATGTTGGAGAGCCGGTTTCGGCCCTATCCCTGTAGGCCAGGCCGAGGGACCCCACTGATGCAAGAAGCCATGCACCGGGCCTCTAGTATGCATATAATATCTTTGGTTAATCTCTTCCTGCCCTCCCCCCTTCCCTCTGAGATTCATCAGTCTGTTCCATGTTTCCACACCTGTGGTTTCTGCTCCTGCACTGAGCGTCTGCCCCTGGTGGTCAGTGGGTGTCATAGCTACCAGATGGTCAGTTGGTCAGATGGTTGGACAGTCGCTTAGGCTTTTACATATATACTTTCCCTCAGATAAGAATGAATAAATATCCAAAATAAATAGAAAATTTCAGATAACATTATTCCATTCAGGCCACAAGTATGATAAAACCATGAATGTGCATGGTTTTGGATGACAAAAAAAAAAACCAAAAACATGGAAATTTATCAAACACAGCAAGCATCCCCCTCCTTGGTTAAATATATTTTTTATTCATTCCAAGAGTTACTTGCTTGCTGTAATTTGCCTGCTGGTATGAACATAGCTGACAGCATAACCTGCCTGCCAAAAAAATAAATGTGCTAAAAGCTGTTAAGTGGATTAAAACTTTGTCC
Source organism: Ia io (assembly GCA_025583905.1). Taxonomy (NCBI): domain Eukaryota; kingdom Metazoa; phylum Chordata; class Mammalia; order Chiroptera; family Vespertilionidae; genus Ia; species Ia io. The sequence goes on along the minus strand of JAJQQW010000009.1, from coordinate 13,335,632 downwards.
CACAAGTAATGCCCAATAGCATAGTAAAAAATTTCACTTCAGCCCAAGATGTTCCTAAAAACTCAAAAACAGAAGAGGAAAGAACGTATTTAGGAAACTTCCTGAGGTAGATGTAAAAGAAATTACACAATATACAAGCAAAATTTGAAAATTTACCAAGTAGTTGGAAGCAGGATAGAGGGGAAAAAAATCTCTCTGAGTACTGCTGATTTTCTAGATCACCCCTGAGAATTTTTTAAAAGTAAAATAAAATAAATTATATATTAATTATTTATTGCTGCAAACCTGGCACCCTTATTTCTCTTACATCCTATCAGCCAAAGGAAGTCACAATGCAATCCCAGAGTCAAGGTGTGAGGATATAGATGCTAACTTTTAATGGAAGAAGCTTAAAAGTCACATTGCAGTGAACACAGACACAAGTGTCAAGTACAATTTTAACTATTTTTAAATGGTAACCTCTGTTGGCCTCAGTTTCCTTATTTCTTGGAATTTTTTAATAGTTTTCTTTTTCTAATGCAATGATTTCCAAAACTGCCTTTAAGGCAAATTGGAGGGGTTTTAGTTAACACAAAAAATAAAAATAAAATAAAAGGAAAGAAAAGAAATTTACAAGCAAAGTGGCATGTAGTTGCTTAGAAAGTCACTTATTAAAATGTAAAAATGTTATAAGAATATAGAAGTGAAAGATGTCATAAAATTAAACATTATAGCATTGCAAGTTGGAAAAGATTGAAAATGGCTACTTTAGCCATTTGCAATACTAATATAAGCCATCTAGGGGGATTAAAACCACAAATAGTAGAAATTGAACTGTCCACTTTATGTCCTAAATGACCCAGCTTGGTACTGGCTCATCACCAATATTCTACTTTATAGATGTGTCTTCATCAATAATTCAAGGTGTGAAAGTGCCCAGTATTAGAATTACTTGCATTGACTGATAAAATAGTTTAAATGAAGTGGTTAATTGCTTCATCTTCTATTTCACTTGGACCATAAAGATTCCATCAATTTTATCAAACCCAAACTTTAGCTAAGCAGATACGAAGAGAAAGAAGTCAGTCAGCCAGTCAATGGTGCTTCCTGTTTTAAAGTGTAGAGAAGTAGTGCACTCCTATTAGAATCCCCAACTGCAATGCTTTACTTTTCTCAAACTAATGAAGAAACAATGGCTAAAATACCAAGTGTTATTGTGCAGAAATAAGAACAAGCCTTCTTTGAATGCTAAAAATGGTGGGGGCGTTAATATTTTCTATTGGTTTCATTTACAAATCCTGTATGTGTTGTTGTTTTCTATAGGATACACAGTTGAAATGTCCAACTACTGAAAAATGGAGATTACTTTGATTAGATCTTGCCTGGCTTGAAGCAGGCTTAAGAAAGTAACCCCACCCCCACCAGTAAGAAAACATGTCTGAATTTAGCACAGATTGCAATTTACAAATCTCTACAGTCAGGCAAGAAGGAGGAAATGCTCAGATCTAAAAGGAGCTGTTTCTGTAAGGAAACCACTTCCTTGATATCTGCATGTTCGTCGTCTTGGTTCTCAGGCCTCAGACAGCTGTTTCTTGGACTTTAGGAAATTAGACACCAAAAAGAAGATCTGAAAAACTAAGACCTGCTAAGTCTGTACACAGCAGACAGAGGTCAGGCAGAGCTATTTTTAGGATTAATGTTAAGAACTCTGGGGTTTTTGGTTTTGTTTTTTTGTTTGCAGGAAGGGACAGATGTTAGACGGATCAGTCTACACATCTTAGGTAGAATTTAGAGAAGTTAGTAAGTTGGTGTAAAGAAGTAATAATCTTCTTCATTGAAACCTAGAGCATTCATTGACTTGCTTACTGCTGGAATGGTGAGTAGTAATCCACACACATGATGCAGCCTTTTTATTTCCAAGAACCCACACAATTTAGATCACAGTAGCAAGGGGAAATTGCAAAATAAAATAAAATGCATTTTAGAAATAAATTCATTTTTTGTATTCTTTTTTCCGTTGCTTCTGAACATGTTTGAAAATTATTAACAGCATAAACTTTACAGTTCCATTTCCCAAATTGGCTCCCTTTTTTTCTCACTCCCAGTTCTTGGTTAGACTTACCACCCTATATTTCTATAGCACACAGCTTAAGACCCAGGGTTGCATCTGCAACAAACACTCTGAGATACTTCAAGGATATGAATTTTCAGGAATGCCTATCAAAAAAGAAACAATTTCGAATACTATATCCCTCTTAGCAGTTTCCTGACTTCCTTCATCCCTTCATATGTCTGGAATATAAGCAATTTATCTTTGACTTGGCAATGTAAGGTTAAGCTCCTGGCTATGCTCATGATCTCATCCCCTCCCCAGCATCTCTTTCAGACCCACGACCTTATACTACTAACTGATGTATTCCCAGCCTTTTCATTTCTCCTTGTTCTTTCACAGCAGTCTGCACATCAAGTCATACCATCCCTGCCTTTAAAATCACCCTTTCTAACCTTAAGTCCTCTCCTATTAACCATCACTCTCTTTCTTCTTCCTTTCACAGCCAAGTTTTTCCAAAGATTGGTTAATAATCATTTAGTCACCTCATTTATTCTTCAATCTCCTTCAATAAGAATTTTGTCCCCATCATTCTAGAGGTGTGGAAGATTATTAGTGATTCAGTGTTTCCCAATCCAATAGTCATTGCGATGTCAAGTCTCTATAGCTGTCGCCATAGTTGGTAGCTATCTCCTCCTGGAATGGATAACCCCTTCTCCTGGTCTTCTGCTATTTTTTGACCACTCCCTCTCAGTCTTTCTTAGGGCTTCACCTCCACAGCTCTTTGTCTACCATCACATCTCTCTGGTGCATTTACCTCCACTCTCCAGACCCTAGTCCCCAGCTCAGACTTTGCAGTCTTCCCTTAGACTCCATCAATTCTCTCCTCACTGGTCTTACTTTCTTCCACCTCCACTTCATTTATCCACTTGCTATCAATGTAGTTCTCAAAATTACTTTTATCTGAAACCTTCACACTCCTTCCTAGCACTCCTTATCATGTTGCTTTAGCTTAAATTTCCCTAGAAGCAGACCTGATAGCTTATTTTGGCATATAAGGAATATCAACCAGAAAGAAAGTGGAGAACTGCTACAGAAACAGGATGGCTGGGGCTTACTCCTGCTGGAATACTCAGGGAAATGCTGCAAAACTCATGTCTCTAGTTATCCCACAGGAGAGGGAATATATATATAGAGAGGCCTGGTGCATGAAAATGCATGCACTGGAGGGGGGTCCCTCAGCCCAGCCTGCCCCCTCTCACATTCTGGGAGCCCTCAGGGGTGGGAGATGACCCATCAATCAGGGGAAAGGCGACGCCCCAATCACACCTCTGCTGCTGCCACTGCTGGCAGTGCAAGCCTCGGCCAGCCCTGGTTACCTGAGACTTGGGTGGCCCTGGGCGGTGGGCAGCCGCCATCCGAGGCTTGCCTGCATCTCAGGCCGGCCCTGGGTGGCTGGGGGACTGAGAGGACTGGGGGACTCAGGAGAAAGGTGTGCAGCAACGCCGGGCCTGGCGGGGGGCAGGCCCAGGCTTGCTACACGCCTGCCACCCCAGCAGGGTTGAGGGGACTGGACACTGTCATCTTGTGGCTGTGGGCACCGCCATCTTTGTGATGATGTGAGGGTCAATTAGCATATTACTTCCTTATTGGCTGTGGACACTGCCATCTTTGTGATGGTGTGAGGGTCAATTAGCATATTCCCTCTTTATTTGATAGGATATATATATCAACTCCAGTCAGTTGCTTCTGGGAGGTAGGGGGCTCTTACTTCCCTTGGCACTTCTGGCCTGCCATGAATGGCCAGAATGACTTTCTACAAATCCAGCAAAACTCCCAGGCACACCTTGAAGTTGGCACTGAAACACAGTGTGAACTGGTTAAGGTACAAAGAGATATGGGTGAGGTTCTGACAGCATCTGCTATAAATGGCTTACAGCTATCATTTGCTTTCTTTATAGCACATTTTCTTAGCTTATCTCTGTGGCCTTTCTCTTGAACACAATGCTCCCACCATCACGAAAAACTTTGATCTTGTGTGATATATTTTGCTGTTCTTGTCTATGCTCCTCTAGAATGCCCTTCTCCTCTTTGTTTGTGCTCTATGCCTGATAGTTTAACACCCCCCTCAATTGTTACCTCTGTCACTAAGACTGTTCTGACACTCCCATAGGTAATACCAATGCTTCCCTTGAATCTCTACTGTGAACTGTACAGTTATGAATCCTGTAACCTTGAACACTTTCCTGCAGGGTTTATGTTTGTCTATGCTATTAAATAAGCTGTTCGAACCAGTGCTGTAAATTCAAGTCACAGAACTACAAATCTAAAATAAGATCATTTATTTTAGTAATTATTTCCATAATTATTTGTAATGAAATTGCCTGCTATATAGATTTTCTTGTTGAACAAGGTAAATTACAGTATATATGAGTGACATTCAAAGGTCTGAGAGTCAAATGATAGGCTTGGACATTAGAAGAAGGGTTCCATTGTAAGAGTTAAAACTTTTTATAAAAGTTCTAATCCTACCTTGCCTTTTGGAAACACTCACTTTTACAAAGTAATAAGAAAACAGCAACAGTAGAAAATGTTGGAAAAACTACCCAGCCCCCACCCCACCCACACCCACCCACATGACATAGCCCAACATGGTAGTAACAGCCCAAATGGAACTCATGGCTCTGGGGCAGCCTTACCCATCAGAGGCTAGCAGTATTCCATAGGTAGATGATGGCAGCAGTCTTTACTTGTCATTCCAAAGATGGAGTAGGGGTGTCCTGTTAAAATGTATGAAAACACGGGTTGTGCAAAATTTGAATGCTGCAATGCAAGGAGCACTTGCACCATATTAAGGAAGAGTCTCTGGAGGTGATATGCTTGTCAACTTAGTACTGTCAGAGCAAAGAGTTCAACATGACTTCTTGAAGCCAAAATAAAAGTCATCAATTTGAGAATAACTGGGCAATAAAATAAAAATAAATTTTTTCATTGGATTGCCTCATTTGCATATTGGGAGGACAGAGTTGGAGCTAATTTTATAGACTCTCAGGCATTTTGAGGTATAATTGAAAGAACATAAACTTGCAGGAGAAGACCCTGGCACCTACTTCCTGGCATGTCCTGCCAATAAACAGCATAATACCTGATCTCTTAGGAACTGGCCAAGAATCTTAATTTTAAATAGTCTTTCATCAATTTCCTGTCTCCATCCCAATCAAGCTGAATACTGGCTATTGGATAGGGAGAATGTTGATACTGAATACGGAGAGTGCAAAGCAGTGCTACACAGTCCTCACTGTGCTTTAGAGCCACCTGGGGAACTTTTAAACCCTGCAGTGACTTGGACTCATCCAAGACTAATTAAAACAGACCAGACCCAAGAGTTTAAAATTTCTTCCAGGTGATGCCAATGTGCCTCTGGGTTTGAAAATCACTGACCAGCAGCATTGGCATCACCTGAAAAATTGTTTAAAATGCAAACAGACACCATCGCAGACTCCATCAAAACCAAAATTCCGGGGTTGGGCCCAGAAATATGACTTTCTACAGACCTTCCAAATGACTCTAATGCTGGCAAAAATTTTAGGACCACTAGTTTAACCATTCATTTCTACTGATTCTTTATTTACAGAGTTTTTTGTTAAGCTGGGCTCTACCTCCCACAGAAACAACATCACACAAATATTTATACTTTTTATACTTTTACTGAAGACCAATATAGTTTCCTCTCATTAAAAGGGAAGGAAAAGCCATTTTTGAAGCACATGGATTTATAATTCAGCCATAGATTCCAAACCAGCATTATCTACTTACTAGAGTTTTTGGCATTGAGCAAGTACTGAAATCCTCCAAGTTTTCCTTTCCTCAACTTTAAATGGAAAAGTAGTACCTATCCTATTAAGTGGTTGAGAGGTGTTAGCATAAAAATAAAAGGCCAAAGGAGAGGCAATAAGCATTTATTTGAGATCAAAAAAGAATAGCTATTCCGAAAGTATTTGGGTGGAAGCCCAAATACCGTTCCCATTAGAAAGCAAAGGCAATGGGTATTAATAAAAAAAGGAAGGGGAACAATTACATCAATAGAAGGAAGGCATTTCTATTGGTGCAAATAAACTAATAGCGACACTAATTGTAAACAATCTTTTTTATGCTCAGTTCCAGAGTTATCAGTAATAATAATACTTGCTTTCTTATTGCCCTTGCAAATAGTTCTTCAGGACACAGTGTTGCTCTAGGCCAGTTCAAAGGTTACTTTACCCTGTTTTAACATCCCAAAGATTTGAGGCATAAAATAGGCAAGGCAGTTCATCTGGGATGGCAGCACTGACTCCATTTTAAAGTTACTCCATTTATTATTTTCTACAGAGGATAAATTAGATATCAGTATAAAGCTCTAATATAGTGTGTCACATGTAGTAGCATTCAGTAAAGGATGGCTCTTAAAAAGAATTTTTAGGCACCCACCCCAGGGGTCCATGGAGATCAGAGGTGAGTCTTGCTCAAGCTGCAAAGAGTATGGGGGTGGAAGGATGTGGGAGAACTGGGTTCTAATGCCAGTGGCAGGAGAAGCTCCCCTGCGAACAAACTCTCCCTCACTACCCTACCCCAAAATGCAAATGTACATTGAAAATGAAATAATTGTTCCTTATAAAATCAGGGTAATTTTTCCCTATAAAATGTGCCTTTGGGAAAAAAAATGTACAAAATGTAAGGAAAGAAAGGAAGGAAAAAAAGGAAGAAAGGAAAGGAGGGAGGAAGGAAATGTTTTGTCAATAAAATATTGTTCTCCAGGTTTAGGACCAGAAAACATCTTGTCCATGGGCGATCATGGTTGGGTTATGAGCCTTAGATTACTTATCTGCCTAATGGAATAATAATAGTTCCTTGATGCTTGTTATAAGGATGAAGAGAGTTATTATTAAAGTGAGGCTCTTAGATCAGTTCCTGGAACATCACACTTGTTAGATAAATAGCCCAACTCGGGGAAGAGAAGGTGAGGCATTGAGTAAACCACACCGTGATACTGAATAAGGAAACACTTCTAGAATGCCAACTGTGGGCCTTAGACATGTTTGCTCACCCTCCTTGGTAATGTCAACAATGACACTGTGAGAACAGTTATCATTACTATCTCCACCCCAAAAGTGATAAAAATAGATCACAGAAAAGCTAGGGGATGTGTTCACATCTCACATCAAATCACAGTCCGAGCTGGGCTCACTCAGACCCAGCTTCTGACTGCTCACTGAATCTCAGGGCCCTGCTCAGATCCCTGCTCCATCGTTCACAAGCAGCTCCTCCAAGACTCCTCCTCATGAAGCCTCTCTTCCTGCCAAATGGAGACCTCAGTTTCCACCCTGAAGTGTGTGAACTGAGAACTAAGAACTTAGTTTACTGAGAACTAAATGAATCCTAGAAAGAGGACTGGAAAGAGGTAGCAGAGCTCCTAAAACCCTACCTTTTATTTATTTTTCAGATAAGGAAACTCGAAGAGAGTTTAAGAAACTTGATCAAAGCCATATAATTTATTTAGTATCAGAGCCACAGTGCAAACACATTTCTCTTAGCTTAGCATTCTCTATTGCATCCATTTTAGTAGAGCCATTTTGACAGGAGAGCATAGGAAAGGCTAGGAGGTCAGAGCGCCCTTGAGAAACATCAGGGAAACGCTAGACACAGCTTTGCCCACCAGTCTGCCCATGCATCCTAGATTGGCTTAAGCAAGTTACTTTTCAACACTTTCCAACTGTAACAGCTAGAACATTTTAAATACATTATTTAGAATAATCTAATTGGTAAGAAAATTCATTTACATTTAAATTAGCTAAAAGTAACCTACATAAAAACTCAGTATTCAAGTTTTACAATTTGAAGACCTCTATAGGAGCGCATGATTGTGTTCACTCTCTTTGTTGTTTAAATTTGACATTTGGGGGTTCTTGAGATGGGTCCGGTTTATTTACTCTCGGCATCCAGCATAGCACGCAGTATTTGGTGAGCATTTTTATTTACTACTGAATGCAGATAGGCCCTTCAAACTTTCCTGAGGATGAGAATCACTTAGGACAGCTCATTAAGAAGGTGGAATCCTGACTGCAAACCCCACCCCCAGGAGGCTGACCCAGCAGGGTTGGGGGCATTTCATAATGAACTCCTCCTGAATCTGAGGGAGGCAGCCTTACATAATGTTCAAATTAAAAATATAAATAATAGCCCAGATTAATTTGTCATCTTCCTTCATTACTTTACCCAAACATCCTCCCCACTTGTGCACCCCTCACAGAACTCTCTACAAGTGCTCTCTAACTCACACACCCAGGGATCCCTTCAGCACTATCATTTTTTCCCCAGTCAGAATTATAATAAAGCTTCAGAGCAGTATTCTCATCATGCCATCTTAGCTCCCTCAACTACTGGTTATTTTTGCTATTAAGAGTTGTTTAGAGATGGTGAAGGGCTAAATTTGACATTTTCAGCACAATGAAAAATTTGTGGCCTCTTCAAATAGGGAGTTAGTTAATACATCCTCAAGTCTGCCTTTTTGATTGTTTCCAAGCATTTTAAGTTAGTACAGTGATCTCAGAATCAGGCTCACACCCTGAGAGATAGGGGGAGAGCAGAGCAATTACATGACTAATGCTAGTCCTTGAGGGGGGGCTTCCACCAACAGGTTGTTTGGGGTCAGTGTGAGACATTCTGAAAAAACATGGGTCTTACACATCCTCGCAGATACATGTTTGGGCCTAATTCTTCATATCTAAAGAAAGGTCTCCATGGTATCAGCGCACTGCTCTTGGAGCGTTTTGCCAGTAGATCTGGCTCTCACAGCAAATAATGAGATTATGGCTGAAAAGAGTGAAGTTTATGAGGATAGTGTCATCATTTGCAATGTGGTGCTTATTTGTTTGCTTGCTTGCCTTGGAAACATTTGTTAAAGAAGATGTATTTGGTGGTTTATTGATCCTCAATAAGTAATTAAGAGAGACTGAGAACATAGCACCACACTAGGACTTAGACACCATAAATTAATCATGAGAAAAGTGATACTTCAGGAAGCTTATACTATAAACAATACAGCAGACACATTGGCTACTGATGAATATGTGAATAAGGAAGAATCGAACACGTACATAAACATGGGTCAGGTGATTATTGGGTGGATGGAAGACGAGAGGGCTGTGGGTCTGCTACTTGCCCTACACTGTCCAGGCTTTCTGAATCATGACCTAACACACCCAAAGCCACCTACTGTGTGCTTGGAGGGACACTCCTGTTGTCATTTAAAAGGAAACATGTTCAAACCTGAGTTAGAAACTTGAAGAAAGAGAAACAGGAAAGGTTACTCGGAGAACAAAGTAGTACAGTCTCCCCAAGCTTGAGTGGAGAACAAAAGAGCATGGGATTTACTGGTATGTACATGCAACTGAAATCAGCTGACATTGACAAGCCTTGCACTGGGATAATGACAAAAAAGAAGAGAAGAGGACAGAGCTCTTCTCCTTAAGAAACTTATAAATTATGGGTGGACAAAAGAAAAACATAGATGTCTTCGGATTGAAAATAGTATTGGAAACAGGTACACACACACACACAACAGAAGACAGTTTCAGTAAAGTTATAAAAATTAAAGTTCAGTCAGAAATAAGTAGCCCAGTTTAATGGAAAGGGGTGTATGTAAGGACAATAACAAATTTTAAAGGAGGAAAATAATCAGGGAAAGAGGATGGCAGAGTTTACATCCAACTGCAGAAGAGAGGAGAGCAGTGTGCAAAACAAAATAAGAACAGTAAGGTACAGGAAGAGAGTCAGAACATTTTATTTTGAAGCAAATTAAAACTAGGAGTTCTTTTCAAGTTATTTAAAGAAAGTGACATAATCAAAAGAATAATTGCAGAAGACCATTCTTTCTACTTCCAGTTGAGAAAAAAACGAGTTGAGGTCTAATGACCTTTCTAATCATTAATTTTAAAGCATACATGGAGAACAAACTTACATAAAGAAAACTTGAGAGTTCACAACATTTCATCAGATGCCCAAGAGTTCTTGGCAGGAAAAGTGAGGCCACCTGTGTACTAGACCATGTCGCCTGATTTAAACACACACATACACACACACACACACACACACACACACACACACACACGAAAGAAAACACTTTCCATGGAAACAAATAATGTGCTCTGCTCCTGCCAAGGTCATTCTGCTGATACAGATGGCTTACGTGGCTTGGTGTAGTTAACTCCTTTGGCAGAGGAACACAGATTTCCATCACATCCTTCTCCTGCTCACTGATATCTGGCCCCCAGCCTGCTTGCTCCTGACACTTTAAAACAACTGTGTTGCATTGTTTGTTGTTGTTGTTTCTCTAATTCTAATATCTTCTGTAGCAATTTTTAGTGGCGATATGTTGATGAAGCCAATTCAGTGTTGCTTCAAAGAGGTAAGGTAACTTTATCTTTGTCTCAATTGCCAAAGTTACGTAGTTGAGGAAAGTCTGTTAACAGAGCTCTCCTTGGCTAGGATTCACTCCAGTGTTGTAATTTCTCCGCAGACCCATTGAGCAGCCTGGCCTGAGTTTGAATTTGTGCAAAAAAGCCTCTAACCAGGTGAGTCGCACATTGTTTCCAGCTCATTAGAGAGGTTTTGGACAACTTTTTTAATGAGGTTTGACATTTGACTACCACCGCGTATGTGACTTTCTCTACCATGTCACCCTCCCCCCACCCTCTGCTTCCTTTGCTCTTACTCATTTTTGTGAGTGAATCATCTGATCTTGTCCCTTACATGACCATGCTCTAGTTTGATTAATCTCTCTCATCAACCCTCCTTCCTGAATCTTCTGATTAAATTTAATCTTCGCCCTTCCCCCTCCATAATGCATGGGACCTTTTAGCAGCTATTAATTATTTTAAAGAATGTTACTTTCTGTCATGCTTAAGTTAGACACTACAGTTTTCTGTCTACCATATGGCTTCTATTAGAAATTATTGAACTTAATTAAGAAAAGCTTTCAAACACCACGTTCTAAAAGCTATAAAAATATTCTTTTTCTATCCCAGTGACAAACTTGCTAGGTTGGAGGAGGAAATAGACACAATAAGTCTGACCAAAATGCATCTCTTCATCCTATCCTAAATGGCATATGGTGCTCACCAACAGATTGAGGAAATGTGATTTAAATCAAATTGTCAGCAGGGGACTGTAACACTGCTAGGGGTCATTCCCAAGGAGGAGTTTTTCCAGTGAGTATTTCTGCTTCCAGCAGTCCAAGTTCTGGGATCATTCCACCATCATTAGACTTTTATATACTATTAATTTTTTTCATTAACAATCCAGCACAATTATTGAAAAGTGACACAAGAAATGGATCAGTTGTATCATTTAAAAAAGCCAAACAACTGACTGGACTGACTTTTGGCCGATTTGACTGAATTCAGTGGAAGTCTGGTCATGGTGTAGATGCGATCTTCTGCGAATCTGCTCTCTAACACATTTTCTGATGCTATGAACTAGCTGAAACCAACTGAAGTAAGACATGATCGTTATAAGCTGAAATAGCCTGTGGTCTAAATAAGATGAAGTAATAACAGGGTGCCAGGTGCAGCTCACAGCAGTTAGGTAGGAAAATACCCAGAGAGAGGAGACTGATGCTTCTCAGCCAGAGAGGCATTTGAGGTCGGAGCTACCCCTCTTGAAACCTGCACTGCAACCAAGAGAAGCACAATTTGTAGCTGTATTACCAGAAGGAGAGTATGTCAGGAAACATGGAGAAATCTTCATTAATAGTTACCAAGCAGTTGATAGGCAGCTAGTAAGCATCAGAGTGCCATATGGGCAAAAGTGGTCATGCCAATTGGTTAAAGCCCTTCAGTGTTAAATATTTAACAGTTGTAATGCTGTGGTTATGAGGATATTATTTTGATACTGATTAAAGGGAGAGAATAATCACTTTACTGTTTACTGAAAATATGGACTTTAAGCCTTTCTATCCTTAATTAAAGCCAAATGCTAGTTATAACTGTAGTCATTTGTTCTGATACTGAGAGTTATACTAAACTGGAGGCCTGGTGCATGAAATTCATGCACTCGGGGGGAGGGTCCCTCAGCCCGGCCTGTGCACTCTCACAATCTGGGAGCCCCACGACCAATTGCCCCGCAGAGGAAGGCACTGCCCACCTGCCGCAGCACTGCTGGCCAGGTAGCTTGGGCCTCCCTTTGTGGTGTGATCCATCTCAGGGATCTGTGATGGATCGCCTCAGCAGAGGGAGGCCCCGCCCACCCGCTGCAGCCCGCCAGTTGGTGGCCTGGGCCTCCCTCTTTGGGTCAATCATGGGGCGATGGCCGGGCCCCCAACCAATCGCATCTCACCCGCCTTGGTTGGCCTGGTGCCATTGGGTGTCAAGCATAGTCGTCCAGACAGTCATTCTGCTGTTTGGCCATTCGGTCGATTTGCATATTACATTTTTATTATTATAGATAATATCAATGATCACTTCTAGCTCTAAAATTCTGACTTTAAGAAACTTGTCTCTAGATTTCTCAAACTAAATATTTTTATATCAAGTTAAAATATGAAATAAGGTTTATGCCATTTATACAAAACATGTGTCTAAAAAAATACCCCAGAATTTTAGATATTTAAGAATATTTTACTTTTTACATTATTTCTATGTGTATATGTGTGAATTATATGCCTTTTCATAACAATAAATATATAATAAGTAAAATTAAAATAAAACTTATTGTCTGCCCTAACTTGTTTGGCTCAGTGTATAGAGCATTGGCCTGCGGACTGAAGGGTCCCAGGTTTGATTCTGGTCAAAGGCATGTACCTTGGTTGTGGGCACATCCCCAATAGGGGGTGTGCAGGAGGCAGCTGATCGATGTTTCTCTCTCATCGATGTTTCTAGCTCTCTATCCCTCTCCCTTTCTCCCTGTAAAAAATCAATAAAATATATTAAAAATAAATAAATAAGTAAATAAAACTTATTGTCACTTAATGAACCAAGACATTATTTGAGAGCATTAATGCGAACATGTAGTTTTCCTTTATTTTCTTCTTTTTATCAATATTTATTTGTTTAATTGAAGAGGTTGTGTGCTTGGGGGTTGGGAGGGATGGATATACTGGTTTAGGTGAAGAGAGGGAAAGAAGTCACCTAAAGTGAATTTTTTAAAAGGCTTTTAATATATATATAATTGATTTCAGAGAGGAAGGGAGATGGAGAAAGAAATAGAAACATCAATGATGAGAGAGAATCATTGATCAGATGCCTTCTGCACACCCCCTACTGGCAATTGAGCCCACAATCTGGGCATGTGCCCTGGACCAGAATCGAATCTGGGACCCTTCAGTCTGCAGGCTGATGCTCTGTCCACTGAGCCAAAACAGCTAGGGCCACCTAAAGTGAATTTTACAGAAAAAAGAATTACCTCTTTACTTTCTTATTGCTTAAACGATCATTCTCTATAATCCGTTAACCATATCTCATACAGTTATACAGGAGAAGATGCAAGATTGATGCCAAAATTGAACAGATTTGGGTCAGAAACTTTCCTGCAAATGCCAAGCCACACATCATTATTAGTACAGAACTAATTAAAAGCATGTAGAACAGATTTTTTTAGAAAGGGAAATAAAGCCTCTGCAGGATGCTCCTCCAGTGCAGCTCATCTGCAAAGCAGAAGCAAAAACCTTGGTTGGATGCCTTCTCAAGGCATTGTCCAAGCAGGGCCTGGATTCAGAGCCGTGCTGATACAGAACACTTATTCAGCTAATTGCTTTTTTAAACAAGCATATCCTTCAGTATAAGAAATGGAGAGTGAAGTCAATATGAAGGAAAATAGTTTCTATGATAAATCTCTGGCAAGCAAACTGATTCTCCTGAGTTTATTAATTCATTACATCACACACACACACACACACACACACACACACACACACACACACACACACACACACAATATGATGTAGAAGATCAAGTGGAAAGAAACAAAATCAATCTGGTTAGTAAATATTCACATTCCTTTGAGTCTTTTCTTTTTGATATGAGAAGAGGTGAATGTGGGGAGGTATAAGACACTTCCTCCTTAAGAATGAAGAACTACTGAACATGGGGTATTTATTTAATGTGCAAAGTCACATTATTGAGATTAGACTCGTCTTTTCAAGGTGCTCCTGGGAGATAATGGCTCTCAGACATATAATTCAGTGAAGGCATTGGTTTTTGCCTGGTAACAAAATGGGCCTGAGGACTGCAGTTAACACCTTCATCTCTACACAGCACATACGATTTTAAGCATAACTCTAGGGCATATTTGTTCTTTTATATTAGCCTCAATTCTAAAATTTTCTCTTAAGGAGTAGACTCTGTATGAGTATGTTTACTTTGAAATGTGGTCAATTTTAAGAGAAGAAAATATGAAGTATTTTCTCCATTTCATGAATGCATAACTTATCATACCATTTTATAAATAAGTACAATCAGGGCAGGAAAAATTGAAAATCTGGCATGAAATGGGCAGCAGAGTTGGAAAGTAATTCTTCATTTGTATAATAGTTATACTTCGTATAACTATTTGTATAAAATCACACCTTATTTTAAAATAAGAAAGCAAGTGATTTTTAACATTATTTTGACTACACTATATATGTGCATCCAGGGAGAATGAATAGAAAGAAAAAACTGTTGATTCTCAAAAAGTAGATGCTGAGCATACTCATCTCACCTTTGAATAAGGCATGACCTCATCAGTAAAGTTCTCAGCCTCTGCTGTTAAATTTAGCCCATTACAATCTCATTTTTTACCTTCACTGCACTATAATTACAACCAAATTTGTACCTCCTCAATCTGATCTCTTCATGGCCAGGGAGTGAATTCATAGGTTCTTTTTGCCCTTGCTCCCAGCTCTGTTGTCCTTAAGTCTAATACAGTGTGATTAAGACACCTGTCCCAGATACCCTAGTGCAGTGTTCGGCAAACTCATTAGTCAACAGAGCCAAATATCAACAGTACAAGGATTGAAATTTCTTTTGAGAGCCAAATTTTTTAAACTTAAACTTCTTCTAATGCCACTTCTTCAAAATAGACTCGCCCAGGCCGTGGTATTTTGTGGAAGAGCCACACTCAAAGGGCCAAAAGAGCCGCATGTGGCTCGCGAGCCACAGTTTGCCGACCACGGCCCTAGTGCAGTGTACTGCCTCATTTGAAGACAGTGAGCAGGTTGTTCAAAGTCTACTCCTTTCTCAAGACTCAATTCTAATTCCACTTACTCCAAAAAGTTTCCCCAAATTTTCCCAGCTCAGAATGACTGCCTTCCCTGAATGCACAATACTATAGATTCTGTGCATGTAAAAATTTATACTGCCTTTTGTTATCTAGCAGATGGTATTTTATAGTGTTACATGTGTTTTACATTCCAACCTTGCAATTAGATTTATGATGATCACAGTTGCCATTTTTGACTGACTACATGTTTAGGAGCATTATGTGTTTATAATTTTACATCAAACTTGCACAGTAGTCACTGCTCTTGTTTTACATATAAATAAATGAGACACAAGGGTTAAATTACTTGCTTAGGGCTATATACTAGTAAATACTATGTACCAGACCTGAATTGGAGTCTTGCATATTTAGGAGGCAGATATTATTGTTGAAATTCTTGTATGTCCCCTTGGCCACTTTTACAGTGCTTTACCTATATCAGATACTAAAACATTATTTTCTAATTGATTAGTTTTAAGCACTGACTTAAAACTGTCCAGGTTATCATAAGTAATGTTCTACAGTATCAACCAAAACTAATATTTATTGCTGTGTAACAGGGCACAGAATAGACTGGCATTAGGTCAATGCAATCAGTGGATGATAAGAAATGTAATTCTTGAAGAGAAAAACAAATACTTTCATGGAACCATGGTCAGGTTCATGTGCTATAGAAATAAGCCATGACTTTGGCCAAGACTGTCTCTTGGAAATGCTAAAGAACTGAGGCATTAAGATAAGAATCATGAAAGAATATGAGAATATTCTCTTTAGATTCCAACAGCAAGATTCAAGCACATCTGAAATAAAGTAATTGATCAATAAAAATGGTTCTGAATAAAAATAATATGAAAATATTTAACAAGTAGGAGACCATGGGCATGTACCAATAATAACAAACAAAGTAAGCATTAGAATGGACAAGAACTATGAACAACTGGTCCAGCCATCCTGGTGCATGTTGCTTGAGCATCAGTCATGGCCGTGAGGTAAGAACTGGCCAAAAACACTCATTGAACAAATGCCTCTTTCATTCCAGGAGTCTGCTGTGATTATCATATTCCCAGAATTATCAGGCCCTACTGCCAGGATACTTAGACCATTGTGATTCATTCAGCAGATGTTTATTGATTACCTATTTTTAACATGCACTGCATTAGACACTCAACAAACAAAAGACAAACCAAACACTATTCTTGCCAGGAAGTGCACAATGTAGCTCACTCTTCACCAAAAGTTATCCTTGGTACAATTCTGGGATCTGTTTTACCATGAAAGGATGAAGATAACATGCTTTCCTAAGAAGTCTATATTTTAGTTAGGTTCTCTCTAATAGTAGACCCTGAGGCAAAGATTATGTGCAAACTTAGCTGTGCTGATCAACAGGTTTCTCTGCTAGCAATCTGGGGAGTCATCACCAAAACAACTCACCAGTAAGTTTCTCATACTTTACATACTTTAAGCAAAACCAATTTCTGTTACCTGAAAACAAAAAGTTACAACCAAATCATGGCAATGATCATGCATGTTTGAGAAATGTCATTTTTGTGTATAACCTGCCCCATAGCGGTGGGGAGTAGAGAGGTGAGAGACAAAAAGCAACCAATAAAGGTTTCATTCATAAGCCAGTTACTATACTGGATAACTAACATTTAACACACCCACTTCACCCAGCCATCCACCCCTCCCCCCAAGAAACTAGGAATTACCCTGGCCAATTATTCTTCCATGCTCATCAGTTATTAATTAAGGGCTGTCTCTGCAACAAATTCCCTAGGGCAGTTCTGCAACAAAAATGTTAATGGGGTGATTTAGGAATGAGGCTGCCTTCTATTAGAATAAAAAGAAAATGGGATATGGAGACAAGGTGGCGACCGGCAAGAAGGTAAGGAGGGAGAGTGTGTGAGAGAGTGAGGAAGAGATAGAGGAGTGTGTGGATGTGTGTGGTGTGTGTGAGTGAGAGCTAGGGACAGTTAGATCCTGCAGGTCTTCCAAGGGGCTGCCAAACCGGGCAGTCTTAGACAGTGAAACCCCGCTGCAACTGAAAACACTCTGGGGAGGACACCGCCGGCACAGATCCCACGCCATCTTGAAAAACAGAATTGCTTGAGACTAGGATCCTAGCCTTGCCACTACCCAATCTGGTCAGATGCAAACCGGGATCCTACAGCCACTCGGGTAATAGATCTGTGACCACAGCTGCAGGCCTATGGACACAAAGACCAGGACCCCAGCCGCAGATTTCTGTGAATCACAGAGCCAATCCCCCTCCCACTGGCCCTCAGCAGTGGCATAGGAACTGCCAGACCCTCTCTGCGCAAACAGGCCTCCTGTCTACACATAGCAGCGACAGCTCTACCTGAATTTGAGCCTGGGTGTGCGGACACAGGAATTTTGCTTCCCGCGACCAGACCTCATGCCCACACAGGGGGGCTGCACTGAATTTGAGCCTGGGTGCATGATCTAGGGGAGTTTGTTTCCTGCAACCAGACACCGCACCCACACAGGGAGGCTGTGCTGAATTTGAGCCTGGTCGATCAAATACGGGGAGTTTGTCTCCCTCAGCACACACTGCCATAACCAGACCCCACGCCCACACAGGGCAACAGTGCCACCTGACTTTGATTCAGGGCAAGCACACACGGAAGGCTGTTTTCCACAGGACAGGAGTGGACCTCCTGCTGACGCAGTGCGACTGAGCAACCCGGTCCCCCACAAGCAGACCAGGGACGCTGATTCTCCACATGAAAAGCAGCACTGAGCACCAGTGACTTGATTCTGTTTCTCATGATTCATGCCTGAGATCCCTGATTCCCAGTACATTCACACTAAGAGCCAGAGACTCCAATTATTGGCGCATGCACACACAGGGATCCTAATTCTCAGTGTGAGGCCGCACCAAGCAACAGAGACTCTGATACTCAATTCTCGGTGTGGGCACTGGGGGTCACTGACTCCTGACACGCACTAGGGGACTCTGATTTTCGGCACATGCCAGCAAGGTCTCTGTTTCAGCGTGGCACAGTCAGGGTCCCTGATTCTAGGTGTGCATATGAGGCCACATTAAGTGCCGGTGACTCTGACCCAGGGTGAGCGTGATCCCACCAACCCATGACAGTCACACATCTTGGTGTTGGAGCTCTTCAGTGACACTTGGGGGGTGTGAAGCTCCCACTACACACAGCCCAGGCCCCCGCATCTCAACATTTGAACCTTCTGATGGTACTTAGAGTGGAGAGACAATGAAATAATCCCCAGAGGAAGGAAAAGGAGGAATTACCAAGAAAGGAAATAAGTGAAACTGAGGCATGCAACATGACAGAAAAAGAATTGAGTAATGATTTACAGTTCATACACCAGATGGATGAGAAAATCAACAACCTATACAAAAATCAGGAAGAAATAAAAAATGATATAGTTACAATCAAAAACACCATGGAAAGTTCCAACAGTAGACTAGAAGAAGCAGAGGACCAAATCAATGAGTTATAAGATAAGGTACAGAAACAAGCCCAATCTGAACATCAATTGGAGAAAAAAAAATTAAAAAAAAAAAACACAACAGGAGGAAAGCCTAAGGGAGCATAGGGACAATGCAAAATGAAGTAACACTCATATAATAGAGCTGTCAGAAGGACAAGAAAAGCAGCAAGGATTAGAGAATGTGATATGTAATTGAATAAATAATGACAGAAAACTTCCCTGATATGGGGAAGAAAAAAGTTACACAAGTACAGACAGTCCCAAGCAAGATGAATCCCAAAAGACCCACACCAAGACACATCATAATTACTATGGCAAATGTTAACAACAAAGAGAGAATCCTAAAGGCTGCAAGAGAGAGACAGAGAGTTACCTACAAAGGATCCCCCATCAGATTATCAAATGATTTATCAACAAAAACACATAAAGCTAGAAGGGAATGGAAGGAGGTATACAAAGTGATGCAAAGCAAAGGACTGAATCCAAGAATACTCTATCCAGCAAGACTATCAATCAAAATTGAAGGGAATTTCATGAGCTTTGCAGACAAAAAAAAAGGCTAAGGGAGTTTATCACTACCAAGCCAGCAATGCAAGAAATGCTAAAGGGAATGCTGTAAAAAGAAGATAGAAAGGGAGGAAGGAACACAGGCATAAATATGGAAATGGCTACAAAAAAGTACCTATAAATAATAACATTAAATGTAAATGGATTAAATGCTCCAATAAAAAGCCATTGAGTGAATGAATGGATAAGAAAACATGACCCATATATATGCTGTCTACAGGAGACCCACCTCAGAACAAGGGACTCACACAGACTGAAAGTGAATGAATGGAAAAATATCTATCAGACAAATGGAAATGAAAATAAAGCTGGGATAGCAATACTTATATCTGACAAAATAGACCTCAAAGTGAAGACCATAACAAGAGACAAGAAAGGCCATTTCATAATTCTAAAGGGATCAATACAACAAAAGGATATAATTCTAATAAACATTTATGCACCCAATGCAGAAGCACCCAAATACGTAAAAAAAACTTCTGGAGGATATCAGGGGTGAGACTGACAGCAACACAATTATAGTAGGAGACTTTAATACCTGATACACATCACTGGATAAATCATCTAGACCAAAAAAAATAGCAAAGGAAAATCAATCCTTAATGACACACTAGATCAGATGGATTTAATCGACATCTTTAGAACATTCCACCCCAAAACTACAGAATACACATTCTTCTCAAGTGCATATGAGACATTTTCAAAGATAGACCATATATTGGATCACTGGCAAAGTCTCTCCAAATTCACAAGGATTGAAATCATATCAAGCATCTTCTAAGATCACAATGGCATAAAACTAGAAATCAAATACAGTAAAAACAATCACAAAAATTCAAACATTTGGAGGCTGAATAGCACACTATTAAACAATGAGTGGGTTACCAAAGAGATCAAAGAAGAAATAAAACACATCCTGGAAACAAACGACAATCAAAACACAACAATCCAAAATCACTGGGACACAATGAAAGCAGTCCTGAGTGGGAAGTTCATAGCATTACAGGCCTACCTCAAAAAAAACAAGAAAAACTGATAATAAATTATCTAACTCTGCAACTTGAAAAATTAGAAAGAGAGCAACAAGAAAAGCTCAGTGTAAGCAGGAGGAAGGAAATAATAAAGATCAGAGCAGAAATAAATGACATAGAGACCAAAAACACAATACAAAAGATCAATGAAACCAAGATCTGGTTCTTTGAAAGGATAAACAAGATTGATGAACCTCTAGCCAGGCTCACCAAGAAGCAAAGAGAGAGGACCCAAATAAACAAAATCAGAAACGAAAGAGGTGAAATAACAACAGACCCCACGGAAATAGGAAGAATCATAAAAAAGTACTCTGAGCAACTCTACTCCCACAAACTGGTCAACCTAGAAGAAATGGACATATTCCTAAAAAAAATGGCCTTCCAAAACTCAACCAGGAGGAATAAAAAACATCTGAATAGGCTGATAACTATGGTGGAAATTGAAGCAGTTATCAAAAAACTTCCAACAAACAAAAGCCCTGGACCAGATGGCTACACAAGGGAAGTTTTATAAAACATTCAAAGAAGAACCAAAACCTATCTTCCTCAGACTATTCCAAAAAATTCAAGAGGAAGGAGCACTTCTAAGCTCTTTCTATGAAGCCAGCATTACCCTAATCCCAAAACCAGAAAAAGACAATAAAAAGAAAGAGAATTACAGGTCACTATCCCTCATGAACATAGATGCCAAAATCCCCAACAAAATCCTAACAAATCAAATCCAGCATTACATTAGAAAGATTATACACCATGACCAAGTGGAATTTATTTCAGGGATGCAAGGATGGTACAATATCTGCAAATCAAAAAAATGTGATACACCATATAAACAAACTGAGAGATAAAAACCGTATAATCATACCCATTGATGCAGAAAAAGCATTTCACAAAATCCAACACCCTTTTTTGATAAAAACCCTCACCAAGGTGGGAATAGAAGGAACATACCTCAACATAATAAAAGCCATATATGACAAACCCACAGCCAACATTACACTTAATGGGTAAAAACTAAAGCCATTTCCATGAGAAAAGGAACAAGACAGGGATGCCCACTCTCACCACTCTGTTTCAGCATAGTACTAGAAGTACTATCCATTGCGATTTCAGACAAGAAGAAGAAATAAAAGGCATCCAAATTAGAAAAGAAGAAGTAAAACTGTCCTTATTCGCAGATGACATGATATTGTACAAAGAAAACCCCAAAGACTCCATCAAAAAACTACTAGACTTAATAAATGAATTCGGCAATGTAGCAGGATACACCCAGAAGTCTATAGCTTTTCTATACACCAATAATAAACTCACAGAAGGAGAAATTTAAAAAGCAATCCCATATACCATTGCAACAAAAAAATAAGATACCTAGGAATAAACTTAACCAAGGAGATAAAGACCTGTACTCAGAAAATTTCAGAACACTCAAAAAAGAGATAGAGGAAGACATGAAGAAATGGAAGAATATACCATGTTCATGGATTGGTAGAATCAACATCATTAAAATGTCCATACTACCCAAAGCAATCTACAGATTCAATGCAATCCCCAATAAAATACCAATGGCATACTTCAAAGATCTAGAACAAACTCTCCAAAAATTCATCTGGAATAAAAAAAAGACCCCAAATAGCTGCAGCAATCTTGAGAAAGAACAATGTTGGAGGGATCACAATACCAGACATCAAGCTACACTACAAAGCCATTGTTCTCAAAACTGCCTGGTACTGGCACAAGAACATATATATAGACCAATGGAACAGAACAGAGAACCCAGAAATGGACACAAGACATTATGCTCAATTAATATTTGACAAAGGAGGCAAAACCATACAATGGAGTCAAGACAGTCTCTTCAATAAATGGTGTTGGGAAAACTGGACAAACATTTGCAAAAAAAATGAAACTGGTCCACCAACTTACACCATGCACAAAAATAAACTCAAAATGGATAAAGGACTTAAACATAAGACGGGAAACCATAAAAATCTTAGAAGAAGCCATAGGCAGTAAAATAGCAGACATCTGTTGTAGCAATATATTTACCAATACAGCTCCTAGGGTAATGGAAACTATGGAGAAAATAAACAAAAGGGACTACATCAAATTGAAAAGCTTCTGCACAGCAAAGAAACCATCAGCAATACAACAAGAAAGCCCACTGCATGGGAGAACATTTTTGCCAATGTCATCTCCAATAAGGGTTTAATCTCCAATGTTTACAAAGAACTCATACAACTTAACAAAAGGAAGATAAACAACCCAATCAAAAAATGGGCAACGGACCTAAATAGATACTTTTTGAAAGAAGACATAAGGAAGGCCAAGAGACATATGAAAACATGCTCAAAGTCACTAATCATCTGATAGATGCAAATCAAAACAACAATGAGGTAACATCTCACACCTGTCAGAATGGCTATCATCAACAAATCAACAAAAGACAAGTGCTGGCAAGGATGTGGAGAAAAAGGAACTCTCGTGCACTGCTGGTGGGAATGCAGACTGTTGCAGCCACTGTGGAAAACAGTATGGCATTTCCTCAACAAATTAAAAAAGGAACTGCCATTTGAACCAGTAATACCACTTCTAGGAATATATCCCAAGAAAACAGAAACACCAATCAGAAAGTATACATGCACCCCTATGTTCATAGCAGCACAATTTACAATAGCTAAGATTTTTGGAAATAGCCTATGTGCCCATCAGCAGATGAATGGATTAGAAAACTGTGGTATATCTGCACAATGGAATACTACACTGCTATAAAAAGGAAGGAATTCTTGCTATTTGCAACAGCATGGATGGAACTGGAAAATGTTATGCTAAGTGAAATAAGCCAGTCAGTGAAAGAAAAATACCACATGATCTCACTCATTTATGGGTAATAAAAACATTATAAACTGATGAGCAAAAATAGATACAGAGGCAGAGAATCATCTAACAGACTGTCAAACTACAGCGGGAAGGATGGGGAGGGTTGAGGGGGGGAAGTAAAAGATCAACTGAAGGACTTGTATGCATGCATATAAGCATAACCAATGGATGCAAGACACTGGGATGGGGGTGAGGGCATGTGCCTGGTGGGTAAGAGAGGCTGGGGGAAGGTCAAATGGAACAAAAAGGAGATATATGTACTACCATTTGTAATACTCTAAACAATAAAAAAATAAATAAATGAAAATAAAAAATGTATTGAATTCTAAAAACAAACAAACAAACAAACAAACAAACAAATAAATAAATAAATAAATAAATAAATAAAATGTCTATAACACTAAAGAAAAAAAGAAAGAAAAAAGAAAATGGGTGAGGCTCCAACAATATTTATTGCAGCTTTTTACCTAAATGTTACTGAACTTACATAATTAGCACAATGCATACAGCTATTGTCAAATAAAAAATATGGGAGACCTGCTTTTATTATGGTAATATGCTACTAATACAAAATTTTTGGACTAGAACCAGATTCTTTGCTCCCTGGAGTCAAAGAGTGAATACATGGACAGAGGGTAGTATAGCCAAGGTGGAGATTTATTGAAGAACAAGTATAGACTCCCACGTGGGGAGAGGGAAAGAGTCACACAGAATGGACTCCCACGTGGGGAGGGGGGAAAGGGTCCCACCTACTTCCTGTTTCCATGGTTTATAAAGGCTGTAGTTCCTGTGTCCTGATATCCCCTCTGATTGGTCAATATTCCCTTTCGAATTGGTTACTGTAGTGACTCCTGAGGCCCTCCTCCCTCATTGTCCTCCTACTCCTTTTGGGCTTTCTTCCTTCTTCTTTGTTTTGTAAAAATAGACCTTTTTTGGCTACTTCCAGTTCCCTTGTCTTATGGAAATGTAACTGTTGCTGCTTCCTCGTCTTATGTAAATGCAACTGTTGCTGCTCCCTTGTCTTATGGAAATGTACCTTCTCCCCATCTGTAGCCCTATGTTTTTTTTCCGTGGACCCCAATTCTAAAGATTCCCTAAACTTGCCTATGTTCCCCTAAAATTCCTGTTTCACTAACTGAGAGACAAGAATGGAGCAAAGAGTAATTCTATGTCTTCATATTTTACATTATTTAACATTAGCCCCAGCTTGACACATTTTTGTCTTCCAGAAATTGAGTCTAATTTTATGTGACAAGTTGTAAACAAACTGAGCATGTATGATAATGTGTGATATAATTAGCACATTTTTACTTGCAGGCAACAGAATTTAGTTTTAACTTATTTATTCCCAAAATAAAAAATGAATTGTTGGTTGTTTACTAGTGTTGACTTTTGACTCCCCAAATAGACCAGCAGAAAAACATCTTGATCGAGCAAAACTAAATTTATTGAAATGAGTTTTTTTGGGGAAAATATCAAGGCAGATTTAGGGAGTTTTAGGAATTAGGGAGTCCATGGGGGAGAACAGCAAGGCTGCAAAGCTGGGGGGGTGCTGGGAGCTGCCAAAAGGCACACATTCACATAATAAAGAGAGAGGAAGACACTCATTCACAGAATAAAGGGGAAACAAAAGGGAGAAAAGGAGAGGGACCACAAGTGGGGTTTGAGCTGCTATAATGACCAATCAGAGGGGATATCAAGATACAAAGAATAGCAGCCTTTATAAACCTTAGGAAAGAGGGACTTTCCCCATCCCCTTGTGGGAGTCTGAGCTTGTTTCCCAATAAATGTCCACCTTTTCCTATACCACCTTTTGTCTGTGGATTCATTCTTCAAATACACCTGGACAAGGACCTGGGAAATCACCTTTGCATCCTGTCCAGAGGACAAAATGTTTCAGTTCAATGTCTGTGTTTTATTATTATACCTACTGTGCTAAAGAAGTGAAGCAGGAATTTTAGGGGGATATAGGCAGGCTTAGGGATTTTTTAGAATTGGGGTCCATGGAAAAGTGTGGGGCTGCAGACTGGGAGAAGGTACATTTCCATAATACAAGGAAGCCAGGTGCAGTTACATCTCCATAAGACAAGGAAGCAGCAACAGGTATATTTCCATAAGACAAGGGAACTGGAAGTAGCCAAGAAAGGTCTAGATTTACAAAAGAAAGAGAAGGAAGCCCTTCATTGAGAAGGAAAAGGAGAAAGCCCAAAGGGAATAGGGAATCAATAAGGAAAGAGGGGGGAGAACCTCACATGTGCTATGTGAGGTTCAACCTTTGAGCCCAGGAGTTACTATAGTAACCAGTCTAAGGGAATAGTGACCAATCAGAGGGGATGTCCAGGCGCCAGGATCTGCAGCCTACATAAACAGTAGAGGAAAGGAACCCAGTGAGACCCTTTTCCCTCTCCCTACTTGGGAGTCAGTTCTGTGGACTCTTCCTGCTCCCTACGTGGGAGTCTGTACTTGTTCTTTAATAAATCTCCATCTTTGCTATACCACTTTCTGTCCGTGGATTTATTCTTCAATTCCGGCGGACAAAGAATCCAGGTTCCAGTCCAAAAATCCGGTATCAGAAGGTCAACATTCATAGGGTTTTAGGGCCTGGACATAGTGATTGTAAAGCAAGTCAGCAAGGCAGGGATACTATTTGGGCAGGATTTATAATATAATAGTTTAGATTAAGTGAGCACAGTGAGGCAAGGGCCTTGAAATGAATCTTGGTGAGAAGCTGTTACTCTTGATTTTAATTGGTTCACAATCTTATCTTCAGGCACAAGTATATCCTGGAACAAATAGCTAAGCATTATTTGCTGTATCTAAGTACTGCCTAGCCCAGGGACAGGGAATTATGTATGTTGGCTTTAGTTCTCATTAAATAGTTCACAGATTCAAAGGAACAACCAGATCTCCAGAAGAATAAGACCTAAAGTATCTTGGGGAACTCATGGCATTTAACACTTAACAAGTCTCTTTAGGCATGCATTATCTGGAGACTCAGTTCCTACCAGCTTGCATGTCTGAGTGTTTCACTTGAAGCATCAAATTCCCAACAGAGTGCCAATAATTGGTCTAATGTGGGATGTGTGGCAGCCCTGTGGTCAAGAGGGACAGGGTCTGGAATACTTTTGTATTCCATAAAAGTCACATGGAGAACAGAACAAGTAATTTCTCAAAGGAAGAGAAATTTAGCAGACAGGAATAAGAGATATTCATTACAAAGGTTAAATAACTCTCAAACCTCCTTCCCTTCATGAGTATTGAATTTTTATTAAAGCTGTTTCTTTTTTTGTTGTTCAAAATTTAACAATTTTTGTTGTTTAAAAATTTTGTTCAAAATACAAAATTTGTATTTTTTTTAAATATCTTTTCTTTCCTTTCCTTCAACCCACCACTTTGGTCAAACTTTGTCAATTTCATGTCTATACTGTGCTTTTCCCACTCAACCATTCCTTTCCATCTACCTAAACTGACCTAATCTGTTTTTAAATTATGTTCTTCAAAATATTCCTGCAATAGCCTCTTATATCTTTCCTACATTTACAGGATCTCTTGTATGCTTCCAGACTGTTAATCTTCATAAACCACAGTTATAATTCTTTCTCAGTTTTCCCTGATTCAGTCATTTCCCATTGTCTATCAAATGTGTCACATACTTTGTTCTCACCTTGAAGGTTATTTATGACAGCCACCAGCTTTCTTTATTTTTAAAATATATATATATTTTTTTATTGATTTCAGAGAATAAGGGAAAGGGAGAGAGAGAGATTGAAAACATCAATGATGAGAGAGAATCATTGATGGGCTGTCTCCTGCATGCCTCCTACTGGGATTCGAGCCTGCAACCCAGACATTTGCCCTGACCAGGAACAGAACTGTGACCTCCTGGTTCATGGGTCAACACTCAACCACTGAGCCACACCAACAGGGCCCAGCTTTCTATCTGGACTTACTTTAAACTACCCACATTCATGTACATTTTTGCATCACAATGCAAGAAAAAGAAGACCATTATTAGCCTTAGACACTGTCAAGACCACAAGGCCAGCTGATTCTGGAGTTCAATTAGGTGGGATCTCAATACCAGATATCCAGCTGCACTAACCAAACACATAGCAATGTGCTCAAGGCACTCCCTATGAATTTCCATCACAATGTATACTTTATTCACCTTCATATGCCCCAAATGCTTAACGCAGCTCTTCAGGGTGCAATATGAATGCTTATTCTATTGAACTGAAAATTATTGTCTTCAATAGTATTTTGATAAAGATCATGAGACCAAATTCAGAATAAGTGGGAAGGAATGTTGTGTTGACTATTAATGTCTGTCATGGGTAGCATGGGGTAGGGAGTGGACAATAATGGTATCTATGCTTGGCACTTTCCATGTTTTACTGCATATTGAATTAATACTTTTGAATGAAGTTCTTTAAGAATTTAGATCCCAGGAAAGGCCTCCTTCATCTTCCTTGGTTTAAGAAATAAGATCACCTCTGTCTACAGAGCCTAGCAATCTGCATCAATGACTTAACACAATAAGTGGGCAAACAACTCACTTATCAAACTTGAGCTTATTTATAAAGGTTCACTTCAAGAACCTGCCCTCTTAAGTCTGCCAATACTATTGTGTCATAAATGTTGTGCAGTCCCAATCAGTTCCCCACCTTGAACCACCCACCCTAAGACCCACTTAAAACCTGACTCCAAGACCTATAAATAGCATCTTCTGACATTTGCCTTCTTGAGACACTACAAAAACTCAAAAAGTTAGTGTTCTCCCTTACTCTACCAGGTTAATCAATTTAGCTTTGTTTGATAACATATTTTGTGGGTTTTTTTTTAGGAGTTGATACTTGATAGTTAATTTAAGGAATATGACAAAAAGTGGAGACAAATTCACGAAATTAAGTACCCTTTGGTGAGAGCTAAGTTTCACCTTTCTAGTTCTTCAAAGAGTTTTCAGGAACTTAAGAACAGGTGAACAATTGTCTGGTGCTTTGTAATGCAATGTGACATTTTTGCATCACAATGCAAGGAAAAGAAGACCATTATTAGCCTTAGACCCTGTCAAGACCACAAGGCCAACTGATTCTGGAGTTCAATCATGTAAAGGTTTTCAAACTATGATGTGCATCAGAATCTCAGAGGGTGTGCCCTGGCTGGTTTGGCTGAGTGGAAAGAGCATCAGCCAGTGGACTGGAGGGTCCCAAGTACAATTCCTGTCAAGGGCACATGCCTGGGTTACTGGCTAGATCCCCAGTAGGGGGCGTGCAGAAGGTGGACAATCAATGATTCTCTATCATCATGATGTTTCTATCTCTCTCACCCTCTCCCTTCCTCTCTGAAATCAGAGATGGAGGAAGACATAAACAGATGAAAGAACATACCGTGTTCATGGATTGGTAGAATCAACATCATTAAAATGTCCATACTACCAAAAGCAATCTATAGATTCAATGCACTCCCCATTAGAATACCAATGGCATATATCACAGACCCAGAACAAACTCTCCAAAAATTCATCTGGAATAAAAAAAGCCCCTGAATAGCTGCAGCAATCCTGAGAAAGAAGAACAAGGTAGGTGGGATCTCAATACCAGATATCAAGCTGTATTACAAAGCCACTGTTCTCAAAACAGCCTGGTACTGGCACAAAAACAGACATAGATCAATGGAGTATAATAGAGAACCCAGAAATCGACCCAAACTATTATGCTCAATTAATATTTGACAAAGGAGGCATGAACATACAATGAAGTCAAGACAGTCTCTTAATAAATGGTGTTAGAAAAATTGGACAGATACATGCAAAAAAATGAAACTAGACCACCAACTTACACCATACACACAAAAAAACTCAAAATGGATAAAGGACTTGAACATAAGAAGGCAAACCATAAAAATACTAGAAAAATCCACAGGCAGCAAAATCTCAGACATATGCCCAAGCAATTTCTTCACTGATACCGCTCCTAGGACAATGGACTCTAAAGACAAAATAAACAAATGGGACAACATCAAAATAAAAAGCTTTTTCTCAGAAAGAAACCATCAACAAAACAAAAAGAAAGCCCACTACATGGGAGAACATTCTTGCCAATGTTATCACCTATAAGGGTTTAATCTCCAACATTTACAGGGAACTCATACAACTTAACAAAAGGAAGATAAACAACCCAATCAAAAAATGGGCAACGGACCTAAATAGATACTTTTCGAAAGAAGACAGAAGGAAGGCCAAGAGACATATGAAAACACGCTCAAAGTCACTAATTATCTGAGAGATGCAAATCAAAATGATAAGGAGGTACCATCTCACACCTGTCAGAATGGCTATCATCAACATATCAACAAACGACAAGTGCTGGCAAGGATGCAGAAAAAAAGGAACCCTCATGCACTGCTGGTGGGAATGCAGACTGGTGCAGCCACTGTGGAGAACAGTATAGAGTTTCCTCAAAAAACTAAAAATGGAACTCCCATTTTACCCAGTGAACCCACTTCTAGGAATATATCCCAAGAAACTAGAAACACCAATCAGAAAGAATATATGCACCCCTATGTTCATAGCAGCAAAATTCACCATAGCTAAGATTTGGAAACAGCCGAAGTGCCCATCAGCAGATGAGTGGATTAGAAAACTGTGGTACATCTACATAATGGAATACTACCCTGCGGTAAAAAAGAAAGAATTCTTACTATTTGCAACAGCATGGATGGAACTGGAGAGCATTATGCTAAGTGAAATAAGCCAGTCAGAGAAAGATAAATATCACATGATCTCACTCATTTATGGAATATAATGAATAACATAAACTGATGAACAAAAACAGATCCAGAGACAGTGAAGCATTTATCAGACTGTCAAACCTCAGAGGGAAGGTAGGGGAGGGTGGGGGTAAGGGGGAGAGATCAACCAAAGGACTTGTATGCATGCATATAAGCCTAACCAATGGACACAGACAACAGAGGGTTGAGGGCATGAGTGGGTGGGGGGGGGGGGCAAAGGGGGGGTAAAGACACCTTAATGATTAGTACCTTAATCATAAAGAAATTTTTAAAAATAAAAAAAAAAAAAAAATAAAAAAAACATACAAAAATATATTTTTAAAAAATTCTCAGAGGGGCTTATTTGAAGCTTTGATAAAGGCCCAACTTCCTGATACTCTGATTCAGAAGTCTGTGTGGCAGGGCTCAGGAAATAAGTTGGCAAGTGACTCTAGGCAAGAAAATCTCTGACGATCTTAGAATCTAGAGCAGTAGTTATAGTCCAGTCACCTAAAACCAGTTCTACCATTGGTCAGTTCCCTCAGTGGCTATTTTATCTAAAATTCAACTTCTTTTGACTATTTTTTTTATTAATTTGGCTGTTCTTTTTTTTCATCTTTTTAATACTTTAAGAATTTCAAAAAGAATGGAGGGAAGTAGGGAGAGAAGGAGAGAAGGAGGGAGGGGGAAAGATATTCATTTTACCAACTTTAATTTTTCTGTTATCACATTTTCTGTATTTTACAAATGATGATGATTTATTTTCATCTTGCATATTGACTTTTTGAGTTTGTATTGAAAACTTGTTTTAACCAGGCTTTTGGAAGATTTCTAGCAATATTAATTTACTGATAATACATAAAATATAGATGATAATCCATTGTTATGCAATATACATAATTATCTCTGAAGAAAATGTAATATATTTGTTAAGTATTAATTTGGTTTTAGGATATGTTGTCTATTAACTAGCTTATTGCATGAATGTTAGAAATAGCTTTTCCTTTCCTATAACAAACCTTTGATTTTGCATAAGAAATAAAGAAAAATAGATCCTCTATCCCACATATACACTGAGGGCTAGAATGAAAGTGAAGAGAAGAGAAAAGGCGAGAAGGGACTACAGGTTAGTGAACAATAAATTTTCCTTCTTGACACAATTTGCCTAAGGCCAGCTGTGAGCCATGCTTTTTTTTTTTTTTTCCAGCTCTTAAAAGTAATTCTTCTGAACAAATATTAAGGGATGGTGAATAAGTTCAGGAACATTGCAAATATATATATATATTTGTTAACTTTTTTCTTGCAAAAGCCAATGCCTTAAGTTGTTCATCCTGACAAATTCAAATACATATATATGATAGTACTTTTCTCTCAAAGCAGTGTTTCTCCAAATACCTATTTCAACCGCTTTGGGTGAAATTTTTATTATCAAGTTTCTTGGGCACCAGCTTTCCAGGAGCATATCCCATTTTATTCACTCAGCAGAAATTGTACCAATCCAACTTGCAATACAACTTTTTGCATTATGGCTGGATTTTATGGTTGGTTTAAAAATATTTTTTTCTAGAAAAATTGTTAATGCTTTAGAACTCTCTAGGCTGTATGAATGATGAAGATTTCTGTTATCCCTGATAAACTTGAGGATACAAAAACGGTTTTAATCCTGTTTTTATATTATGCCTGTCTGTCTGTGGAACAAGTTCAGAGGCTTGCTATATAGCAGGAACAGAGCCACAGACTTAATTTTCAAAGCTAAGTAATATTATGTGGTCACATATTTTTAATCTATTTAAAATATAGAATAACTAAATAAACTGATCAAGATAAAGTAACTGTTATACTTAAACAACAAATAAAAGATTTTTATAGGTTGAATTTAGGCCAGATGAAATTTTCAATTATTGGCATTGTTACTATACAAAGTGTCAACATTTAGTGAAATTTTAATCTTTCATTAAAAATAAATCACTATTTTTTATACAAGAAGAGACAATGGTATATACATCCAGAGACAATCTTTTAATTGTCTTCACTTCAGTTTTATGCTTTAGACAGTGGGTTACTCTTTGAAGGATATCGAAGGTTCTCAGCCTTAGGTGTGTAACTCACTCCAGGACTCGTTGTCACCCCCTTCCTGCTACACTCACATTATTTAAGGCATAACTGAACACAGGGAACCTTTTTGTTTTCAATCTCACATTATAGTTCACTAGAGGCCCGGTGCATGAAAATTCATGCACTGGAGTGGGGGTCCCTCAGCCCGGCCTGCCCCTTCTCACAGTCCGGGAGCCCTCAGGGGCGGGAGGCAACCGGGCGATCAGGGGAAGGTGATGCCCCATCACACCTGGTTACCTGAGCCTTGGGCGGCCCTGGGAGGCTGGGAAGCTGACATCTAAGGCTTGCCTGCACCTCGGGCGTCAGCTGGGTAGTCGCCATTCGAGGCTTGTCCTGTGCCTCGAGCCGGCCCTGGGCAGCTGGGGGTCTGAGGGGACTGGAAGACTCTGGAGGCAGGCACGCGGAGAAGCCAGACCCACCTGGGGGCGGGCCCGGCCGTGCTGTGCACCTGCCACCCCAGCGGGGCTGAGGGGACAGGGCACCAGTATCTTGTGGCTATGGGCACCACCATCTTTGAAGGCATGGCAGTCAATTAGAATATTCCCTCCTTATTGGCTGTGGGCACCGCCATCTTTGTGAGGATGTGATGGCCAATTAGCATATTCCCTCTTTATTAGATAGGACTAGAGGCCCGGTGCACGAAATTCATGCATGGGGGTCCCTCAGCCCAACCTGCACCCTCTACAATCAAGGAGCTTTCAGGGGATGTCCTACTGATGGCTTAGGCCCACTCCCCTTGGTTCTCTGCTCTCTGCAGGCCTGGAGGTTTCGCTGCAGCCATGGAGATGAAGCCCCCATACCCAGCTCTCCGCTTTCTGCCGGCCTCCCCATGTGCCATGTGAAGGAAGCCCCAATGCCCTGCATTGTGCTCTGTCTGCCAGGCCTGGGGGCTCTGAGGACACCGACACACTAAGGAAGCCCCCATTCCCTGCTGTCCAGGCTCTGTTTGCAGGGCCTGGGGCTTCCCCGCTGCCGCGGAAGCCTCCATGCCCTGCTGTCCCAGCCCGGCTCTGTTTGCAGGGCCTGGGGCTTCCCCACTGCCACGGAAGCCTCCATGCCCTGCTGTCCTGGCCCGGCTCTGTTTGGGGGGCAAAAACCCCTCTGGGGCTTTGGCTCAGTGGATAGAGCTGCCCAGGTTCGATTCCGGTCCATGCCCTGTACTTGTCCAGCTCTGACTGCCCCAGTGTCTGGGGGCGGATCAAAAACCCCTCTCTCTTCCTCTCTGTAAAAAAATCAATAAAATATATTTAAAAAAAAAAAAAAAAACCCCTCTGGAGACAGATCTAGCTTCACTGCTCCTGCCGACAGGCTGGACACTCCAGCAGCGGAGCTGAGTGGACTGGGCGCTGCCATCTTGTGGCTATGGGGGCCGCCATTTTTATTGCAGAGTGATGGTTAATTTGCATATTACTCTATTATTAGATAGGATTGTGATGTTAAAATATATAGAATGAGGCATTTTTTGAGATGGAAATTCTATTGAATCTATTGAACCTCAGTTCTCTATCTTGCTTTTGTAAATAGTTTCTCTTCATTTTTATTTTCTTACACTTTATGGAATTATGCATCTGGTTGCAGATCTTTTTCAAATGACCTTGAGGCATTGTGTTTACAAACTAATCGTGCATAGCAAGGCTATCTGTGCCATTAGACCCCACTCTCAGGAGAGTGAAAATTTCTTTAAGGGCATGATGACAAGTATGCCCTACATAACCTGTTGGCAATGTTCATAGAAATAAAGCATTACTAAAAGAAACCAGTTTCTCTTTGTCATATGGATTAATGACATTCAGAGGCATCCATTATGTAAAGGAAGTATAAAGGCAAATAAAATCTTTCTGCCCACACTCCCCCCCCCCCCCCTGAAGTTACCCGCCCAGTGTCATATTCCTTCAGAGACCTGAGGGGTAATTCGTTTGCTTACTTCTTTTCACCTTACTTCTCACTTCCTGATGTTTTGTTTTAAATCAGTGTTTTCAGCATAACATCACCTGGAACTTGTTAGAAATATATGTATCTCTTGTTGATATGGGTTCTATTTCAAAGCTACTTAATAAGAATCTGAATTTTAATAAATTCATCCAACTTCTATAAGGACATTAACATTTGAGAAATTCTGAGTTAAACCTCATAAAGCCATACTTTGGCTAGTTATCCTCTAATTAAACACTCTAATTGGAAACACAGAGAAAAGACTCCTCATAATCATGTACATTTCTGCAATTCTGAATGAGATCTGACCTCACCTTTCCTGAGTCTTGATTATGTGTCAAGAGTCCAAGATTATCTCAGTGTTTTTTCCTGATATGGGCAGTTTTTTACCACAAATGCATACCTCTTCTACAATGATGAGAATTTTGGACACCAGTAAGGTCAGGGATAAGGAAGGATTTTTAAGTCACTCCTTAAATCATATCATGTAAACAATAATAAAATCCATCTACATGTGAGGAAAGTCTTGTTTACATATACTTTTCTTGTAGAGGAAATAAGTGTAATAACTCATAGCCAATTATTATATTACTAGAGGCCCAGTGCATGAAATTTGTGCACAGGGTGGGGGGGCCCTCAGCCCAACCTGCACCCTCTCCAATCCGGGACATTCCTCTCACAATCCAGGACCGCTGGCTCCTAACCGTTCACCTGCCTGCCTGCCTGATCACCCTAACCCCTCTGCCGGCCAGCCTAATGCCCCGAACTGCTATCCCGTGCCACCCTGACCACCCGTAACTGCTCTTCCCTGCCAGCCTGATCACCCCTAACAGCCTCTGCCTGCCTGACTGATGCCCCTAACCACTCTCCCCTGCTGGCCTAGTCACCCATAACTGCTCTCCCCTGCTGGCCTGATTGTCCCTAACCACTCTCCCCTGCTGGCCTGATTGCCCTAACTGCCTCTGCCTCGGCCCCTGCCACCGTGGCTTTGTCTGGAAAGACATCCAGAAGGATGTCCAGAAGACGTCCAATAGATCCAATCTAATTAGCCTATCAACCTTTTATTAGTATATATTGGCTAGTCTGAACAATACATTTCAGAATCTTTTCTCCATCTACATTTTCATTGAGAGTAGCCTGGATCTCTCCATTTTGTGTTGACTCTGAAATTCTTGATTGAATTATCTTCTATATTCTTAGACCAAACAGCTTTGATCCTCAGAAGACCAATGGTTCTTTTTATTTTATGAAAAGGACACATAATTATTTATTAGAGCAGTGAAAATAATTAAGACAAGAGCAATTAACTCTCACTTTGCCCAAGCTGAATAAATATAGGCAACACCATAAACCTCCTCAGTCTTAAACCTCCTGAGAATAATTTTCTTTTTTTTTTAATTTCTTTATTGATTAAGGCATCACATATTTGTCCTCATCCCCCCATTCCCAGACCACACCCCTCCCCACACATGCCCCCACCCCCCTGTTGTCCTTAACCGCTGGTTAGGCTCATATGCTTGCACACAAGTCCTTTGGTTGATCTCTCCCCTTCACCCCCACCCTCCCCTACCCTCCCTCTGAGGCCCGACAGTCTGATCCATGCCTCCTTGTTTCTGGGTCTGTTCTTGTTTATCAGTCTATGTTGTTCATTATTTCCCCTAGATGAGTGAGATCATGTGCTATTAGAAATACACTTATAAGAACTGAAAATGAGACAAGCAATAATGGTTATGCTGACAGGCAAATGAATCAGTCTGTAGTGAGTTTCTTTCTGGGCCAACAGTTCTTTTGAGACCCAATTTCAATGTCACACAGTTCCTTATGTGTACATGTCAGCCATGACATTTCAGTTCTGGATGGTGGACAAATGGTGGTAATGCTGGTCTGACCCTCTCTGGTTTGGTCCTGGGCAACCTGTAGTGACGCTCAGCTGTTAACTGCTAGTATGGCAAGGCGATGTCAGCGTCTTCCATCTCTGGACTGCTTCTCTTCTGTCTTGATGGCTGGAGTAATCCTATTGATTCCTCTCTGTTGCTGGAATCCACATGGTCTCGGAGTTGTTTTCTGAAAATATACAAACATATTCTCGACCAAAAGTTAATAAAGGAATATTTTCTATAAATTTGACTTGGGATCCTATTTCATTTTTTGCCCAAATGATTTTCCTCTGGCTTGTTTTGACACCTTGTGTGTTTTTCATGGGAGTCTTGCCTTCAGCCTTACAATTAATTTTCTAAAGTATTAATTTTCTAGATGTAATTACTTACAGGATATTTTTCCTTACATTATATTCTTCTACTACACCCCTTTTTGATTTAAATATTAGGATGCTTTTGAAAATTTTATAATGTAGTCTTGATGGCTTTTAAATTTTAATTTTTAGCACTATAATATTACTGAATAATCTTCTTCTTTCCCTCCCTTCCATTTCCATTGTCACTGTCATAGTCTGAGTTTTATCATTTCTAATGTAGCCTATTGCCATAGTCTTTTAATTAGTCTCTCTGACTCTGATTGAAATCATTACTCCTCCCTCCCCACACTTTCTATAATTTAAATCTTACCTTGTCACATTCTGTTTAAAATTTGTCAATGACTCCCACTGTCTGCTCAATAATATACAGCAAATCTATTAGTAACCATTAAAAGTTTTGCTTGGTCAAGCCTTTGCTTTCTGTGCAGTCTCATGTCCTCTTCCTGATCCTTTCTGCATAAACACCAAATTAATTTAATTTATAATATTATTTTATTGATTTCAGAGAGGAAGGGAGAGGGAGAGAGAGTTATAAACATCAATGATGAGAGAAAACAATTGACCAGGTGCTTCCTGCATGCCCCACACTGGGGATCAAGCCCACAATCCAGGCCTATGCCCTGTCTAGGATTTGTACCAAGACCTCCTGGTTCATAGGTCAATGCTCAACCACTGAACCACGTTGGCTGGCTATAACATCTTTTATTTTTGGATTTTTTCACCTAGAATGCTCTTAAACTTTTCTATACTAATTCATCAAGTATCAATTCAAATATTGCTTCTTTTAAGCCATTCTTGGTGTATTCCAAAAAATTAAATTATCTTTTAACATTTTTATTGTATTTAAAATATTCCCCTTTTATAGCATATATAATTTTATAATTGCCAATGAACTACTCTACAAATACCCTGAGGGCAAGAAAAATCTCTTTTTTTTCCCCTTTAATTCTATCTTTCTAGCAAAGGGCATAGTTGTAGAGCTCAATAAATATCACAGATGGATTGAATGGGATGCATTTATAAAAGAATGAAGGTAATAGATTTTTAGGCACTGTGAAATAGAGGTTGAAATACTAAATTTCTATCTGCGAATCTCTATCCCGCAAAAATAGTCTGTGCATAGAGAGAATTCTATAATTGATGCTAGACAGGACATAGAAACTCCTTCAACATATATCTGTGATGCATGTCAGTGCTGTTCTGATCATTTGGAAAACATTGTTGAGAAATATAATTCCTATCCTAAATTGCCTGCATGGCATTGAACACAAGCATTCATTACACCAGACTCTGACCAACTGTGCCTTAACTAACCTGAACTCAAAAATATAAAGGAGGGATCCTCCAATTCATTTTTCTTTCAGTAGTTTATTATAGTGTTTCTCAAACCTCAATGTGCATGTGAATGGAGATTCTGATTAATTACATCTAATGTGCACCTAAGATCTTGCTATGCTAAGAAGCTCTCAAGTGCTGACCATGCTACTAGTCCATGGGCCACAGGTTCTATGTTTGTTTGTTTTTTACCAAGGGTTTAAGATTCAAGAACAATCTTAAACCTTCCTAGGAATGAACATCTCTCATAATACTAAAGTTCTAGAGCATCCTCTTTGTGTTCTCCAGATCCATGGATCAGAGTGGGGTAAACATGGAGAAAAGCTAACCATGTGGAGTACCGTGTTAGTGAGGTCTACAGACAGTGCTTTCAAAGAAGTTCTTAGGGTTCATCTACCCCTAAATAGAGGCAAGGATGACTAAGTTCAGAAGAGTCACCCCAAGATGTCTCTCTGTGATAAGCTGATTATTTTGAGATAAAGACAACCGAGATACTGCTCAAGATATAAGGGCTCAAGAGAAACTTATAGAAATTCTAATATGGTGGAAGAGTAAGTAGAAGCTACACTGACATTCTATCAGGACCAAACTGGAAAGTCAAGTAAAATACAGAAAAACCAACCTGAAAAATCAACTGAAGACTAGCTGCAAGAAAACCTGCTAACCAAGGATGGAAAGTGGAGACCACTTAGAGACAGGTAGGAAGCACAGGGGCGCAAAAGAGCTGGCTGGACACCCACAGACCACAGCTGAAGTTCCAGAAGGATATTTCAGCTATGGAGGATTCCCATTGAGAACTGTGGGGTCTAAACCCCAAGCTGGGTTCCCAAGCCCAGAGCACCTGAACTGAGAAAGGTGTACATAAAACATCTGGCTGTGAAAAGTAGTAGGATTGCTGTCTGCCAGCAAGAGAGATGGGTGGAAATGCAGGCACCTTCTTAAAGGACCAACACAAAATTTCACGTGTAACCACTCACCTTGGGCTCTGGTAGAGGGAAGACAGAGTGAACTGGAGCTGTGTGAGCAGAAGTTAGGATAGGGGGCACTGAGGTTAGAATTCAGAGGACAGCCACCCCAGTTTACAAAATTGAGTTATTCCCTCACATTGTGGAGGAAATATTTCTCCTGCAAACCTTTGCTAGCCAGGCAGTGTTTGCCTGGGGGGAAGGCAGTTGACCCAACCTGTTAGCAGGCCTCTTTTCCCACCCTGTGGTTGATAGTCTAAGGCTAATAAAGTCTGAGTGTCAAGGGGACTGCAGGAAGTGGCAGGGTCTGAAGGCTTTCAGGCATTTCCTGTTCTAATTCAGGACCCAGGGCTAGGAAAAGCAGACTTTGGTGCTCATCTTGGTCTTTTCTAAAGGCACCCAATGCCAGCAGAGGGAGCCACAAGGATTGCTGATAGCTAAAAACAGGATACTCAGGGCCAGTCACATATGACATTGCCCTACAGTAGCGATTGGGAGTCATGGAAAATCTACCTAAGACACAGACACAAAACCAAACAGGCAGTCAAAATGGGGAGACAAAAAAACATGCCCCAAATGAAAAAACAAGAGAATTCTTCAGAAGAAGAGCAAAGTGAAATGGAGATAAGAAATTTATTAGACACAGAGTGCAGAGGAATGATGGAAAAGATGCTCAGCAGTATAAGGTATATTAACTATAAAGAATTACATGGCACTAATAAAGAACACCATGGAATAAGTACATAGCAGATGAGGGGAAGCTGAGGATCAGATCAGTGAATTAGAAGACAGGGTAGAAAAATTCATTCAATCAGACAACCAAAAAGAAAAAAATAAATAAATAAAAAAAACAAGAGGACAGCTTCAGGGAGTGATGGGACAACATGAAAGGTAACAATCCTATCTAATAAAAGGGTAATATGCAAATTAACTGTCACTCCCTCACAAAGATGGCGGCACCGATAGCCACAAGATGGCGGTGCCCAGTCCCCTCAGCCCCACCAGAGTCCCCCAGTCTTGGGTGGGGGGGCGGCTGCTGAGAACGGGCAGCAGGAGCAGCCTGGTGGAATGCTTGCTTTGTTACTGTGGTGATGAGGCAAGCGTTCCTCCCTGTCCACGAAGCGCCTCTAGGCAGCACGCCTGCACACACGCAGCAGCCGGGGCAGGCTGCTTGTGTTGTCGCTGCAGCAATGAGACAAGCTTCCTGCCCCTGCCGCGGAGAGCCTCTGGGCAGTAGGTGCAGAGTGGCCAGGCCCCGCAGAGAGCAGAGAAACATGGGGAGTGGTCCTAAGCCATCAGGGCTCCCAGATTGGAGAGGTTGCAGACTGGGCTGAGGGACCCACCCCCCATGCATGAATTTCATGAACCAAGCCTCTAGTCTATATAATGACCAAGACTCCACCGAACACTGGAAGTCAGTGCTGGGTTGCCGTGGTGACCCAGCACTGACTGCAGCTGGTGCCAGCGCAAGCAACCTAGCACTGAATGCTGAGGGGGCTTCAGATCGGGCCCAGAGAGAGGCCTGCAGAAAGAGAGGCAGGGTCTGATCCCCAGCCTCCATGGCAGCTGTTGATCAGCCATTGCCTCTCTCTTTCTCTCCTGGGTTCGCCAGCAGTGGAGCCTCTGTTTTCCTCTGGGCCTCCTCAGGGGCTGCTGATCAGCCCTGCCTCTTTGATCAGGCCCAGAGATAGGCCCGGAGACGCTGACTGGCATAGAAACTGACTAATCAGAACCAAATCTGGGTGAAGTGCCAGGAGCCAATGGCTGCCTAGGAGGCGGAGCTTTTGACACTGACTGGCATAGAAACTGACCAATCAGAACCAAATCTGGGTGAAATGCCAGGAACCAATGGCTGCCTAGGAGGCGGAGTTTTTAACAATGACTGTCATAGAAACCGACCAATCAGAACCTAATCTGGGTGAATTGAAAAGACAGAACCTAAGGTGGGGGCTGAGGAGGGGTTTTTAGGGCAACAGCTCTTTGGTATAAGGTGTAAGAAAGTAGTTCAATTTTTTCATGACCGGTTTGGTAGTATAGTGCATATGGCTGGCTATCAGTCCAGTTATAGGGATTATGTGTTTTTGTCTGCCAAGCGCATCTCCTCCTGCTGATAAAAGGCTCCCCCTGCCCCATTTAAGCAATCCTATCCTATTTAACCATTTTATACTACTAAAAGGGTAATATCGAATTAGACTGGGTCAGCCAGCCATCTTCCGGACATCCAACCTCCTTCCAGACAAAGCTATGGTGGTGGGGCTGAGGCAGAGGCAGTTAGGGGTGATCAGGCCAGCAGGGGAGGGCAATGGGGGTGAGATCAGGCCAAAAGGGGAGAGAAGTTTGGGGCAACCAGGCCAGTAGGGGGGGTTAGTTGGGGGCGAGATCAGGCCAGCAGGGGAAGGCAGTTAGGGGCTATGAGGCAGGCAGATACAGTTAGGGGTGATCAGGCCATCGGGGGAGGGCAGTTGGGGGCGAGATCAGGCTGGCAGGGGAGGGCAGTTAGGGGCGATCAGGCAGGCAGGCAGGTGAGTGGTTAGAAGCCAGAAGTCCCAGATTGCAAGAAGGATGTCCGACCACTGGCGGTCAGACATCCTCCAAGGGGTCCCTAATTGGAGAGGGTGCAGGCTGGGCTGAGGAAACCACCCCCCCCATGCACAAATTTCATGCACCAAGCCCTTAGTATTTGCATAATAGGAGTGAAAGAAGAGGAAGAAAGGGAGCAAGGGATAAAGAATGTGTTTGGAGAGAACCAAGATGATGGCATAGGTAAACACCTATACTTGATGCCTCTCACAAT
Organism: Ia io; assembly: GCA_025583905.1. NCBI lineage: Eukaryota > Metazoa > Chordata > Mammalia > Chiroptera > Vespertilionidae > Ia > Ia io. The sequence continues at coordinate 13,294,213 of JAJQQW010000009.1, read as the reverse complement.
CACATCAAAATTACAACTAAAAGGCAGAACAACTACCACTCAGAACCATGGGAAAGCTTGCTGAATGGAAGTTCCACAACTAGAGAGGTGAAGAAAGCGCATTGAGACTGGTAAGAGGTGAAGAGGCATGGAAAGTGCTGGCACCTGGATATGCTGTTCTTTTAATCAGGAGGGAGATACAAGCTCCTGCTTGCTCTGAACTCCAGCTCTGGGCGAGACTCTGAGCGACCCAGACACATACGGGGAGAAATTGGAGTGTCTGGCATGAGGACAGGAACTCGAGGGCGGCTTTCTCTCAGCGGTGTTCACAGCGATCTTTGCTCCTGCATCAGGGTACGGGACACGGAGACCCGGGGACCTCTCCAGTGTAGGGCTGACTGGCAGCCATTGCTGTTTGCTCCATCCTGGTGATTCCCAGAGACCTCACCCCACCCAATTTACAACCCCACCCAAGCTGTGTGCATCAGCTTTTGCATATGAATGGCCTGTCCTTTCTCCGCCTAAAACCTGTCAAACTGCAGCTGGGTCAGAGAGCCCCAGAGCTTCCAAAAGAAGGCCCAAGGCCCGGCAGCAGCAGCCTGCCTGGCTGCACAGCTGGGCCTCATCTAGGCACTTCCAAACCCCATACAAAGAGGAGGAATCTGCAGATGTCTCTGTAGCTCCTGCTGGGTGGCCCCAGGCAGTGTCTGACCTTGCACTTCCTTGGAGATCCAAGAGTCAGTGTACCCAGCGGACAGAGTGAGACCATACTGGATAACAACTCTTCACATCCATAAGAGACACACTCAAGGGGCAGACTCAGTGAGCACCAAAGCCCCACTGAAGCAAGTCTTGCCCCATAAGGGTGTCTTCAGCACAGAAGTTCTCCCATCATAGACACAACAGATACTCACAGCCAATTGGCCTGGAGGTCAATTCCTCCCAGTGATACCAACAACAATCAAGGGATAACTACAACAAGACTGTGCTCACAGCACACAAAGGGGTGCACCAAGAGCATCCACCTCAGGTGACTGTGGAGGCTGAGCCACTGGGCCCTATAGGACACCTACCACACAAGGCCACTCTATAAACTCAAGGAGACTTAGCAGCTACCCAGTACATAGAAACAAACACAGGAAAGCAGCCAAAATGTGGAGACAAAGAAACAAGTCACAAATGAAAGAAATGGATGAAAGCAAAATACTGGATATAGAGTTCAAAACCACAGTTATAAGGTTACTTAAGAATCTTCTAGAAACTTCCAAGAAATTTAGTGAGACCCTCAAGGATATGAAAAAGGATCAATCAGAAATTATCCATACACTGACTGAAGCAAAAAATATCCAACCAGAAAAACAAAAAGCAAAAAGAATCCAAACATATGAAGATAGTGTAAGGAGCCTCTGGGACAACTTCAAGCGTACCAATATTCGAATTATGAGGGTGCCAGAAGAAGAGAGAGAGCAAGATATTGAAAACCTATTTGAAGAAATAATGACAGAAAACTTCCCCTACCTGGTGAAAGAATAGACTTACAATTCCAGGAAACGCAGAGAACCCCAAACAAGTGGAATCCAAAGAGGACCACACCAAGACACATCATAATTAAAATGCCAAGGGCAAAAGACAAAGAGAGAATATTAAAAGCAGCAAGAGAAAAACAGTTAGTTACCTATAAGGGAGTACCCATACAATCCATACGACTGTCAGCTGATTTCTCAACAGAAACTATGCAGGCCAGAAGGGAGTGGCAAGAAATATACAAAGTGATGAATAGCAAGAACCTACAACCAAGAAGACTCTACCCAGCAAAGCTATCATTCAGAATTGAAGGTCAGATAAAGAGCTTCACAGACAAGAAAAAGCTAAAGGAGTTCATCACCACCAAACCAGTATTATATGAAATGCTGAAGGGTATTGTCTAAGAAGCGGAAGAAGAAGAAAAAGGTAAAGATAAAAAATTATGAACAACAAAGTGACAACAAATATATATCTATCAACAAGTGAACCTAAAAATTAAATGAATAAAAAACCTGATGAATAGAACAGACTGGTGAATGTAATAGAATCGGGGGCATATAAAGGGAGCAGACTGACAATTCCTGAGGGGGGGAAGGGTTGTGGGGGGTGTGGGAAGAGATTGGACAAAGAGCTTACTGCACCTATGGACGAGGTCGTGGGGTGGTGGGGAGGAAAGCCTGGAGTGGGGTGGGAACCTGGTGGACGGGAGCTATGGGGGGAAAAAAGAGGAACATCTGTAATAATCTGAACAATAAAGATTTAAATAATAATAAAAAAGAATTTGTTTGAAGAAATAATGGCAGAAAACTTCCCTAACCTGGTGAAGGAAAAAGGCACACCAGTTCAGGAGGCAGAGAGAGTCCCAAGCAAGAAGAACTCATGCCCAGACACATCATAATTAAAATGACAAAAATTAAAGTCAAAAAGAGAATCTTAAAGGAAGCAAGAGAAGAGTATTTTGTTACCTATAGAGGAGCTCCCATATGGCTATCAGCTGATGTTTCATCAGAAACTCTATAGGCCAGAAGGGAATGGCATGAAAAGCAAGGAACTGAAACCAAGATCACTATATCTAGCAAGGCTACTATTCAAAATAGATGGTGAAATAAAGAGCTTCCCATACAAAAAAAAAAAAAAAAAAAAGGCTAAAGGAGCTTATCACCATTAATCCAGCACTGCAAAAAAGTGCTAAAAGAAACTACTGTAATAAAAAGAAAGAGAGAGAAAAAGAGAGAAAGGGAGCGAGAGAGAAAGGGAGCGAGAGAGATAGGCATAAAGAATTAAAATAAAATGTTTTTTTTAAAATTTGGCAATAAATATGTACCCATTAATAATAACCATAAATGTAAATGGATTAAATGCTTCAATCAAAAAACATATGGTAGCTGAATGGATTTTAAAAATGACCCAATTATATGATGAATACAAGAGACCTACCTCAGAACAAAAGACACATAAGATGAAAATGAAGGGATGTGAAAAAATTTTTCTATGTAAATGAAAGCAAAAAAACAAACAAACAAACAAAACAAAAAAACTGGGGTAGCGATACAAATACCTGACAAAATAGACTTCAAAATGAAGGCCATCACAAGACACAATAAAGCTCACTACATAACACTAAAGGAATAGATCCAACAAAAGGATATAACCCTGGTAAACATACATGCACCCAATATAGGAGCACCTAAATATATTTAAAATGTCTAGAGGACTTTAAGGGAGAGATTGGCAGCAATGCAGTCATAGTAGGGGACTTGAACACCTCGCTGACTTCACTGGATAAAAAAATTAACAAGGAAACAGTGACTCTAAATGACACAATTGATCAGTTCAAGTATACATGGGTCATTCTCAAAGATAGACCACATGTTAGGACACAAAACAAAACTCTACAAGTTAAAAAAGATTGAAATCATATCAAGCATCTACTCAGATGACAATGGAATAAAATTAGAAATCAAATACAATAAAAACACTCAAAAACTTTCAAATACATGGTGGCTAAATAGCATGTTATTAAACAACTAGAGGCCCAGTGCACGAAAATTCGTGAACTCAGAGTGGGGGGTCCCTCAGCTCAGCCTGCACCCTCTCTCTGGGTGCCCTAGGGAAATGTCCACCTGCCAGCTTAGGCCCACTCCCCAGGGAATCGGGCCTAAACTGTCAGTCAGACATCCCTCTGGCAGCCCGGGAGCCCTTGGGGGATGTCCAACTGCGGCTTAGGCCTGTTCCCCACTGCAGTTGGACATCCTTAGCGCTGCCGAGGAGGTGGGAGAGGCTCCTGCCACCACTGCTGCACTCGCAACCCTCGCCGGGCTTGTGGCTGAGCAGAGCTCCCCCTGTGGGAGCACAATGGCCACCTGGGGGCAGCTTCTGTGTTGAGCATCTACCCCCTGGTGGTCAGTGCGTGTCACAGTGACTGGTCGTTCCACCATTAGTGTCAATTTGCATATTACCCTTTTATTATATAGGATGATTTGGATAGAAATGAGATAAAGAAAAAATTTAAAAACTTCCAGGAAACAAATGAAAATGAACACACAACAATCCAAAATCTATGGAACACAGCAAAAGCAGTCATAAGAGGGAAGTTCATAGCACTATAGGCCTGCCTCAAAAAATAAGAAAAATTAATTATAAACTATTTAAGCTTACAACTTAAAGAATTAGAAAGATAACAATACGAAAATCCAAAGGTAAGTAGAAGGAAGAAAATAATAAAGATTAGAACAAAAATAAATGACATAGAAGTTAATAAAAACAATACACACACAAAAATCAATGAAACCAAGAGCTGATTCTTTGAAAGGATAAACAAAATTGATGAACTGTTAGCCAGACTCATCATGTAACTAAGAGAGCACAAAAATAAAATCAGAAACAAAAGTGGCAAAGTAACAACTGCTACCAAAGAAATACAAAAGATTGTAAGAAAATACTATGAACTTCTATATGCCAACAAGATGAACAATGTGGATGAAATGGACAAATTCCTAGAAAAATACAATCTTCCAAAACTGAATCAGGAGGAATCAGAAAACCTGAATAGGGCAATAACAATGGATGAAATTGAAGCCATAATAATAATTTAAAAAATGCCAGCAAACAAGCCCTGGTCTACACAGCTTCACAGGAGAGTTTTACAAAACCTTCAAAGAAGAACTAACATTTAACATACTCAAACTATTCCAAAAAAATTCAAGAGGAAGGAAAACTTCCAAGCTCTTTTTATGAGCCCAGCATTACCCTAATTCCAAAACCAGATAAAGACACTACAAAGAAAGAGAATTACAGGCCAATATCCCTGATGAACACAGATGATAAAATCCTCAACAAAATATTAGCAAATCAGATATAATAGTATATTAAAAACATCATACACCATGAGCAAGTAGAATTAATTCCAGGAATGCAAGGCTGGTACAATATTCCCAAATCAATAAATGTGAACATCACATAAACAAACTGAAAGACAAAAATCACACGATCATAACAATAGATGCAGATAAAAAGAAGAATTATAAACTCTAACACCCATTTTTGATAAAAACTCTCAGCAAAGTGGGAATAGACGGATCACATATCAACACAATAAAGGCCACATATGATATACCTACAATGAAGATCATACTCAATGGGCAAAAACTAAAACAATTTCCCCTAAGAACAGGAACAAGACAGGGATGCCCGTGTTCACCACTCTTATTCAACATAGTATTGGAAGTCCTCGCCACAGCAAATAGACAAGAAGAAGAAATAAAAGGCATCCAAATTGGAAAGTAGGAAGTAAAACTCTCAATATTCACAGATGACATCATATTGTACAGAGAAAACCCTAAAGACGCCACAAAAAAACTGCTAGATTTAATAAATGAATTTGGCAATGTAGCAATTTACAAAAATAACACCCAGAAATCAATAGCATTTTTATATACCAATAATGAATTCACAGAAAGAGAAACTAAATGAATGACCCATTGACCATTGCAACCAAAAAACAGAAACTTAGGATGAAACTTAACCAAGGAGGTAAAAGACTTATACTCAGAAAAATATAGGACATTGAAAAAAGATATGGAGGAAGATATAAACAAGTGGAAGAATATACCATGTTCATGGATTGGTAGAATCAGCATCATTAAAATGTCCATACTACCCAAAGCAATCTACAAATTCAATGCAATCTTTATTAAAATATCAATGGCTTATTTTACAAATCTAGAGCAAATACTCCAAAAATTTATATGGAACCAGAAAAGACTTCAAATAGCTACAGAAGTCTTTAGAAAGAAGAACAGAGTTGGAGGGTTCACAATACCAGATATCAAGTAATACTATAAAATTACTGTAATCAAAACGGCCTGGCACTGGCACAAGAACAGGCATAAAGATCAATGGAACATAACAGAGAACTCAGAAACCAACCCAAGCCATTACTCTTAACTAATATTTGACAAAGGAGGCAAGAGCAAACAATGAAGTCACAACAATCTCTTCAAATGGTGTTGGAAAAATTGGACAGATACATGCAAAAATATGAAGTTGGACCACCAACTTAACCATACACAAGAATAAACTCAAAATAGATTTTAAAAAAAAGACCTAAATGTAAGTCATGAAACCATAAAAATCCTAGAAGAAACCATAGGCAGCAAAATCATCTCTCATAGCAATATGTATATAGACACTTCTCCTAGGGCAGTGGTCGGCAAACTCATTAGTCAACAGAGCCAAATATCAACAGTACAACAATTGAAATTTCTTTTGAGAGCTGAAAACCGACTTCGGCGCATGGGCCACGAAGTTTCAATCTCACTGTACATTTCAATTGCACAGATATTTTGTGGAAGAGCCACACTCAAGGGATCAAAGAGCCACATGTGGCTCGTGAGCCGCAGTTTGCCGACCACTGTCCTAGGGAAAAGAAATAAAGGAGAAAATAAACAAAGGAGATTACATAAAAAAGAAAAAGCTTCTGCACAACAAAAGAAACCAGCATTAAAATTAAAAGGGAACCCACTGTATGGGAGAACATGTTTTTCAATGATACATCTGATAAAATTTACCAATATACCATATTTTCTGGCATATAAGACGACTGGGTGTATAGAAGATTTTCCTGGGTTAAAAAGTTGTCTTATACGCCAGAAAATATGGTACATATGAAACTCATACAACTTAAAAAAAGGAAGACAAATAACCCAATTAAAAAATGGGCAAAGGACCTAAATAGATACTTCTACAAATTGGACATACAGATAGCCAAGAAACACGTGAAAAAATCCTCAAAGTCACTGATGACCAGAGAGATGCAAATTAAAACAACAATGAGGTATCATCTCATACTTGTCAGAAGGGCTACCATCAACAAATGACAAGTGCTGGTGAGGATATGGAGAAAAGGGAACCCTAATATACTGCTGGTGGGAATGCAGACTTGTGCAGCCATTCTGGAAAAACAGTGTAGAGTTTACTCAATAAATTAAATATGGAACAACCATTTGACCCAGTTTTCCCACTTCTACGAATATATCCTAAGAGACCTGAAATACCAATCAGGAAGAACGTAGGCACCCCTATATTCATAGCAGTGCAATTTACAATAGCTAAGATCTGGAAACAGCCCAAGTGCCCATCAGTAGATGAGTGGATAAAAAAAACTCTAGTACATTTACACCATGGAATACTATGCAGCAGTAAAAAGGCAGACCTCTCATGTTTTTAAAATTTTTTTATTGTTTAAAGTATTGCATGAGTCTCCTTTTCCCCCCATTGACCTTTCCCCGGCCACCCCCACCTCCCAGCAGAAGCCCTCACCCCGCTGTTGTCTATGTCCATTGGTTATGCTCGTTTTCATGCATACAAGTCCTTTGGTTGTTCTCTGAACCCCTCTCCTTCCCTCATATATTGGACAGTCTGTTCAATGCTTCTAGGACTCTGGGTCTATTTTTGTTCATCAGTTTATGTTGTTCATTATATTCCACAAATTAATGAGATCATGTGATATTTATCTTTCTCTGACTGGCATATTTCATTTAGCATAATGCTCTCCAGTTCCATCCATGCTGTTGCAAATGGTAAGAATTCCTTCCTTTTTACAGCAGCGTAGTATTCCTTTGTGTAGATGTACCACAGTTTTTTAATCCACTCGCCTGCTAATGGGGACTTAAGCTGTTTCCAAACATTAGCTATTGTAAATTGTGCTGCTATGAACATAGGGGTGCATATATTCTTGTTGTTGATGTTTCTGTTTTCTTGGGATAATTCCCAGAAGTGGGATTACTGGGTCAAATGGAAGTTCCATTTTTAATTTTTTGAGGAAAAGCCATACTGTTTTCCACAGTGACTACACCAGTCTGCATTCCCACCAGCAGTGCAAGAGGGTTCCTTTTTCTCCACATCCTTGCCAACACTTGTCATTTGTTGATTTGTTGATGATAGCCATTCTGACAGGCATGAGATTGTACCTCATTGTGTTTTGATTTGCATCTCTTGGATGATTAGTGACTTTGAGCATGTTTTCATATGTCTCTTGGCTTTCTGTATGTCCTCTTTCAAAAAGTGTCTATTTAGGTCCTTTGCCCATTTTTTGATTGGATTGTTTATCTTCCTTTTGTTAAGTTGTATGAGTTCTCTATAAATGTTGGAGATTAAATCCTTATCAGTGATAACATTGGCAAATATATTCTCCCATGCAGTGGGCTTTCTTGTTTTGTTGATGGTTTCTTTTGCTGTGCAGAAGCTTTATATTTTGATGTAGTCCCATTTGTTTATTTTCTCCTTAGTTTCCATTGCCCTCGGAGCTGTATCGGTAAATATTTTGCTATAACATATGTCTGCAATTTTGCTGCCTATGGCTTCTTCTAAGCTTTTTATGGTTTCCTGTCTTACGTTTAAGTTCTTTATCCATCTTGAGTTTATTTTTGTGTATGGTGTAAGTTGGTGTCTAACTTCATATATTTGCAAGTATCTGTCCAGTTTTCCCAACACCATTTATTGAAGAGACTGTCTTGACTCCATTGTATGGTTTTGCCTCCTTTGTCAAATATTAATTGAGCATAATGTCTTGTGTCCATTTCTGGGTTCTCTGTTCTGTTCCATTGGTCTATATATATGTTCTTGTGCCAGTACCAGGCAGTTTTGAGAACAATGGCTTTGTAGTGTAGCTTGATATCTGCTATTGCAATGCCTCCAACTTTGTTCTTCTTTCTCAAGATGGCTGCAGCTATTCAGGGTCTTTTTTTTTACTCCAGGTGAATTTTTGGACAGTTAGGTCTTTGAAATATGCCCTTGATATTTTAATGGGGATTGCATTGAATCTATAGATTGCTTTGGGTAGGATGTTGATTCTACTAATCTATGAACACAGTATATTCTTCAATTTGTTTATGTCTTCCTCTATCTCTTTTTTCAGTGCCCTGTAATTTTCTGAGTACAGGACTTTTACCTCCTTGGTTAAATTTATTCCTAGATATCTTAATTTTTTTGTTGCAATGGTAAATGGGATTGTTTTTTAGTTTCTCTTTCTAGTAGTTTTTTGATGGAGTCTTTGGGGTTTTCTATGTACAAAATCATGTGATCTGTGAATAATGACAATTTTACTTCTTTTTTAATTTGGATGCCTTTTATTTCTTCTTCTTATCTAATTGCTTTGGCTAGCACTTCCAGTACTATGTCAAACATGGAGTGGTGAAAGTGGGCATCCATGGATTTTTCCTGTTCTTAGGGGAAATGGTTTTAGTTTTGCCCATTGAGTATGATGTTGGCTGTAGGTTTGTCATATAAGGCTTTTATTATGTTGAGGTATGATCCCTCTATTCCCACTTTGCTGAGAGTTTTTATCAGAAAAGGGTGCTGGATTTTGTCAAATGCCTTTTTTGCATCAATTGATATGATTGTGTGATTTTTGTCTCTCAATTTGTTTATATGATGTATCACATTTCTTGATTTGTGGATCTTGTACCAGCCTTATATCCCTAGAATAAATCCCACTTGGTCATGGTATATGATCTTTCTAATGTAATGCTGGATCTAATTTGCTAGAATGTTGTTGAGTATTTTAGCATCTATGTTCATCAAGGATATGGCCTATAATTCTTTCTTTATGGTGTCTTTGTCTGGTTTTGGGATTAGAGTAATGCTGGCTTCAAAGAAAGAGCTTGGAAGTGTGTCTTCCTTTTTAATGTATTTGAATAGTCTGAGAAGGATAGGTTTTAGTTCTTCTTTGAATGTTTGGTAAAACTTCCTTGTGAAGTTTTCTGGATGAGGGCTTTTATTTGCTGGAAGTTTTTTGATTACTGTTTCAATTTCATCAATAGTTATCAGCCTATTCAGGTTTTTTTTTTTCCTAATTAAGTTTTGGAAGCTTGTATTTTTCTAGGAACATGTCCATTTCATCAAGGTTGTCCAGTTTGTTGGAGTAGAGTTTTTAGTAGCATTTTTTTTTTATAATCCTTTGTATGTTTATGAGGTCAGTTGTTACTTCACCTCTTTCATTTCTGATTTTGTTTATTTGGGTCCTCACTCTTTGTTTCTTGATGAGCCTGGCTAGCAGTTCATCCATCTTGTTTATCCTTTCAAAGAACCAACTCTTGATTTTAATGACCTTTTGTATTGTTATGGCTTTTTGTTGTTGTTGTTTTTGGTCTCTATGTCATTTATTTCTGCTCTGATCTTTATTATTTCCTTCCTTCTGCTTACTCCGGGCTTTTCTTTTTGTGCTCTTTCTAATTCTTTAAGTAGCAGGGATAGATAATTTATTACCATTTTGTCCTGTTTGTTTAGGTAGGCCTGTAGAGCTATGAACTTCTCTCTCAGGACTGCTTTCACTGTGTCCATAGATTTTTGAATTGTTGTGTTTTCATATTCATTTGTTTCCAGGATGCTTTTTATTTCTTCTTTAATCTCTTTGGTAACCCAATCGTTGTTTAATAGCATGCTATTTAGCCTCCAACTGTTTGATTTTTTTATTGTGTTTATTGTAGTTGATTTCTAATTTTATGCCATTGTGATCTGAGGAGATGCTTGATATGATTTCTATTTTCTTGAATTTGAAGAGACTTTGCCTGTTTCCTAATATGTAGTCTATCTTTGAAAATGTCCTGTGTGTACTTGAGAAGAATGTATATTCTGTAGCTTTGTGGTGAAATGTTCTGAAGATGTCAGTTAAGTTCATCTGATATCTAGTGAGTCATTTAGGATTGCTGTTTCTTTGTGGATTTTTTGTTTAGAGGATTTATCCAGTGGTGATAATGGGGTATTAAAGTCCTCTACTATGACTATATTGTTGTGGATCTCTCCCTTGATATCTTCCATAAGTTTGTGTGTGTGTGTGTGTGTGTGTGTATTTGGGTGATCCCGTATTGGGTGCATATATGTTTACCAGAGTTATGTCTTCTTGTTGAATTGCTCCCTTTAGTATTATGCAGTGGCCCTCTTCATTTCTTGTTATGGCCTTCACTTTGAGGTCTATTTTGTCACATATAAGTATTACTACCCCAGCTTTTTTTTCTCATTTCCATTTGCCTGAGAAAAATTTTTTCCATCCCTACACTATCAGTCTGTGTGAATTCTTTGTTCTGAGGTGGATCTCTTGTAGACAGAAAATGTATGGGTCATGTTTTCTTATCCATTCAGCTACTCTGTCTTTCGATTGGAGCATTTAATCCATTTACGTTTAAGGTTATTATTGACTAGAGGCCCATTGCATGAAGATTCGTGCAATAGGCCTTCCTTCCCCTGGCTGCAGGCACTGGTTTTCCTCTGGCATCTGGGACCCAGGCTTTTGCTCCACCCGCAGCGGAGAAGCCAAGCCTCAAGGCTAGGCTTCTCTGCACCAGCCGCAGCAAGGCTTGGCTTCTCCACTCTGGCCGCAGCCGATATGCCAAGCCTCTTCAGTCTTCACTCTTCAGTCTTCAGTCTTCCCTTGGACCAGAGCCTTCAGTCTTTGCTTAGCGCCTGTGTATGCAAATTAACCCGCCATCTTTGTTGGATTAATTTGCATACTCACACCTGATTGGCTGATGGGTGTCGTGGAGGTATGGACAATTTGCATATTTCTCTTTTATTCGTGTAGATAGGTACTTTTTGTCACCATTTTTATTCTTTATGCCTGTGTTCCTTCTTCCCTTCCTATTTCTTCTTTTTACAGCAGTCCCTTTAGCATTTCTTGCATTGCTGGTCTGGTCGTAATAAACTCCCTTCGCCCTTTTTGGTCTGTAAAGCTCCTGATTCCACCTTCAATTTTGAATGATAGCCTTGCTGGGTATGGTATTCTTGGATTCAGTCCCTTGCTTTGCAGCACTCTGTATATTTCATTCCATTCCCTTTTTGCCTGATGTGTTTCTGTTGAGAAATCAGTTGATATTCTAATGAGAGATCCCTTGTAGGTAACTTTCTATCTCTCTCTGGCAGCCTTTAAGATTTTTACTTTGTCATTGATGTTTGCCAATTTAATTATGATGTGTCTTGGTATCAATTTTTTGGGTTCATCTTGTTTGGAACTCTGTGTGCTTCTTGAACTTGTGTGAGTTTTTTCTTCCCAATATCTGGGGTGTTTTTTGTCATTATTTCTTCAAACAGGTTTTCTATTCCTTACTGCTTCCTCTCCTTCTGGTTCCCCTATTATATGGATGTTGTTTCATTTTGTATTATCCCAAAGCTCCCTTAGGCTGTCCTCCTGCTTTTTAACTTTTCTTTCCTATTGATGCTGTATTTGTGTGTTTTTTCCTTCCTTGTCTTCTAATTCGTTGATGCAGTCCTCAGCCTCTTCTAGTCTACTGTTTAAGTCTTCCATTGTGTTTTTTATTGCAGCTAGGTCATTCTTCATTTGCCCTTCATTCCTTTCATGTTGGTGACATTCTCATTCAGCTCCTTATAATTCTCATTGAGTTGTGTGTATTTGTCATCCAGACATTTGAGCATTCGTATAACCATTACTCTGAATTCTTTCTCTGGCAAGTTACTTGCCTCCATTTCATTTAATTTCCTTTCTGGTGATTCCTCTTTTTCTTTCCTATGGTGATTGCTTTTTTGTCTCCCCATTTCTTGCTGTAATTTTAATTGTTTCTATGTCTTAGATCCAACTGCTTTGCTACCCAGGTTCTTTTGTGGGTGGTGTTATGTATATGGTGATTTTTGGGACCCAGTGGTGCAGTCTCTCAGATCCCCTGGGCTTGGTGATCTAGTGAAGCCCCCTATTTGAGCTATTTGTGTTCTCTTTATGTATTTGGGTCTTGAATGTTAATTTCTTGTTTGTGGATGAAGTCTCATCATGGATTGGCAATGTATCTCATCCCCAGCTTCGTTGTGCAAGCTGTTGTGGATGTGATCATGGTTCCATTTTTTGTGGAAAAGGTTTCCTGAGGTCTCACTGGTATATGCTTACTGTGAGTTCCCAGAGTCCATAGCCTGGGAGGAAGGGGTCTTGGGGCCTGAGGCTCAGGTACTGTGACTTTGGCCAGTGTTGTGTGACTCTTGCTGGGGTAGTGTCACACTGAAACTCACCCCGTGACAGTGGGGGGCAGCCATCCCATAGTCTTCAGTTGAAGCAGTGGGAATCCGGCCAAAGTGATTTCCCTCTCTGAATCATGAGGGGGTTCAAGAGCCTGAAGTTGTGAATCTGGGAATTTTGGAGTCTGTGGCTGAAACAATGTGAACTTGTCCAGGGAGGCGGGTCCTCAGTAACTCACCAAGTTGTCCAGAGGTAGGCAGCTGGGAGGGGGATGTCATGGATCCTTCTGAGAGAGCCATGCACCTTTGGTTGTAGAGGCATGCCCCCAGTGGCAGCTCACAAAGGTGGCCTAGGAGCCATCTTCCGGGGCTGTGTGCTCATGGAGCCAAACTTTGAAGTGGCACAATCATGGTGTGTGATTATGGTGTCCAGACACCAGCCCGAGGGAGGTAGAAGTCCCAATTTCTGCTTTGGGATCTGTGCACCCTTGGTTGGATATGCACGCCCAGTGGTAGCTTACAGAGGCACCCAGGAGCTGTCTTCTGGGGCAGTGGGATCAGGGGACCTTCATGCTGGGGCAGCCTTACCATGGAGACTGGATGCTGGCAGCTGGGGTTGCATCTTGTGGTGGCTCAGAGATGCACCCAGGAGTCGTCTGCTGGGGCAGCAGGCTCAGGGGGTTTGCACGCTGGATTGGTGTGACTGCAGTGTTTGAAGGCCAGCCGCTGAGGAGGGGGATGTCCGAGTTTCTGCTGCCAGGCCCTTGTGCCCTTGGTTGGATTCATGCAAGTGTGCCTGGCAGTGGTCACAGAGTCACCCGGGATCTGTCATCCAGAGTGGAGGACTCAGGGGGCCTTTGCACTTGATTGATATCCAGAGGTTGGCATCTGGGGAGTGGAAAGTCCCACTTACTGCTGCAGTAGCCATGCACTCTTGGAAGTGGATATCTTAGGGTCTGCAGTTCTGTGGGTGAGGCAGCAGAACTTTGGCTGATGTGGCTGCATAGTCCCTGGCAGTGTCCAAGGCCAGTCTGGGTGATGCTAATGATGAGTTTCTAGAGGATGCCACTCTCCTCTTCAAGATGGCATGGTCTCTGTGCCTGAGCCCCGCAGCCTAGGGAGTGCCTGCAGTGGTGGTAGGGGCTCCCTGTCCAGGAGAGCCTGTTCTGCCACCTCCTGATACTCCTGCCAGATTTAACTGTCCCTCACTCACTCACACACACACCACACATGTCTACACACTCCCTTTTCATCCCCTCACTCACTCACACCCTTTCCCTCACCTTCATCCTGCCAGCTGCCATCTTCCTCCTCAATCTCTCACCTTTTGAGACAGCATGGAGAGAGAAAGACATGTGTCATGTAATCTCACTCATATGTGGAATCTCATAATCTGATGAACAAAATAGATTCAGAGACATAGAAGCATGGACCAGACTGTTGAATCTCAGAGAAAGGCGGGGGTGGGTGGGTGGGTGGGATGAGATCAACCAAAGAACTGTATGCATATATGCATAACCCATGGACACAGACAATAGGATGGTGAAGGCTTGAGGTTGGAGAGTAGAGAAGGCTAAAAGAGGTAAATGGGGGGAGAGGGGCATATGTAATACTTTCAACAATAAATATGTAAAAAAAGTAAAAATAAAATAAAATGTAGAATCATTTAAAAAGAAAAGAGAGAAACTTCTACTTTCCATTCAAGATGGCAGTATAAACACAATACTTTCCTCCTTGCACAATCACATCAAAATTAAAACTAAGTTACAGAATAACCATCATTCAGAACCACCTGAAATTAAGCTGAATGGAAGTACTACAACTATGGAATTAAAAAGAAGCCACATGAGACTGGTAGGAGGGGCAGAGATGCAGATAAACAGAACCAGCTGGTCCCACATCTATGTGTGGTGGGTAAAAAATAGGGAGGGAAGTGCCCTGTGAAGAGCAAGCTGTCTCAGTCCCACTCCAGGTCCCCCAGCCTAGGTTTCCAGTGCCAGGAAAAGAAGTCCCCATAACTTCTGGCTATACAAACCAGTGGGAATTGAGGTTAATGGAGAAAGAGGTAGCTGGCTGAAATCTCAGGTAGTTCCTCTTAAAGGAGTCACACATGGACTAACTTGGACTTGCTCCCTTTGATCTCCAGCACTGGAGCAGCAGCTTGAAAGGCACCAGGGACATATGGGGAGGAACTGGAGAGTCAGCGTTCTCCCAGAAGAGGCCATTGTTTCTTTAATCATCCCTACCTCCACAGAGTTGGCAGGCAGATGCCATATCTGAGACTGTTATCAGTGATGTTTCCATACAAATGGACTGTCTTAGCTCATGCTTCAGATTTTGCTAAAAATCTCTCAAATAAACAACATCTGGCCTCAGTGAATCCTGTACCTCTTAGTAAGTGGCCCCAGGTCTTACATGGCAGCTGGCCTTGGTTCACAGCTTGGCCTTGCCTGGGCACCTCCAAGATCAGCACAAGTAGCAGCCATCTGCAGATCACTTTGCAGCTCATGTTGGGTGGACCCATTAAGAACATAGGCAGTGACTGAACTTAATCTGCATCTTACAGAAGTCCCCAGAGCCAGCATACCAAGCGTACAGCTTCAGGTCACATCAAATAACCACCACCCAATCACCTCCACAAGCAACACACTCAAGGGTCAGACTCAACAAGTACCAGAGCCCATGCTGATGTAAGTCCTATTCTGTGTGGTGGGCCCTTGCACACTTGATCCTCCACAGTGGTCAGAGGTTGGTGGCCAGTGGTTACAACTAGTCCTTGCAGCCAACCATCCTGGGAATATATCCCTCCCATTTATGTGCCAACAGAAATCAAGGCTCAACTACCTGAAGAAGGTGTACAGTCCACACAGGGGGCACACCTCAAGTACCCATCTTGAATGATCAGGAATGTTGTGCCACTGGACCTACAGGACACCTACTACATTAGGCCATGCTACCACACCTCAGAGACATAGCAGCTCTACCTAATACATAGAAACAAATACAGGGGGACAGCCAAAATGAGGAGATAAAGGAACATGGCCCAAATGAAAGAGCAGGACAAAACTTCAGAAAAGAACTAAACAAATAGAGACAAGGAATCTACGAGATGCAAAGTTCAAAACAATGGTTATAAGGAACCCAAGGAACTTAGTTAGAACATCAACAGCATAAAAAAAGGACCTGTCAGAAATGGATACACTAACTGAAATAAAGAATAATTTACAGGAAACTAACAGTAAAGTATATGATGCCAGATCAAATCAGTGATTTGGAATATAAAAAAGCAAAAACACCCACTCAGAACAACAAAAAGAAAAAAAGAATCCCCCCCAAAAGAATGTCAGGAGCCTCTGGGACAACTTCAAGCATACCAACATTTGCATCATGGGGGTGCCAGAAGGAGAAGAGAGAGAGCAAGATATTAAAAACTTATTTGAAGAAATAATGACAGAAAACTACCTGTTAAAAGAAATAGACTTACATGTCCAGGAAGTACAGAGAATCCCAAACAAAAGGAACCCAAAGAGGCCCACACCAAAACACATAATAATTAAAATGCCAAGGGCTAAAGACAAAGAGAGAATCTTAAAGCAACAAGAGAAAGCTGTTAGTTACCTACAGGGGAAAGCCCATATGACTGTCAGCTGATTTCTCAACAGAAAATTTGCAGGCCATAAGGGAGTGGCAAGAAATATTCAAAGTGATGAAAAGCTAGGACCTACAACCAAGATTATTCTGCCCAGCAAAGTTATCCTTTAGAATAGAAGAACAGATAAAGAGCTTCCAAGTCAGGAAAATGCAAAAGGAGTTCATCACCACCAAACCAGTAGTATGTGAAATATTACAGGCTCTTCTTTCAGAAGAAGAAAAAAAAAAAAAAACATGAACAATAAAATCGCAATAAATACATATCTATCAATAAGTTGAATATCAATATCTATACAATAAATTGAATCTAAAAAACAAAATAAACAAACATGCTGAACAGAGACAGACTCATAGATACAGAGAAAAAACATTTTCAGGGTTTCCAGGTAGGAGGGTAGTTGGAGGGATGGTCAAAAAAGGTGAAGGGTTTAAAAAGCACAAATTAGTTGTTACAGAATAGTCATGGGAGTATAAAGTACAGATAGGAAATACAGTCAAGAATCTATACTAATAAAAGGGTAATATGCTAATTAGACCAGACATCTTCTGGACGTCCTTCTGGACAAAGCCACGGTGGTGGGAGCCGAGGCAGAGGTGGTTAGGGGCAATCAGGCTGGCAGGGGAGAGCAGTTAGGGGAGATCAGGCCAGCAGGGGAGCAGTTAGGGGCATCAGGAAGGCATGCAGAATGGTTAGGGGTGATCAGGCAGGCAGACAGGTGAGCAGTTAGGAGCCAGCAGTCCCAGATTGCGAGAGAGATGTCCGACTGCCCTGTGGGATCGGGCCTAAACCGGCAGTCGGACATCCCCTGAGGGGTCCCATATTGAAGAGAGTGCAGGCTGGGCTGAGGGTCCCCCCCCCCGTGCACGAATTTCATGCACTGGGCCTCTATCCTATATAATAAAAGCCTAATATGCAAATCGACCAATCGACAGAATGACCAGTGGAATAACTGGTTGCTATGATGCACACTGACTATCAGGGGGCAGACACTCAATGCAAAAGCTGCCCCCAGCCCACAGGCCCCAGGCCAGCCAAGGCAGGTGCCAACAGGGACCCCTCAATTGCCCCACCAGTCGCCCCACAGAGGGAGGCGACTGGCAGCGTTGGCAGACGGTAGGGCCAGCGAGCAGGCGGTGCCAGGCCAGTCAACACAGGTGCCAGCAGGGTTCCCCCGATCACCCTGCTTATCACCCCACAGATCCGCCCTGATCGCCAGCCAGGCCTAGGAACCCTACCCGTGCACGAAATTTTGTGCACCAGGCTTCTAGTATTCTAATAAATATGCATGCAGTCGGATGAGTGCAAGATTTATTGGGATGATCTCTTAAGTTATGTAATGTCTAATCATTAGGTGTACAACCTGAAACTTATTTAAGGATGTATGTTGTCCTGGCCAGTGGGCTCAGTTGATTGGAACATCATCCTGTACACCAAAAGGTCATGGGTTCACTTCCTGGTCAGAGCACATACCTAGGCTGCAGTTCAATATCCTGTACCAGTCAGGTCAAGTGGGGAAAGCAGCTGATCAATGTCTTTCTCTCTCTCTCTCTCTCCTCCTTTCTCTCTAAAAAAAAAATCAATGAATATATATCCTCAGGTGAGGGTTTTTAAAAAAGTATTTATGTCAACTGTAATTGCAGATAAAAAAGTTTTACAAAACTAAAGGGAAACTTCTGCACATCCCCCTTAACTATCTAGAGGAATTTGAATTAGGGGCATTGTCCATAATAATAAATTAACAAAAATAACCTTTTTTTACTTAATATATATGGCAGGCCAAACTGCTAATTGCTGAACATCAGTTCTTCTTACGGTCCTGCAATTACCTTCTGAATCCCCTAGGTGCCTGACCTCATGCTTAGCTCAGAATATCATATATACCTTATTTTCCCTTTTTATCTTTGAATTTCTCATGTATACAGGGTCTCCAACTCTCTCATGTATGTGGGGTTTCCAGGCATACAAAATTAAATTTTATTTTCTCTTGTCAAATTATCTCATGTAGATTTGATTCAACCAGCCAAAAACAAAACAAGCAAACAAAAACATAGAGAAGGGAAGAGGGTATTTTCTCCTTTTCCCACAAAGCAAAGAGGAAAAAGTAGTTAGATGATATTGGAAGTTGTTTTAGAAAGTTGCAGTAGTGGCTCTCCAGAAATTAAGTCAGGTCCCAACCTAGCCTAAGTGATGAAATGACAAATACCTCTAGATAATAACAAACATATTTTGAATAGACATGTCCTTGCCAGCTTCTGTAGAACAACACTTTATACATTTCTCACAACACCAAAGATACTGGCTTTGCATAGAAGTTAAATATGTGCAGAACGAATGAATGAATGAATGAATGAATGTTCTTTATTTTACAATATAATTTGAAGCAGACGTCCTCAAACTACAGCCCGTGGGCCACATGTGGGTGTTTTTGCCGTTTTGTTTTTTTACTTCAAAATAAGATATGTGCAGTGTGCATAGGAATTTGTTCATAGTTTTTTTTAAACTATAGTCCGGCCCTCCAATGGTCTGAGGGACAGTGAACTGACCCCCTGTTTAAAAAGTTTGAGGACCCCTAATTTGAAGCTTTCAGAATTGTAAGTGACTTCTCTGATATATTAGTTATGGAAAATGGTTTAAGCTTTATTGAAATATTATTGTTAAGAACTGTTATGTTGACTTATGTAGGATGAAATAATTCAAGAAGAGTACACAGTACATAAACTGCCTTTTAACTGAGTGGGATGGCTGGCATTTAAGCACTATGGTTTTTATGTTCTGTGCCAATTGTCTGCCAGAGTCTAGCTGAAATTTAACATTTAATAATGTTAAGTATGTGAATTTGGGGGAGAATTTGCATTTATATCTCAGATGGCTTGTTATCCAAGCAGAATTGAGTGGCTACCTTTTTCTATTTTTTTCATGCCTTATTTTGTTAATCATTCCAATCATACTTGTTCCACTCCATAAAAATGAGAAGCTTACCTTCCACCTTTGTGAAATTATTGTTAATCATTCTCTAATGTCTGCATTATCCCATTTAAGCCATGCCCCCTGTGGTTTTACAATTCCTTCTGCTCACTAATCCAACAGGAGAAATGATGTGCAAATAGGCAAATATAGGTTTTTCTTGTAAATCATTGTTGTAAGTCTCTTCAGCAACATTAGAGTTTCTCAAAGTGTTATTTAAGAATCAAATAAATCTCTAGATAGATCACCCAAGCCAAAGGAGATATAAGCTTGGTATGAAATAGAAAATGATCCACCCCCACTGCACCCAGCCTTAATCTTGACCAATATAACATTAATCTTAAAATTTGACCATGATGAAAGAATAATTGGAAAGAAGAGACATATAAAGGAAAATGAAAATATATATAATTTCCTAAGACCCATGTCCCTCTTGCTACCCAAACTTATCTTAGATGTAAAGGATTACATATCTCCACATACTTGTTGCATGAGTAAATACATCAATAAATACTGCCAAATATCTGCATGGAATACAAAAATACACAACCCGTTAGCTGGATATTTCTGAAATATCTGGATATTTGGTGTTATATAAGTAAAGTATCCAGATATGTAACAAGAAATTATCATTCTCAGGTGTGTATTCATATTTTATACACAAATACCTGAATATGTATTTCGGGTCATTATTTTTATCCAGCTTTATGGGATTACATAGTATATAATTATGTATCCATGATCATGTCATATTTATTTCTTTTTAATAAATAATACAAGTTGTCTAATTGGTCACTTAAATAAATGTTCAGGTCCACACTGACCCTGTATATATGCTAAACCAGTATTAACTGGTGAGAGTTCACTGGAGCCAGAAAAGGGGGCAGACAGCAACACTTACTGGGTATACATCTTATTTGTTTATTTTCTTTCCAAATACCCTTTGAGATATAGGAAAAAAGAACATTTTATTATTATATATGCAAAGATAATAATAAAACAGGAAGCTGACTACCAAAATTACCAATACCACATTTAAATCTTGAAATGAAACTTTTCTCCATCAATTAGGACACAAGCAACTTTTTTTTTTTTAGCTTAATAAAGAATAGTACTCTTTTTATGCCACAATCCTAAATCCTGCCTTTTCATTCCACATGACTAGGATCCTTTTAGTAATGTCCACACCACGGTTATGCTAAAGTGTGTATGAGTAGGAAGTTAGGATATTCCCTACCTCCTTCTCCTTGCCTTGTGGGAAGTCACAGAAGGATGTCATCCCTTTGTTAGACAGCCCACTTGACTGCCATCATAGAAAATGTGATCCAAACATGACATACACCACTGCTAATTTTCACTGTCACTGTATACTCAGTACAAATACAAGATAAACAAATAAATTAAAGTCCCCTTAACCTCTGATGTGACCTTAATTATAATGTTCTTTTTTAATCTATAGCACCATTGACATAAACTCTTATAAACCTGCTCTTATCTCTACTAAAGTCTTTTATAGACAACCTTTTTCTATGACTTGCACCTCATTATAAAAATCAAATTTCTTGGCTGTCACAAAGAAAGTGAGTGCAGTAAGCTGGGAACTAGTTCTTTGACATATTGAGATGGTTTATCAGCCTGGAGGTGTAACTTTCAAAACAGAAAGTTGGAATTATAGATACCACCCACATTCATTCATAAATAGATGAAATAATGATGGTACAGAATAGTGATTTTCAAGTTTTAGTGCAAAAGAGTCAAAATAGTATTTTAATTAAAAAAATTTATTTATGACTCAATATATCAAAATTCACCAGGACTCATTTCCTTCTTGTATTATAAATTAATATCACATTTATCTTATTGGAAAAAATAAAGATATTGATGATTTATAAAATGAAATATAGAGGTTCAACTCTCTTCAGAAGGAAGATCTAGCAGTTTTCTTGAAGCTCTCTACTGATCTGATAACAATAGTTATTTTTGCTATTTGAATTTAATCTACCCCTTTGATCCATTTGATATAACTAATTATGAATTAAAGTTTCTCAAAACATTTACATAAATTTGAGTCATGTGAAGAGAACTAACAATTAGACTAGTGAGTTTCATAAGTCATTTCTTCTGCATCCACTATTTATTCATGCATCCATTTTTTTTAAAAGAATCATGCATTATTCTTTTACTCAGCTCCCTACACTCATTCTCTGACTATCAGCATCTAATATACCGATACTGCTTTCATGTGTTCAGTAAATGTATGTAATGAATTTATGTGTCTATTAGTGTATGTATGTGTGTGTTTCTCACTAATAAGAAAGGATGGAGAGGTCCATCCCTGGAGAGCTACAGGAAGTGAGTAAAACCTGTGTTTTGTGTGATGCATTATTCCCCTCAGGATCCTGGGACAGATGATCTCTTAAAGTCATTTTTTTGATCTATAACTAAATGATCAGTGAGCCAGCTTCAGGTTGCCCTGTACGATTTAACTCATAGTGCTATTACTCAAGAGTACTAAATAGTGCCCCTGGGCTCTGAAAAAATTAATGCACAACCCTTAAGGTCAAAATTACTGCCAGGTAGTGATTTAAATAATGGGAAATAAATCCCATTAATATATAGCTAAGTAGTTAATCAGCAAGTAAAATAATAATGATAATAATGAAAAATAAGGAGTTAAATCTGTTTTCTCATTCTGTCCTCCATGGTCAGAAAGAATAACTGTTAGGTGTATCCCTCATAGAGATCCTATCTGATAAAGAGGGAATATGCTAATTAACCCTCACGCCATAGCAAAGATGGTGGCGCCCACAGCCAATAAGGAGGGAATATGCTAATTGACTTCCAAGCCCTCAAAGATGGCGGTGCCCACAGCTACAGATGGCAGTGCCCAGTCCCCTCAGCCCCACCGGGGCAGCAGGCACACGGCAAGGCCAGGCCCACCCTGAGGTGGGCCCGGCTACATCACACACCTGCCTTCAGAGTCCCCCAGTCCCCTCATCCCCCCAGCCGCCCAGGGCTGGCCCAAGGCACAGGCAAGCCTCAGATGGTGGCTGCCCAGCCACCCAGGGCTGCCCAAGGCTCAGGTAACCAGGTGTGATGGGGCATCGCCTTCCCCTGATCGCTGGGTCACCTCCCACCCCTGAGGGCTCCCGGACTGTGAGAGGGGGCAGGCCGGCCTGAGGGACCCCCATCCAGTGCATGAATTTTCATGCACTGGGCCCCTAGTCTTTTAATAAAAACTAGTGATCAAAACTTCCCATGGGTTTCTCATCTCTAAATTAAATATGTCCTATCCCTTTCATTTTTACACATAGTATTTGTTTTCATCCCTTTTTATTTTCTTTACTTTTTCAATGTCCTCTTCAGTTTAACCACTCTTTATCAATGTGATGACCTACAATATTAACCTAATAAAAAATGAGAATTTATTGTAAGAAGTGCTCCAATTTGCCTATATTTTAAAATATTTCCTTAATCTCATAATAAACACAAGCTTTATAAATGGCAGACCTGCTACAATCATGGGTAGCCATTCTAGCTGGTTATGAAAATACCTAAAATCTCCCTAGTTTATGTACTAAGCTTATGAACCAGGCTCTGTTTAAAAATAATAGTTTTGACAACAAAGTATTTCATTAGCCACAGGAAGGTAAGGAGATTCATTTAGTAATATTAGATGACTTATTGTGGTAGGACTGTAAAAACATACAAGTCTTCCAAGTCTGAGAACACGATTGATGCCCAGCAATATCAGGCTGCTCCCTCAATAACTCTATTGAAAGGAGAATCCTGAATCTAATGAAGAAACATACAATCATTTGTGATTTATGCTTTTGTGTTAGTGTAGTAGCCTCTGCGTAGGTACTTTTCACCTTTGTATGACATTATTAAATAATGTGGCCAATCATTGTTTTTGAAAATAGCCACTATAACAGTTAAAAAAGTTATACAAAACACAAAGGAGTCAAATGTAAGGGAGAGATACCATAACATATTCCTGGTCATTTTTTGCTCTCCCTTGAACTAGCAATTTCTTGAAAGACTGGGAATACTAGTCATCTGAACATATCAAGTCTCCCTAACCAACGTGAAAAGGAAGTATATGCCTTGTAAACCATTGCCTAAGGTTGGGGCTTAGTATAAAATTTATCAAAATCTGTTTATTTTTTCATTTGTGAGAATTAGTTATACTCAAAGTCCTATGCTATCTTACACAATCAAACTCTTTCCAAAGGAAAGAGTTAATTTTAAAGTTGTATGTATCCCTTAGCTCAGTTATTTTGAAAGATAGTTTACCAAAACATGACCTCACTAAATTTTGCCATTGGTAAAAGAAGAAAGGAAAGGAATCCAGGAAATAAAGACGAAAAATATATGGCCTCAATTCATGTATCTTTTGTGACATATTTTCTTGTCTTTCCAGAGTAATTATATCCTATCTATTTAGTCATAGTAATCTCAATAGCTCCTTTAGTTCTTGAAGGTATCATCTTTACCCAAGTAAGGAAGAACTTGAAAAAAGATGGTCAGTCAAATGAGAGAAAGTTGTCAAGCCTGTATCCATAATGCTGTGTATGACACCATTAGTTTTGTTCACATGAGGATAATGGATACTTCTTAGAAGAATGGTACAGAACACTATGGAGAATATTTTATTGAGACTCAAAAAAAAAGAAAAGAAAAAAGAAGATAAAAGCAGTCCTTAGCCTACAAGAAAAGTAACTCAGATGGTAGGTGAAAAATCAAAGGGATTGGTCATAATCCTAGGGTATCAGGTGTAGTCAGATCAGACATATTATTTAGATGTCATTGAGGGAATGTTCAGATGTACATATGTACTTAGGCCTGAGGGATTTCAAGGTTACCCTTAGGGAATGTCTGAAATGATCTGAGATCCTTTTGGTAACAGACTTTACTTCCATAGTAAGATCAATAAAAGTAATGCAAGTATCATTGGCAGTGTTAGATATACCATGATCAAATTGTTGAAAGAGGAAGATTCTTGAAAGTAACAAGAGAAAAATAATTCATCATATACAAGAGATTCTCATTAAAATTAACAGGTAGCTGACTTCTTATCAGAAACCACTGAAGCCAGAAATCAGTGGGATGACCCGTTCAAACTGCAGAAGAAAAGGACTGTCAACCAAGAATTACATATCCAACAAAACTACCTTTCAACAATAAGGAAAACATTAAGACATTCCCAGATAAATAAAAATTGAGATAATTCATCACTACTGCTACAAAAACAAAAAAACAAACAAACAAAAAAAAAAACAAACACTAAAGGGAGTCCTTAAGTCTGAAATTAATGGACATTAGACAGTATTTAATTCACATAACAAAATAAAGAACTGATTAAGACAACTGTGTAGGTAAATATAAAAATGTGTTTAATTATTTTTACTGAATAATTACTTTCTCCTGATTTAAAACCCAACTGCATAAAGCAATAATATAAAACTGTGTTGATTAGCTTATCTATCCTATCTAATAAAAGAGTAATATGCAAATTAACCCAAACAAGATGGCTACGGCCACAGAGAGAGCAGGAGGGAGGTTTGGGTTTCCCTGGTGATGGAGGAAGCCAAGCTTTCCGCACACCCTGGCCAGCCCAGGCCTCCACTTAAGGCTACAAAGTTTCAATTATAGAAGATAAATCCCCCAAAAAATGGCAGCAGCTACTGAGCTGGAGAGAGCAGCAGGCTAGGGTTGCCCCCGGCGATGGAAGAAGCCAAGCTTTCCACCTGCCCTGGCTGGCCTAGGCCTCCACTCCAGGCTACAAATTTTCAATTTTAGAAGATAAATAAGTCCCAACAGAAATGGCTGTGGCCACAGAGCGAGCAGGAGGCTTGGCTCCGCTTCAGGCTACAAAGTTTCAATTGTAGAAGAAACATAAATCCCAGATACCAGGGCCTCTGCTTGGGTCACCAGGGGGCATGGCTGGCCTGCAAACCACCACAGGCCCTTTGCCCAGGCCGCCCCACGCCCCAAGGCAACCCCCACCCTGATCAGGGACACCCTTCAGGGCAAACCAGCTGGCCCCCACCCATGCACCAGGCCTCTATCCTATCTAATAAAAGAGTAATATGCAGATTGACCATCATTCCAACACACAAGATGGCTGACCCCATGTGGTCAAAGATCATGCCCCCATGTGGACACAAAATGGCCATCACAAGATGGCCAGCAGGGGAGGGCAGTTGGGAGGGACCAGGTCTGCAAGGGAGGGCAGTTAGGGGTGACCAGGCCAGCAGAGGAGGGAAGTTGGGGGCAAACAGGCTGGCAGGAGAGCAGTTAGACATCAATCAGGCTGGCAGGAGAGTGGTTAGGGGGTGATCAGGCTGGCAGGCAGAACTGGTTAGGAGCAATCAGGAAGGCAGGCAGGTGAGCAGTTGGGAGCCAGCAGTCCTGGATTGTGAGAGGGATGTCCGACTTTCCATTTAGATTGGAGAGGGTGCAGGCTGGGCTGAGGGACAACCCCCCCTGTGTACGAATTTCATGCACCGTGTCTCTAGTATATATATAAAAAGCTTAAGCGACTGGCCAACCATCCAATTGGCCAACTGGCTGGTAGCTATGACATGCACTGACCACCGGGGGCAGATGCTTAACGCAGGAACTGCTGAGCGACAGCAACTTTGCAGAGTGCCCTCTTGCACTCCGGGACCCCTTGGGGGATGTCAAACTGCTGGTTTTGGCCCGATTCCCGCAGGCCAGGCTGAAGGACCCTACCTGCCGGTGGGACCCCACTCACTCCGCAGATGCCCTTTGAGCCCCAGAGCTGCCCCAGGTACAGCTGTCCAGGGAGGGACCACAGGAGGTTGGTTCCAGGGCATGTCTGGCTTATCTCACCCAGTCCCACCCTGCCGACCACCTTTTAATTAATTTCTGTTCAATGTTCAGGAATCCGTGCACCAGGCCTCTAGTAATATATAAAGATGTAAGTTGTATTACAATAATAGCACAAAGGGAGGTGAGGGAATAGAGTTGTATAGAAGAAAAGTTTTTTTGAAATTAATATGGCATTAATCTGAAATAGATTGTTATAAATTAAATTTTCATTTTATCCTTGGGACAAAAACTAAGAAACTTTAAAAAAAAATAATAAAATAGATGGCAAGGGAGTTAACATCCTATCTAATAAAACAGTAATATGCAAATCATCACTCCACTACACTCATAAGCCACGCCCACCAGCCAATCAGAAAGCAAATATGCAAATACACCTAACCAAGATGGCTATAGCCTCGGAGAGTGGCGGTTGTTGGAACTGGGATATTGGAGCCAAAGATCAGAGGGGAACATCGGAGCCAGTGGGGGTCCCCCACAGGTGATCAGAGCCAGCTGAGGGTCCCTGCCCAGGGCCCAAGCCTCAGCCAGAGGCTTGCAGCCTTGGCTGGGGGTGGAGCCAGGCGATTGAGCCAGCTGGGGTCCCCTGCGGGTGATCAGAGCCAGCTGGGGGTCCCTGCCCAGAGCCCAAGCCTCTGCCAGAGGCTTGTGGCCTTGGCCGCTGCAGCGGAGCCTGGCGATCAGAGCAAGCTGGGGTCCCCTGCGGATGATCGGAGCCAGCTGGGGGTCCCTGCCCAGAGCCCAAGCCTAGAGGCTTGCAGCCTTGGCCATAGGTGGAGCCGGGCGATAGAGCTAGTTGGGGTCCCCTGCGGGTGATTGGAGCCAGCTGGGGGTCCCTTCCCAGAGCCCAAGCCTCTGCCAGAGGCTTGCGGCCTTGGCCTTGGCTGGAGCCTGGCGATCGGAGCCAGCTGGGGTCCCCTGTGGGCGATCGGAGCCAGCTGGGGGTCCCTGCCCAGAGCCCAAGCCTCTGCCAGAAGCTTGCAGCCTTGGCCATGGGTGGAGCCAGGCGATTGCACCAGCTGTGGGTCCCTGCGGGCGATTGGAACCAGCTGGGGGTCCCTGCCCAAGGCCCGAGCCTCAAACAGAGGCTTTCGGCCTTGGCTGGGGGTGGAGCCAGCTGGGGGTCCCTGCCCAGGGCCCGAGCCTCAAACAGAGGCTTGAGGCCTTGGCCAGGGGCGTAGCCTGGCGATCGAGCCAGCTGGGGGTCCCCTGCCAAGGGCTGGAGGCTTTAGGCCTTAGCAGGGGCGGAGCCGGAGATCACAGGAGATAGGTGTGAACTAAAGAGGAAATACCTTTTCTGACCGCTCATTGGCTAAGCTCCCTGTATGCCACTGGTAATATTCTTAGTAACTTGGGTATAAGAATCCAAAAAGGTGATCTAGGGCTTTTCCACCACACTCCTGGAGAAAAAAACGAAGGTCCACTGCTGGAGGGCTAAGAAATGTCATAACCTGCCCTATACAGTTTGGCTCAGTGGATAATGCCTAGGTTTACCAACCACAGAGTCCAGGTTAGATTCTGATCAAGGCATGTACCTAAGTTGGGGCCCAGGTCAGGGCTCATGAAGAAGGCAAGCAATCTAAGTATTCCTCTCACTTTGATGTTTCTCTCTGTCTTTCCCTTTCTCTTTCACATTCTCTAAAAGTCAGTGGAAACATATACTCAGGTGAGGATAAAAAAAAAAAAAAGAAAGAAAGAAATGTCGTATTCTATGAAAGACACATCTTGAAAATGCCTAAAGAAAGTTGTCATTTTTTCTTGGTGAAGGGACTGGAGTCTGTGTTGATGAAAACTACCTTGGTGGCTGTGGTGACTTGCAGTGGCTCCAACAGCGGGGTGATGGGGCTGGTGCCTTTCCCTGATCAGTCTGATTGTCTCTCACAAAGGGAGGCCAGACTTTGGCTTAGGCCTGATTGTTATGGGGAACGGGCCTAAGCCGTCAGTAGGACATCCCCTGAGGGCTCCCAGTCTGTGAGAGGGGGCAGGCTGGGCTGAGGAGACCCCCCCCCCCAGTGCATGAATTTCATTCACCGGGCCCCTAGTATCCTATCTAATCTTATCTAATATAAGAGTAATATGCAAATTGACCATCACTCCAACACACAAGATGGCTGCCCCCATGTGGTCAAAGATGGCTGCCCCCATGTGTACACAAGATGGCTGCCACAAGATGGCCAGCAGGGGAGGGCAGTTGGGAGGGATCAGGCCTGCAAGGGAGGGAGGTTGGGGGGCGATCAAGCCTGCAGGGAAGGGCAGTTGGGGGGGGACCCAGGCCTGCAGGGGAGGGCAGTTAGGAGTGATCAGGCCTGCAGGGGAGGGCATTTGGGGGGGACCAAGCCTGCAGGGAAGGGCAGTTCGGGGGGACCCAGGCCTGCAAGGGAGAGCAGTTGGGGGGGACCAGGCCTGCAGGGGAGGGCAGTTAGGGGTGACCAGGCCTGCAGAGGAGGGCATTTGGGGGGGACCAGGCCTGCAGGGGAGGGCAGGTTGGGAGTTAGGGTCAAAGAGGCTGGCAGGGGAGCAGTTAGGGATCAATCAGGCTGGCAGGGGAGTGGTTAGGGGGCAATCAGGAAGGCAGGCAGGTGAGCAGTTGGGAGCCAGCAGCCCCAGATTGGAGAGGGTGCAGGCTGGGCTGAGGGACAGCCCCTCCGACCTCCTGTGCACGAATTTCGTGCACCGGGCCTCTAGTACAATATAAAATAAAATATCTATTTAACACAAAAAGCATAATGGAGAATTAGAGGAACAAAAATTATATAAGACAGAAAACCAATATCAAAACGTAAGAAATAAATTCTACCTTATTTATAATTACATTAAATGTACATGGATTAAGCACTGTAATCAAAAGACAGATTGACAGGTGGATAAAAAAGATCCAACTATCTACTGTCTTTAGGTTCAAAGACACAAATAGGTTGAAAATAAAAGCATGGAAAAAGACATATTTCTACATTTCACTGGAATTAGTAAAATGTAAAGTCTATTACACTGTGATAAGTTATATATGTATATTATAATAGCTAGAACAACCACTAAGAAAACTATATAAAAATATACTAAAAAACTAAAAATCAAAATGGTACCCTAAAAATTAACTCACAGGAAATTAACTCACAGGAAGCCAAGAAAAGATAAACAGGGATATGAGAAAGAGAAGGAATAAACCGAAAAACAATATGGCAGACTTGAAACCTATTATGTAAATAATTAACCTTCAATATAAATGATCTAAATATACCAATTAGGAGACAAAGTTGGCAGAATGGATATTAAAAAGGCCCAATTATATGCTATTTATAAGAAATTCACTTCAAAACAACATAGATAGGTTGAAAGCAAAATAAGTTCATCAAAGAAAGCTAAGAACCATATGATTTCATTCATATGTGGGATATAAAACTGAAACTTATAGATACTGACAATAATATGGTGGTTACTGAAGGAAAGGGGTGGAGAATAGTAAAAGGGAAAAGAAGCCAAATATATGGTGACAGAAGATGATACGACTTGGTGTGGTGGGGGAATGTAGCATAGAAAGGTATACTTGAAACTTAGTAACCAATGTCACCCAAATCAATTTAATAAAAAAAGAAAGTAAAAGAATGAGAAATGGTATACTATACCAATAAGAATTTTTTTAAAAGATTGGAGGGAACTCTTTATACCTTTATTAAAACACTCATGGTGTTCTAATACTCTATTACATGATGGGGCTCAGTCTTTGTGAAATTGATTGATGACTACAGGCATGTAGCCTTTCTTACATTTTCATGAACCAGATTACTCAAGTCAAAATCTTACTAATATATAAAAAAAAGTAGTAACTAGAAGACCTTCTAGACCAGCACACTGATATGAAATAGCTGGTGTAAGGCTGCTGGTGGAAAGAGCAGCCAAAGCTAAAGAAAACACATATGCAGCATCAGTTAAGTAACTGTGGGCCCAGCTTCGTATTTTACATTGGAAAGAAAGTTTTCATGTATCACAAAAATAGCAATAGAGGAGGATCAAGTGGAAAGATTATTTTTATCCTCAGTTCTCTGTTATGGTTTGTGGTTCTTCTTTCAACATCTGTGAGTCTCCATCAATATATGCCTGCAAAACAAAAAAAAAAAAAAAATTCAGGCAATTATTTTTTGAAAGGTTATAGAATTGTCCACATTGTGAATTCCACCCTCCTAGTTGTCACTTGACAGCTAGGTTGATAAGTTAGATGCCAATAAAATTAGCCTTGAGTAAGATACTTTAACATTTACTGTTAGAAACTGCCTGGTACACACATCCCTTTGGAGAAACAGGAGCCTCATCCAAATGGACCTAAAATACTGTTGACCATACTTGACAGCCACAGTCCACTGAAATGCTGGAAGCCCTGGAGAAAAACAAATTCTTGTCCCTTGCTTTCCCCCTTTCTCTCATAGGCCATTGTAGAAAAGTTAAAAAAAAAATTTTTTTAATGTGAATGGAAATATACTAGACTTTCTACACTTCAGTCAGTTTTAGGGTGTCCTGTGGGATCTAGAACCACTAAACTGTATCCTGAACCGAACTCCCTGGTTAACGCCCACAAAAATTGCCCCAGGTTTATAGATGACCCTGAACTAGGCCCTCCATAGTTTGATAAGAGGAGCTACAAGAAAGTTAAGTATGACATTAGAGTGGAAATAAACTATGATACTTCTACAATCCTCATGCAATCTTCATGGCCAAGCATCATTCTCGTTATAAATATTAATTTAAATATTTAGTCAGAGGGCAACCTTTCATCTCTCAATCACATTCTCTCCCAAGCCAGATGCAGTAAAGAGGCATGCTCTAGGAACAGAATGATAAGTAAATTGATTTCATATTTCTAACACCAGATTATATTATGACCTTACAGGGGGGTAAGAATGATGGGCTTAAGTCATCTTTGTGAGGATTCAGGGATTGGGCTGAAACTGGCACTCTGACATCCTCCAAGGGGTCCTGGATAGCAAGAGGGTGCAGGCCAGGCTGAGGACCCCACCGATGCACATATCCATGCACCAGGCCTCTAGTATTAAATACAATGACAACATCACAAGGTAAATACCTCCCTCTTTTTTCCTTTTATTCTCTTTCTACCTCCATTTCCTTCCTTCATTCTTTTTCTTCTAACTTTATTAAGCTATAATTGATATATAACATGTAATTTAAGTTGGACAACATGATGATTTGATACATGGATATAGTGTGAAATGATTACCACAATAGGGTTAGTAATACATCCATTATCTCACAAAATTACCATTGTGTATGTATGTGTGGGGTGGCGGGGAGAACATTTCTTTCTGAGGCATTGTCTTCCCAAAGACAAATACTGGTTTTTACCTATCATTTCTCTAGCATCTAGAAAGACATCAATATCTTTCTATAGTATAGACCAGTGATCAGCAAACTCATTAGTCAACAGAGCCAAATATCAACAGTACAACTATTGAAATTTCTTTTGAGAGCCAAATTTTTTAAACTTAAACTTCTTCTAACGCCACTTCTTCAAAATAGACTCGCCCAGGCCGTGGTATTTTGTGGAAGAGCCACACTCAAGGGGCCAAAGAGCCTCATGTAGCTCGTGAGCCGCAGTTTGCCGACCACGGGTATAGACCATAAAAACAGTCACTTTATTTGCAGTGATCTAGAGAGCAAAGAGGACTTTCTCAAGGTCACCCATTACTTTTCCGATGCACACAAGGCAAGCACCAGCACCTCTGCTCTTTGCAAGGGGCATCTCTCATGCTGCAGTTTTCTGTCACCAATTGTAATGCACTACCTGTGATTTTCATCTACTTCTATATGAAAATATGATAGAATGTCCCTCTTCCCTGGGTTATTTTCATAGCTACTGTATTTATTATATTAATGTTTATCTCTTGGATGTCATTTAATGAATGTCAGCAGGGAGGAGGGAGGAGATAGAATATTCACCGGAAAGAAGCTGTGCCATTAATTCAAAATGGATGGTAAAGACAAGTGTGCACATTCCCGTAGCCACATGGGTACTGTATTAAGGCACTGAAGCAGTTAATTTTGTTTTAAATACATGATCATAGATAAAATGATCTTTTCAACTTTGTTGAAAATTGAAATTATAACGCATACAAGGCTTCAGATCAAAATGCTATATAGTCTCCCCTCCCCACTTTATCTAGGGAGTGTAATGCCCTTACAATCCCACTTCTTGAACTCTTTCCAATTTGAGATATTTCCTATCTCTTTTAATACCTCATTGCTTTTGCATCAATTACAGCCTGACCTAAAGCTGCACTGGAAGTGGAAGTGATATATAGTGGAATCCATTTAAATAAATTTCTGATGAAAGAATAAAAATGTTAAAAGAATAAATTTACTGCACAAATTTATACAAATCCTATATGTGCTGTGAAAAACTCTTAAATGAAAACTGATGAAAGATTAAAATATTAAATTAATTAAAATCCAACATACTGATGATTTAACCTACTAAATGAATGTCTAAAATAAAGATATAAATTTGTAGTGCTCAAATGTATGTCAATTTTAAATGTGTGGTGAGCTAGTATAACACAAAAGTATGGCTGTCATTATTCTTTGTTGAACTAGGCATTATTTAGAAACACTTGTATTGGTTCTTCACATGATAAGAAAGGCAAAATATCTTGTTTCTCATACAAGGTAATGTGCATTAGCCTCTTTCTTTTTCCTAATCCTTTATCACTTGAACTCTCTAGGTTATTTGTTAGTTTGCATATAGTGGCTAAGAGGTGGATAAAAAGTGTGTATCTCCCACAGCCATTTTACCCTCTAGTAGGGGTCCTTATAAAAACAGAACTTATATCTTACTCACAGAATATACCTTTGCCAAAAGCTCATAGAACATAAATTTTCAGTGAGACAAATCAATTCCTACTAAGAATTACTACTCTGCCCATCTAATTCTCAATTTAACATAAAAAAAAAACACATTAACTGTTGTAAAGTTTCTAGCAATTAGAATAAGTACAAACTAGTTTCTTGCCCATAAGAATTAGACTAAAGGTGATATTTAGTTTTGGGTAATAAACAAGCTTTGGTCACTCAAAACAATATTTTCTAATTAGACACATTTGGAACTGTTTGATTATTGCCAGGAAAAACAAAAATTCAATTGCACTATGGAAAACTTCACCCCGCTGTCCTCTGATCCCTGTCATATTATGATCCTCTTATCATATTAAGGTATTATAGCCATTGCAATTAGAAGTCATGGCCAGGAAGAGGTAGATCATTGGCAACTGGTAGTGACCAAATATCTGGGCATATGGCCAAATGCATGTGACCATTAATTCAAATGACTTCTACTGACCATCAAATAAAATATAACTTGTCTTAAAGGACCAAGAGGGAAGGGGTTTCTATGTTAATTAATTCTGGCCAATCCTAAATTTGATTTTAGAGAGAAATAGAAAATTGCTTCTAGTGAGCTTTTGATTTTTCACCAACCCTAGATATTTTGAGGGGCAGAGTGGGAGGGATTTTCCCAACCTTCAATGGAATTCCTAAAGAGGTGGGAATATCAAGGCATGGTTAAAAATGATCCAGGGTGGTCTATGGTTGTAGTTGGCATAGCCTTGGGCAGTGCAGTGTCTTTTAAATTACTATTGTCTAAAAGGTGACGTGTTTTACTTTTAGTGGATAATCTTGATGTAATTTGTCAGCTGCAGTAGTTGTCCAACAGCTCACAACTGTCCCAAGAGCAAGAACTGAGTCTTGGTTTATCTTTGCGATTCTAAGGAAACGCACAGCACTCATAAATATTTGGTGAATTAAACTGAAACAGTACATAGCAATTTTACTCTGGCTGAATTCATAAGTAAATAAGACTTGGGGCTTTAGCACCCCCTGGGGGACGCTATACTTGATTTCCCTTATAGTTTTTCACTAGAGGCCTGGTGCACAAAATTCGTGCAAGGGGGGGGGCCCTCAGCCCAGCCTGCACCCTCTCCAATCTGGGATCCCGCTCACAATCCGGAACCACTGGCTCCTACCACTCACCTGCCTGTCTTCCTGATGCCCCTAACTGCTCCCCTGCTGGCCTAATGGCCCTAACTGGTCTCCCCTCTTGGTCTGATCATCCTAGCTGCCTACCTGCTCTCCCCTCCTGGCCTGATCCCCCTAACTGCCTATCTGCTCTCCCTTTCTCTCCATGCCCTTCAGACCCCCGGTGCAGGCGTGCTGAGAGCTCTCTGTCACAGCCTTACCCCAGTCCTGATTGGTCATTACATGATGATGTCCTGGACAATTTACACGTTCCTCTATTATTAGTATAGGCTAGAGGCCCTGTGCACAAAATTCATGCACAGGGGGGTGTGTGTCCCTCAGCCCAGTCTGCACCCTCTCCAAACCAGGACCACTGGCTTCCAACTGCTCGCCTGCCCGCCTTCCTGATTTCCCCTAATCACTTCTGCCTGCCAGCCTGATCACCCCCTAACCACGCCCCTGCCAGCCTGATTGATGCCTAACTGCTCCCCTGCCAGCTTGTTTGCCCCTAACTGCCCTCCCCTGCAGGCCTTGTCACCCCTAACTGCTCTCCCCTGCAGGCCCGGTCACCCCCAACTTCCCTCCTCTGCTGGCCTGGTCACCCCTAACTGCCCTACCCTGCAGGCTTGATTGCCTCCAACTTCCCTCCTCTGCCGGCCTGGTCACCCCTAACTGCCCTCCCCTGCAGGCTTGATCACCCCCAACTGCCCTCCCTTGAAGGCCTGGTCCCTCCCAACTGCCTCTCCTGCTGGCCATCTTGTGGTGGCCATCTTGTGTCCACATGGGGACAGCCATCTTTGACCACATGGGGGCAGCCATCTTGTGTGTTGGAGTGATGGTCAATTTGCATATTATTCTTTTACTAGATAGGATTAGATAAGATAGAGGCCTGGTGCACAGGTGGGGGCTGGCTGGTTTGCCCTGAAGGGTGCCCCAGATCAGGGTGGGGGTTCCCTTGGGGCATGGGGCAGCCTGGGCGAGGAGTCTGTGGTGGTTTTCAGGCCAGCCACGCCCCCTGGTGACCCAAGCGGAGGCCCTGGTATCTGCGATTTATTTATCTTCTATAATTGAAACTTTGTAGCCTTGAGTGGAGGACTGGGCCCACCAGGGCAGGTGGAAAGCTTGGCTTCCTCCATTGCTGGGGAAACCCAAGCCTCCTGCTCTCTCTGTGGCCGCAGCCATATTGGTTGGGTTGATTTGCATACTCGCTCCTGATTGGCTGGTGGGTGTGGCTTGTGGGTGTAGTGGAGGTATGGTCAATTTGCATATTACTCTTTTATTAGATAGGATTCTTCCTGAATATTTATGGAGTACCTCTAATGAGGTGTTTGGTACTGGAAATGGAATACCTATCCTTAGGAAGCCTACTATTTGTCAGAAATGCTGAAAGGTCCTAATTTTTGTCCAATAATTATTTATAGAGCAACAACTAATCAGGCACAGAGGTACAGTAGTAAAAAAGGTATACTTCCAGTCTAATGGAGTGCTGATAAAGAAAGAGGCAGTTACAATTGAGTATGAAAAGTGTTCTGAGACAGGTAGGAAGGGAATGGAATAGAGGAAATATTATCTAAACTGAAACCTGAAGGATAAACATAGAAGTTAAATAAGTAAAGTGTCTATATAAATAAGAGGGAAGCTAAACCTACAAGTTTATTCATTTTGTGGATTCTATATGTTCCCGTATTTGAATTTATAGATTCTTCATTAACAAAAAGATAGTTTCTTTTTTCAAATAGATAATTAGACAGAATATTTAACTTTGCCAAGTGTTTGATACTTTTTGGATAGCTGATTAGTATCCATAACTTATTTTTATAATTTCTTTTTGTTCATATATTTACCAAATAGGTCAGGCATTATCATGTAAAATTAAATATTTATTGGTATCACTGTTATCATTAATGCCATCTTAGAGCTTCAAGATATCCAATACTTACTATGGTCAGGGTGAAAAAGAATTTTGATATCACAAAGTTAAATATAGTGAAAGTGATAGGGAATTCAAGAAGTTAAAAATTTTTAGCTTTAGATATATCGTTTATAGGCTTGGCAATTAATGCATGTGGAAAGCTTTTGTTCCAGGGACTTGAATGTGTGACTGGACCTGCCATGACTTCAGGAGACCTGCAAGCAATTCTACCCTTGTGCCCCAGGAGGACTGCAAGTGACCAAAATGGTATCTGAGCCATTGTGCTCCAGGGAGAGAACCTCCACCAGCCAGGATGTAAATAAAGAACCACTGGTTAGCAGATGATGGGATGGTTGGGAAATCACTGGACTGCAGCTTTTATCTGATTAACCTTTTCCTCTGAATTCCAAACCCCTTATCTACCTTTTCCCTGAATTCCAAACCCTTTACCTATACTTTTCTTCTCCTTATAAAAAGGGTTGGCTTGAAGTGAGATGTAAGACAGTCTTTAGAGTATATAACTCACCATCTTCTCAGATCACCAGCCTTCTGAATAAAATGCCCATAAAGATTTAATCATTGTCTCTGCTTATTGGTTCTGATAGTGTTGGGCAGCACAAACATTGACTTTTCTGGTTTCAGAAGTATATTAAATTGCTAAGAGTTTTTAAAAATCTACTTATATTATTTAAATTGTAACTAAAATATACATAAAAACTATTATTGTTTTTAGAGATATTTATTGAAATGAGGATATATCTTCACATGATTTTAATATAAAATCTAAAGATTAATTAGAATTATAGAACATAATTTAAATAGGACAATATATAAATATAAATAAACATTAAAATCAACATGAAAGACAACTAGAAACATCTTAAAAGTTATTTTAAACATTATAGAGACTTTTTCTCAAGACATTCTTCCTTTACTTCTAATTTAAATATACTAGGAATTGAAAAGCAATGCCTATCTGAAATTCCACATTACAGATCAAACTGCTGAACTTCCACTTTGCATGTACTTAATCCTTTCTAGACTGAAACTTGGTATAAAGTGAGCTAAAAGCAGTATGAACATCTGGTTCACCTGCTGGTGACTCAGACTGATGCATGTTTGGAACCATCACTGGGTAGTCCCCATAACGCAGAGTTTCCAGAGAAGTGAGCCTCTGATCACCTACATCAGAATCACCTGGAGAGCTTGAATTTATAAAATGCATGATCCTTGCCCAATGTCAGGTCTATTGGATCGAACTGGGTGAGGATGGCTTGAGAAAAATGATTTTTAACAATAAAAATTTAACAAAATTAATTATTATATGTACTTAAGTTTTTAAAATAGTGAAACCTGATAGAAAGTAAATCTTCAAATTATGAAACTTTGAAGTGGAGCTCAGAACCTAGATTTCCGTGTTGACTTGAGTATGACCAAGAATAACAGAAGAATTGAAAAGAGAAAGAAAGAAAGAAGAAAGAAAGAAAGAAAGAAAGAAAGAAAGAAAGAAAGAAAGAAAGAAAGAAAGAAAGAAAGAAAGAAAGAAAGAAAGAAAAGAAAGGAGAAAGAGAGAAAGGAGAAAGAGAGAAAGAAAGAAAGAAAAAAGTCCCTGGTAGCGTCTAGAGAAATTGCAGGGGATCACAATGGTGATAAGAAGGAAAAGCGATTCTTTCCCAAGTAAGAAACAGCAGTGCTCATGAAGAACTGCAGCTCCCTAAAGGATGGGGTATAAAGACTATAAGAAATAATTAGAAAACATTAGTGGGGACAGGGGGTACACTCTGGAGCTCTGGCAGGTATCACACATGCCCTGAGGCAAGTACAACATAGGCCCTCAACAAATTTTGGTGGGATAGATGGATGGGGGAATAGATCGATGAAGGGATAAAAGGAAGGATAGGAATTCTTGAGCCTCATTTTTAGTATGTCAGTATATTGGGAACTACAATTGCAGAGATTCCAAGAAAATAGGTGTTGTGTCCAAGTCCCTCTGCCAGGAGCTGTACCTCCTGGGATGCTGGGTATTCGATAGAGAAGTCATGAGAAGTTGTGGGTATATAAGAGAGTCTTTATTGTAGCCCAAGTGGCTATTGCTATTACAGGAGATATTAAACAAAGCAGTTCTTCAAAATAAAATCTCATACAGTAGCCGTACACCAGCTAGGTAACAATACATCTTTCCTACAAAATAGCCGCAGCCTCCAACATAGGAGCTATACAGGAGCCACCCTTAGAGCTACAGCCTCACTAAGCAGCTGCCTCCAAGCCCCAAGCAGCAGCCTGCTGGTCAGTAACATACTTTATACTACTTAGACAAACGAGGCTCCTTTCCAAATAGTGACCTCACTATTTTGGGTTATAGAAGGGCATGCTTGCACAGTGTACACAGTCAGATTACTGTGTCCTTGCTTCTTGCACCTACATAGAGTATCTCAACCTTGAACACTTTTATAAAGATCCCCATACTCAGAGTAGCCTTGAACATTCGGCATACTCTGAACAGGGCCTCCACACTCCCATTTGCCTTGATCATCCAGCATACTCTGACAGGATCCCCACAATAAGATTTTATGTATTTCAATTAGAAAGGTATTCTGAAAATTTAATTGTAAATTACTGTTAGAATGCTTACAAGTGTGAAATGCTGAACTTCTCATAAGGCATTTCCCTGGACACCTATAGGAGACACACCAAGTAATATGGATGCTTTGTGCCATGACCAATCTAAAGCAAGGTTTCCAAGTATAAATTGACAATTGTGATTAATTCATGTTTACTAGTACTTGACAGTAAATTTTGACAGAATGTATCAGGCAGGCATCATTTCACTGGAAGATTAATCTAGGACTTAGTATATAGGTCAAGACTATCATTTCAGTTGGGGATTTAAAATAGGCAACAGATAACTTTTCTGACAAAATGTTAAAATTCAAATACCTATGGATCTGGAAAACAAGATTATGGCACTAATTCTGCCACTAACTCACTGTGCAAATTTGGACAGGTTATTGTATGCTGATTAATAAAATAAGAAAATTAGAATATAATTTCCAAGGCCTAGTCCAGGTGTAATCCATATCGTGCTGGTAATTAACAATGGGATCTCCTGGGGAGTGGTAAAGAGCCCTTATTTGTATCATTTTCTAATTTATATGGAATAAATACTCCCATTGTATTTCAAGATGATGTCACTGAATACAGAGTTGGGAAGAGATGCACGTAATTCTTGCAAGTTGGTTGGAAATAATATTCCATGGTAACATAATGCTATTTTATGTACCTACTAGAGGCCTGGTGCACGAATTCGTGCACAGATTGGGTCCCTTGGGGTGGCCTGTGGAGATTGGGCCCCAGCTCGCACCCCCAGCCTCACAGCCCTGCAGCTCCACCTGGCACCCCACTTTGGCCTGGCGCTGCCCCCTCACCTGCTCCACTTCACTGCCTGGTAGCCAGGCAGCAGCCCCGCCTCCCACCACCACCACTGGTCGCCATCTGTGGGATGATCTGCGGGGTGATCGGGCCCCTGCTTGCACCTGCCTTGGCCTGGCACCTCCCGCTCACCTGTTCCACCATCTCTCTGTGGTCCCGCTCTCATCAGGGCCCATCAGGACCAGAAGCACCTCCACTGCTTCCCACTGCCAGGGCCGCATTGCTAACATCCGCCATGTTCCACGCCGCCCTCTGGTGGTCAGCGCACATCAGAGCAAATGGTCAAACTCCCGGTCAAATGACCACCTGAGGGGACAATTTGCATATTAAGCTTTTATTATATAGAATTCCCCAATCTGAATATTTGCTCTGTGTTACATTTTTGCTCTTCTTCATAAATATTTAGGTTCCTAGAATTAAAATATCTGAGTCCTCTTCCCCCCCGCAAATTGTATGTTCTCATATGTAATTTTTTTAAATTTAAGTTCTTTATTATTTAACGTATTATATAAGTCTCCTTTTTATGTCATAAGTTAAAATGAAAAGGTATTTTTTATTTTATTATATATTTTGCTGTTGTTCAGTCTAACAAAAATGGAAATAACTTTTTATGAAGCCTTTAGCTTCTAGCTTGAATCTTGTCTGTTAAATTACTATTTTTTTAATGATGTGAGAGCTGTTGTTTTCTTAATTCTTTTTTTCTCTGACCTTTAAATATAATTGACTACTTTAAAGGTCTCAATGGTATAAGTTATTAGGAAGATAAAAATTTATGTGATTAAAATAAAAAATGATAAGACTTAAATTAAGTAATGATGTTAATAATCCTACTTTATGAAAATGGGTTATGTGATAAATTTTAATTATTATTATAATCAGGGTTTATCAACTAAAAATGGTTTAAATTTTTTAAAGTGAATGAATTTTTAAAAGTTTACTAGAGAAAATACAGCTGTAATTCAAAATTATTAAATGACTTCACTGCAAAAAAAAATCTAACAATTTAAAAAATAAGAAAAATTTTAGTAGCATTTACCAAAAAATGTAGTCTATAATGAATATTCAAACACTGGAAAACAACAGCAACATAACACATACTACCACTACATGTAGTGTACACATAACTTAGTACTTGTATTTCCTAGAAAAGTAAACAGTGATTTGCCAATTAAGGCCATTTTTCTTCCAAAACTTGTTATTTCTCTGAATGCCACTCATAGGATTTGTATAAACTATATTTTCCATATAAAATTGTTAATATTTTTATGTAAGCATAATTCACTTTAAGCAGCTAGACAGGGACACATACACATGCTTACCACATGGTCAATACCTACAAGTTAGATCTGGATCAGTTCTTTCCTATGCATTCCTCCTCTACTTCCTGGAAATGCCAATCTTGACTTTTTATACTATGTGTTAGTAAATGTCTTGGATCTAGTAATGTCTCTAAGTTAGTTGTTAAGTTTTAATCTCACAGAAAAGTTATAATACTTTCTTGCATTTTCCCAGTTTCTTAACTGATATTTTTGGTGATTTAAGAGTCAGAAAAGCATAAATTTTCTAAGTAATGCTGGGAAGAAGTTCCCACATGTGCACGCTACCTGAGTTATACCTGCTTTCTCCATTTGTGCTTAGAGCAAAGCCTTGTAAAGTCAGTCCTATAATGTGACATATGCATTCCTAAAAAATCACTGTTCTGTGCAAAATCACACAAGAAAACACCACAGGGCTTTTGTGGAAAAATGAGGCTAGTGATATAACACTTAAAAACTTCATCAGTAACACATAAAAGAAAGATAAGAAGCAAATAAAAATGGTAGTACAGTTTCATAAACAATCCTACATAATAAAAGAGTAATATGCAAATTGACCCTAACACCGCTACACACACAAGGCATGCCCACAAACCAATCAGGAGCAAATATGCAAATAAACCCAACCAAGATGGCTACAGCCACAGAGAGCAGGAGGGAGGCTTGGGTTTCCCCTGTAACAAAGGAAGCCAAGCTTTCCACCTGCTGTTGCCAGCCTAAGCCTCCACTTAAGGCTACAAAGTTTCAATTATAGAAGGTAAACAAATCCAAACAGAAATGGCGGCAGCCACTGAGCTGGAGAGAGCAGGAGGCTAGGGTTGCCCCCGGCAATGGAGGAAGCAAAGCTTCTGCAGCCCTGGCTGGCCTAGGCCTCCGCTCCAGGCTACAAGGTTTCAATTACAGAAGATACACAAGTCTCAAACAGAAATGGCTGCTGGCCACGGAGCGAGCAGGAGGCTTGGCTCTGCTCCAGGCTACAAAGTTTCAATTGTAGAAGAAACATAAATCCCAGATACCAGGGCCTCTGCTTGGGTCGCAAGGGGGCGTGGCCGGCCTGCAAACCACCACAGGCCCTTCACCCAGGCTGCCCCACACCCCAAGGCAACCCCCACCCTGATCCGGGACACCCTTCAGGGCAAACCAGCTGTCCCCCACCCATGCACCAGGCCTCTATCCTATCTAATAAAAGAGTAATATGCAGATTGACCATCACTCCAACACACAAGATGGCTGCCCTCATGTGGTCAAAGATCCTGCCCCCATGTGAACACAAGATGGCCACCACAAGATGGCCAGCAGGGGAGGGCAATTGAGAGGAACAAGGCCTGCAAGGGAGGGCAGTTGGGGGCAATCAAGCCTGCAGGGGAGGGCAGTGAGGGGTGACCAGGCCGGCAGAGGAGGGAAGTTGGGGGTTACCAGGCCTGCAGGAAGTTGGGTGGGACCCAGGCCTGCAAGGGAGGGCAGTTGGGGGTGACCAGGCCTAAATGGGAGGGCAGTTAGGGGCAAACACGCTGGTAGGGGAGCAGTTAGGCATCAATCAGGCTGGCAGGGGAGTGGTTAGGGGGTAATCAGGCTGGCAGGCAGAAGCGGTTAGGGGCAATCAGGAAGGCAGGCAGGCGAGCAGTTGGGAGCCAGCAGTCCTGGATTGTGAGAGGGATGTCCGACTGCCCGTTTAGGACCGACCCTGGTGGGATCGGGCCTTAACGGGCAGTCGGACATCCCTCGAGGGGTCCTAGATTGGAGAGGGTGCAGGCTGGCCTGAGGGACACCTCCCCCCCGTGCATGAATTTTGTGCACCGGGCCTCTAGTTAAAGAATAAAGACATATATAAATACTGCAATAAATATAACACTTTACTTCAAAAAAAAAATAACTGAGTCAAAGGTAAATGTAAACATTTCTGAAGTTCTTGATAAATACTGCTAAAATATGTCCAGAAAAATCATACTAATTTATGTATCCACAAACAGTGAGGAATGAATGTGTCACCAAACAATGGCCAATAAAGGGCATTATTAAAAAAAAAAACCCCACAGCATTTTAATCTGTCAGTCTAGTTTCTGAATTTACATTTTTAACTAGATAAGCATGTAAATATACTAATTAACAATTTATATTTCTTTCTTTGAAAAATGTTTATTCATGAGCTTTGTCATTCTTCTATGTATTCTTAATGGGTTTCTCTAATTAATATTTATGTCTATAACCCTTTGTTAAGCTATTGCAAATATATAATTATAAAGTTAATGTCCAGAAAAATTACATCTTTAATAATTAAATCTGTGGGTGTTTTTCCCATTTCTTCTCCAACTTTTCTGGCTTATTTTACATTTAATAATTTAAACTACCTTAATTTTCTTTGAATATAGTATGAAGAAAGGATCTATGATTTTCCTCCCCTACCCCCGAAATTTAGTTAATTTCTTCCTATCTCTTTTTCAAAAAATCTCTCTCCTTCCATCCTATTTTATACTGTGATTTGCATCAAATGTTAAATTTTTTATATAGGCATCTCTTTTTGCCCATGTATCCTTATCTATTGATCTATTTACTCTTATGTATCTTCCTACAATAATATATACCCCATTGCAATCAATTTCAGTATCTCACAAGTTCAGTCCCTACTAACTCCTTTACTTTTCCAAGTTTTCTTAACATTTTAATGTTAATTATTGTTAGAAGGGTTTTAGCATGTTTTTTAAAAAAACCAACAGGATTTCTATGTCTATTGTATTAAACATATATTATTAATATCTCTACAGTATAAAACTATTTGTCTTTTGTTTATATTCCTGATAAATACTGTGGTTTTTTTAATGTTTTTTTATTGAAATTATTAGTAGACATGTAATACTTTTACACTATTACTAGAGGCCCGGTGCACGAATTCATGCACCAC
Source organism: Ia io (assembly GCA_025583905.1). Lineage (NCBI taxonomy): Eukaryota > Metazoa > Chordata > Mammalia > Chiroptera > Vespertilionidae > Ia > Ia io. The sequence goes on along the minus strand of JAJQQW010000009.1, from coordinate 13,250,213 downwards.
TGGGATCCTTTGGCCTGGCCTGTGGGATCAGGCTGAAACCAGCTCTCCAACATCCCTCGAGGGGTCTCAGATTGCGAGAGGATTCAGGCCAGACCAAGAGACCCCACTGGTGCATGATCAGGGCCGGGGAGGGACGTGGGAGTTTGGCCAGCTGAGGAGAGATTGCAGGAGGGCTTCAGGGTGTGTCCGGCACATCTCGCTCAGTCCCGATCGGCCAGACCCCGGCAGCAAGCTAACCTACCAGTTGGGGCATCTGTCCCCTGGTGGTCAATGCACGTCATAGCAAGTGGTTGAGCGGCCTTAGCATATCATTAGCATATTACACTTTGATTGGTTGAACAGCTGACCAGATGACCAGACACTTAGCATATTAGGCTTTTATTGTATAGGACTAGAGGCCTGGTGCTTGAAAATTCATGCACTGGGGAAGTCCTTCAGCCTGGCCTGCCCCTTCTCACAGTCTGGGAGCCCTCAGGGGATGTCCTACTGATGCCTCTGTGGGAGGCAATTGGGCCCATCAGGAGAAGACACCACCCCCATCATCCCGCCACTACTGCTGCCTCTGGCCTCCCTGTGCGGGAGGCGACTGGGGCAGATCAGGGGAAGGCGTCGCCTCCATCACCCTGCTGCTGCTGCCACTGCTGGCTCCCATGGTTGCTGGCCCTCAGCCCTCACTTCTTAGCACTGGCCCCACCCCCTCCCACTGTTGGGGGGAGGCGATCTGGGGCCAGGCCAGTTGGGGAAGGGACTGTGGGAGGTTAAGGCACTGCAGTTGCATCCCATCCAGCCTTTGCAGAGGCTCTGAGACCAAAGCGCCCTGGCCTCTCCTGCCACTGCCTCTGTGGAAGGAGGGGCTGCAGTGTGGGTGGGACCAGACCAGACCCGTGCTGCGACCTCTCCCACACTGCTTCTGTGAAAGGGACCATGCAGCTGGAATGGCCTGCACCGCCACCTCTCCCACACTGCCAGCCCTCGGCCCATGCAGCCACTGCGGCTTTGTTCAGAAGGATGTCTGGAAGATGTCTGGTCTAATTAGCATATTACCCTTTTATTAATATAGATAAGCAGAATCTGTTTCCAATCAATTTTCATGTACATGTTACATCTATACATTTTGTAATGTGTCACTGATAAGTACAAAAGTCATTGATTTTATATATTTACTAGAGGCCTGATGCACACAATTCATGCAAGAGTAGGTCTTCCTTCCCCCAGCTGCCAGCTTCCCTCCAGCACCTGGGACCTGGGCTTCCCTCCAGCTGCTGGCAGGCACCCAGGATCTGGGTTTCCCTCGCAGCCCCAGATTCGTCCAGAAGGTCATCCGGAAGGAGGTCTGGAAGAACGTCCAGTTTAATTAGCATGTTATGCTTTTATTATTATAGATCACAAACTTATTCACAGAAATTTTTAGATTAATCTTGGAGAGTTATATTTATACTTTATGTAAATAATTATTTGTTTATTTTTAGTTTTGCATCTTCATATACTGGCCATGAATTTCAAAACAATAATAATGTTAATGGTGAGCATTATTTTTTTCTTTCTTTGGTTTATTTTTTATTTAGAGAAAGTTGTCAATTATATGCAATAGAGAAATTTGTCTATGTGTGCATCTTTACATATTTTGTTAACTCTTTGTTTGAAATACATATTCTTTGAGTTATGAAGCATAGTTATATTTCTAATATTTTAAGAACATTTTTGTTGTTATATTTTTAATTGTTTGCTTTTAATTAATGAATGTATTACATTTTACCAGATAGATTTTTGGAATTTATTGATATGACACATATGGATTTTTATTTGACCAATTAATTTTTTGCTATCAGAAGCTTTTCTATTTAACTAAGGTATCGATTTTTCTTATTTAGGAAGAACTGACACTTTGATATTGCTAAATTTGATTTGCTAATATTTATTTTAAAAAATTATGTTTATATGTATAATTTAGTCCATTCTATGCTAGAAATTTTATTCAGATTTTTGTGTAAAAATCTAAGATTTCAAAAGTACATTGGGTGTTTTGGAATTTTTTGGTAGAGCCACTACAGATAACATGGCAATACTCTTTTCCTATAAAATTCAAAAGAATGCATCTACTACAGTTTTTTTTATCCACTTATCTGCTGATGGGCACTTAGGCTGTTTCCAAATCTTAGCTATGGTGAATTGTGCTGCTATGAACATAGGGGTGCATATATCCTTTCTGATTCATGTTTCTAGTTTCTTGGGATATATTCCTAGAAGTGGAATCACTGGATCGAATGGGAGTTCCACTTTTAGTTTTTTGAGGCAACTCCATACTGTTCTCCACAGTAGCTGCACCAGTCTGCATTCCCACCAGCAGTGCACGAGGGTTCCTTTTTCTCCGCATCCTCGCCAGCACTTGTCATTTGTTGATTTGTTGATGATAGCCATTCTGACAGGTGTGAGATGGTACCGCATTGTTGTTTTGATTTGCATCTCTTGGATGATTAGTGACTTTGAGCAGGTTTTCATATGTCTCTTGGCCTTCCTTCTGTCTTCTTTCGATGATTAGTGACTTTGAGCAGGTTTTCATATGTCTCTTGGCCTTCCTTCTGTCTTCTTTCAAAAAGTATCTATTTAGGTCAGTTGCCCATTTTTATGATTGGGTTGTTTAACTTCCTTTTATTAAGTTGTATGAGTTCCCTGTAAATGTTGGAGATTAAACCCTTATCATTGATATCATTGGCAAATATGTTCTCCCATGCAGTGGGCTTTCTTGTTGTTTTGTTGATTGTTTCCTTTGCTGTGCAAAAGCTTTTTATTTTAATGTAGTCCCATTTGTTTATTTTCTCTTTAGTTTCCATTGCCCTAGGAGCAGTATCAGTGAAGAAATTGCTTCGGCATATGTCTGAGATTTCGCTGCCTGTGGATTCCTCTAGTATTTTTATGGTTTCCCATCATATGTTTAAGTCCTTGATCCATTTTGAGTTTATTTTTGTGTAATGGTGTAAGTAGGTGGTCTAGTTTCATTTTTTTGCATGTATCTGTCCAATTTTCCCAACACCATTTATTGAAGAGACTGTCTTGACTCCATTGTATGTTCATGCCTCCTTTTGTCAAATATTAATTGAGCATAGTGGTTTGGTACATCTACACAATGGAATACTACACTGTGGTAAAAAAGAAGGAGTTCTTACCATTTGCAACAACATGGATGAAGCTAGAGTATTATCCTAAGTGAAATAAACCAGGCAGAGAAAGATAAATATCACATGATCTCACTCATTTATGGAATATAATGAACAACATAAACTGATGAACAAAAACAGATCCAGAGAAAGAGAAACATCGGTCAGAACGTCAAACCTCAGGGAAGGTAGGGGAGGGTGGGGGTAAGGGAGAGAGATCAACCAAAGGACTTATATGCATGCATATAAGCCTAATCAATGGACACAAACAATAGGGGGGTAAGTGCATGAATGGGGGGTTGGGGGGTAATGGAGGAATAAGAACACATATGTAATACCATAATCAATAAAGAAATTTAAAAAAAGAATGCATCTATAAAAACTAGATGAGAGCTTTATATTGCAGTATTTTTTTGATTGTGCATGTCTGTTTTGTTTTTCTAATTGATATCTATAAAGTAAGTTTCAGTCATTTAAATTTTTGCATCTCTAAATGATAATTAATCACTATTTCTAATTCAATTAGCATAAAAATATGAATAGTATTTTATCATATTTTTTCTAAATTTCGATCTGTGGAATAAATAATGGTTTTAAATTTTCACCACTTTGCAACTGCTAATGAACTGACATGTTTAGGCATTTATCATTTTCAGTTTGGATGGCTCTATTTTTCCTTGCTTAAATTTACTACAAATTTATGTTTTATTGTTATTCTTTTAATCTGTTTATCTCTGTCTTATTCAATAATTTCTGTTTTTATCTTTAATTATTTATCCCCATTTCCTTTAATTATCTTTATATTAAATAAGGTTAGTGTTTACTGTATATAACATGTTAACAAAAAATGAGATACCCTAAACAAAAAAGAAGTTTATTTCTTAGAAAAGTATAAAAAAAATCCATATCTAGGAGGCATTTGGTTTCTTATAGAGAGGGTCTCCAAAATTGTCAAAGTACTTGATTCCTTCCATCTAACAACTATTTCAACTTTCTATTTGTAACCCATGAAAGTTCCTATAGATGAATATCCTGTTGATGCTATAACTGCACAGATAGAACGTTTTCTAAGAGTGTTTTAAAATCTATTAATTTGTATGTTCCTGGTAGTATAAATCCTAAGGTTGAAAAGATCTTACTGCAAAGGGCCTGAATACACATTTTTACAAAGAAGGTATACAGATGGCTAACAAATATATGAAAAGATGCTCAATAACTTTTCTAATCTTCAAAAAATGCAAATCTACACCACAATGATAGTCATCTCATACTTGTTAGGATGGCTATTATTAAAAGACAATAGATGAAGGTGGGGGTGGGTGGGTGGGAAGAAAACAACCAAAGAACTTGTATGCATATATGCATAACCCGCAGACACTCGGGTAGTGAAGGCCTGTGGTGAGGGTTGGAGCTGGCTAGAAGGGATCAATGGGAGGAAAAAGGGGACATATGTAATACTTTCAACAATAAATATTTTTAAAAAGACAAGAAAGGAGAGAAAAAGATGGTGACTGGCAAGAAGGTAGGGAGGGAGAGTGTATGAGAGTGCGAGGGAGCGATAGAGGAGTGTGTGGAAATGTAGTGTGTGTGTGTGTGTGTGTGTGTGTGTGTGTGTGAGCTAGGGACAGTTAGATCCTGCAGGTCTTCCAGGGGGCTGCCAAACTGAGCAGTCTTAGACATTGAGACCTGCTGCCATTGCAAACACTATGGGGGTGGTCAGTGCAGGCATAGAGACCACACCATCTTGAAAAACAGAACTGCTTGAGACTAGGATCCTAGCCTCACCACCATCTAATCTGATCTCAGACACAAACCTGGACCCTACAGCCACTCGGGACAAAGACCTGTGACCACAGCTGTATACCCACAGAAACAAAGAATCAAGACATCCCAGCTGCAGATTTCTATGAGTCACAGAGCCCATCCTCATCCCTGCAGGCCCACTGCAGCAGCATAGAAATGCTAGACACGCTCCTCACAAGCAGGCCTCTTGCCCACACAGGGAGGCTGCAATATCTGACTTTGATCTTGGGCACATGGACACTGGGAATCTGTTTCCTGAAGCGCGCGCTCACGCAACCAGACCCCCCGCCCACACAGGGTGGCTGCGCTACCTGACTTTTATTCTGGGCGAGAGCACATAGAATTCTGTTTCTCACAGCTCAGCAGTAGACCTCCCGCCAACACAGGGCAGCTGTGCAACCTGGTCCCCCAAGCAGACTGGGAACCCTGATTCTCCACATGAGAGGCAGCACTGAGCACAGGTGACTTGACTCTGTTTCTCATTGCACGCGACTGGGATCCCTGATTCCTAGTGCATGCACACTAAGAGCCACTGACTCCAATTCTCAGCACATGTGAGCAAAGGGACCCTGATTCTCAGTGCAAGGCCACAAAAAGCAACAGAGACTCTGACACTCAATTCTCGATGCGGGCACAGGGGTACTTTGACTCCTGGTGGTAGCTAGGGGACTCTGATTTTTGGCACATGCCAGCAGGGCCTCTTTTTCAGCATGGCACAGGCAGGGTCCCTGATTCTAGGTGTGTAAATGAGGCTTTACTAAGCGCAGATGACTCTGATCAAGGGCAAGCATGGCTCCCACTGACCCATGGCAGCCACAAATCTTGGTGTCGGAGCTCTTCAGTGACACTAGGGTGGGGTGAAGCTCCCACTGCACGTGGCCAAGGCCCCCGCAACTCAGCATTTGAACCTTCTGGTGATAGTGAGAATGGGGAGGCAATGAAACAATCCCCAGAGGAAAAAAAAGGAGGAATCACCAAGAAAGGAAATAAGTGAAATGGAGGCATGTAACATGACAGAAATAGAATTCAGAGTAATGGTCATACAATTCATAAACCAAATGGATGAGAAAATCAACAACCTATGCAAAAATCAGGAAGAAATCAAAAGTGATATAGCTACAATAAAAAACATCATGAAAGGATTCAACAGTAGACTAGAAGAAGCAGAGGACTGAATTAGTGAGTTAGAAGATAAGGTAGAGAAACAAGCCCAATCTGAACAGAAACTGGAGAAAAAAATTTAAAATCAGGAGGAGAGCCTAAGGGAGCTTTGGGACAACATGAAATGAAGCAACATACGTATAATAGGGTTGCCAGGAGGACAAGAAGAGCAGCAAGAATTAGAGAATGTATTTGAAGAAATAAGGACAGAAAACTTCCCTGATATGGGGAAGAAAAAAGTTACATAAGTACAGAGAGCCCCAAGCAAGATGAATCCCAAAATACCCACATCAAAATACGTCATAATTACAATGGCAAATGTTAATGTCAAAGAGAGAATCTTAAAGGCTTCAGAGAGAGACAGTTACCTACATAAGATCCCCCATCAGATTATCAAATGATTTCTCAACAGAAACACATCAATATAAAAGGGAATGGAATTAAGTATACAAAGTGATGCAAAGCAAAGGACTGATTCCAAGAATACTCTATCTAGCAAGACTATCAATCAAAATTTAAGGGGAAATCAGGAGCTTCACAGACAAAAAAAGGCTAAGGGAGTTTATCACTACCAAGCCAGCATGGAAAGACAAACCCACAGTCAACATCATACTCAATGGGCAAAAACTAAAACCATTTCCCCTAAGAACAGGAACAAGTCAGGGATACCCACATTCACAACTCCTGCTTGACATACTATTGGAAGTGCTAGCCATAGCGATCAGACAAAAAGAAGAAATAAAAGTCAACCAAATTGGAAAAGAAATAAAACTGTCCTTATTCACAGATGCCATGATATTGTACATAGAAAACCCCAAAGACTCCATCAAAAAGTTACTAGACTTAAAAAATAAATTTGGCAATGTAGCAGGATACAAAATTAACACCCAGAAGTCTATGGCTTTTCTATACACCAATAATGAACTCAAAGAAGGAGAAATAAAAAAAGCAATCCCGTTTACCATTGCACCAAAAAAATTAAGATACCTAGGAATAAACTTAACCAAGGAGACAAAGGACCTGTATTCAGAAAATTTCAGGATGCTAAAAAAGAAAGAAAGAGGAAGACAGGAACAAATGGAAGAATATACCATATTTATGGATTGGTAGAATCAACATATTTAAAATGTCCATATTACTCAAAGCAATCTATAGATTCAATGCATACCCCATTAAAATACCAACGGCATACTTTAAAGATCTAGAACAAATTCTCAAAAATTCATCTGGAATAAAAAAAGACCCTGAATAGCTGAAGCAAACTAGAGAAAGAAGAACAATATTGGAGGGATCACAATACCAGATATCAAGCTATACTACAAAGCCACTGTTCCCAAACTGCCTGGTACTGGCACACGAACAGACATATAGATAAATGAAACTGAATAGAGAACCCAGAAATCAACACAAGCCATTATGCTCAATTGATATTTGACAAAGGAGGCAAGAGCATACAATGGAGACAAGACAGTCTCTTCAATAAATGGTGTTGGGAAAATTGGACAGATACTTGCAAAAAAATGAAACTAACCACCAACCTACACAATAAACAAAAATAAACTCAAAATGGATAAAGGTCTTAAACGTAAGATGGGAAACGATAAAAAATCTTAGAAGAAGCCATTGGCAGCAAAATTTCAGATATATGCTGAAGCAATATCTTCACCGATATGGCTCCTAGGGCAATGGAAATTAAGGAGAAAGTAAACAAAAGAGACTACATCAAAATAAAAAGCTTCTGCATAGAAAAAGAAACCATCAACAAAACAACAAGAAAGCCACTGCATGGGAGAACATACTTGCCAATGTTATCACCTATAAGGGTTTAATCTCCAACATTTACAGTGAACTCATACAACTTAACAAAAGGAAGATAAACAATCTAATCAAAAAATGGGCAAAGGACCTAAATAGATACTTTTTGAAAGAGGACATACAGAAAGCCAAGAGACATATGAAAACATGCTCAAAGTCACTAATCATCCAAGAGATGCAAATCAAAACAACAATGAGGTACCATCTCACACCTGTCAGAATTGCTACCATCAACAAATCAACAAATGGCAAGTGCCAGAGAGGATGTGGAGAAAAAGGAACCCTCGTGCACTGCTGGTGGGAATGCAGACTGATGTAGCCACTGTGGAAAACAGTATGGCGTTTCTTCAAAAAATTAAATATGGAACTTCCATTTGACCTAGTAATACCACTTCTAGGAATATATCCCAAGAAAACAGAAAAACCAATCATAAAGGATACATACACCCTTATGTTCATATCAGCACAATTTACAATAGCTAAGATTTGGAAACAGCCTATGTGCCCATCAGTAGATGAGTGGATTAGGAAACTGTGGTACATCTACACAGTGGAATACTACACTGTTGTAAAAAAGAAGGAATTCTTACCATTTGCAACAGCATGGATGGAACTGGAGAGCATTATGCTAAGTAAAATAAGCCAGTCAGTAAAAGATAAATACCACATGATCTCACTCATTTATGGAATATAAAGAACATTATAAACTGTTGAACAAAAATAGATAGAGGCAAAGAAGCATTGAACAGACTGTCAAACTACAGTGGGAAGGCAAGGGATGTTTGGCGTGGTAAGAGATCAACTGAAGGACTTGTATTGATGTGTATAAGTACAACCAAAAGATGCAAAACATGGGAGGGAGGGCGGTAAAGGCAAGTATAGGGGGTTGAGGAGGTTGGGGGAGGTCAAGGGGAAAAATAAAGGAAACATATGTACTACTATTTGTAATACATTATACAATAAAAAAAGACAAGAAAAATATAAATAAATAAAATAAAATAAAATAATTTAAAGCCACTTCCTATAAATATAGTAAATATAAAGATGCTAATAGTATGATATTTCTCTTTTTAGATTGTTTTCTGAGTATTGTGGGATAAAGCAAAGAAGATAAAAAAGTGATATTTTATTTCTAGCATTTCCAGTATGACAGAAAATTAAGACTTTTTGTGTGGGAGAAAAAAAAATAAGTAGGGTAGGATAGGTTAAGTATAATCCTGCAGTTTTGGTTTTCAATTAGGATTATATATATAATAATAATCCTAATTGATTATTATTATATATATAATAATATTATATATATACACATGTATATATATATGTGTGTGTGTGTGTGTGTGTGTGTGTATATATATATATATATATATATATATATATATATATATATATATATATATATATATATATATATTAGTTATTTCTACTGGAATAACCTAGAAACAATGACCAACCTGATAGCAATAAATCCCCTATTATGTTCTCTAGATACCATTTCCCACTGACTTATTACAGACTATACAGAGCATAAAAATACAAGAAGAGTCTGGACATCATACCATACCATAAAGCAAGGAAACTATTTCATACTAGAGGCCCGGTGCACAAAATTTGTGCATGGGAGGGGTCCCTCTGTCCAGTCCCTCCAATCCGGAACCCTCAGGGATTGGGCCTAAACCGGCAGTCAGACATCCCTCTCACAATCCAGGACCACTGGCTACTAATCGCTTGTCTGCCTGCCTGCCTGATCGGCACCTAACCACTTCTGCCTGCCAGGCTGATTGCCCCCTAACCGTTCCCCTGCTGGCCTGATTGATGCCTAACTGTTCCCCTGCCAGCCTGATCACCCCCAACAGCCCTCCCCTGCTGGCCTGATTACCCCCAACAGCCCTCCCCTGCCACGACCCGCCTCCTCCACGTGAGGCAGCGGAGATGCAAGGACCGGCCTCCTTCATGCTGCAAAGATCCACGGGACTCCCAGGCCTGACCACACGGAGTGGCCACCAGGCCCGCCTCCATTGTGCACGTGGCCATCTTGTGGTGGCCATCTTGTGATGATGTCGCATAAGGGCGTCGTGCAAGGGCGTGATGCTACCTAGGCTTTTATTATATAGGATTACTAGGGGCATAGCAAAAGCACTCAGAAGCTGACTTCACAAGGCTCCCATAAGCCAAAGATGATTAATTACCAAAGATTAAGAATAATAATTACAGTGAATAGAAATACAGAAAATGTCTTTATTCAGGTGTATTGAATGATTCTAAATCATGAGCACACAGAAAAAGACAGAGGGAAAAAATATCTAATGGGTCATCATCTAGGGAAACAAGTCATTGTTTTGGAAATTGGTAAATAAAGAGAAAGGATTAAACATTTATCTGTCTCGCCTACATAAACTATACAACTGAATAATCAAGTGAAACAATAACATATTCTAGCTAATAAATAAAAATAAATGATAAATCAGAATTTCCAAATTTTGTAAACTCTAAAGAACTGATGGAATAAGACTCAGGAGAAATCCCCAGAAAAAGAGCTAAATGGAAAGAATGAAAGCAAATTATCAGATAGAGAGTTCAAAGTAATAATTAAAAGGATGCTCAAGGACCTTAGTGAAAAATACAACAGCATGAAAAAGGACATAGAAACCATAAAAAAGAACCCATTTGAAATAAAGAATAACACTAAGAATACACTGGAAAGAATAAAATGTATATTAGATGAAACAGAGGATGAAATCAGTGACTTGGAAGAGAAGGTTGAAAAAAACTGACCCCATCTAAGCAGAAAATGAAAAAAGAATTTTAAAAGAATGAACTTTGGGACAACATAAAATGTAATAACATATGCATCATATGGATACCAGAAGGCGAAGAAAAGTGAGCAAGTGATAACTTGCTTGAAGAAATAGTGACATAAAACTTCCATAACTTGGTGAAGGAAAAAATCACACAAATCCAGGAAGCACATAGTCCCAGTCAAAATGAACCCAAAGAGACCTACACCAAGACAGCATAATAAAAATGGCCAATGCTAAAGACAGAGAAAGAATCTTAAATGCAGAAAGAAAAAAACAGTTATCTACAAGGGAGTTCCCATAGACTGCCAGTTGATTTTTGAACAGAAACACTTAAGGCCAGAAGAAATTTTCATGAAGTATTCAAAGTAATGAAAAGCAAGGACCTGCATCCAAGAATACTCTATCCAGCAAGGCTATCATTTAAAATTGAAAGCAAAATAAAGAGATTTCCAGATAAAAAGAAGGCTAAAGGAGTTCATTATCACCAAACAAGTATTGCAAGAAATGTTAAGGGTCTGCTTTAAGTTGAAAAAGATACCTATATATCTATATATTTATATCTCTATCTCTATCTCTATCTATCTATCTATCTATCTATCTATCTATCTATCTATCTATCATCTATCTATATATTATATATATCTATCTATATATATATATATATATCTATATCTATATCTATATCTATATCTATATCTATATCTATATATACATATATATATATACATATATATACATATCTATATACATATATATATATATATATATATATATATATATAGAGAGAGAGAGAGAGAGAGAGAGAGAGAGAGAGAGAGAGAAATATAGGTATAAGGAAAAATGGTAGTAAATAAGTACCTATCAATCATAAATGGATTAACCCAGTCAGCGTGGCTCAGTGGACTGTGCCTTGACCAGGTTTGATTCTGGTCAAGGCACATGCCCAGGCTGCAGGCTCAATCATCAGTAGGAGTCTTGCAGGCTCAATCAGTAGAAGTCATGCAAGAGGCAGCCAATTGGCATTTCTCTCCCATCAATGTTTCTCTCTCATCAATGTTTCTCTCTATCTAAAATCAATAAAAAAGTATTTAAAAATAATAAATTGGTTAAATGCTCCAATCAGAAGACATAGGGTAGCTGAGTAGATAAGAAAATATGACCTATACATATGATGTCTTTAAAAGACCCACCTCAGAACAAAGATTCACACAGGATGAGAGTGAAGAGATGGGAAAAATTTTCCATGCAAATGGAAATTAAAAAATAAAGCTGTGGTAGTAATAACTATATCTAACAAAATAGAATTTAAAACAAAGGCCATAAAAGAGACAAAGAATGTCACTAGAGGGATCAATACAAAAAGAGGAAATAACCCTTGTAAACATATATGAACCCAATATAGGAGCACCTAAATAAAACATAATAATAATACTTGGTGGACTTTAAGGTAGAGATTGACAGCAATACAGTCAGAGTAGGGAACATTAACACCCCACTGTCATTAATGGATACATCTTCCAGACAAAAACTCAACAAGGAAACATGACAAATGGCCAACTAGATCAGATGGATTTAATTGATATTTACAAAACATTTCATCTCAAAGCTGCAGAATATACATTTCATCTCAAAGCTGCAGAATATACATTTTTCTCAAGTGCACATAGAACATTCTCAAAGATAGACTACATGTTAGGATACAAAATAACTCTTAACAAATTCAAGAAAATTGAAATTATATCAAGAATCTTCTCAGATGACAATGACATGAAAATAGAAATAAACTAAAATAAAAAACCTCAAAATTATTCAAACACATGGAGGCTAAGTAGTATGTTATTAAACAGTGAGTAGATTAGCAATGAGGTCAAGAAAGAACTAAAAAATTACCTGGAAACAAATGAAAATGAACACACAAAACCCCAAAATCTGTGTGACATAAGGAAAGCTTATAGCATTACAGGCCTATCTCAAGAAGGAAGTAACATATCTAATAAACAATCTAACCCTACAACTGCAAGAACTACAAAAATGAAAAATAAACAAAGTCTAGGAGAAAAGAAATAATAAAATCTGAGCTTAAATAAATTACATAGAAAAAATACAAAAAATCAATGAAACCAAGAGCTGTTTGCTTGAAAAGATAAACAAGATTGATGACTAATCAAGAAAAAAAGAGAGAGGACCCAACTAAATAAAATCAGAAATAAAAGTGGAGAAATAAAAACTGGTTCCAAAGAAATACAAAGGATAGAAAGAAAATACAATGAACAACTATATGCCAGAAAATTGGACAACCTGGGTAGAAACACACAAATCCAAGGAACATATAACCTTCCAAAACTGAATCAGGCAGAATCAGAAATCCTGAATGGTCCAATAACAACTGATGAAATTGAAACAGAAAAAAAAAAATCCCAGCAATCAAAAGTCCTGGACTGGGGGGCTTCATAGGTGAATATTGGCAAACATTTGAAGAAGAAACAACACCTCTTCTGCTCAAACTATTCTAAAAAATTAAAGAGGTGGGTAAACATCCAAGCTCTTTATATGAGACGTGCATTATCCTAATTCCAAAACTAGAAAAAGACATTACAAAAAAAGAAAATTATAAGCCAATATCCCTGATGAACACAGATGCTAAAATACTCATCAAAATATTAGCAAATCAGATCCAGCAATACATTAAAAAGATCATACATCATTATCAAGTTGGGGATGCAAGGTTGGTACAATATTCGCAAATCAATTAACGTGATAGATCATATAAAAAAATTGAAAGACAAAAATCACATGATCCTATCAATAGATGTAAAAAAAAAAGCATGGGACAGAATGCAACACCCATTTTTAACAAAAATTCTTAGCAAAGTGGGAATAGATAGAACATACCTCAAAATAATAAAGGCCATATATGACAAAACCACAGCCAACATCATATTCAATAGGTAAAATTTAAAGGTGTTTCTCCTAAGATCAGAAACAAGACAGGGATGTCCACTTTCTTTACTCTTATTCAACACTAGAAGCCCAGTGCATGAATTTGTGCATGGGTGGGGTCCTCAGGGGGATGGGGAGTGGGAGATGGGGGCGGGATGCAATAGGCCCTTCTGGCAGGCAGTGACACACCCTTGCTGGCCCCGGATCTGGATCCATCCCACTGACCTTCTCACCGGTTGTTGGGAGCTACCTGGCGGCCGCTTTTATATCCTTTCTTCCTTGCAGAGTGTCTAGGGAGGGGAAGCAGCTGTGGTGCCCAAGGCCAACTTTCAGGATGCAAGCAGCGCTATCGGGACCGTGCCAGTGGCACTGTTCCTTCAGTGCCTGGCCCATTCTCTGGAGATTGGACCTGTAGGACTACTGAAGAAGTGAGTGGCTGCCGCCAGACTGGTGGGCTGCTGGGACAGGTCTATCACCTGTGTGGCACTCCCACTGTGGGAACCCACTGAGCACCAGGGGGCAGCTCCTGCATTGAGCATCTGTCCCCTGGTGGTCAGTGCATGTCATAGTGACTGGTCATTCCGGTCGTTCCAGTCGTTCAGTCATTCGGTCGCTTAGGCTTTTATATCTATACTAATAAAAGGGTAATATGCTAATTAGACCAGACATCTTCCAGACATCCATTCGGATGTCTTTCCTGACAAAGCCACAGTGGCGGGGGCCAAGGCAGAGGCAGTTAGGAGCGACCAGGCTGGCAGGGGAGGGCAGTTAGGGGCAATCAGGCCAGCAGGCAGGGGCAGTTAGGGGCAATGAGGACAGCAGGGGAGCAGTTAGGGGCATCAGGCCAGTAGCCAGAGGTGGTTAGGGGTGATCAGGCAGACAGGTAGGCAAGCGGTTAGGAGCCAGCGGTCCCAGATTGCAAGAGGGATGTCTGACTGCTGGTTTAGGGATCGGGCCTAAAACAGCAGTTGGACATCCACCAAGGGGTCCCAGATTGGACAGGGTGCAGGCCAGGCTGAGGGACCCCCCCATATGCATGAATTTCATGCACCGGGCCTCTAGTATATAGAAGTCCTAGACACAGCAATCAGATATGAAGAAGAAATAAAAGGCATTGGAAAGAAGGAAGTAAAACTGTCATTATTTTCAGATGACATGATATTGTACATATAAAACCCTATAGACTCCACCAAAAAATTACTAGATCTAATAAATGAATTTGGCAAATTAGCAGGATATAAAATTAATATTCAGAATTTAGTGTCATTTTTATACACCAATAATGAACTATCAGAAAGAGAAACTAAAAAAACTATCCCATTTATGATTACAACAAAAAGTAAAGAAGGTCCATAGGAATAAACTTAACAAATGAGGTAAAGGACCTGAACTCAGAAAATTATAGGACATTGAAGAAAAAAATTGATCAAGATACAAATAAGTGGAAGCATATACTGTGTTTATGGATTGGAAGAATTAACATCATTAAAATGTCCATACTACCCAAAACAATGTATAGATTCAACTCAATTCCTATTAAAATATCAATGGCATACTTCACATCTCTAGAACAGAAATTCCAAAACTTTATATAGAAACAAAACAAACAAAAAACAAATAGGCACAGCAATCTTGAGAAAAAAGAACAAAGTTGGAGGTATCAAACTACCTGATATCAAACCATACTGCAAGGCCATTGTAATAAAAATAGCCTGGTACTGGCATGAAAATGGGTATATAGATCAATGGAACAGAACAGAGAGCACAGAAATCAGCCCAGGTTTCTATGGTCAGTTAATATCTGATGAAGGAGGCAAGAGCATACAATGTAAAAAGACAGTCTCTTCAAGTAATAATGTTGGGAATATTGGACTGGTACATGCAAAAATTAAATAAACTAGACCACCAACTTACACCATACAGAAAAATGAACTCAAATGGATTAAAATACTTAAATCTGAACTGTGAAACCATAACAATCATAGAAGAGGAAATAGGAAGTAACATTTCAGAAATCTCTCATAGCAAAATTTTTGCTGATATATATCCTAGGGCAAGGAAAAAATAAACAAATGGGACTATATCAAAATAAAAAGCTTCTCTATAAGCAAAGAAAATCACCAAAAAACTAAAAGGGAACCGCTATATGGGAGAACATATTTGCCAATGATACATCTGATAAGGGGTTAATTTCCAAAATACTAGTATTATCTACAGCATGTATGGGCCTGGAGATTATTATGCTAAATGAAGTAAGCCATAAAGAGAAAGATAAATCCCATGTGATCTCACTTATATGTGGAATCTAATGAACAAAATAAACTGACAAACAAAATAGAACCAAAGGCATTGATGGGGACAGGATGAAAGAAGAAGAGATTACTAAAGAAAATATATGCATAGCCCATAGACACTTACAACAGTGTGGTGATGGCTAGAGGTGGGAGGGGTGGGGGCGTGGGAGTATAGAGGACCTCTGTAATAGTGTCAATAATAAATAAATAAATAAATAAATAGACATTCATAACCAAATATCAATCACCTTGATATGCAGAAGACCAAAAACCTGTTAAACATATCATAGGGGAGTCACTAGCCAAATATACATGCTGGTAAACTACACAAACAACCTGGCTATTTTAAACAAATAAATCATAAGAATTAAAATATATAGATAGAGAACATACATATTAAAAAAAACTTTAAAAACAACTCATACATTGTACACTTTAAGCAGATGCTATTTATTTAAAAGAAATTAAAAAAATATATCAAAACATCTTAATTGTGTCCTGATTTTTAAACATACAACAAAAAAGAACCCAAAAATGTCATTTGGAAATGTCATTGGAAATTTAAACACTGGATAGTTGATTGCATAAAGAAATTCTTAATATTAGGTAAAATTTTAATATTATGATAGTCTTAAATGGGTTCTTATCATTAAAGGGACATAATATATATTCATGGATAAAATAATATGTTTCCTGGAATTATGTTCAGAATAACAGGAAAGGGGGAAATGAAAAGAAGTATAAAAACATCAGGATTGGCCTGAGCTTGTTGTTTATTGGGGCTGAGTGACAGAACTTTACTATGCTATCTATTTTTATGTATGATTACAAATCTCTGTATTAAAGAATAAATGTTAAAAAGGGTGTAATAGTGACTTTCATAGACTATAAAATGAACATATATCAAAGATTGTTTGTAATATTAATTAATGAGGACACCAATAAAATATTACAATTAGTACAAAGATATTACTTATTAGTACCTTTATAAGTAGTAAGTAATGCTGAAATAAATTAGAAAACTGGCTTATTACATGGGTAATGTAGTGGTGGTAATAGTATGAGGAATCAATTGTATTTTCAGCAAACAAAATGTATTTACATGTCTATATTCAAGATTCCTCTGCTTGGCATCAAGTTACCTGCAATTTACAGAGTTGTTTAAAAGTTTAAAGGAATTGAAAGCTCAAGAAATGCCATAGAATTAGATAACCCAAAAGAAAATGCTAAGACAACACTTAGTTTTCAAAGAAGATAGCCAGTAATCTTTTTTGGACAATTTCAAAGTTGTTTATACATTTTCCTTCAAGTTACTGTGGTAGGCAGAATAATGGCCCCCCAAATATCCATGTCCTAATCTCCAGAGCCAATATGCTGTCTTATATGTAAGAGATTGTGTTTATGTGATTACATTGAGGATCTTGAGGTTGGGAGATTAGTCTGAATTATTCCTTATAATGAAAGAGTCAAGAGAATTAAAATTTGAGAAGATGTGATGATGGTATCAGGGGTTGAAATTGCAATTGCTTGCTTTGAAAATGGAGGAAGTAGGCCATGAGCCAAGGAATGCAGGCAGCATCTACAAGCCATACAGGCAAGGAAACAATTCTCCCCTAGGGCTTCCAGTAGAAATGCAGGCCTGCTTACATCTTTATCTTAGCCTGGTGAAACCTATTTCTGATTTCTAACCTCAGAACTTTAGGGTGATAAATTTATGTTGTTTTAAGCTACTAAGTGTGTGATTATTTTACAGCAGCAATAGGACATTAACTTGGCCTTTAATCACCCTCCCCCATTTTAAGATCATCATTATCTCAAAGAAGGATTATTCTTTATCACTAAAAAGGCTGGTGCCACTATTTTTGGCCTGACTATTTGCACAGGAGCAACAAGAATGTTAATAAACCCCTCTGAGTTGTTTTGCAAATCTAGAACTATACAGTTTCAAACAATCATTGAGGCATTAAAGTTAATTTATTTCACAGTTCCCATCAGGAATCTCTGATTAGACCTTTATAAACATCTCATTTGTTTTCCTAAGACTAGAAAACAATGCCCAAGAAAATATGTACTACATATTTAATCTTCAGTACCTTATAAATTTGAGTGAATTTCTCTATTCTAAGGGTTTCCAAATTTTTAAGGCTTCTACACCACAAGAAAGTGAACATCTAACCACCTATAAGACTGGAACCCCATATAACAATATTTCTTAGAGGGTTTTGTAGCCATTGGCTCCTTATATAAAATCAACTTTAGTTTCTTAAAAGTGACTTGTCATACTTATTAAATGTACATTATTTTCAAAAATGACATTTAAGGCAAAGAATTTGTTGCATAACTGACTTGTCCAACTATCTATATATATCAAAGCCCAGCAAATGGAATGGCAGAATGACCAGAACGACCGGAACAACCAGTGCTATGACGTGCACTGTGGCAGCCAACCAGCCTGATTCAGGCCCCAATCGGTCCCCACCCCCTGGCTGGCGCTGCCCTCGATCGGCCACCAACACCCCAATGGGTGGTGGAGCTGGCCAGCCAACTGCCTGCAACCCCTCCCCCCTGACAGCCTGGCCCGATGGGCCTCCATCGGGGCAGGCTGGCCAGACCCCAACCATGCACGAATTTGTGCACCGGGCCTCTAGTAATCTCATAAAGCAAAGGAAAGATTCTTATTGAACCTATACACATAACTATATTAGCATCAAAAGTGAAGACAAAATCACTAATCATCAGAGAGATGCAAATTAAAACTACAATGAGGTTTCACCTTACACCTGTCAGAATGGCTACCATCAACAAATCAACAAATAATAAGTGCTGGGGAGGATTAAGAAAAAAGGAAACCCTAATATACTGCTGGTGGGAATGTAGCCACTATGGAAAACAGTATGGAGTTTCCTCAAAAAGTTAATTAAAAATGGGTCCTAGCCAGTTTGGCTCAGTGGATAGAGTGTTGGCCTGCAGACCAAAGGGCCCCAGGTTCGATTCTGGTCAAGGGCACATGCCTGGATTGCGGGCTTGGTCCAATGTGCAGAAGGCAACCAATCAATGATTCCCTCTTATCATTGATGTTTCTATCTCTCTTCCTATCCCTTCCTCTCTGAAATCAATAAAAATAAATTTAAAAAAATAAAAATGGAACTGCCATCTGACTCAGTGATCACACTTCTGGGAATATATCTGAAGAAACCCAAAATACTAATTTAAAAGAATATATGCACCCCTGTGTTCATAGCAGCACAATTTGTAATAGCTGAGATGTGGAAACAGCCCAAGTGCCCATCAGTAGATGAATGCATAAAAAAGATGTGATATAATTATACAATGGGATACTATTCAGCTATAAAAAAAGAAGGATCTTTTACCCTTTAAGACAGTATTGAGGGATCTGGAGAGTATTAGGCTAAGTGAAATAAGCCAGTCAGAGAAAGACAAGTATCACATGATTTCACTTATATGTGGGACCTAATGAACAAAAGAAACCAATGAACAAAATAGATCCAGAGACATAGAAGCATGGAACAGACTAATAAATCTCAGAGAGAAGGTGGGGATGGGTGAGTAGGGGAGGGAAGAGATTAACCAAAAAACTTATATGCATATATGCATAATCCATGGACACAGACAAAAGGGTGGTGAAGGACTGGTGAGGAGTATGATGGGTGGAGGGGATCGATGGGGGAAAAATAGGACATCTATAATTCTTTCAAAACTAAAGATAATTTTTTGTAAAAAAGTGAAGACATTAAGAGCTTTGGAAGTCTAGAAAGTCAGTGAAAATCGGTTATTTTCTTATTGTTTAAAGTATTACATGTCTCCCTTTTCCCTGATTGACCCCCCTCACCCCTGAGGACAACCCCCCACCTCCCAGGTGTCCATGTCCATTGGTTATGCTAATATGCATGCTTACAAGTCCTTTGGTTGATATCTAACTCTCCACCCCCCTGCCTTCCCATGACATTGGACTGTCTGATCAGTGTTTCTTAGTCTCTGGATCTATTTTTGTTCATCACTTTATGTTGTTCATTATATCCCACATATGAGTGAGATCATGTGATATTTATCCTTCCCCAACTGGTTTTTCCCCTTAGCATAATGATCTCCATGTCCATCAATGCTGTTGCAAATGGTAAAGTTCCTTATTTTTTTTATAGTAGCATAGTATTCCATTGTGTAGAGGTACCACAGTTTTCTAATCCACTCATCTGCTGATGGGCACTTAAGCTGTTTCCAAACCTTAGCTATTGTAAATTGTGCTACTATGAACATAGGGGTGCATATGTCCTTTCTGATTGGTGATTCTGGTTTCTTGGGATATATTCCAAGAAGTGGGATTACTGGGTCAAATGGGAGCTCCATTTTTAATTTTTTGTGGAATCTCCATACTGTTTTCCACAATGGCTGCACCAGTCTGCATTCCCACCAGCAGTACACGAGGATTCCTTTTTCTCCACATGCTCGCCAGCGCTTGTCATTTGTTGATTTGTTGATGATAGCCATTCTGACAAGTGTGAGATGGTACCTCATTGTTGTTTTGATCTGCATCTTTTGGGTGATTAGTGACTTTGAGCGTGTTTTCATATGCCTCTTGGCCTTCTGTATGTCCTCTTTTGAAAAGTATCTATTTAGGTCCTTTGCTCATTTTTTGATTGGATTGTTTGTCTTCCTTTTGTTAAGTTTTGTGATTTACCTGTACATTTTGGAGATTAAACCCTTATCGGAGATAAAATTGGCAAATATGTTCTTCCATACAGTGGGCTTTCTTGTTTTGTTGATGGTTTCTTTTGCTGTGCAAAAGCTTTTTATTTTGATGTAGTCCCATTTGTTTATTTTCTCCTTAGTTACCATTGTCCTAGGAGCTGTATCTGTGAAGATATTGCTACGACATGTTTGCTATTTTGCTGCCTATTGAGTCTTCTATGATTTTTATGGTTTCCCATCTTACATTTAAGTCCTTTAACCATTTTGAGTTTATTTTTGTGTGTGGTGGAAGCTGGTGGTCTAGTTTTATTTTTTTGCATGTATCTGACCAATTTTCCCAACACCATTTATTAAAGACACTGTCTTAACTCCATTGTATGCTCTTGCCTCCTTTGTCAAATATTAAATGAGCATGATGACTTGTGTTGATTTTTGGGTTCTGGGTTCAGTTCCATTGGTCTATATGTCTGTTCTTGTGTCAATACCAGGCAGTTTTGAGAGCCGTGGCTTGGTAATATAGCTTGATATCTGGTATTGTGATCCCTCCAACTTTGTTCTTCTTTTTCAGGATTGCTGTGGCTATTCGTGGTCTTTTTTATTCCAGATGAATTTTTGGAAAGTTTGTTTTAGGTCTGTGAAATATGCTGTTGGTATTTTAATGGGGATTGCATTGAATCCATAAATTGGCTTGGGTAGTATGGACATTTTAATGATGTTGAGTCTATCAATCCATGAACATGGTGTGTTCTTCCATTTGTTCATGTCTTTCTCTATATCTTTTTTCAATGTCCTGTAGTTTTCCATGTACAGGTCTTTTACATCCTTAGTTAAGTTTATTCCTGGTATCTTCATTTTTTTGTTGCAATGGTAAATGGGTTTTTTTAGTTTCTCTTTCTCTTGAGTTCATTATCTATAGTAATAAAAGCCTAGATGGCCCTCGCACCTTATGCGACTTCCTCACATCATCACAAATGGCTGCCCTATGTCATCACAAGGTGGCTGCCCCCACGTCATCACAAGATGGTCGAAACAAGATGGCCAGCCGGAGAGCATAGTTGTGGGCAATCAGGCCAGCAGGGGAGGGCAGTTGGGGGAAACAGGCCAGCAGGGGAGGGCAGTTGTGGGCAACCAGGCCTGCAGGAAAGGGCAGTTGGGGGTGACCAGGCCAGCAAGAGTGGGCAGTTAGGGGTGACCAGGCCGGCAGGGAAGGGAAATTGGGGGCAACCAGGCCAGCAGGGGAGGGCAGTTGGGGTGACCAGGCTGGCAGGGGAGGGAAGTTGGGCGACCAGGCCAGCAAGGGAGGGCAGTTGGGGGCCATTGGGGTGGCAGGTGAAGGCAGTTGGGGGTGATTGGGCCAGGAGGGGAGCAGTTAGGTATCGATCAGGCTGGCAGGGGAGCAGTTAGGGGACAATCTGGCTGGCAGGCAGAAACAGTTAGGGGCAATCAGGCAGGCAGGCAGGCGAGTGGTTATGAGCCAGTGGTCCCAGATTGTGAGATGGATGTCCCCTGAGGGTTCCCAAATTGGAGAGGGTGCAGGCTGCGCTGAGGGACACCACCCCCATGCAGGAATTTTGTGCACCAGGCCTCTAGTTGGTGTAAAAAATGCCATAGATTTTTGGGTGTTAATTTTGTATCTGGCTCCATTGCAGAATTCATTTATTAAATCTAATAGGTTTGCTATGGTGTCTTTGGGTTTTCTATGTACAATATCATGTGATCTGTGAATAAGGACAGTTTTATTTCTTCTTTTCCAATTTGATTGCCTTTTATTTCTTCTTCTTGTCTAATCGCTATGGCTAGCACTTCCAGTAGTATGTCAAGCAGGACTTGTGAAAATGGAAATCCATATCTTCTTCCTGTTCTTAGGGGAAATGGTTTTAGTTTTTGCCAATTGAGTATGATGTTGGCTGTCGGTTAATCATATAAGGCTTTTATTATGTTGAGTTATGATCCCTCTATTCCCACTTTCCTGAGAGTTTTTATCAGAAAAGGGTGTTGGATTTTGTCAAATGTTTTTTCTACATTGATTGATATGATTATGTGATTTTTTTCTCTCAATTTATTTATGTGATGTATCACATTTATTGATTTGTGGCTATTGTACCATCCTTGCACCCTCAGAATAAATCCCACTTGGTCATGGTGTATGATCTTCCTAATGTAATGCTGGATCTGTTTTATGGAATTTTGTTGAGGTTTTTAGCATCTATGTTCATCAGGAATATTGGCCTGAAGTTCTCTTTCTTTGTGGTGTCTTTATCTGGTTTTGTAATTAGGGTAATGCTGGCTTAATAGAAAGAGCTTGGAAGTGTGCCTTCTCTTGAATTTTTTGGAATAGTCTGAGGAGGATAGGTATTAGTTCTTTAAGTGTTTGGTAGAACTTCCCTGTAAAGCCATCCAGACCAGGGCTTTTCTTTGCTGAAAGATTTTTTAAAAATATATATTTTATTGATTTTTTACAGAGAGGAAGGGAGAGAGATAGTTAGAAACATTGATGAGAGAGAAACATCAATCAGCTGCCTCCTGCATACCCCCTACTGGGGATGTGCCCACAACCAAGGTATATGCCCTTGACCGGAATCAAACCTGGGACCTTTCAGTCCACAGGCTGACACTCTATCCACTGAGCCAAACCAGTTTCAGCTGAAATATTTTTTTTTTCCGATTTTAATATTAATATTTAATATTTTTCCTTAATTTATTTTATTTTATTATTATTATTTTTTAAAATATATATATATTTTTTTTATTTTTTAATTTCTTTATTGATTAAGGTGTCACATATTTGTCCTCATCCCCCCATTCCCATCCCACACCCCTTCCCACAGATGCCCCAACCCCCTGTTGAACTTAACCATTGGTTAGGCTCATATGCATGCACACAAGTCCTTTGGTTGATCTCTCCCCCCTCCCCCCACCCTCCTCTATTTTCCCTCTGAGGCCCGATAGTCCGATCGATGCCTCCTTGTTTCTGGTTCTGTTCTTGTTCATCAGTCTATGTTGTTCATCATTTCCCCTAGATGAGCAAGATCATGTGTCACTAGAGATATACTTATAAGAACTGAATGTGAGATGAGCAATAATAGTTATGCTGACAGGCAAATGAATCAGTCTGTAGTGAGTTTCTTTCTGGACCAACAGTTCTTTTGAGACCCAATATCAATGTCCACCAGTTCCTTATGTGTACATGTCAGTACTGACCCCTCAGCTCTGGATGGTGGACAAATGGTGGTAATGCAGGTCCAACACCCTCTGTTTTGGTCTTGGCCGGACCCAGGGGCATGGCTTCACCTGGACTCAGGGGCACGTGGCCTCACCCGGGCCCAGGGGGTGCATGGCCTCACCTGGACCCGGGTGCATACGGCCTCACCCGGACCCAGGACCCAGCCTCACCCGGATCCAGGGGCACACAGCCTCACCCGGACCCGGGATGATCCAGCTTCACCCTGACCCAGGGGCGCATGGCCTCACCCGGACCCAGGGGTGCACGGCCTCACCCGGACCCGGGATCCAGCTTCACCCGGACCCAGGGGCGCACGGCCTCACCCAGACCCAGGGCGCATCCAACTTTCACCCAGATCCAGGGGCACGCGGCCTCACCCGGACCCAGGGGCGCACGGCCTCACCCGGACCCGGGATCCAGCTTCACCCAGACCCAGGGGCGCACGGCCTCACCCGGACCCGGGATCCAGCTTCACCTGGATCCAGGGGCGCGTGGCCTCACCCGGACCCAGGGGCGCGTGGCCTCACCCGGACCCAGGGGCACGTGGCCTCTCCCAGACCCAGTGGTGTGTGGCCTCACCCGGACCCAGGGGCGTGTGGCCTCACCCAGACCCAGGGGCACGTGGCCTCTCCCAGACCCAGGGGCGCGTGGCCTCACCCGGACCCAGGTGCGCGAGGCCTCACCCGGACCCGGGACCCAGCCTCTCCCGGATCCAGGGGCACACGGCCTTACCCGGGCCCGGGATACAGCTTCACCCAGACCCAGGGGCGCGTGACCTCACCCGGACCCAGGGGAGCCCAGGGGCGACCCAGAGTCGTGTGACCTCACCCAGACCCAGGGGCCCCCGGACCCGGCGGGGGTTTCGTCTTCTTGATCCCAATTCCTGTTGGTCAATTCCCTCTCAGAAATTCCTTCGGCCATTTTCTCAGAGCTCCAGGGCGGCTGCCACAGAACTCGTTGGGCTGCGGGCTCGGCAAAGCTCCGGTGTGCCCGGTGCGCGGTGGTGGGCTGGTCCGGGGTCGCTGCATCGGCCCTTGGGCCTGCAGCGGTGGCCAGTCGCCGAGCATGCACACCTGGCCGCTTCCGGGGCGTTGAGATTCTTGAAGGACTCGGAGGTCAGCAAGCGCGGAGTCTCCCACCCCATGTCTCTCAGGGGCTCGTCTGTCCATGCTTGGCAGCGAGTGGAGCCATCCCCTCAGCCGGAGACCGCCGGGGGAACTGCGCCGAGCACGTTCCAGGCTGCCATTGTGTCACCTGAGCCGTAGTTCTTAAAGTGTGATCTTTGGGTCACCAGCATCAGCATCATCCCGCGTACCCCTCTCTTTTATTCTAGTTGTAGAGCATCTGCTCAGCCAGCCCTCTGGTGGTTCTGGATGGTGTCTGCTCTGCTCTCCTCTCATAGTCTCAAAATTGTTGTGGTAGGCAACAATCAGGCTTCCGCCCTATGCCTCCATCTTGGTCCTCCTTTGTATAGTTAAGTCTTGATTGTTGTTGGTGTCACTGGGAGGGATTGTCCTCCTGGCCAATTGTCCGTGAGGACCCTCTGTGTCTATAAAGGAAGAGTTGCTGTGCAGGAGACACGTTTATGGGCCGGATCTTGTTGCAGCAAGGCTTTGGCACTCACTGAGTCTGCCTCTTGAATGTGTCCCTTATGCGAGTGGTTGAAATCTGGTGTCATCTCACACCGACCACTAGATGCCCTCGTTTCTGGGTCTCCAGTGGGGTGCAGGTCAGCTACTGTCTGAGGCCACTCAGCAGGAGTTACAGTAAAAACTGCAGTTTCCTCCTCCTGTCTAAGCGGCCCTGGAGCAGTCCGACTAGAACCGCAGTTCATCTGGTCAAGCTGCCACAGGGCAGGCCACCCACATGCAAAAGCCGCTGCTTGGAGCCCAGGTGGGCCTGCAAAACGTGCGGGCCGGGTCTGCAAAACGTGCGGGGCGGGTCCCAGGGTGGGGTGGGTCTCAGAGCGGGGCAGGGTCTCAGGGCGCCACCAGGCCATGGCGTGGCGAACCGCAATGGCTGCAAGTCTGCTTTTTCTGCTTTCCACGTTTCTAAGCCCCCTCGTTCCGCACTCCAGCGCAGCAAACACTGATTGCTGGGCGCACCTCCGCAAGGAAGTTACTCCCACTCTCCGACACGAAGGCCGAGAGTCCAGCCTCTCCCCGCAGGCATCTGGGTCTCCCGCGAGTCCCCAGAAGCTGGATTTCAGGGTGATGGGGAGCTAATCTCCCCTAGGGTTGGAAAAAAAGCCGCACGACCCTTCCCCCGCCACCAGTCCGACCCACGCGCCTCCGCACCTTATCCCTTCTGAGTTCGTTCTGTCCTCTTCCCTCTTAGCTGTAAATCCACCCTTCAGCCAGCTCTCCTGTGGTTCTGGGTGGCAGACGCTCTGTCCTCCAGTTGTATTTTTGAAATTGCTGTGCACGGCGCAGTTCATTTGTTTAACTTTGCCGCCTTCTTGGTTCTCCTCTCTCAAAATGGCTAATGGACTTGAATGTAAGACAGGAAATCATAAAAATCCTCCAAGTCGGTGTCGGTGGCCTCCGGGGCCCCGAGGATCTCACTGGGCAGCTCGGCCAGGTTGGTGACGCGGATGGGCCTGAAAGATTTTTTATTACTGCTTCAATTTCATTGTTAGTCATCAGCCTATTCAGGTTTTTTAATTCTTCCTTATTGAGTTTTGGAAGCTTGCATTTTTCTAAGAATATGTCCATTTCATGTAGGTTGTCCAGTTTGTTGGAGTAGAGTTGTTCGTAGTATTTTTTTTATAATCCTTTGTATTTCTGTGGGGTCTGTTGTTACTTCATCCCTTTCATTTCTGATTTTGTTTATTTGGGTCCTCTTTCTTTGTTTCTTGGCTAGAACCAGCTCTTGGTTTCAATGATCTTTTGTATAATTATTTTTTTTTTTTTGGACTCTATGTTATTTATCTCCGCTTTGATTTTTATTCTTTCCTTCCTTCTGCTTATTCTGGACTTTTCTTGATGCTCTCACTCTAATTCTTTAAGTTGCACGGTTAGATAATTTTTTTTTATTACCATTTTTTGTTGTTTTTTGAGGTAGGCCTGTAGAGCTATATACTTCCCTCTCTGGACTGATTTTACTGTGTCCCATAGATTTTGTATTATTGTGTTTTCATTGTCATTTGTTACCAGAATGCTTTTTATTTTTTCTTTGATCTCTTTGGTAACCCAATCATTGTTTAATAGCATGCTATTTAACCTCCAAATGTTTGATTTTTTTTTCATTGTTTTTATTGTAGTTGATTTCTAATTTTATGCTATTGTGATCTGAGAAAATACTTGATATGATATCTATTTTATTGAATTTGAAGAGACTTTGCCTGTGTCCCAATATGTGGTCTATCTTTGAAAATGTCCTGTGTGCACTTGAGAAGAATGTATATTCTGTAGATTTTGGGTGAAATGTTCTGAAGATGTCAGTTAAGTTCATCTGATCTAGTGAGTCATTTAGGTTTGCTGTTTCTTTGCTGATTTTTTTGTCGAGAGGATTATCCAGTAATGTCAGTGGGGTATTAAAGTCCCCTACTATGATTGTATCGCTGTGGATCTTTCCCTTGATATCTTCCAGAAGTTGTTTTTATTTTATTTTTAATGTATTTGGGTGCTCCTGAATTGGGTGCATATATGTTTACCAGAGTTATATCCTCTTGTTGAATTGCTTCGTTTAGTATTATGAAGTGACCTTCCTTATCTCTTGTTATGGCCTTCACTTTAAGGTGCATTTTGTCTTATATGAGTATTGCTAACCCAGCTTTTTTTTCATTTCTATTCGCCTGAAAATTTTTGTTCCATCCCTTCATTATCAGTCTGTGTGGGTCCATTGTTCTGAGGTGGGTCTCTTGTAGACAGCAGATATATGGGTCATGTTTTCTTATCCATTCAGCTACCCTATGTCTTTTGATTGAAGCATTTAATCCATTTACAATTAATGTTAGTATTTACTTGAGGTCTGGTGCACAAAAATCATGTATGGGTAGGGTCCCTCATCCTGGACGCTGATTGAGGCCAATAAGGGCCATGGGAGGTTGGCCGGAGGTAGGCGCCCTGGGAGTTTGGCTGCCCGGCCCAATCCAGGCTGGATGGTGGGGGGAGGGTTGGGTGGGGTAGGAGGGGTCATGGGAGATTGGCTGTCTGACCAGATTGGGGCCATGGGGCTGGCCAGGTTGGGAGGGGCTGTGGGAGTTTGGCCAGCAGAGCGGAGGGACTGTGGGAGGCTGGCTGCCCCGATAGAGGTCATTGGTGCTAGCTGGCTCGGGGGACAAACCCCAGTAGGTTGACTGGGTGGGAGGGGGCCGTGGGAGGTTGGCTGGCCATTCGATTAGGGACATGGGGCCAGCTAGCCTGGGGGAGGGGCCCCCGAGATTGGCTGTGGGAGCACTGACCACCAGGGGGCAGCTCCTGCATTGAGCGTCTGCCCCCTGGTGGTTAGTGACCATCATAGCGACTGGTTGACCTTCGTTCAGTTGTTCAGTTGTTCAGCTGTTTGGATGCTTAGGCTTTTATATATATAAATAGGTACTTGTTTGTTGCCATTTTTATTCTTTATATCTATGTTCCTTCTTCCCTTCCTATTTCTTCTTTTCACAGCAGTCCCTTTAGCATTTCTTGCATTGCTGACTTGGTGGTAATAAACTCCCTTAGCCCTTTTCTGTCTATGAAGCTCCTTATTTCACCTGAAATTTTGAATGATATCCTTGCTGGGTATAGTATTCTTGAATTCAATCCCTTGCTTTGCATCACTTTGTATATTTCATTCCATTCCCTTATGGCCTTATTTGTTTCTGTTGAGATGTCAGTTGATAATCTAATGGGAGATCCCTTATAGGTAACTTTCTGTCTCTCTCAGGCAGCCTTTAGGATTCTTACTTTGTTTTTGCTATTTGCCAGTTTAATTATGATGTGTCTTGATGTCGGTCTTTTTGGGTTCATCTTATTTGGGACTGTGTGCTTCTTCAACTTGTGTATTTTTCTTCCCAATATCAGGGAAGTTTTTTGTTATTATTTCTTCAAACAGGTTTTCTATTCCTTGCTCAGTTTCCTCTCCATCTGGCACCCCTATTATGTGGATGTTGTTTCATTTTGTGTTGTCCCAAAGCTCCCTTAGGCTCTCCCCCTTCTTTTTAAGTTTTTTGTGTTTTTTTTTCCCAGTTGCTGCTTTGTTTGTGTGCTTTTTCCTACCTTTTCTTCTAGCTCACTGATGTGGTCTTCAACTTCTTCTAGGCTACTGTTGATGCTTTCTATTGTGTTCTTTATTGCGGCGATGTCATTCTTTATTTCTTTTTGGTTCTTCTTCATTTCCTCTTGATTCTTACACATGTTGAATTTGTCTTCCATCCTTTTCAGCATCTTTATGACCATTTCTCTGAATTCTTTCTCTGACAAATTGTTTGCCTCCATTTTGCTTACTTTGTTTTCTGGTGATTCCTCCTTTTCTTTCGTATGGGGGCTGTTTCTTTGTCTTCCCATTTTTGTTCCTCTCAGGGTGTCTGGTTATATGGCTCAGTCTCTACCACTTTGACCGTAAGGCACAAAATACAACTTGACAAGATATGTCACAGAGGAAGCAAAACACAAGTGTATTCCTGACACCGATAACCCCAATAAAGTTTACCACCAGAGAAAAAAGAATTAGGGGAGAGAAAAGAGTGCAAAAATGATACTGAGAAAAGGAAAAAAGGTAAGAGAAAGAAGAAAAAAGGAGGGGAAAATATATGTTAATGGGGAGAAAAATCCACAAAACAAACAAATAAACCAAAAAATGCAAACTACAAACACCCAGAA
Organism: Ia io; assembly: GCA_025583905.1. NCBI lineage: Eukaryota > Metazoa > Chordata > Mammalia > Chiroptera > Vespertilionidae > Ia > Ia io. Next base: position 13,220,513 of record JAJQQW010000009.1, on the reverse strand, counting down.
AAAAGGGGGGGAACAGAATCTGAATAGGTAGAGCTTATTTCCAGAAGGTAAGTTAAAGGAATTGAATGAATTGGGGAATGGCCACAGTTCAGTATAGAGGAGCTAGAAAGATAATGAGTGGATAAGAAGAAAAGTAAAAAACCCAAAATTATCAATAAATAAAAAATAAAATAAATACAAAATTTTCCTTTCTTTTATCTATCTATCTATCTATCTATCTATCTATCTATTCATCTATTTTTGGAAAAGAAGAATAGAGTAGAGAGAAAATAGGCTTGAGTTTAGTGAGTGAAACTAATTAAGCAATTAGGAGAAGAAGAGAGCAAGCGAGGAGAGGAAAAAGAAAAACAAAAAAAATGGCTATTGAAGAAAGAAAAAAGAAGGGTGCATGGACTTGGGGTGAGGAAATTAAATATATGAGTAAGCCAACAGAGACTACTATAATAGTAACATGTCAATAAATCAGATAAAGAAGATCAATTTTTAATAAGGAATAAAAAGAAAGGAGAGAGAAAAACTAAAGCAGGAACAGGAGAAGAGAAACAGGAGGAAAAAGGTAGAAGTCAGGAAGAAAAGCTTGGCAAACAGGAAAAAAATGAGATAAAGTAAAATAATGATAAAAATAGAATGTAGAACACTAATCCAGAAAAAATAAAAGATTAAAAAAAGATAATAATAATGATAATAAATAATAAGAAGAAAAAGAAAATAAAAAAATTTCCCCTTTTCTTTCTTAAGTAAAAGATAAAAAATAAAAAAGTGAAGTAGTGAAGTGTTGTTCACTTCAGCTGAGTTTTAATGTCCCATGGGGGCTGTTTTAAGACCCCTCTCTACTGCTTTGTCTTCCAACTCTCAGCTTCCTGTTAGGTAGTCAGCATCATGTTGAAGTTCCCAGCCACCCACCCCTCCTCTGTATCTGTCCCCAAGCCTTGGTTTCAGGCAGGTGGGACCTATCTGCCTGCTTTGTTTTTCTGCCTGCTTTCAGTCGTATTTATACAAACGTCTATTTCTGACATGGTCTCTAGGTGGGGGTGTTGCTGTATTAGTTTCCAGGACTCAATTGTAAATGAGAGCTTTGCTGGGTAGAGTATTCTTGGTTGTAGGTCCTTGCTATTCATCACTTTGAATATTTCTTGCCACTCCCTTCTGGCCTGCAAAGTTTCTGTTGAGAAATCAGCTGACAGTCATATGACACTCCCTTGTAGGTAACTAACTGCCTTTCTCTTGCTACTTTTAAGATTCTCTCTTTGTCTTTTGCCCTTGGCATTTTAATTATGATGTGTTTTGGTTTGGGCCTCTTTGGGGTCCTCTTGTTTGGGGCTCTCTGTACTTCCTGGACATATAAGTCTGTTTCTTTCACCAGGTAGGGGATGTTTTCTGTCATTATTTCTTCAAAAAGTTTTCAATATCTTGCTCTCTCTCATCTCTTTCTGGCACCTCCATAATGTGAATGTTGGTACCCTTGAAGTTGTTAAAGAGGCTCCTTAAACTATCTTCATATTTTTGGGGTTCCTTTTTCTTTTTGCTCTTCTAATTAGGTATTTTTTGCTTCCTCATATTCCACATCATTGATTTGATTTTCAGACTTCTCTACTCTACTGTTGAAAATCTGAAAATTATTCTTTATTTCAGTTAGTGCATGTTTAATTTCTGACTGTTCCTTTTTTATGCCTTTGACTTTATCACGAAGATCCTTGAAAGTCTCATGAAGATCCTTGAATAACCTTATAACCATGGTTTTGAACTCTATATCCAGTAGTTTGCTTGCTTCCATTTCTTTCATTTGTGACAGGTTCTTTGTCTCCCCATTTTGGCTGTTTTCTTGTGTTTGTTTCTATGCACTAGGTAGAGCTGCTATGTCTCCTGGAATTGGTAAAGTAGCCTTGTGTAGTTGGTATCTCATAGGCTCAGTGGCTCAGCGTCTCTAGTCACCTGAGCTGGGCACTCTAGGTATGTCCCTATCTGGGCTGTTTACACAACCTGTCTGGGCTGTTTACACAATCTTGTAATTGAGCCTTGATTTCTGTTGCTGTCAGTGGGAGGAATTTACCTCCTGGCCAATTAGCTATGAGGACTAGCTGTTGCTACAGGGGGAGAGCTGCTGTGCAGGAGACACCCTTATGGGGCAGGACTTGCTTCAGTGGGGCTTTGGTGCTCACTGAGTCTGTCCTTCGAGTGTGTCGCTTATGGATGTGTAGAGTTGTAATCTGCTATGGTCTGAAGCTGTCCACTGGGTGCACTGGCTCTAGGTCCTGCAGGGAGGTACCAAGTCAGCCACCTCCTGGGGCCACCCTGCAGGAGCTATTTGCATTGGGCTTGGAGGTGTCCAGGTGAGGCCCAGTTGTGAAGCAAGGCAGGCTCATGCTAGTGCAGAGTCTTGGGCATTTTCTTGATAGGTTTGAAGCAGCTGACCCAACTGCATCTTGTTTAGAGATTTTAGCAAAGTCTGAATCCTGAGCAAGGATAGGCTATTCATATCCAAAAGCCACTGCACTCAGGCTGGGTGGAGCTTTAAATTAGACAGGGCAGGGTCTCAGGGAATCACCATGGCAGAGAAAACAGATATGGCTGCCAGTCAGCCCTAGGACCAAGGAGGTCCCAGCACAGGAACAATGACCCTTCAAACACCTCCATTTGGGAGAAAGCTGCCCCTGAGTTTCTGCCTCGATACCAGACAATCCAGTTCCTCCTCATATGTGTCTGAGTCCCTGAGAGCCTCACCCTGGTCCTGGAGCTCAGAGGAAGCAGAACTTTATAAGTTCAGTTTGTGCACAAGTCCTTTTAAAGGAACAGCTGGGTCTCTGGCAACCTCCAAGTCACTGAGTCCCAATTCCTGCTGTTTTTTACAGCGTGAAGTTATAGTGACTTCTCTTCCCAGCTCTGGAAGCCTGGGCTCGGGGTCTGGTGTGGATCATCTCCGCAGAGATGATCTCCCTCCTGATTAAAAAACACCACACATAGGTGCTGGCCCAGCCTGTTCTGCACCTCCACACCTCCTATCAGTCTCAGTCTCAGTGTGCTTTCTTCTTTACTTCTCTAGTTGTAGGACTTCCATCCAGCCACATTTCAGGCAGCTCTGAATGACAGTTGTTCTGTATTTTATTTGTAATTTTGATGTGGTTGTTGGAGGCAGCAAGTACAGGCATTTACCTATGCCACCATCCTGGTTCTCGAGAATTAGTTATTATTTTAAAATATATAATTTAATTTATAAATGCAGTATTTACAAAATTCTTGTGGGTTATAAATGCTTTCAAAAACAGGCCATCCTCATATACACAGAAAAATAAAACAGCAATGTTCCAAAAATATTAAATATAATAAAAATGGTTTTGTTATTTCACCTAGACATCTTTAATTATTATTCTGCTAGATATTAGGTTGCCAGTTTTGTGAAGCATCTACTTTTTGACAAAAGCATTTGTGAAAATCTAGACCCGTGTATTGGTATAGTCTGAGAGCAAACTTTTTCTGTAAAATCTTAGATGGTAAATATTTTAAGAATTTTGAGCCAGATCTGATACAACTATTCAACTTCACCATTGTAGCAAATAATCATTCAGAGACAACAAATAAATAACTGGGCATGACTGTGTTTCAATAAAATTTTATTTACAAAACCAGGCAGTAGATATTTTTGGTCCACATGCCATAGTTTGCTGACGCTTGCTGAAAGCAATGCAAGATCAGCCTTAATATGTCAACAGTTTGAAGTACAGTACTTTTCCTTGATGTTTTGAAACTTTTCTGCTTTGTTGAACATATAAACTCTTTCCTGTAGCTTATGGCAAAGCCCCCATGTAAGCATCTGAGTAAAACAGATATTAAATGCAGATGACAGAGAATTAATGACAGTGGTTAATTTATTACTGGTAATTTTCAAATATGAAGAAATGATGAGGTTTCTTGCTTCTAGTCAAGATAATAAATGTGGTACTCATCTCTTCCCACAACCACATCAAAATTACAAGTAAACTAAAGAATAACCATCATTCAGAATCACCAGAAATCTAGATGAACAGAAGTCCTATAATTAAAAATATAAAGAAGAAGCCACATCGATATTGGTAGAAATGGCAGAGTCTCAGAAAAGACAGATCCCACACCATGTGTGGTGGTTAAAAATTAGGAAGTATATTTCAGCTGCAGAGGTCCCCCCTGAGAAGCGAGGGGTCTCAGCCCTTCATCGTAGGGTTGCAGTACAGAGAAGTCCCCATAATTTCTGTCTATAAAAACGAGTGGGGGTTATGGCTGAGAGATAGAGGGCTGCTGGAGTCCCAGACATTCCTGTTAAAGGGCATGCTCACAGACTTAGACTGAATCATTCTGAGATCCAATGCTGAGGCAGCAGCTCAAAAGGTGCCAGGGACTACGCCAAGCACTGAATTGTCTGGCTTTGAGGCAAGAGTTGGAGGGTTAGATTTATCCCAGACAGAAATATTGGCAAAGGCCATTGTTTCTTGGCTGAACCTTCCCCCTGCAGAGCTGGCAGTCAGGAACCACATCTGAGTCTCCAGCAACCTGACAAATACTCTCTCCCTTCCCTCACCCCTCCAATGATTCCCTAAGACTCCAACTTTCGGGCCCACCCATGCCATTTCCAGTGGCTTTTCTATATAAACATCCTATCTTAACTCATGCTATAGACTTTCCTAAATTCTTTCCAAGGTTTACAAATTCCAAACAAGCAGCATTTGGCCTCAATGTACCCCATGCCTTAGGCTAAGTGGCCCCAGGCCTGGTCTAGTGACAGTCAGCCTTGGTTAGTATCCGGCCTCTCCTGGGAACCTCTAAGCTCAGCATAAGTAGCAGCCACCTGCAGGCCACTCTATTGTTTATGCTCGGTGGCCCCCAGGTAGAGCACAAATAGTGACTGACCTTGGCCTGCACCTCGTGAGAGACCCCAGATCCAGTACACCCAGTTTTTTGTTTTTTTTTTTTAAATATATTTTATTGATTTTTTACAGAGAGGAAGAGAGAGGGATAGAGAGTTAGAAACATCGATGAGAGAGAAACATCGATCAGCTGCCTCTTGCACACCCCCTACTGGGGATGTGCCCCCAACCAAGGTACATGCCCTTGACCGGAATCGAACCTGGGACCTTTCAGTCCACAGGCCGATGCTCTATCCACTGAGCCAAACCGGTTTCGGCAAGTACACCCAGTTTTCATCTTCAGACCATTCCAGAGTACCACCCTACCACCTTCATAAGTGAAACACTCAAGAGGCAGACTCATATGGCACCAAAGCCTCACTGAAGTGGGGTCCTGCTGCATAGAGTCAGCCCCTACACAGCAGTTCCTCCATTGTAGTCTCCACCAGTCCTCATAGCCAATTGGTAGTAGGGGTAAATTCCTTCCGTTGACATACCAAAGCAATCGAAGCTCAACTACAATAGGGGGTGCACATGGCACACACTGGGGCACAGCTAGAGTGCTCCACTCTGGTGACTGAGGAGGCTATGCCACTGGGTTCTACAGGACACCTACTATACAAGGGTGCTCTACCAAGACCGGGAGACTCGGCAAGCTCTACCGAAAACAAAGAAACGAAAGTAGAGAGGCAGCTAAAATAAGGACACAAAGGAACATGTCCCAAGTGAAAGAAGAGAACAAAATTCCAGAAAAACAAAACAAAATAGAGACAAATAATATACCAAATGGTTATTAGGATACTCAATGAACTTAGGAGGAGAGCAAATGAACTTACTGAGAACTTCAACAAAGAGAGGAAACATAAATATAGAAATAGGAACATAAAAAAGAACCAGTCAAAAATGAAGAATGCAACGACTGAAATAAAGAATACATTACAGAGAATCAAGAGTGGAGTAGATGAAGCAGTGGATCAAATAAATGATTTGAAATATAAGAAATCAGAAAACACCCAATGAGAACAGCCAAAAGAATGCCCCCCCAAAAAAAAAAAGATAGTTTAAGGAACCTTTAGGAAAACTTCAAGTATAGTAACATTCACATCATTGGGGTACCTCAAGGAGAAGAGAGAGAGCAAAAAAATTGAAAACCTATTTGAAAAAATAATGATGAAATATATTTTTAACCTGGCAAATAAAATGGACATACAACTCCAAAAAGTGCAGAAAGTTTCAAACAATATCAAACCAAAGAGGCCAAAACCAAGACACATAAAAATTAAAATGCCAAAAGTTAAAGACAGAGAAAGAATCATAAAAGCAGCTAGTGAAAAGCAGTTAGATACTGTCAGATGCAACAAAAGCACTGCTCATCTCTGGTGCTCTGAGTTGCTCTGAGACCATAAATTCTTCTAAACTCTTCCTGACTACACCAGAGTAAGTTCCTTCTCGAACCCTACTCGCTATACTAACTGTTGGGAACTTAATCCAAGTTCCTCCTTTGTCTTCTGCTCACTAGTTACACGTATCAGGTCCAAGCCCCTCTCTCTAGGGACTGGACCTTTTTGGATGTCGGGTCTTAGATGGAGAAGTTATGAGAAGTTGTGGGTATATAAGAAGAGTCTTTATTGCAGAAGCCAATGGCACAACAGTCCTACACAGGAAAAATAGTCCTTCACAGCAAAGTCTATACAGGCAGGCACCCCTACACTGGCTGATGAACAGATACATCTTTCCCACAAAAGCAGCATTAGTCTCTGTACCCACAGCTATTATCTGAGCAGCCGCACACTGCCTCTAAACCCACTGCTTTACATCATAGCAATATCTGAGTTCTCTGCCTCAGCAGCTTCTCCTTCTCTGCTGCCCAGCAAACTGGCTGGTCTCTATAGCCTCACATAGTAACTACCTCTGAGCTTCTCTCTCAGCACATGGGGTGGTTAACATGGTAGCTATATCTTAGCTCTCTATGAGCTCTTAGCCTTACATCGTAGCAATATCAGCTCACAGCTCCATCTGAGCTCTCTAGCCTTTTTCCCCTCTCTCCAGCACACTCCTTTGCCCAGCATACTTCTTCATAATCCAGCAGACCAGCTGGGCAGTAACTTGTATATTATTATAGAGACAAAAAAGGTTTCATGCCAATAGTTACATCAATCATTTGGATATAGAAGGGCACAGCATACCAGGTGATTGCTGTGGCCTTGCACCTGCTTATGGTATCTTAGCCCAGGCACAGTGTGACCTTAGATATTTGGTGTATTGACAAGGCCTCTGCGCTTTAATTGGCCTTGACTATTAGGTATCTCTGGCATGGTTCCCACAGATACTTACAAGGGAGCTCCCATAAGACTGTCAACTGATTTTTCAACAGAAACTTTACTGGCCAGAAGAGACTGCATGAAAAACGTACTCAAAGTGGTAAAAAGCAAGGACCCACAACTAAGATTACTCTACCCAACAAAGCTATCACTTAGAATTGAAGGTTAGAGAAATAGCTTCTCAGACAAGAAAAAGATAAAGGAGTTTATAACCACCAAAGAAATATTATAAGAAATGTTAAAGGGTCTTCTTTAAGAAGAAAAATAAAAAAAAGAATAACAAAACAACAATCTGTACTAATAAAAAGGTAATATGCTAATTAGACCAGATGTCTTCTGGATGTTCTTCTGGACAAAGCCATAGTGGCAGGGGCCGAGGCAGAAGTGGTTAGGGGCGATCAGGCCATCAGGGGAGGGCAGTTAGGGGGTGATGAGGTTGGCAGGGGGGCAGTTAGGGGGTTATCAGACCAGCAGGGGGGTGGTTAGGGGGCAATCAGACAGGCAGGCAGGGGTGGTTAGGGGTGATCAGGCTGGCAGGCAGGCAGGCAGACAAGCAGTTAGGAGCCAGTGGTCCTGGATTGGAAAGGGTGCAGGCCAGGCTGAGCCGCCCGCGCCCCCCCATGCATGAATTTCATGCAACGGGCCTCTAGTAAATACATATACATGAACAATTACCTTAAATGCAAATGGATTAAAATGTTTCAATCAAGACATATGGTGACTGAATAGATAGAAAAGTAGGACCCGCATATGCTGTCTACAAAAGACTCACTTTTTTTTTTTTTTTAAATATATTTTATTGATTTTTTACAGAGAGGAAGGGGGGAGAGAGAGAGAGAGAGAGAGCCAGAAATATCGATGAGAGAGAAACATCGATCAGCTGCCTCCTGCACACCCCACACTGGGGATGTGCCCTTGACCGGAATCGAACCCGGGACCTTCCAGTCCGCAGGCTGACGCTCTATCCACTGAGCCAAACCGGTTTTGGCAAGACTCACTTTTGATTGAAAGATACACACACTGAAAATAAAGGGATGGAAAAAGATATTTCATGAAAATGGAAACAAACAAACCAAAAAAAGCTGGGGGAGACATACTTATACTAGACAAGCTAGACTTTAAAACAAAGGCTATAAGAAATAATGAAGGAATTCCACTTCTGGGTATTTATCCAAAGAAACTTAAAACACTATATCAAAAAGACATATGCATCCATATGTTCATTGCAGCACTATATACAACAGCCAAGACACAAAAGCAGCCTAAGTGTCCATCAATAGATGATTGGATAAAGAACTGGTGCATATATACAATGAAATATGACTCAGCCATTAAAAAAAGAAAGAATGAAATCTTGCCATCTACAACAACATGGATAAACCTAGAGGGTGTTGTGTTGAGTGAAATAAGTCAGACAGAGATTTCACTTCTACATGGCATCTCAGTAACAAAATAAATGAACAAGCAGTCTAGAAACAGACCCATAATTACAAATAACATTTTGACAGTTGTCAGATGGTTGAAAAATTTGAAAAGATTAATAAGTACAAATTGGTAGTTACCAAATAGTCATGAGATGTAAAGTACAGCATAGGGAATATGGTCAATAATATTTTAATAAGTACAGGAAAGGCAAAAGTAGGTTTACAGTTGTAAAAATAGGTTTACAGTTATAATACATAATACAGTGATTAATAAATAATACTAGAAGAAAAAAACTTTGTGGTTCATGTACTCACAATTGTAAACCTACTTTTGCCAACCCTGTATGTAAAGTGTCAGATGGGAACTAGATTTATTGAGGTGACCACTTTGTAAGTTATATAAATGTCTAATCACTGGGTGGTACATAAAACTAACATAATAATGTACATCAGTTGTAACTGAAAAAAAAATTGAAATGAAAAAAATAAACAATGTGTATTGGTGAAAAAATACACAAATAGATCAATGAAATAATAGAAAGCACAGAAATAAACCATCATAAACATAGTCAACTGATCTTTGACAAATAAGCAAAGGAAATACAATGAAGCAAAGATAGTCTCTTCAGTAAATGGTACTAGAATAACTGAACATACCCATGCAAAAAGAAAAAAAATAATCTAGAAGCAAACTTTATACCCTTCATAAAAATTAACTCAAAATGAATAACACGCATATAAATGTAAAATGCAAAACATAAAACTCCCAGAATATAACAGAAAAAAATTTTAATAATCTTAGGTATGTTGATGACTTTTTAGATGTAACACCAAAGACACAATCCATGGAAGAAATAATTGATTATCTGAATTTCTTTAAAATTAAAATTAACTGGACTTGTTTAAAATTTTTGCTGCTTTAATAAATACCAACATTAAGAGAATTAAAAAGACAAGTCCCAAACTGGGAACAAATATTTACAAAAGATATATCTGATAAGGGACTGTTATCCAAAATATACAAAGAATTCTTAAAACTCAACAATAAGAGAACAAACAATCCCATTAAAAAATGGGCCAAAGACCTTAACAAACACTTTACAAAAGAAAATATGCAGATGACAAATAAGCATTTGAAGATGCTCCATGTCATATGTCATCATGGAAATGCAAATTTAAACAATGAGATACCACTACAACTATTAGCACTGCCCACATTCAGAACACTGACAATACCAAATGCTGACAAGGATGTGGAGCAACAGGAATGCTAATGAGAATGCAAAATTATACAGCCTCTTTGGAACATAGTTTGGCAGGTTCTTACAAAACTAAACACACTCTTACCATTTGACCCAGCAATCATGCTCTTTGATATTTATTCAAAGGAGTTGAAAACATATGTCCACACAAAAACCTGCACATTAATGTCTGGCATCATAACTGTCAAAACTTAGAATCAACCAAGATGTTCTTCAGTAGGTAAATGGGTTAATAATCCTAATATATCCAGATAATGGAATATTATTCAGTGCTAAAAAGAAATGAGCTATCATGCCATGAAAAGACATGGAAGAAACTTCAATGTGTATTGCTAAGTGAAAGAAGCCCACATGAAAAGGCTGCATACTGTATGATTACAACTATCTGACATTCTTGGAAAGGCAAAAATTGAGACAATAAAAAGATTGCCCTGGTCAGTGTGGCTTAGTTAGTTGAGCATCATCCCATGTACCAAAATTTCATTGGTTTGATTCTTGGTCAGGGTACATGCTCAAATTGTGGGCTCGATCCCCATTAGAGGGCATTCAGGAGGCAGCTGATTATGCCAGGGAACAGATGAATAGAAAGAGCACAGAGGATTTCTAGGGCAGTGAAAATATTTTGCATGTCATTATAATAATGGATATGTGTTATTATAAATTGGACCAAACCTACGGAATATATAACACCAAGAGTGGCTTCTAAAATAAACTGTTGACTTTAGATGATTATGATACGTCAATGCAGGTTCATCCTTGGTTAAAAAAATTAATATAAAAAAATTTAATGAGGTTTCTGACATGAATAATGTAATTGATACTAGTATATGATTATTTCTGTGGCTTGAAAAATAAAAATAATAGAGCCATTTCAAAAAGAGTCACTAAGTGTAGTAAGTCTATTTTCAAATATGTCATTGAATGTTATATCTGATTTATAAAAATGGAAGAACAATTTTAAGAGAATAAATTTTGAGAGAAAAGCACACAATAGTTCTGAGAGATTTTTTATATATATATAATATATAATATACCAAGAATACACCAAGAATATCAAGTAATAAAATTCAGCAAGTCTTTAGTAGAGTCTAAATATGTGTAAAACTCCTTGGCTAAGTCTGATGTTCATCTCCAATTGAGAACCATTGGCCTAGAAGATTCTAACTTTTGTTGTGTGTGAAATTTTATTTTACTCTACTTACAAGCTACTGAGATATTCTGTTACTGTTTTATGGATGCTGACAGAAGACATGAGATTCCTTGGTCAGAGACAAAGAACTTTATTGCATCACAGCAAGTAGCATGAACATAAAAAGTTGCATTACTTTTCCTAGATCCCAAGTCCCTTGGGGGTGACAGACAGAGGACTGATTGATGCAGGAATGAAGAGGGTGTATTTCAGAACCTAAGGAGCACTGAGTTTGGGGAAATCTACTGTTTCTGCAGCAAGCAAGGCTAATATTTACCTCATTTCTCAAAATTACTTATGAGCACACAGCCCTGAGAATTGGCCCAGGTGAAAAAGCAATCATTCCCTTGAAATATTTGCCTCCCATATGACATGCAAGAGCATGAGAAACACATGGAGGTTTGTCTATTTCAACATGTTCTCATGAAAACAGTAAGGTTGTGGCAAGGGAAACATTTTAAGTAATGACTGATATTGTGACAAATAATACAATATTGTTACTGTTTAACATTATCACATAAAGCATTCTAGGACTTTGATAAATATACAAAACCTAGCATACTATTTCATAAGAATTTTGATCATTATTTCACCAAAGATTAAAATATGGAAAGCAAGACACTTGATAAATCTCCAGGAACTACATACAAATTATATAATTTCTGAAATATTTTACATGAATAACATTTTATCTTCACAAACTTAACCTAGGGAAAAGGCCAAAAATCAAAACATTTTAAGAGGAGATTTGGAGCATTATTAAGACAATATCCTGAGTGCCTGAGAAATACTTAGTTACCAATTTAAGTAAAGTTACAATAAAATATTTTAAAATAAACATTGGAAGTAACATTTTTAAAATAAGGAAACTTTGGTTTTTCTTTTTGCATTTTACATAATGAAATAACTAAGTCAACAAAAAGTACAGAAAATTATTCTGATAAAATACAGAATCTCTGCTATCCATGTGGGTTATACAGCAGGTAAAGAATAATCTTACATATTGTAAGTGAAGACAATCAGTAAAATAAGGAAGCAGTCATGAAGATTGAGTAAGCTTTGTTATAATTTTAACATTTCATAGCTTTTTTAAGATCAAGGTAAAAAATAAACCTTGTCATAAACCAAGGTAAAAAAAAAATACTTTCTAAATTTCAACCATCTACACTAATAAAAGAGAAAGATGCAAATTGACTGAACCTTCGCGAATGCTCACCAGCCAATCAGGAGTGAGTATGCAAATTAACCCAACAAAGATGGTGGGTTAACTTGCATATGCAGGCACCGAGTTGCCGGGGGTGGGGTGGGACGCTTGCGTCGTCGCCATGGCAAGGACGCAGGCGTTCTGCACTGCCCCAGCTGCTCCAGGCCTCTGGGCAGCATGGGAAGGCAGAAAGGAGGCTCCGGGGCCAGAGGGGAAAGGTGCTGGCAGCCAGAGGAAGGAAGGAAGGCCCATTCTTGCACGAATCTTCGTGCAACAGGCTTCTAGTGTGTGTGTGTGTGTGTGTGTGTGTGTGTGTGTGTGTGTGTGTGTGTGTGTGTGTATATAACAAACTAATGTTTTACATTAGAACAGTTCCTAGGAAGTTTGTGAGGTAATAACATATCATAATAATACTAGATGTTATTTATGTGTTAGGGTCACCAAAAGGAGGAGCACATGAGGCCAAAAGGGGTAAAGAATTATGAATTTACGAGCGGCCCAGTGCATGAATTTTTTGCACGAGGGGGGGGCTGTCCCTCAGCCCAGCCTGCACCCTCTCACAATCCGGGACCACTGGCTCCTAACCGCTCACCTGCCTGCCTGCTTGATTGCCCCTAACCACTCTGCCTGCCAACCTGCTCACCCCCAACTGCCCCCCCACTGGCCTTCTTGCCCCAAACTCCCCCCCCTTGCTGGCCTGCTTGTCCCCAACTGCCCTCCCCGCCAGCCTTATTGCCCCCAACTGCCCCTCCCCTGCTGGCCTGATCACCCCCAACTGCCCCCCTGCCAGCCTGCCTGCCCTCAACTGCCCCTCACTGCTGGCCTGCTCGCCCCCAACTGCCCCCCTGCCACCCTGATCACCCCCAACTGCCCTCTCCTCCTGGCCTGATTGCCCCTAGCCACCTCTGCCTCAGCCCTGCTACCATGGCTTTGTCCAGAAGGACATCCGGAAGGTCTCCTGGGAGGTCTTTTGGTCTAATTAGCATGTTACCCTTTTATTAGTATAGATTAGGTCATCTGGAAACCAGATGGACTGAGCCCAAAAATGGCACCATCCCCAAAAATGGGGAGTCAGAAGTTCTCAAAGGACTCTAGGTGGGCTTTTTTCTGGGTAGAGAATTCTCAGGTCTGGATTCTGGGAAACTCTGGAGGGGAAAGATAATGGTCTTAGCAAGTGGAATGTGGTCTAAGCAAGTGGGATGTCCATTGTGAAGTGACCTGAAGGTCAGTTCCCAGGGGAGGGAGTATCAATTCAATTATTTGATCAGACCTAACATTATGTTCACATGCAATTCATTCATCATAGTTGTCATAAAAGAATCAATGAATGTATTTTCAAAACGTATCTTTATTGTTGAAAGTATTACAGAAGTCTGCTTTTATATCCCCCATTGATCCCCTCCATCCTGCTCCCATTTCTTCCCCAGGCCTTCACTGCACTATTGTCTATCCATAGGTTATGCATATATGCATATAAATTCTTTGGTTAACCTCTTCTTGCCCTTCCCCCTTCCCTCTGAAATACATCAGTCTGTCGCATACTTTAATATATCTGGATCTATTTGTTCATCAGTTTATTTAGTTCATTAGAAGAATCAATGATTATTTTTTAAATGTTTGTTTTAATTCCTATTTCTAATATAGTAAATATTGATATTTATAACTTACATAAACAAAACCTCTTTGGGATCCTCAATGAGTCTCAAGAGTATAAGAGTGTAATGAGTTATGAAGATTTAAACAAACAAAAAAAAGGCCTGAGAACTGCTAACAAAGCATTCATCTTCTAAAGTACATGCACAGTCACATTTCTCTGTCGCCATTGTTTCCCAGTATTGTTTCAGTCACTCATATTGATTACAATCCTATATAATAAAGAAGTAATATACAAATTGACCATCATACCCTTGCACAAGATGGCTGCCCCCATGTGGTCACAAGATGGCCGCTACAAGATGGCCAGCAGAGGAGAGCAGTTGTGAGCAATCAGGCCAGCAGGAGAGGGCAGTTAGGGGTGACCAGGCCAGCAGGGGAGGGCAGTTGAGGGTGACCAGGCCAAGAGGGGAGGGCAGTTGGGGGCAATAGGGACAGCAGGGGAGTAGTTAGGCATTGATCAGGCTGGCAAGGGAGTGGTTAGGGGGTGATCAGGCTGGCAGGCAGAAGCAGTTAGGGACAATCAGGAAGGCAGACAGGAGAACGGTTGAAGCCAGCAGTCCTGGATTGTGAGAGGGATGTCCCAGATTGGAGAGGGTGCAGGCTGGGCTGAGGGACACCCCCAGTGCATGAATTTCATGCACCGAGCATCTAGTCTATATATATATAAAAGGCTAAGTGACCAACTGTCTGTTCATCCGACCATCCATCTGTCTAACCAGCCAACTGACTGACTGGCCAGTACATATGACGTGCACTGGCAATTGAAAAATAAATGTTGACTTGCACATGCATGATACACATAAAGCTCTCGGAATGAATATTATTGAAATCCCCTGTGAAATGATTGGTAATGGATCTATTATTGATGCTACCTTTGGAAATAACATATCTATAGATAATATTAAAAATATATCTAAATGTGCAATTCTTTGTCTTAAAAATGAGCATGTTCATAAATTAAATGAAGAAATTTTGAATATACTCAATGGAGATTTTCACACTTATTTGAGTGATTATTTCATCGATTCAGCGGATTATGCCAAAAAGGAAAATTTTCCCATCAAATTTCTTAATTGTATTATGCCTTTGGGAATGCCATGTCATAATTTAAAATTGAAAGTAGGTGCAATCATCATGTTACTGAGAAATCTTAACAGTAAATGGGGTCTTTGTAATGGTACTAAATTTATTATCCAAAGATTGTGACCTAACATAATTGAAGCTGAAGTATTAACAGGATCTGTGGAAGGAGAGGTTGCTCTGATTCCAAGAATTGATTTGTCCCCATCTAACACTGGCCTCCCATTTAAATTAATTCGAAGACAGTTTCCCGTGATGCCAGCATTTGTGATGACTATTAATAAATCACAAGGACAAACTCTAGACAGAGTAGGAATATTCCTACCTAAACCCGTTTTCGGACATGGTCAGTTATATGTTGCTTTCTCTCGAGTTCAAAGAGTGTGTGATGTTAAAGTTAAAGTTATAAATACTTCATCACAAGGGAAATTAATCAAGCACTCTGAAAGTGTTTTTATTCTTAATGTGGCATACAGGGAGATATTAGAATAAGTTTAATCAATTTATCAGTCATTGTTTTCATCAATGTTTTTATATCATATCTTTGTTGTTTTTATATCATGCTTTTGTTGTTTTCATATCATGTCTTTGTTGTTGTTACATCATGTTGTTATTTTTTATTTATTAATCAATTTATATATTATTTTCATATACATTTTACTAATTTTCTTTCATCGCTGACACTTTTATTATAAAGAAAGGTTGAATAGCAATATTAAAATATTTCTTCTAATTAATTTCCTTTCAATGTGCATGAATCCATGCACTGGGCCACTAGTGTTGAATAAACAATCAGAGAAATAAGAACTGTCTCAAATATAAGCATTTTAGCAGATGAGCAAAGCTCATGGATACAAATAAAACAACTTTATACTGCCACACAAATATCTTTTGCACTTTCTTAAAGTGGCAAAAATGAACACATTTATTAATGGGCACCTCTCAGTAGCATATACAAATAATAATAAAGTATATAAGCTTAAAAATATGTTTAGTGACCAATAACTATATCACTTAAGAATTTTCTAAGTCACTCGATTTAATATCAATCCAAGATTGCAGTTAGCTATAGATTTTGGAAATTTTCACAAGACATAAAATTACTGTCAAAATAAGTTTTGGTCAGAAAAGTTAATTTAGGTAAACACACATTTACTAGTACTTTTCTCTATAATCCTAAACATTATATAATAGTAATGTTAGTTTATTTGATCAGTAACCCTATATAAGTTTTGGAAAAATAAAGTAAAATAAAATAGAATAAAGCCTAAATATAACTTAAAATTATATTAGTTTAACAATGATAAATCAGAAAATGATAAATCGTTTGTAATTTTGGTTTAGTAAATCAGCATAACAAATGATTAATCATTTACAAAAGATTTATCTTTTTATGTAAATAATTTCTTATAAGAATTTTTGTTTGTGAAATACATTCAAAGCATTTGAACTTTAGTATTTATAATTTTTCTAAGAATTTTAGCAATATTCAATTTATGTGTTAAAAATTTAATCAGAACGAAGCTCACTGAACATATGTTATGTTCTAATTTATTAAGTATCCTCTGGGGAGATACTTAATGTTAACACATAAGGTAAAAGACTTTCTGAATCACAGAAATATAGATACACAGGCTGATAAAGTGCTTATACTTTCAAATTTAAAACTTTAGCTACAAGTTAATTATAAACTGAGAACACAGAAATCCTAACAGTCTTAATATCAAAAAAATATATTTCTCCTCAGTGAACATACAATTCTTAAGTAATTTGATCTAAAAAATAAATAAATAAATCAACAAACAAAAAGATTAACAAGCTAGACTCTTTTGTCTCTTACTCAATAGAGAACAGATCTCTATCTATGATCGACAGAGATCACAAATATCCAGATTATACAAGCAAATTCCCAGTAATTGCTGCCACCAATAGTAAATAACTCACATTAGCCCTGTGCAAACCAGAAGCAAAAACAAAACACAAAATCACTATAAAGAAAAAAAAAAAAACTACCAAAGAGCGACAGAGAGACAGAGAAACAGAGAATAACTCCTGGCAGGTGTTGCTCAATTGGTTGGGTGTCATCCCTTGCACCAAAAGGTTGATGGTTTGATTTCTGGTCAGGGTACATGCCTGGGTGGTGGATTCTATCCCAGGTGAGTGGCAGCTCTCACATCAATGTTCCTCTCTCTCCCTCTTGCTTTCTCTCTCTCTAAAAATCAATAAAAAATATTTAAAAAGAAAAAGAGTATAGTTCTATTGCCACTTGGAATTCACCTCTGGGGTCAAGCAAGAATTTCCTGGGTTTAGGCTGCTTATGAGACACACATCTTCAGCAATGCAGATTACCAGACTATAGCAGGTCAGTCCCCTTGGGCTTCTTGGTGGGACCTCCAAAACTGTTATAGGGTGATTCGTAAAAGATGACATAGTCATGGCTCTCATACAAATATAAAATGAACACATTGAAGATTTTATTTAATTATTAGTTAACTAGAGGCCCGGTGCATGAAATTCATGCACGGGGGGGGGGAGAGGTCCCCTCAGCCCAGCCTGCACCCTCTCCAATCCTGGACCACTGGCTCCTAACCACCCACCTGCCTGCCTGCCTGCCTGATTGCCCCTCACTGTTCCCCTGCCGGCCTGATTACCCCTAACTGCCTCTGCCTACCAGCCTGATCGCCCCCAAATGCCCCCAATGCCTGCCTGGTTGCCCCCAACTGCCCCCCCCCCCCCCGCTGGCCTGGTCTCCCCACAAAGCCTGCTGCTCAGTCATTTGGTTGCCCCTCACTAAACCCCCTGCCGGCCGGATCGCCCCACGCAGTTGGGCATTCAGTTGCGATGGTTGCTTAGGCTTTTATATAGATAGATGAGGGAACCAGGAGGATATTATAACTGGTCCAAATAATTAACCAAAGAACCACACATGTAAAAGCAGTAATACTGAAATAAATTTAAAAATAGATGGAAAACTAGATAATTCTGTGGGAGGGATGAATGTAGACAGGGAGATCAAATGTATTTGCACTGGGCAAAATTCACTTGTCTATCAGGGACAAGAATTTGCATAGCTATTAGTTATCTACAATTGTAAGATAGCTCAAAGACAACAAAAGGCACAGAGAGTGTATGGAATCATAGAATAGGATAACCCAGAAGGATGTGCTTAGACATAATCTTTTTGACCCATTTTAAAGTCTTTCATGATTTCTTTCTATATTCATATGAAAAAAAAGTAAAACTATCATTCACTTATAAATTTGTTATATTTTAGAAACAAAAATGATCAACTACAACAAATCATTTAGAAAGGAGTGATCTGAATAAGAAGCAATAAGATTTCTGAAAACAGAAACCAACTCTCAGGTGGGTAATAAGATTTCTGTAAATGAAATCCATCTTCTATTTGTCTTAAAATGCATTGTACTTAAAATTTGTTTTAATTCAGTTATAGGAAGACCCAATGAAAGTCATAGTAACTGGGCCGAAACCGGTTTGGCTCAGTGGATAGAGCGTCGGCCTGTGGACTCAAGGGTCCCAGGTTCGATTCCGGTCAAAGGCATGTACCTTGGTTGCGGGCACATCCCCAGTAGGGGGTGTGCAAGAGGCAGCCGATCGATGTTTCTCTCTTCATCAATGTTTCTAATTCTCTATCCCTCTCTCTTCCTCTCTGTAAAAAAAATAAATAAAATATATTAAAAAGAAAATAAAAGAAAGTCATTGTAACTGAAAGAATCTAAAAGCTAGTAAGTTATATAAATAATCTAAAACAAAAATGAATTTGAATAACTTATTTGATTACTATATTATAATAGAAATGCTATCTGCTTTAACAAACACCCATTTATTGGTGCTAAAAAAATGCAGTTTTATTTCCTGCTCAGAGAAACTTGTTATACTTTGGATGGCTTCCAAGGCTATCTCTTCTTTAAGTGATGACTTGGGAATCCGAGTTCTTTTTATTATGTGGCTCTGCCATTTTGGAGTCTTTCACTTCCAGACACACAGAGAAAGCAAGTGAAGGATCTCACAGGGGATTTTAGGTACTAAACCTGGAGTTGCTTTTCAACAGCTTTACTCACATTGTCTTTGTCTGAACGAGGCACATGACCCCAAATTAATGGCAAAGAAAACTGAGAAATGTGTTCATCTTGTGTGCATAGGGACAAGAACAGGTTTCTGAGTAGCCAGCCAGTCACTTCCATAGTCATTATGACTGATTTAATTAACTTCCAGTTAAAAATAATTATAAACCATAACAATTGATTTTATTTGTCTGTTTTAAATTCTTTTGATTTTTTTTATCTCTATTACTTTACAATCAATAGAAAATTGTCCAGCTCCCTGACTTGTCACTCTGAAGACCCAATCTGGAAGAATAATATTAACAAAGCAAAACCTATATCACATATCAAGTTCGGAAGAGGACGACATGGAAATAAATGAACAACGAAGCCAACAGGGGTATCAGTGTGTGTTTTGGTGTTTTGTGCATCATCAGCTATTTATTTCAATACTTTATAAGTGTCAACAGCACTTTGACAGCTCCATTTGTTCACTTTTCATACTTATTTTGTATAAATAGTACATATAACAGTTCCTTTTTCAGACAGCACATTAATCTTCCCTGTTAAAGGATGATTTGTCCTCAGACTTATCATTACATCTCTCTTGTGAT
The DNA here is from genome assembly GCA_025583905.1 of Ia io. Lineage (NCBI taxonomy): Eukaryota > Metazoa > Chordata > Mammalia > Chiroptera > Vespertilionidae > Ia > Ia io. The sequence continues at coordinate 13,200,825 of JAJQQW010000009.1, read as the reverse complement.
ATGACATCATCTTCTCATTTGTTGAGATAAATGCCAAACAACAAAAATCACATAGGCATTTGAATTTCTACATCCATCTATTTGATTTGCAGCACAACTTAAAAATATAGAGAAAGAGCCCTACCTGGTTTGGCTCAGTGGATAGAATGTAGGCCTGTGGACTACAGGGTCCCGGGTTTGATGCCAGTCAAGGGCACATGATGGGGTTGCGGGCTCGTTCCCCAGTGTGTGTGGGGGGTGCGTGCTGAAGGCAGCCAATCAATGATCATTTCTCATCATTGATGTTTCTATCTCTCTTTCCCTCTCCCTTCCTCTCTGAAATAAATAAAAAATATATTTTAAAAATATACATATATAGGGAAAGAGGAAAAACTGGTCATTGATAAAGGTATTTTTTTCTTTGCACTTTTATATTTTCTATACTATTTGTACTCAATATTGAGAGACTCTAATAAAACTAAGCCAATTGGGTGGATTGCCCAGTGAGTTAAAATAGCCATGCCAGGACAGCCAAACATACACACATCTACAACACAGTGGAGTGGCAGCAAGTTTTCCTTGCCTTCTGCATCCATGAGAAACCTGTCTTCTGGAGCACTGAGTAATAATAGCCATGAGTCAATGGCTGTATTTAAACCAGTTCTGGAAGTTTCCTTAAAGAAGATGAGACATGAAAGTTGTGATTCACTTATGAATAATATGAGTTACTAGTAAGTCCTGTCCAGAAGGTAATGCAGAGAGACAATAGAAAGACATTCAACAGCCATGTTTACTACCAGTTAGCACTATCATTAAGTTCTAATCAAAGTCTATTTAGACTTTAATTTACTATAACGGTTTTGGAAATTTCACCTCTACTCTAATGCTCACCTTTCTTATTTGTGATCTTAGCTTTGAATTTAATTACTGAAACATATTGGGAAGAGTTGGTAAATTTAACATTATTATACCTCACTATGACAGATACGTTGAAACTCAAAATCATGCATTTCATTTAATTTGGTTAACTTCCATAAAACCCCTAAATGATGGGGTTTCAAGATCTTCCATGTTGGTGAACACTTCCAGGTTCCTGGAGAATGGCACACCTAGAACAGGCATGGAAGTTCTGTACCTCTAACTGTTTTCCTGAACTCTTTAAGCCCTTAGAAAAAATTATTGAACCTGAGGAAGGGGTTGTAATAACCCCATTAATTTATTGCCTGATGATCAGAAGTATAGATGAAAACATGAGATTTACAACTGTTATCTGAAGTAGAAGAGTCTTGTGTTACTAAGCCCTGAACCTTGTATGACCTGTGATAATTCTGAGTTATTAGTATCAGAATTGAATTGAATTATAGAATACTCTGTGGTGTCCAGAGAATCAGAGAATCGTTTGTTTGGTGGAGGAAAAGAAAACACCCATTTGGTGCAAGTTATGTGAGTAGAAACACTATCTGACCTAGCTATGGAAAAAAGACATTTGCACATTAAAAAGAAGACCATACACGATTTCTAATATATTGCAAATAATATTTCTTGCCAATAATATTTCTGGAGTCTTCAGGGAAATTTTCATGGAAGATGAAAGATATTGTGTATGAGGAAGATTAAATTAGGAAGAAGACTATGAAGAATGAGATCCATGTCCATAAAATCATAATGTTTATACTCCCACTAGAAAGTCACCTCCATGAGGACAGGATCATTTGTTGTATTCAGTGCAGAATCACTAGTTGCTGGCAGAGCATAGGTAATCTCTATATAGAATGGCTTTGATGGATGGATGACTGACATGCCCTGACAACCAGGATACTAGACATAGAGAACACATAGACATATTTACAGGTTAGTAATGTTCTTGATATAGTGGTTATCAACCTCACAGAACTCTTTCTTCCAAAAGAAAGATACAATAGATATTTGAGGTTTAATATTTGTAACTGATAAATCAACAGTGGATAGAGAAAGGGAACTTAAGAGTATATCTGAGAAAGCAATTATTTTGAAACCTTGATGTTTCTATAAAAAACTTTTAAATGAAGTGACAATAACAACAAAATCTAGATCACTTCAGAATTAGTAAGCCTAAAACAAAATTTCTTAGTATATACTTGTTCAAAAGTAGGATGAAAAGAGAACAGAAACAGAAAATATTAATATGTTTTAAATAGTTCTATGTGTCTTAAACAGAAAGGGTGGGCCTCAGATTCATTTGCAGGCTTTATGTCACAAGATCAAACAAAAGGTGAAAGGTCTAAAATGACCTGGCCAACCTTCCCTCTGAGGTCTGACACTCTGATCGATGCTGTTCTTGTTCTTCAGTCTATGTTGTTCATCAGTTCCCCTAGATGAGTGAGCTCATGTGATACTAGGAATACACTTATAGGAACCAAAAATGAGATAAGCAATAATGGTTATGCTGAGAGGCAAATGAATCAGTCTATAGTGAGTTTCTTTCTGGGCCAACAGTTCTTGAGTCCCAATTTCTATGTCCAACAGTTCTTTATGTGTACATAACAGCAATGATATTTCAGTTCTGGATGGTGGACAAATGGTGGTAATGCAGGACCGACCCTCTCTGGTTTGGTCCTGGGCAATCTGCAGTGACGCACAGCTGCTGACTGCTAGTATGGCAAGGCATCATCAGCGTCTTCCATCTCTGGACTGTTTCTCTTCTGTCTTCATTGTTGGAGCACTCCTATCAATTCATCTCTGTTGCAGGAATCCATATGGTCTCGGAGTTGTTTTCTGAAAATATACAAACATATTCTCAACCAAAAATTAATAAAGGAATCTTTTCTATAAATTTGACTTGTGATCCTTTTTCATTTTTTGCCCAAACAATTTTCCTTTGGCTTGTTTTGACACCATGTATGTTTTACCTGGGTGTCTTGCTGTTAGCATTACAAATGAAAGTTAATTTTCTAAAGTAAAAATTTTCTAGATATAATTTATTTACAGGATATTTTTCCTTACATGATATTCTTCTACTATCCCCCCTTTTTTGGTTTAAATATTAGGAGGCTTTTGGAAATTTTATGCTTTAATCTTGATAGCTTTTAAATTTTACTTTTTTGCACTAAAATGTGACTGCTTTAGGTTCATCGATCAGACTGTCAGACTTCAGAGGGAAGGAAGGGGATGGTGGGGATAAGGGAGAAAGATCAACCAAAGGACTTGTGTGCTTGCATATGAGCCTAACCAGTGATCACGGACAATAGGGGGGTGGGGGCATGCGTGTGCAGGGGTTTGGGATGGGAATGGGGGGGAGGTTGAGGACAAATATGTGATACCTTAATCAATAAAGTAATTTAAAAAATAAAAATAAAATAAAATGACCTGACCAAGATGTATGTCCACAGGATGCCCAAGAAACCAGATAGTTTGGTGCATTAAGTCAAACAACTGCAATTTCAATAAAAAAAATCAATCTGGTAATGGCAGAAGTTTATTTGTGGACTGTCTTTCTTATCTCTTTTACCTATTACTCTAACAATACACAAGCTTAAAATTGCATGCACTTGAGAATTAAAAGATATAAGATGTATAAAGCACTTTGAAATATACTATTGCTATGTTCAATAAATACTGACTACTCTGTTAAAGTAATAAGTATATTTATAAATAATTTTGCAATTTGATTTAAAAAACTTTTTTATTGTATGTATGAAAGCTCCTTCAATGCCATCTCTTAGTTTAACCATGGCTTCACATTTCCCTATCATGAAATTCTACCCTTTACCCTGTATCTCAATGAGGGGTTCTTGCACCAGAATGCACTTAAACCAAAGAATCTGAAGCATGCATGTTGATGAAAATGTCTACAGTGAAGAACAAGCAGGACTTATGCAATTTGGTCAATGTTCAATTCCCCAGTGTATGTTCTTTGGCTTCTGTTGATCCCACTATCTGCTGTTCTGCTCTATTTATATCTTCATCAAACGACAGAACCATCAGGAGAGTTGGAGGTAAGGGTAAGAAAGAAATATTCAGCCCGCCATAGTGGCTTTACATTATCAATACTAGTAGGAGGTTTGTTACAAGACTAAAAACAGTGCATAAATATTCATATAAGAATCAGGAGATCAAGGCATAGTCCAAATTTTTCCACTAACTACGTGGATGACCTTGGGACTAGTTACTTAACTACTGAGACTGCAACAAACTATTCAAATTAGAAAATCTTCCAGATTCCTTTCAGTTTTAAATTCTATGATTCATTAATTCTGAATTTCCCAAAATATTCAAGAATCATCTATAAATCATGCTCTCATTTCCAATTCGTGCAATTACTCTCTAATTTTTTAAATAAAATCCTCTAGAAAAGTCAATGATTCCTCCATTACTCAGCATAAATAAAAGAGCCATATTTATTTTTTGACTTCTAGAAATATTTAAATAAACATGTGGTATGGTGACAAGAGCCCTAGACCCAAAAGATATGGGACTAACCTCTGATTCTACCACTTCCTAGCAGTTTTACTGTAAAAATGACTTCAAAATTATAGCACTGGCAGTTTTCTTAGAGATTTTGTCTTTGATTTTACTTGCTTTAGAGAAGAGCATAGACATCTTGTGGAGACATTATGAAAACCTCGTGTGGTGGGTTTTTTGTTTGTTTGTTTGTTTTTTGGTGTTTTTTTGTTTTTCAATATTTCAAAACCAATGGCTAAGAAAAAGAAATTTTAGCAACAAAAAATGTTCCTCAAATAAAATCCAACATGCAACTTCTATATGATCAAATAAAAGTGATGCCAGAGCCTCAAGACCTTCCGTTTGGCCGCTCCACAACTTCCTTTAAGGCCCAAGGAAGTCCAGCTCTGAGTCCTAGAACCTCCAAAGCCCCTCCTCAAAGTGGCCACCAGCACCACCTGGGAGCATAGTAGCAGTGCAGAATCTCAGGCCCCATCTCAGACTCGTTGAATAGAATATACCATGTAACAAGATCCCAGGGTGGTACGTGTGCATAATGAACTTGAGAAGCACTTATCTAGAATACAATTTAAAAGCCGTCAAACTTCCCCATGCTGCTTCCCCTACTTAAAATCTCTGGCTTAGCTTTCTTATGGCCTCCCCCATAGTGTTCACTGTTGAGACCATGAGCATAAACTCATTTTGTAAAGTATATATTTTATAGGCAAAAGGTCTTCTTATTAAGTTCCAAGTTCTTAGAAACCTATACTATCTTACTGCTTGTGTTCTAGATAAAATATCCTAGAAATTTTCACTGCCAATTATCCCCATATCTTATCAGCTAATCCATAAGAAAAAATGTTTGACTTGATTATCAAATTTTTGTACAATAAATAATTTTACCTGTGCTTTTCCTCCAATCTGTTATTCTAAGTCACTTCCATTGATTGAAATAGTTTCTTTTGTACTGTTTTCACTCTATACAGATGAGCTTCATTTGATAAGTGAATGAGTGCTTGTGGGAACCATGCCAGGTCCCTGGATAGTCAAGGCCGGTGGGAGCACAAGGCCTTGTTATCAATACACCAGAATGATTAAAGGCTGCTTTGGGCATGAGCCTAAATGGAATGTTCAAGGACTCTGAGCCTGGGAATCCTAATCAGGCTAAGATACCATGAGCGGGTACAAGGACACACGGAACACTGTGCCCTTCAGTAGCCTATATGATTGATGTAACTATTGGCATGAAGCCTTCTTTGTCTAAATGGTATAAAAGTAGGTTACTGACCAGCTAGTTGGCTGGAGCTAGGTGGAGTGGGCTGGAGTGAGAAGAAGTCTGCTGGAGTATGGAAAGAGCGTAGCTAGGATGGAGTGTATAAAGAAATCTGCTAGAGAGAGCAGCAGGAGAAGCTGCTGAGCCAGAGAGCTCAGGTACCACTACGATGTCAGGTGGTGAGTCTAAGAGGCAGCATGTGGCTGCTCAGATAATAGCTGTGGGTACAGAGACTGATGCTGCTTTATGGGAAAGATATATGTTCACCAGCTGGTGTCCAGCTGCCTGCCTGTATGGACTTTGCTGTAAGGACTGTTCTTGTCTGATAGCTATATGGCCACTGGCTTCTGCAATAAAGACTCATTCTTATACACCGACAACTTCTCATGGGTTCTCCATCTAAGACCCAGCGTCCTAGGAGGTCCAGTCCCAGGCAGAGGGGCTCAGACTCAACACCTGTTACTAGTGAGCAGAGGATAAAGGAGGAACTTGGACTAAGTTCCCAACAGTACAGTGGGCAGGGTTCGAGAAGAACAAGCCCTGGTGTAGTCAGATAGGAGAATTTAGAAGAATACGTGGACTCACAGCCACTCAAAATAATTCAGAGCACCGGAGCTTGTGCAGAGCTCCTGCTGCGTGCTCTGACAGTGCTTTATCCAGTTATCATACTTAAATCCCATCTTTAAAATAGTACATCATATCTCAAATATTTGAAGTAATGAAGTAAAATCAATTTTTAAAGTTTAATATAGATAAAAATACAGACTGAGAGGTGATTAATAACAAATGGACACTCAAATAAATAGACTGAATGAAAAAATTTGAGTAGAATGCAAATAGGTTCAACATATCACTTCCCTACATATCCCTCTCCTATCACTTTGTCTTCACATCACTTGTTTTAATCTGAAAATACATTTCAAAGAATTCCTTAATGCTAGATTTTGCTAACGGATAATGTGATATGTAGCAATATATTTATTTTAATAAGTTCCCCAAAAGCTCATACTATGCTGTTAACTTGAGTTTGCCTTAAAGAGATTCAACCTGGTATGCTTTTCTTTCTTTTTAAAAACATTTTAATTGATTTTTTTTTTTTTTTAGAAAGAGAGAGAGGGAGGGGGAAAAGAGAGGGAGAAACATTTATGTGAGAGAGAAACATCAATCGGTTGCCTCCCACAGGTGTCTCTATCGGGGATCAAACCCGCAACCTGGGTATGTGCCTGCCTTGACAGGTAATGGAACCTGTCACCTTCTTGGTGTATGGGACAACGTTCCAACCAACTGAGACATAAGGGCTGTGGCCATTATGCTTTGTCAAATGTGTCTTCACTAGTCAACTAATTTAAGAAAGAAATCCATTTATATAACTGAGCTGTGAGGTGACTGAATAATATCACAATTCCTCTTTCATCCCTTGACTTTTTTTTTTACTTAATTATACAACTCATCATTAGAATATTAAAAGCAAAGACTAGTAGAGTGTGGCTAGCTTTTTCTCTCTTTTTAATTTATTCTTTTCCATCATAGCGCTATAGATATATACACCTACTGGGTGGGAGGGAGAAAATAGAGAAAAATTTACTCCATATCTCTACTAAGTTTTCCTGATTAATGCAAGATATATAATATTTCTAATCACCTGTCCTATAAATATTACACTAAAAAATGAATTTTAGAGCTAGATTCTTAGAGATTACTCTTAATCCACACTCATACTTATTTTCTTTACAACCTATTTTCAGTTCCCTCCTTATATCTTCATATTATTTTATTTTTTGATTTATTTTTCTCTTTTTACATTACTCTACAATTTTAAACTATATTAATATATCATTAGGTTTATAATTTTAAAATGCTGGAGATAAGCAGAAACAAAGGGTTTCTTCAAACAATACCATGTAGAATTTTTAAAAATTATAAGAAAACTATATACAACATACTTTCTTACATACAAGTCAAAGAGAAGAAAAAATGGATTACATACCTTTATTTGTCCCCCAAAAGAAACACTTTAGAAAAGCTGTATAGAAAACAGTATTCTTAAAATCTTAAATGCAATATATGTGTTCTTCTTTCATAGACACTTTATCCAAACAATTAATCCAAATATCCAAATGTAATCCAACTATGCAAATAATAGATTTTACTCTATAAAAATATTAAATGACTAATACTATCAGATTCACAAAGAAGCATGAAAAAAAATAGGCATCTATCATTTAAATCCTAATTGGCCATGCTTACCATCATGGCAGGTATGATAATTGGATAACAGAAAACCTTCCAAGAAAATAACATTGGGTAACTCTGCCACCTGTGGTCTGCACAGTCTGAAGAAGCCTGAGGTTTCGTTTTAAAAACAACATTCATTAAAAGCAATCAGGAACTATCCGTGTTCCAGAACTTGAGAATCTAGATCAGCTTGATGCTGTTTGACAATATGCTGAGTGGTCTAGTTGGAGGAAGGCAAAATTTATGCAGAAAAGCTGATGAATTTGCTAATAATTTTTTCAAATAATATGATGGGAATTTTTATAATTAGAAAAAATAGCATATGCATGCTACTTACAGAAAGTATATAAAAAAGAAAAATTAAAATCACCCATAATAATCCACCACCAGTGATAATTGCTGTTAATAGTATATTTCCTGTCATACCTTTTACCATGTATCGATATATGGATAAATGGGTACATGCATATACATATATGCATAGTATATGTATGTTAGGTTTAACACATTAAGATACATATATCTATGTATATGTATATAGATGGCTAATTAAACAAAATTGAAGAGAACCAAGATGGTGGCATAGGTAAATGCCAGTATTTGCTGCCTCCTTTAACCACATCAAAATTATAACTAAAATACAGAACAATAATCATTTAGAACCACCTAAAATCTGGCTGAATGGAAGTCCTAGAACTAGAGAAATAAAGAAGAAAGCACATGGAGACCAGTGGGAGGGATGAAGGTATGAAACAGGCTGGTCCAACACCCACATGTGGCATTGTTTTTCAATCAGAGAGGATCCCTAGGCTGCCGAGGCCTCCCATTAGGAGCAATGGGTCCCAGCTCTGCACCACACCCTTAGCTCAGGGTTCCAGAGCTGGGAAGAGAAGTATCCATAATGTCAGGCTTTAAAAATCAGCGGGGATTGTGGTTGAGTGACACAGAGGCTGCTGAAGACCCAGGCATTTCCTCGTAAAGGGCCAGTGCACAAACTTACAAGGACCTGCTAACTCTGAGATCCAGGACTGAGGCAATGGCTCGAGGGGATCCAAGGACATACAGGGAGGAACTGGATTGATAGATATCAGAGCAAAAACATGGGGTGGCTTTCTCCCAGGCAGGAGTGCTCTCAGGGGTCATTGTTCCTATGCTGAGACCACCCCCATTGCAGAGCTGACTGGCACCCATATGAGTTTTCATCATCCTGGCTCATACTGTTTGCTCTGCTCTGGTGATTCCCTGAGACCCCACCCTATCCAATTTTCAGCCCCACCCAAGCTGTGGGCAGCAGCCTTTCCATATGAATGTCTTGTTTTGGCTCAGGCTTCAGACTTTCCTAAAATATCTAAAACAAGCAGTAGCTGGCATCAGAATGCCCCATACCTATTAATAAGAGGCCCAAGACAGTTTGGCCTCTCCTGGGTACTTATAAGCCCAACACAAGTAGTAGCCATCTGCAGATCACTCTATAGCTCCTGCCAGGTGGCACCAGGCATGGTTGACTTTGCACCTCCGGGTGGCCCCAGAGCCAGTGCACCTGGTGGACAGCTTCAGACCATACCAGATTACAACTCTAAACATCCACAAGTGACACACTCAAAGGGCAGGTTCAGTGAGCATCAAAACCCAAATGGAGCAAGTCCTTCCCCATAAGATTGTTTCCTACACAGAAGCTCTTCCACTGTAGTCACAGCTGGTCCTCACAGCCAATTGGCCTGGAGGTCAATTACATCCAGTGACACCAACAGTAATCCTGGTTCAACTACAATAAGACTGTACAATCAGCCCACACAGGGGTGCACCTAGAGTGCCCAGCTTAGGTGACTGGGGAAACTAAGCCACTGTTTCCTAAAGGACACCTACTACACAAGGCCACTCTAGCAATTACAGCAGATATAGCAGTTCTACCTAGTGCATAGAAACAAACCAGGGATGCAGCCAAAAATGCAGAGACAAAGAAACATGTCACAAATGAAAGAACAGAATGAAACCCCAGAGAAAGAAGTAAATGAAATGGAAGCAAGCAAACTACTAGATGCAGAGTTCAAAACAATGGTTATAGGATTGCTCAAGGATCTTAATGAGAGCTTCAGGGACTTAGTTAGACTTTCAAGGATCTTAGTGAGAATTTCAAAGACATTAAAAAGGACCAGTCAGAAATTAAACATACCGTAACTGAAATGAAGAATAAATTGCAGGGATTCAACTGTACAATGAAGGATTCTGGGAATCAAAACAATGATTTGGAATATAAGTAAGCAAAAAACATCCAATCAGAAGAGCAAAAAGGAAAAGAAATTCAAAAATATGGGGATGGTGTGGGGAGTCTCTGGAACAACTTCAAATGTGCCAACATTCACATGATGGGGTGCCAGGGAAGAAGAAAGATAATAAAATATTGAAAACCTATTTGAAGAAATAGGTATAGAGAACTTCCCCAACCTGGTAAAAGAAATAGACTTACAAGTCCAGGAAGCACAGAGAATCCCAAACATGAGGAACTCAGAGAGGCCTAAACCAAGACACATCAAAATTAAAATACCAAGGGCTAAAGACAAAGAGAATCTTAAAAGCAGCAAGAGAAAAGCAGTTAGGAAGAAGCAGAATCAGAAGCAGAAGCTGGAGAAGAGAAGGAGAAGGAGAAGGAGAAGGAGAAGGAGAAGGAGAAGGAGAAGGAGAAGGAGAAGGAGAAGGAGAAGGAGAAGGAGAAGGAGAAGGAGAGGAGAAGGAGAAAAAAGAGAAGGTGAAGAAAAAGAAGGAGGAGGAGAAAAAGGAGAAGAAAAAGAAAAATATGAACAATAAAATGGCAACAAATACGTATCTATCAACAATTGAGTCTGAAACAAACAATGAATCTAATGAATAAAATAAACCAATGAATAAAATAGAACCAGAGGCATGGAAACATGAAACAGACTGGTGAATCCCAAAGGTAAGGGGGGAGGGAGGGCAGGAAGAGATTAACCAAAGAGCTTATATGCATACAGGCAGTCCTTGGGTTACGTCAGACTCGACGTACATTGTTTCATGGTTATGTCGCCATCTCCCATTTATTTATTAAAAAAAATAAAATTAGTTCCGTCATTTCAAAGTATGTACATATGTGCTTTATGTGGTTTTTTTTTATTATTTATTTACCACAAGTAAAGGTCAGGAATTGTTATCTTTCTTTTAATTTTTTTTTTTTTTACTGTTTCACTTCATTACTACTGTGTATGTGTTCCCTGTGAGTGATGTGGGTGCTTATGTAGGTGGGTTCCAACTTAGGGTGAAAATTGCATTACATCGCGCCATAGGAATGGATCTCTGACGTAATCCAAGGACCAACTGTATATGCATTATCTATAGATAGAGACAATAGGGTGGTGAAGGCTTGCGGGGGTAGGGGTAGGAACCGGATGGAGGGAAGAAATGAAGGGAAATAAAGGGAAAATCTGCAATACTCTCAACAATAAATATTTTTAAAATAAAAATAAATAATAAAAACAAAGAAAAAAGTTGGAATGATTCTGCACATACAATATTGCAATCTTTTGAGTACAAAATTATAAGTATCTCTAACCATAAAATAGTCTCTGAAATAATTTTTAATATTTACAGTATATTCATAGAGTAATAATTTATTTAACTACTAGAGGCCTGGTGCACAAATTTGTTATATATATTAGAGGCCCAGAGCATGAATTTGTGCATGTGTGGGGTCTGGCCAGCCTGGCCAGGGGGAGGGGACATGGGCAGTTGGCTGGCCTGCCTGCTGGTCAAACTCCTGGTTGAGGGGACAATTTGCATATTAGCCTTTCATTATATAGGATATACACTGAGTGGCCAGATTATTATGCATTCAGAGATCATAATAATCTGGCCACTCAGTGTGTGTATGAGATATATATATATATTTATCTCACCCAAGGATATGTTTTTCTTAATTTTTAGAGAGAGGAAAGGATAGGGAGAGAGTGATAGTGAGAAACATAGATGTGAGAGAGAAACATCGATCAGTTGCCTCATATGCATACCCTAACCAGGGATCAAATCTGCGAACTGTGTATATGCCCTGATCAGAAATCAAACCCTTGACCTTTTGGTGCACTGGATGACACTCCAACCAACTGAGCCACACTGGCCAGGGCAGAGGGCATGAATTTTTTAAAAGAATTTAGTAAATAGTTCAAAATTGTTTTCCAGAAAATGTTAAATAATTATTGTAAATAAAATATGCATATGAATTTACGTAACTAAATTTATCAACATACTAGAGGCTTGGTGCACAAAATTTATGCATAGGTAGGGTCCCTGGGCCTGGTTGGTGATCAGGGCCAATCTGTGGGGTGACCAGCAGAGCAATTGGGGGGCCTCCGCTGGCACCCGCCTTGGCCTGCCTAGTGCTGCCCGCTCGCCGGCCCTGCCCACCGCCACCGCTGGCACCCACCTTGGCTGGCCTGGGGCCTGCAGGCTGGGGGCAGCTCCTGCATTGAGCATCTGCCCCTGGTAGTTAGTGTGCATCATAGTGGTCATTCCACTATTTGGTTGATTTGCATATTAGGATAATTACTACAAACTTTCTTTAACTGAATTTGAAGTGTCAAAACAATTTTTTTAAGTTGAGAATAAGTTTTGAAGGCATCCTCTATGGGTTTAATTACACTCTGCTATTTTCTACTTAAGAATTATGTTTTTTGCTAGAGCCTCCATAACAGATTAGCACATGGTATTCTGGGGAGCTTAAACAACAGCAATTGATTTTCTCAGAATTCTAGAAACTGGAAGTCCAAGATTATGCTGCTAGAAAGATTGGTTTCTAGTGAGATCTCTCTTTGGATTGTAGATGGCTGCTTTCTCACTGAGTCCTCACATGGCCTTTTATCTGTGTATACACATTCCTGGATGTCTTTTCCTTTTCTTATAAAAACACAATTTGTATTGGATGAGGACCCCACTCATATGACCTAATTTAACCATATTTATCCCCTTAAAGACCCTAGCTCTATATAGGATCACATTGACGTTAAACCATCAACATGTGAATTGGGGGGAGATACAATTCAGTTTATAAGATGTATGTTTGGCCAAGTTACTTGATGTTTGCATATCTGAGTTAGCTCATTAGTAAAATGAAGATACTAACACTTACTTTATTGGCTGTGATGAGAATAAATGTATTATTATACACAAATCATTCAAAAAAGTGCCTAGCAAATGTTAAATATTTCATAAAGAAATAGTTTCATATTTAAAAAATGAAGGTTTACATGAATATTATATACATTAATCACGATACAAAATTGAAATACAGTTTCTACCCAGCCCACCCACTCAGTAGTAGAGAGCTCAGCCTGCCACAACCCTTCTAGACCTGCCTCCCTGACACAGCACACCTGACATGTGCCCCAGGATGACTGGCCCCAATGCCTTAATGAGACATGGCCTGACACCCCCCAGAGGCATGGACCTGTCATAGCGACCCAGTTTGCCTAACCCAGTGCCACCAGAAGATTGGCCTTGCTGCAATTCTGTGCAACTGGTCACCTCTGGGTGCACGGACCCACCCCTATGGACCCACCTGACTCACCCAGAACCTCTGACTATTAGACTGCTAAAATGAGAAGACAAAGAAATAGCCCACAAATGGAAGGAAAGGAGGAATTGCTAGAAAAGGAACTAAAATAATGGAGGAAAGCAATTTGTCAGATAAGAATTCAAAGTAATGGTCATAAGGATACTCAAAGAGCTTAGTGAAAACTACAAACAACTTAATGAGAATTTTAAGGAGCTGAATGAGAAGTACACTAACATGAAAAAACTGGTTAAAACAATGAATAAGCATCACGTCCTTCCCAGTGTGGTTCAGTGGTTAGAGCATCAGACTGCACATCAAAGGGTCTTGGGTTTGATTTCCAGGCAAGGGCATATACTTTGGTTGTAGGTTTGCTTCCCACCTACAGTTGGGGTGTTTGCAGGAGGCAACCAATTAATGTGTCTCTCTCACATTGATGTTTCTCTCTTTTTCTCCTCCTTTCCACTCTCTCTGAAAAGCAATAGAAAAAAAAAAATCCTTGGGTGAGGATTAACAACAACACCAAAACAAATCAAGTGGAAATAAAGAATGACAAGCTGAAATAAAGAACACCCTGGAAGGATTCAACAGTAGACTAGAAGAAACAGAGGACTGAAACAGTGAATTAGAAGACAAAATAGGAAAAAAAAATCCAATTCTGAGCTGCAATTGGATAAAAACTTTAAAAAGCAGGAGGATAGTTTAAGGGAACTTTGTGACAACATGAAACATAACAATATCCATACCATAGGAATACCAGAGAAGAAGAATCTGAGGAAGAAATAGAGAACCCATTTGAAGAAACAATGCCAGAAAACTTCCCTGACCTAGTGAAGAAAGAAGTCAAAAAAGTCCAGGAAACACAGAAAGCCCCAATCAAAATGAACCCAAAAAGACCCACACCAAGACATATCATAATTAAAACGACAAACATTAAAGACAAAGAATCTTAAAGGCTGCAAGGGAGAGACAGAAAGTTACCTACAAGGGAGCACCCATCAGACTGTCAGGTGATTTCTCAATAGAAACACTCCAGGCCAGAAGGGAATGGCAGAGAGTATGCAAAGTAATGAAAACCAAGGGACGGAATCCAAAACTACTCTACCCAGCAAGGCTATTATTCAAAAATGAAGGTCCCCCTGTGAAATTAGGAGCTTCACAGACCAAAAAAAAAACAGTGGGGGGGGGGGACTTTATTACCACCAAACCAGCAATATAAGAAACTAGAAGCCCAGTGCACGAAATTCGTGCATGGAGGGGGGTTGTCCCTCAGCCCAGCCTGTACCCTCTCCAATCTGGGACTCCTGGAGGGATGTCCGACTGCCCGTTTAGGCCCGATCCTGGGGGATCGGGCCTAAACGGGCAGTCGGACATCCCTCTCACAATCCAGGACTGCTGGCTCCCAACTGCTTGCCTGCCTGACTTCCTGATTGCCCCTAACCGCTTCTGCCTGCCAGCCTGATCATCCCCTAACCACTCCGCTGCCAGCCTGGTTGATGCTTAACTGCTCCCCTGCCAGCCTGTTTACCCCCAACTTCCCTCCTCTGCCGGCCTGGTCACCCCTAACTGCCCTCTCCGGCATGGTTGATCACCTCCAACTGCCCTCCCTTGCAGGCCTGGTCCCTCACAACTGCCCTCCCTTGCAGGCCGGTGCCTCCCAACTGCCCTCTCCTGCTGGCCATCTTGTGGTGGCCATCTTGTGTCCACATGGGGTCAGGATCTTTGACCACATGGGGGCAGACATATTGTGTGTTGGAGTGATGGTCAATCTGCATATTACTCTTTTATTAGATAGGATGCTACAGGGATGGATGTAAAAAGAAGAAATAGAGAGAGGAGGAGAAACACATGCATAAAGAATAAAAATGGTAACAAATAAGTACTTGTTAATAATAACTTTAAATGTAAATGGCTTAAATGCTCCAATCAAAAGACATAAGGTAAGCTGAGTGGATAAGAAAACATGATATATATATATATACTATCTACCAGAGACTTGCCTCAGAACAAAAAACTCACACAGGATGAAAGTGAAGGGATGAAAAAAATTTTTTTCATGCAAATTGAAATGGGAAAAAACAACAACACATCGGGTAGCAATACTCCTACCTGATAAAATAGACTACAAAATGAAGTCCATAACAAGAGACAATGAAGGCCATTTCAAAGTACTAGATGGATTGAAACAAGAGGATATAACTCTGGTAAGCATATATGTCCCCAATACAGGAGCACCCAATTATATATTTTTAAAAAATTCTAGAGTACATAAAGGGAGATATTGACAGCAATACAATCATATTAGGGGACTTTAACACCCCACAGATATCATTGGATAGATCTTTTAGACCAAAAAAAAATCAAAAAGGAAACTGTAACTTTAAATGACACATTAGAGCAAATCAATTTAAGACATTTATAGAACAGTTCACCCCAAAGCTGCAGAATATACATTATTCTCAAGTGCACATAACAAATTCTCAGAGAGACCACATGTTAGGACACACAAAAAAAACTTTAAGTTCAAGAGGACTGAAATCAAGTCAAGCATCTTCTCAGATCACAATGGATTGAAACTAGACATCAACTACAACAAAAACAGCACCAAACATTCAAACACATAGCGGCTAAACAGCATGTTATTAAACAACTAGAGGCCCCGTGCACAAATTTCGTGCATGGGGTGGGGGGGTGTCCCTCACCCAAGCCTGCACCCTCTCCAATCTGGGATCCCTTTCACAATCCAGGACTGCAGGCTCCCAACCGCTCACCTGTCTGCCTGCCTCATTGCCCCTAACCGCTTCTGCCTGCCAGCCTGATCACCCCCTAACCACTTCCCTACCAGCCTGATCTACGCATAACTGCTCCCCTGCTGGTCCGATTGCCCCTAACTGCCCTCCCCTGCTGGCCTGGTCACCCCTAACTTCCCTCCCCTGCCAGCATGGTTGCCCCTAATTGTCCTCCCCTGCCAGCCCAGTCACCCCTAACTGCCCTCCCCTGCCAGCCTGGTCGACCCTAACTACTCTCCCCTGAATGCTTGGTTGCCCCCAACTTTCCTCCCCTGAAGGCATGGTCCCCCCAGCTGCCCTCCCCTGCAGGCCTGGTCCCCCCAACTGCCCTCCCCTGCAGACCTGGTTCCTCCCAACTTCCCTCCCCTGCAGGCCTGGTCCCCCCAACTTCCCTCCCCAGCAGGCCTGGTCCCCCCCAACTGCCTTCCCCTGCAGGCCTGGTTCCCCCCAACTTCCCTCCCCTGTAGGCCTGGGTCCCCCCCAACTGCCTTCCCCTGCAGGCCTGGTTTCCCCCAACTGCCCTCCCGTATAGGTCTGGGTCCCTCCCAACTGCCTTCCCCTCTGGCATGACCTCCCACAACTGCCCTCCCCTGCTGGCCATCTTGTGGTGGCCATCTTGTGTCCACATGGGAGTGGCCATCTTTGACCACATAGGGGCAGCCATCTTGTGTGTTGGAGTGATGGTCAATTTGCATATTACTCTTTTATTAGATAGGATGAATGGGTTACCAATGAAATGAAGAAAGAAATCTAAAACTTCTTGGAAACATAAAAATGAACACACAACTCCCCAAAACCTATGGTACATAACGAAAGCAATCCTGAGAGGGAAGGTCATAGCACTACTGGCCTAACTCAAAAAAAACAAGAAAAAAAAAATGTATTAAACTATCTAACCCTACAACTTAAAGAACTAGAAAGAGAACAACAAGGAAAACCCAGAGTAAGTAAAAAGAAGGAAATAAAGATCAGAACAGAAATAAATGACATAGAGACTAAAAAAATAATACAATCAATGAAACCAAGAGCTGCTTCTTTGAAAAGATAAACAAGATTGATGAACTTTTACCCAGACTCATCCAGAAACAGAGAGAGGACCCAAATAAATAAAATAAGAGACAAAATTGGTGAAATAACAATGACACCACAGAAATACAAAGGATTGTAAGAAAATACTATGAACAACTAACTATATGCCAATAAGCTGGATAAGGTGAATGAAATTGGCAAATTCCTAGAAAAATACAATCATCCAAAACTAAATCAGGAAGAATAAAAAAAACATGAATAGGCCAATAACAACTAGTGAATGTTCCCAGCAAACAAAAGCCTTGGCCTGGATGGCTTCACAGGGGAGTTTTACAAAATATTCAAAGAAGAAATAACACCTATCCTCCTCAAAGTATTTAGAAAATAAAAAAAATCACGAGGAATTTTGACTCCCAAGCTCTTTTCATGAGGCCAGCATTATCCTAATTTGAAATCCATATAAAGACACTACAAAGAAACAAAATTACAATGGAGTAAAGACAGGCTCTTCAATAAATGGTATTGAGATCATTGAACAGCAACATTAAAAAAAAAGGGAAACTAGATCACCAACTTACACCACACTTAAGAATAAACTCAAAATGGATAAAAGATTTAAATGTAAGTCTTGAAATCATAAAAACCCTTGAAGAAAACATAGGCAGCAAAATATCAGACATCTCACATAGCAAAATGTTCACTGATACAATACCTAGGGCAAAAGAAATAAAAGAAAAAATAAACAATAGGACTACATCAAAATAAAAAAGATTCTGCACAGCAAAAGAGAACAGCAGTTAAAAAAATGAAACTAGACCACCAACTTACACCATACACAAAAATAAACTCAAAATGGATAAAGGACTTAAATGTAAGATGGGAAACCATAAAAATCCTAGAAGAAGCCATAGGCAGCAAAATGGCAGGCATTTGTCATAGCAATATCTTTACTGATACAGGCTCCTAAGACTATGAAAACTAAGGAGAAAATAAGCAAATAAGACTACATCAAAATAAAAAGCTTCTGCACAGCAAAAGAAACCATCAAATAATAAGAAAGCCCACTGCATGGGAGAACATATTTGCCAATGCTATCTCAGATAAGGGTTTAATCTCCAACATTTATAGGGAACTCATACAACTTAACAAAAGGAAGATAAACAATCCAGTCAAAAAATGGGCAACGGACCTAAATACACACTTTTCGAAAGAGGACATAAAGAAAGCCAAGAGAAATATGAAAATAATGCTCAAAGTCATTAATCATCTGAGAGATGAAAATCACAACGACAATGATGTACCATCACACACCTGTCAGAATGGATATCATCAACAAATCAACAAATGGCAAGTGCTGGTGAGGATGCGGAGAAAAAGGAACCCTCTTTCACTGCTGGTGGGAATGCAAACTGGTGCAACCACTGTGGAAAACAGTATGGTGTTTCCTCAAAAAATTAAAAATGGAACTCCCATTTGACCCAGTACTCCCACTTCTAGGAATATATCCCAAGAAAACAGAAACACTAATCAGAAAGAATATATGCACCCCTATGTTCATAGCAGCACAATTTACAATAACTAAGATTTGGAAACAGTCTAAGTGCCCATCAGCAGATGAGTGGATTAGAAAACTTTGGTATATCTACACAACGGTATACTACGCTGCTGTAAAAAAGAAGGAATTCTTACCATTTGCAACAGCATGGATGGAACTGGAGAGCATTATGCTTAGTGAAATAAGCCAGTCAGAGAAAGATAAATATCATATGATCTCATTCATTTGTGGAATATAATGAACAACATAAACTAATGAACAAAAATAGACCCAGAGTCATAGAAACATCAAAAAGACTGTCCAACCTATGAGGGAAGGCGGGGTGAGGGGTTAAGAGATCAACCAAAGGAATTGTTTGCATGCATATGAACATAACCAATGGACACAGACAGTTGGGGGTTGAGAGCATGTGCTTGGGGGTCAGGGCAGCCAGGGAAAGGTCAATGGGGGAAAAAGGAGACTTATGTAATACTTTACTAGTAAACAATAATGAGTTAAAAAAAATGAAAAGGGAACCTACTGTTTGAAAGAACATATTTGCCAATGATACATCTGATAAGAGGTTAATATCCAAAATATATAAAGTACTCAGACAACTCAACAAATGGAAGATAAACAACCCAATCAAAAATAGGCGGAAGACCTAAATAGACACTTCTCCAAAGAGGACATACAAATGGCCTAGAGACATGTGAAAAGGTGCTCAAAGTCACTAATAATCATTAAAATAACAGTGAGGTAGCACCTCATAGATGCCAGAATGGCTACTATTAACAAACAACAAGTGCTGGTGAGAATGTGGAGGAAAAAAAATCCTAGTACACTACTGGTTGGAATGCAGACTGGTACAGCTACTATGGAAAACAATGTAGAGTTTCTTTAAAAAATTAAATATGGAACTGCCATTTGACTCAGTGGCCTCACTTCTAGGAATATATCCTAAGAGGCCTGAAACACCAATCAGAAAGAATATATGCACCCCTATGTTCGTAGCAGTGTTACTTACAATACCTAAGATCTGAAAACACCCCAAGTGCCCATCAGTAGATGAGTGGGTAAAAAAACATGGTTTTACATTTACACAATTGAACACTGTGCAGCTGTACAAAAGAAGGATCTCTTATCCTTTGAGACAGCATGGTGGGACCTGGACAGAATTTTGCTAAGTGAAAGAAGTCAGTCAGAGGAAGACAAGTATCACATGATCTCACTTACTAGTATATGTGGAATCTTATGAACAAAATAAACTGACAAAGTAGATCCAGAGTCATGGAAGCATGCAACAGACTGAGGATCCTCAGAAAGCATGGGTGGGGGAATGGAAGAGATCCACCAAAGAACCTATATGCATATATGAATAACCCATGGACACAGAAAATAGTGGGGTGAAGGCCTGGAGAAGGATAGGGTGTGAGGAGGAGGGGGTCAATGGGTGAAAAAAATGGGGAGACATCTGTAATACTTTCAACAATTAAGATAATTTTTAAAAAGTGATAATATTGAATAAAATAGTAGTTTCTATAGTTAGAATTTTTAAATTAGCTATAATCATTAAGATAAATTAGTATTCAAACACACAAAGCAATATACAGATGATGTACAATAGAATTGTACACTTGAAACCTATATAATTTTATTAACCAATGTTACCCCAAGAAATTTAGTTTGAAAGTTAAACATAAAAAACAAAAAATTAGTATTTAACTACAAACTAAATAAAAAATAAGCAAACCATCTAAGATCATACAATAAGTAGACAACACAATGAAGAATAAAATCAAATGTTTCAAGAAAGGTACACCCTTTTAATTCCTTCAAAATTAAAATAATTGTCTGGAAAAAGTCATCATTTTTTATGATGAATATTAATTTCAGCAAGTGAAAAAAAAACAAGATTTATATCATTTGAAAGATTTGTTTTATTTAAAGTTTTTCAAAGTGCTTCTTCCACATAGAAAATAAATCTTCCAATACAACTCTTCCCAATATATTTTGTAAAATGCTAAAGAATGAGAACTATAAATGCCCAAGGCCTATTATCTCACTTTCTTACTGAAATAAACTTATTTGAAAAATCCAACAACCCACAAATATTTACTGAGTTGCATTGTGTGGTTAGTAGTAGTCCAAGTACTATGGTAAATGCAAAAGAAGTTATGACACATAAACAGATAATTAAGACAATACAGATATGCACAGTTTGGAGTATAGCTGAGGACATCTAAGCATGACACAGGGAGGTTGGACAGGAATATCAGTATCAGAATGGCCAGGCCAGAAGAAATGGCGAAAATGACATTAAACAGAAGAGGAATAGCAGATGGCTGGCAAAGGGGACAGATGAAAGGGAAGATCAGCCTGGCAGGGAAAAGAAAGTCTCCATGTAAACGGGACCACAGGATCAAAGATATAAACATGAGGGAAAACTTGCAGAAAACTTCAAGTGGTCACTGTTGCTGAACCTGAGTTCTAGGCAGTGAATAGTAAGAAATGAAGCTGGGTATGTAAAATCATGGATGACTTGTATACACTGTCAAAAGAGTTTGAAATTTAGTCTATAGATAATGGGAGGCTTGATTTAGTATTATTGACATCTTAAATAAATATCTCCAGCAGTTTCAAAGAGTATGGGCTTGAAAGTGACAAAACTAGAGGCAAATAGACTAGTAAGGGGACCACTGTGATGGTCTTGCCAGAATTGGCATCCTATATAATAAAAGCCTAGGTGTCGTCACGCTATGTCGTCACAAGATGGCCAACATGAGGTTGTCACAAGATGGCCACTGCGACGTCATCACAAGATGGCCACCCCCCACCTCATCACAAGATGACCGCTCCCATGTCTCCACAAGATGGCCACCACAAGATGGCCACCTTCATGTCATCACAAGATGGCCACCCCACATCATCACACAAGATGGCCGCCCCCACCTTGCCACAAGATGGCCGCCCCCATGTCATCATAAGATGGCTGCCAAAAGATGGCCACCCCACATTGTCACAAGATGGCCACCACAAGATGGCCAGCAGGGGAGGGCAGTTGGGGGTGACCAGGCTGGTAGGGGAGGGCAGTTGGCGATGAGATCAGGCCAGCAGGGAAGGGAAGTTGGGGGTGATCAGGCCAGCAGGGGAGGGCAGTTGAGGGCAATTGGGCCAGCAGGGGAGGGCAATTGGGGGCGAGATCAGGCCTACAGGGGAAGGCAGTTGGGGGCAATCGGGCTGGTAGGGGAGGGCAGTTGGGGGCGATCAGGCCAGCAGGGGAGGGAAGTTGGGGGTGATTGGGCTCGCAGGGGAGGGCAGTTGGAGGCAACCAGGTCAGCAGGGTAGGGCAGTTGGGGATGAGATCAGGACTACTGGGGAGGGCAGTTGGGGGTGATCAGGTTGGCAGAGGAGGGCAGTTGGGGGTAACCAGGCCAACAGGGGAGGGCAGTTGGGGGAGAGATCAGGCTGGCAAGGGAGGGCAGTTGGGGGCAATTGGGCCAGCAGGGGAGCAGTTAGGCGTCAATCAGGCCAGCAGGGGAGCAGTTAGGGAGTGATCAGGCTGGCAGGCAGAAGTGGTTAAGGGGCAATCAGGCAGGCAGGCAGGCAAGTGGTTAGGAGCCAGCAGTCCCAGATTGTGAGAGGGATGTCCAACTGCTGGTTTAGGCCCGATCCCACAGCGGTCCCAGACTGGAGAGGGTGCAGGCCAGGCTGAGGGACACCCTCCCATGCACGAATTTCATGCACCGGGCCTCTAGTAGTGGAGATAAATGAGAAAGAAAAGTCAAGAGGCACTTAAGCATTAAAATGGTCAGAAATTGTTGCTGGGTAGATATAAAGCTGTGGGAAAGAAGGATGACTAAACAGAACGTTTAGGGAGAGGAACAATTTTGAGAGATAACATATTCAGTTTTCAAAATATGAGGATCATGGTGGTGATGAGTGGTTGATAGCTGTATATATGAATCCAGAGCACAAGGATGTAGCAGTTGAAACAAAGAGTGGACAAGATTACCCACTGAATATTTAAAAGGATAAATGATTTGCCCTAGCTGGTGTTTCTTATTGGTTAGAGCATTGGCCCATGCACTGAAGAGTCATGGGTTTGATTCCCAAACAAGAGCACATACCTGGTTGCAGGTTTGATCCCCCACCAGGTGGGTGTGGAAGACAACCAATTCATGTGTCTCTCTCACATTAATGTTCCTCTCTCTCTCTCTCTCTCTCTCTCTCTCTCTCTCTCTCTCTCTCTCTCTCTCTCTCTCTCTCTCTCTCTTTCCTCTCTCTTCCCTGCTCCCATGTCTTTCTCCCACACCCTCCTTTCCTTCCACTCTCTCTCTCTCTCTCTCTAAATAAAATAAAATAAAATAAAATTAATGGAGCCCCGCCGGCATGGCTCAGTGGTTGAGCTTCAACTTATGAACCAAGAGGTCACAGTTCAATTCCAAGTCAAGTCATATGCCTGGGCCGTGGGCTCAATTCCCAGGAGAGGGTGTGCAGGAGGCAATGGATCAATGATTCTCTCTCTCTCACCCTCTCCCTTCCTCTCTGAAATTAATAAAAAATCAACAGAAAAAAATATCCTCAGGTGAGCATCAAAAAAAAAAAGATAAATGATTCAAGAATAGAAACCTGATAAACACCAGCATTTAAAGGATGAGCCATAAAAAATAAGCCCATGAAGGAAGCAGAGAAGAGATGTGAGAACCAGCACGCAACTGGGTTAGAGAAGACAAGTGTGCCAAGTTTTGACAGATGGCACCCTCTAATGAAGACCCATTGGCTATACAAACAGAAAGTTATTTGTGATCTTAGAGTTGTCAGTGTATGTATTGTGGGGACCTGGAAAAATGAGAACACTACAGTGAGTGTCTTTTAGTAAGAGATGGATGTCTGAAAAGACCTTAGAATTTCCCTTGGCTTATACAGGGAGGAGGTAATGTTCTATCACCTGAGATAATATCCTATGAGTTGAATCAAACAGAAAGACAGAGTGTCTAAAATAAGCACCATGCATAGAAGAGACAGAGAAGTCTGGCCCAGATATAGGATTATGCTTTAAGGCTAAGATGCCCAGTCTAATGAAATGTCTTTACTTGGGAGAAATTCGTGCACAGGGAGGCGGTGTTCCTAAGCCCGGCCTGCACCCTCTCCAATCTCGAAGGATGTCCTACTGCCGGTTTACAGGGATTGGTCCTAAACCAGCAGTCAGACATCCCTCTCACAATCCGGGACTGCTGGCTCCAGCCGCTCACTTGCCTGCCTGCCTGCCTGATTGCCCCTAACCACTCTGCCTGCCGGCCTGCTCGCCCCCAAATGCCCCCCCTGCCAGCCTGCTCACCCCCAACTTCCCCCCACTGCTGGCCTGCTTGCCCCCACCTTCACTCCCCACTGGCCTGCTCGCCCCAACTGCCCCCCTGCTGGCCTGCTCACTCCAAACTGCCCCCCCCCTGCTGTCCTAATCACATCCAACTGACCCCCACTGACAGCCTGCTCACCCCCAACTGGGCCCCCTGCTGGTCTGCTTACCCCAAACAGCCCTGCCCCCCACCAGCCTGATCACCCACAACTGCCATCCCATCCTGGCCTGATCACCCCCAGCGACCCAAGCTCCCAGCCCCTCCTTTTTTTCTTTGTTTTTTTTCCAGCTCCTCCTTGAGCAGAGGCCAGGGCCAGCTGGAAGCAAGTATCTGGGATTTATTTATCTTCTATAATTGAAACTTTGTAGCCTTGAGCAGAGGCCAGGGCTGGCCAGGGTGGGCAGGAAGTTTGGCTTCCTCCATTGCCGGGGCAACCCAAGCCACCTGCTTGCTCCAGCTCCGTGGCCACTGCCATCTTGGTTGGGTTAATTTGCATATTTGCTCCTGATTGGCTTGTGGGTGTAGCGGAGGTATGGTCAATTTGCATGTTTCTCTTTTATTAGTGTAGATTGGAAGCAAAGGAACCACAAACAGGACTATCAGTAAAGTTGACTTTTGTTGTCATGTACTGTTAGTTACTCAAGAAAGATTTCTGAGATACTACAGATGAAGGACAGATCAATTTCCAGAGAATGTTTTGGGCTAGAATGCGCAAACAAGCTCAAGTGACTCCAACAAATGCTGTAGAGTTTGGGGATGAGGAGCCAGGGAAGCATAGGGAAGGATTAACAGGGAGAAACATGATTAAAATGTTCAACCTGGCAGAAATATACAAGGACACTGTAACTAAATGCTAAAACACACAAAGAAGTGGAAGAAGTAAATTATCCCAAGAAATAAGAAATAGACAAACCATAAAAGAATCACACTCAGAAGTAAAAAAAAAAAAAGTGAAAACATCCATCCCTGGCACACACAAATTACTCCAAAAGATTTGTTGAGCCCTGACTGGTTTGTCTCAGTGGATAGAGCGTCGGCCTGAGGACTGAAGGGTCCCAGGTTCGATTCTGGTCAAGGGCATGTACCTTGGTTGAGGCAGCTAGCTGATCGATGTTTCTCTCTCATCAATGTTTCAAACTCTCTATTCCTCTCCCTTCCTCTCTATTAAAAAAAAAAAATCAATAAACTAAACTATATTTTTTTAAAAAGATTTGTTGAATGTAGAAATAAATGAACAAATTAGTGGAAAAATAATAAGTGAGGAGATTGTTAACAGTTATATTCTTCTGCACTTCAAATTAACATGGCTAAATAGTATCAATTCTTTTTTTTTTTTTTTTGGGGGGGTGTTGGAGTGGGGCGGTTGGGGAGCATGAAATGGATAGACCAGAAGGGAGGCTGGACACAAACCTAGTATTTACCAGCAGTTAGAGAAAATAAAAACCATTTCAAATTTTTAAAAAAATTAAAGAAATGGGCTTAGGAAACAAGTTAATAAAGATAAAGGAAGGGCCATTGGAGCTTGAGAGTGAGGCAGCTAACTGTAACATGCCTGGGGCAGGAAGTGGAGTGGGGGAAGGGAAAAGGGAAAGGCATGGGTATGCTCCTGGGAGGGAGAGCTCCAATAATATCCATTCTTCATCTATAATCTCCACTCTTTAAACTGTGTATGAATTATCCCACACATACACCCAAATTTCTGAACAAGAAGTATTTTATAAAAGTAATAATTTTTCTCCTGGAAAATTAAATAGAATCAGTGAAAGCCATTGATGAAAAGCACTTGTAAACATTAAGAATTTGTTTTCCTCCACTCCTGCCTATTTCTCAGTGTCCTCTCTCAGTAGGAAAGGCATTAATCTGTTCAGTTTTATCCAAAAGCTATATTTTTACATTTAATTAAAGATATAACACATGCACTAAGCATACCTTCAAAAAGGGCATACCTTAATAAAGACAATGCAAAATGCTTTTATAACAGCAAGGTCAACCTATGAAAATAATAAATTAAAAGATAATTGAGTAACTGTTACAATAATCTGAGAAGATGGGAAGAAAAATCATGTCTGGAGTAAAAAATGATAGAAAAATAAATATAAGATGATGAGGTCATAAGGTATATCTTCAATTTAATAAAATGGTATAAAACTGGACTTTGAGTCAGAAGACAAGGGTTCTTATTCTGTGACTCACTTTGTAGCCTAGGAGAAAACATTTAATATCTTTGTGCTTGAGTTTCCCAGTTCTTGCTTCCATTATTTGCCTTCTTCATTTGCTATGCAGAAGCCATGAGATCTTTTAAAAACATAAATCAAAACTTATTACTTCCTGGCTTAAAACTCTCCAATCACATCTTGTTAAAATCTAACCCATTCCCCATGACCTTCATTGCTATACATGAATGGAACCCCGCCCACCTCTCTAAATTCACATTCTTTCACTTCCCCCGTCATTCACTGTTCCTAGCTTGCTGTATGTTCCTCATACCTACATAGATCATGTTTGATATTTGTCTCTGAGCCCCAGGTTCTCCTGTGGTTGGCTATGTCTTGTCATATTCATGTCAGCTCAAATGACACCTCTTCAGCGATATCTTATTTGACTTTCCATAGAACAATAGCCACTGATCTCTATCATATAACTATGATGTTTCTTTGTAAAACTTACCACTACTGAAAAGTATATCTTTTTTACTCTTTTTTTTTAAATACATTTTTATTGATTTCAGAGAGGAAGAAAGAGGGAGAGAGACAGAAACATCAATGATGAGAGAGAATCACTGATTGGCTGCCACTTGCAGGACCCCACTAGGGATCCAACCATGATCTGGTTCATGGGTTGATGCTCAACCACTGAGCCATGCCAGCCAGGCAACTTTTTATTCTTTATGTGTTTATATATCACTAGAGGCCCAGTGCACGCTATTCATGGATGGGGAGGGGGGTGTCCCTCAGCCCAGCCTGCACCCTCTCCAATCTAGGACATCCCTCTCACAATCCAGGACTGCTGGCTCCCAACTGCTAGCCTGCCTGCCTGCCTGCCTGATTGCCCCTAACCACTTCTGCCTGCCAGCCTGATCACCCCCTAACCACTCCCTTGCCAGCCTGGTTGTTCCTAACTGCCCTCCCCTACCAGCCTGGTCGCCAGTAACTTTCCTCCACTGCAGGCCTGGTCACCCCCAACTGCCCTCCCCTGCTGGCCTGGTCACCCCTAACTGTCCTCCCCTGCTGGCCTGGTCACCCCTAACTGTCCTCACCTGTAGGCCTAGCCCCCCCAAACTGCCCTCCCCTGCTGGCCTGGTCACCCCCAACTGCCCTCCCCTGCTGGCCTGGTCACCCCTAACTGTCCTCCCCTGCTGGCCCGGTCACCCATAACTGCCCTCCTTTGCCAGCCTGGTCGCCCCTAACTGCTTTCCCCTACCAGCCAGGTCACCCCCAATTGCCCTCCCCTGTAGGCCTGGTCACCCCTAACTGTCCTCCTCTGCAGTCCTGATCGCCCCAAACTGCCCTCCCCTGCTGGCCCAGTTACCCCTAACTTCCCTCCCTTGCAAATCGGTTCACCCTTAACTGCCTTCCCCTGTTGGCCTGATTGTCCCTAACTGCCCTCCCCTGCTGGCCTGGTCACCCTTAACTGTCCTCACCTGTAGGCCTAGCCCCCCAAACTGCCCTGCCTTGCTGGCCTGGTCACCCATAACTGCCCTCCCTTGCCAGCCTGGTCACCCCTAACTGTTTTCCCCTACCAGCCAGGTCACCCCCAATTGCCCTCCCCTGTAGGCCTGGTCACCCCTAACTGTCCTCCTCTGCAGTCCTGGTCACCCCAAACTGCCCTCCCCTGCTGGCCCGGTTACCCCTAACTGCCCTCCCTTGCCATCCTGGTTGCCCCTAACTGCCCTCCCCTACTAGCCAGGTCACCCCCAATTGCCCTCCCCTGCAGGCCTGGTCACCCCTAACTGTCCTCCTCTGCAGTCCTGGTCACCCCAAACTGCCCTCCCCTGCTGGCCCAGTTACCCCTAACTTCCCTCCCTTGCAAACCAGTTCACCGCTAACTGCCCTCCCCTGCAGGCCTAGCTCCCCCAAACTGCCCTCCACTGCAGGCCTGATCCCCCCACAACTGCCCTCCCCTGCAGGCCTGGGTCCCCCAACTGCCCTCCCCTGCAGGCCTGGCACCCATAACTGCCCTCCCCTGCAGGCCTGGTCCCCCCCAACTGCCTTCCCCTGCTGGCCCAGTCACCCATAACTGCCCTCCCTTGCCAGCCTGGTCGCCCCTAACTGCTTTCCCCTACCAGCCAGGTCACCCCCAATTGCCCTCCCCTGTAGGCCTGGTCACCCCTAATTGCCCTCCTCTGCAGTCCTGGTCACCCCAAACTGCCCTCTCCTGCTGGCCTGGTTACCCCTAACTGCCCTCCCTTGCCAGCCTGGTTTCCCCTAACTGCCCTCCCCTACCAGCCAGGTAACCACTAATTTCCCTCTCCTGAAGGCCTG
This sequence comes from Ia io, assembly GCA_025583905.1. Lineage (NCBI taxonomy): Eukaryota > Metazoa > Chordata > Mammalia > Chiroptera > Vespertilionidae > Ia > Ia io. The sequence goes on along the minus strand of JAJQQW010000009.1, from coordinate 13,172,169 downwards.
GTCACTCCTAACTGCCCTCCCCCTGCTGGCCTGGTCACCCCTAACTGCCCTCCCCTACCATCCAGGTAACCACTAATTTCCCTCTCCTGCTGGCCTGGTCACCCATAACTGCCCTCCCTTGCCAGCCTGGTTACCCCTAACTGCCCTCCCCTGCCAGCCCAATTGCCCCTAACTGCCCTTCCCTTCTGGCCTGGTCACCCCTAACTGCCCTCCTATGCAGGCCTGGTCCCTCCCAACTACCCCCCCATGCAGGCCAGGTCCCCCCCAACTGCCCTCCCTTGCAGGCCTGGTCCTTCCCAACTGTCCTCCCCTGCTGGACATCTTGTGGCAGCCATCTTGTGTCCACATGGGGGCGGCCATCTTGTGTGTTGGAGTGACAGTCAATTTGAATATTACCTTTTTATTATATAGGATGTGGGTCCCCTATAAAACTATCTCCTTGCTACTAAAATCTCTGGCTCTTCAAGTTTTTGTAGGGGAAAGAGAAGAAGGAGTAAGGAAAAAACTGAATAAATAAAGTATTTGGGGGAAAAAGTGAGATAAATGGGGAAATATATGAAAATAATTTCACAAGACATTATTTAGACATGACACTGCTTTTATTTAAAAACCACATATTTGCTATGATGTACAGGAATTGCATATACTATTGTTTACAATTTCTTGATATTTCAGTGAGCTGTGAAAATGCAAATATTTTTGTGCATATATGGGGGAGTGGGTGTGGATAGATATGTGTCTTAATTTTCATGCTTTATTTGGGTGAAACCAGGGTGTAAGAAAACATAAGAGAGCACACTCAAGATGTCAGCATTCGCAAACCCATGTGCACCTCTCTAAATTACACTCCTCCAGCTGGCTTGGTTAATTTTGAAGTGGATGAGCTAACAGTGCCAGATCACACCCAAGCAGTATAAAACTATATAAGAACACAATAAAACAGTGATAAACAATGGATTATTTCTGTGGCATATGGCAGATACAGTCAAGCCAGCCTCAAATAAAACCTTTGGATTCTGTTTAAAAATCAGTGCCTAAATTACAATTTAGCATTCAAGGCACTCCTTGTAAACAGTAAGTAATTATTCCAAAAAGGAGAAGGAAGGGTCAGATAAAAGAGTAAAAGAAAACCCAATTGTCATTGGGGAAGAAAGATAAAACTACAATATGTGGGCAATATATGTATAGCAATCTACAGGAGATAATATAAAATGCAAATAAAGCATTCAACAGGAAGAGATGGTAATACATAAACTGATAAACATGAAAGAAAATAAATATGGCGAATACTGGGGGGAAGAAGAAAATACAAACACAATAAAAATTCCTGCCCCATACTGACTATCTGGGTATAAAAGCACTTTTTCCCCCCACCAAAAGTCATGACCAAATCACATGGTGCTAATTAAAGGGTTAAAAATATGTCCCTGAAATCCTGTCTACACCATTCCTAAGTAAAAATTCCCTCTCCAGACCATATTTTCCCCATTACCTCAATCCCCAACCATCTTCTGGCGAAGGGATTACTAGAGAGGGAAGGGGGATGGGGGAATAGGTAAAAGAAGATAAAGCAGGGGGCGGGGGCGGAGAGGTTAATGATGATGAAAAGAGACTTGAGTTGGGGTAGTAAATACAGAATACAATACACAGATGATGTATTGTAGAACTGTATACCTGAAACCTGTATAGTTTTATTAACCAGTGTCATCCCGATAAATTCAATTAAAAAGAACAAATTGTTAGTCACTCCAAATTGCTGGGATTAAAGCTTATAAATGAAGAAGCTAGAGTGCAGTCCACTTTTTACTTCAGAATATTTTATTTATGAACTATATTTCAATGTAAACAAAACATTTCCAGTACCAAAAAAATAAAGTAAAAATACATTCCCAGTATTAGGAACAGCTAGACACTACTAATCAATAATAATTTTTTTTTTTTTCCAGGAGAGCAGGATCTTGACTATTGATGGCAAAGGCTACCCACATGTTTTCAAGTCAGGGTCTTACTGATGAATAGTTTCTGGATGACACAGAAATCTGAATAAAATTAATTATTAACATATTGAAACATTTTAAAATAATTTGTAAGGGGAGTGATGTTACAAGATGACCAAGCCCTTGTTTATCCACAGAAACACTGACTTAATAATGGTATATGGACCAAAATAATGTTTTGAGAATTTCTGAAGCCAGTTAAGAACCTGCAGTGCCATAGGTGAGAACAGCAGCACCAAAACAAGTAAGAAGAGAAACTTCACTTCACCTGCATCAATCCCTCTACCAAACAAGCGCAACTCAGTGCCAGGAGAGAATGCCCCAATCTGTGACTATTCCCTCGGGGAGAAGCTAAGAGTGGAGCATGCCTCCAAAGTTCTGGCTTTTTTGGAGACCTGCCTGAAGAACTGGCTTCTGTTTCACCACACTTGGAGAACTGACAAATTTCAACTAGAATAAATCCAAAGATGTCCAATCAGAGATATATTTTAATTAAACTGTCACAAGTTAAAGACTAACATAATTTTGCGAGCAACAAGAGAAAATGGACTCTTACACAAAAACCCACATAAAACTATAAGTAAATTTCTCAGCAAAAACTTTGCAAGGCCTTCCTACAACTATAACTAACTATAACTTGTAGTTATAGTTAGTTATAGTTGTAGTTGTAGTTTATAGTTATAGTTTTACTAGAAGCCTGTTGCACGAAGTTTCGTGCAATAGACTTTCCTTCACCTGGCTGCCAGCACCAGTTTTCCGCCAGCTCCAGTTTTCGTCTGGCCACCCCCGATCGGAGCGCCTCCCGCCAGCACCAGTTTTCCTCTGAGGGGCAGGACTTGGGAGGCGCTCTGATGGCAGGGGGTGGCCAGAGGAAAACTGGTGCCGGCAGAAAACTGGTGCCGGCAGAAAACTGGGGCCACCAGCCACGCAATCGGCCACCCCGTATTCCGCCACCAGCCCCATGGGTCCTCCTGCAGCACCGGCCATTTAGGCCGGCGGGAGGAGCGGGGAGTGGGGACTCGCGAGTCCCCGCCCCCCGCTCCTACTGCCAGCCAATCGACCACCCTGAGTCCCGCCCCCCATGCCTCCAGCCGGCCCAATCGTGGGTGTAGTGGAGTGATGCAATTTGCATATTACCTTTTTATTATGAAGGATAGTTATAGTTATAGTTACAGTTACAGTTACAGTTACAGTTACAGTTACAGTTATAGTTATACAATGCATATGAAGAGCTTTAAAAACCTTCCAATCAAGAATACTACACCTGGCAAAGCTCTTCTTCATAAATGAAGAAGAGATAAAGACATTCTCAGACAAATGAAAGCTGAAGCAATTGAACACCACTAGATCTACCTTAAAAGAAATGGTAAAGAGTCTTTCAAATTGAAATAAAAGGCTGCTGAATAGCAATACAAAAGTATGAAGATTGCTGGCAAGGGTAAATATATCAGCAAATAGAGAATACTATAATACTGCAGTGGTGGTGTGTAAATCAGTCTTAATTTTGGTGTATAGTTTAAAAGACAAACTATCAAATATAACAATACAAAACAAAATGAATATAGAAGGTGCATACCTCAACATAATAAAGGCCATATATGACAAACCCACAGCAAAGATCATATACAATGGTAGAAGACTGAAAGCTTTTCCTCTAAGACCAGGAACAAAACAAGGGTGCCCAATCTCACTATTTTTATTCAACATAGTACTAGAAGTCCTAGCTACAGCAACTAGGCAACATAAAGAAATAAAAGGCATCTATATTGGAAATGAGGAAGTATAATTGTCATTATTTATAGACAGCCTTATGTATAGAAAATCCTAAAGACACAACCAAAAAATATTGTTGGAACTAAACAAATTCAGTAAAGTTGTAGAATATAAAATCAAAATACATAACCCAGAGGCATTTCCATACACTAACAATAAAACATCTGAAGAAAAATAAAAAAAAAAAGTATCATCCCTGCCTGGTTGGTGTGATTCAGTGATTGAGCATTGACCTACGAACTAGGATGTCACAGTTCCGTTCCTGGTCAGGGCACATGCCAGGGTTGCAGGCTTGATCCCTAGTAGGGGGCATGGAGGAGGCAGTTGATCAATGATTCTCATCATTGATGTTTCGATCTTTCTATCTCTCTCCTTTCCTCTCTGAAATAAATAAAAATATATTTTAAAAAATATACCATTCATGATAGCATCAAAAACAATAAAATGCTTAGGAATAAATCTCACTGATGAAGTAAAAGATCTGTACAATGAAAACAACAAGACTTTAATGAAAAAGACACAAACAAATAAAAATATGTCTCATGTTCATAAATCAAAAGATTAATATTGTTAAATGGACATACTGTACAAAACCATCTATAGATTAAATGCAATCTTTATCAAAATTCTAATGGCATTTTTCACGGAATAAAAATCTTAAAATTTGTATGTAACCACAAAAGACCTTGTATAACCAAAGGAATTTTGAGAAAAAGAAAAAAGCTGGAAGCATCCCATTCCTCATTTTAAACTACACTACAAAGCTATGGTAATTAAAATAGTATGGTACTGGTGAAAAAAAAATCACCACAAAGTGAATTAAAGACTTAAATATAATACCTGAAACTATAAAACTCCTAGGAGAAAACATAAGGAAAAATTTCATAATATTGGTCTTGGCAATGATTTCATGTATATGACACCAAAAGTATAGGTGACAAAAACAAAAATTAACAAATGGAACTATATCAAACTGAAAAGCTTCTACACAGAAAAAGAAACAATCAACAGAGTGAAAAAATAAGCTACAGAGTGGGAAAATATATTTGTAACCCATATATGTGATTAGGGGTTAATATCTAAAATGCATTATGAGTGGGAATGTAAAATAGTGAACCACTATGGAAAACAGTCCCTCAAAAAATTAAAAATAGGACTACCGTATGATTCAGTAATCCCACTTCTCAATATTTATCCAAAAAATTTCACCCCCATGTTTATTGCAGCATTATTCACAATAGCCAAAAATGAAAACAACCTAAATATACACTGACAGATAAATGCATAAAGAATATGTGATATAAATAAACAGTGGAACATAATTCAGCCACAAAAATAGAAGGAAATCCTTTTACATGCAACAACATGGATGAATATTAAGCATATTATGCTAATTAAAATAAGCCAGTCACAGGAAGGCAAATAATACATTATTCCACTTACAGCAATGCATAACTTAGTGATGTGGATTTGTTCTAAGAAATGTGTCATTAGTCAACTTGTCATTGTGCATTTTGTCATTGTGAAAACATCAGAGTGCACTTACACAAACCTACATGGTTCAGCCTACTACACATCAAGACTGTATGACATAGTCTATTGCTACAAGCCTGTACAACATGCTACTGTACTAAACACTGTAGAAAATTGCAATGCATTGTGCTATGATATTACAATGGCTACAACATCACTAGGCCATGGAGTTTTTCAGCTCCATTTTAATCTTATGGGACCATCATAGTACATGTGGTCCATCATTCACTGAAACTGTTATGTGGTGCATGGCTATATATGAAATGGAGTCACTTACATAACTAACCTAAAATAGTCAAATTCACAAAACAGAAAGTAGAATGTTGGTTGCAATGAGCTGGTGGCAGGAGAAAATGGGGAACTGTTGTTCATTGGGTTTAGAGTTTCAGTCATGCAAGATGGAAAAGTTCCTAGAGACATACTGTACAACATTGTGATTATAGTAAATGATACTGTGTCATACACTTAAAATTTTGTAGATGTCATTATCTGTTTTTTTTTTACCATAATTAAAAAATAATATTTTGTAACATTCAACAAAGATTTCCTTACTTTATTTAAGGATATGATATAATATTTTAACCTATAATTTCTTTTTTTATTTCTTTATTGATTAAGGTATTACATATATGTCCTCATCCCTCCATTAACCCCCCAACCACCCCCCCCACTCATGTCCTCACCCCCCTGGTGTTCATGTTCATTGGTTAGGCTTATATTCATGCATACAAGTCCTTTAATTGATCTCCTTTCGCCCACCCTCCCCTAGCTTCCCTCTGAGGTCTGGCAGTCTGATCGGTGCTTCTCCGCCTCTGGATCTGTCCCTGTTCCTCAGTTTATGTTGTTCATTATATTCCACAAATGAGTGAGATCATGTGGTATTTGTCTTTCTCTGACTGGCTTATTTCACTTAGCATAATGCTCTCCAGTTCCATCCATGCTGTTGCAAATGGTAAGAACTTCTTTTTTACTGCAGCGTAGTATTCCATTGTGTAAATGTACCACAGTTTTCTAATCCACTCATCTGCTGATGGGCGCTTGGGCTGTTTCCAAATCATAGCTATGGTGAATTGTGCTGCTATGAACATAGGGGTGCATATATCCTTTCTGACTGGTGTTTCCAGTTTCTTAGGATATATTCCTAGAAGTGGGATCACTGGGTCAAATGGGAGTTCCACTTTTAGTTTTTTGAGGAAACTCCATACTGTCTTCTTCAGCTTGGGCGAGGGGTGGGTCTATCAGTTACTATGGCACTATCTGCGAGCCTGCGAGGAGGGGGATAGGCTCTTTGACTCACAAAAATCTGCTGCCGGGAAGCCTGGATTCTTGTTGTCTGTTGGTCTGAAGCTGTGGTCACAGTTCTCTGTCCCCAGTGGCTGCAGGGTTCTGGTTTGTGTCTGAGGCCAGGATCCTAGTCTCAAGCAGCTCTGTTTCTCAAGATGGCGTGGTGTCCGGGTCCGCACCAGCCGCCCAGAAGTGTCCACATTGTGCGCGGGGCTCCGCTTCTAAGACTGCCCGGTTTGGCAGCCCCTTGGAGGACCTGCAGGATCTAACTGTCCCTAGCTCATACACACACACACCACACATGTCTACACTCTCCTCTATGGGTTCCTCACTCTCTCACACTCTCTCCCTCCCTACCTTCCTGCCGGTTGCCATCTTGATCTCCCTTTATAATTTTTTATTTATTTATATACAGTTCAATAAAAAAAAAGTAACCTTTTTAAATTGAGTCACCGTGGTAAATGTGGCTATTTACAGTAGGAAATATTGATCATCACATACTAACTGAAAATAAAGATTTCAAAATTTAAACTTCCTACTCTCTAATAAGACTATAAAATTACAAATTAAAACATTCAATTCCTATCAGAAGCATGAAATTCCAGAGTCACTCCATATTGGCAGGAGGGAGGGTATATGTGCTTAAAACTAAGATTCATATTTATCTCCTGAAGGAGCTTCTGTCCTCAGAGAGAAAACCCACCACAATCCTATATAATAAAGAGGTAATATGCAAATTGACCATCACTCCAACACACAAGATGGCCCCCCCCATGTGGACACAAGATGGCCACCACAAGATGGCCAGCAGGAGAGGGCAGTTGTAGGCAATCAGGCCTGCAGGGGAGGGCAGTTGAGGGGGGACCAGGCCTGCAGGGAAGAGCAGTTGGGAGTGACCAAGCCAGCAGGGGAGAGCAATTAGGGGTGAGCAGACTGGCAAGGGAGGACAGTATGGGGTGACCAGGCTGGCAGGGGAGGGCAGTTAGGGGCAACCAGGCTGGCAGGGGAGGGCAGTTAGGGGTGACCAGGCCTTCAGGAGAGGGCAGTTGGGGGCAACCAGGCCTGCAGGGGAGGACAGTTAAGGGCAATTGGGCCAGCAAGGGAGCAGTTAGGCATCGATTGGCTGGCAGGGGAGTGGTTAGGGGGTGACCAGGCTGGCAGGCAGAAGCGGTTAGGGACAATCAGGCAGGCAGGCAGGTGAGCAGTTGGGAGCCAGAAGTCCTGGATTGTGAGAGGGATGTCCGACTGCCAGTTTAGGCCCAATCCCACCGGGCAGTTGGACATCCCTCGTGGGGTCCCATATTGGAGAGGGTGCAGGCTGGGTTGAGGGACACCCACCCCCCATGCACAAATTTTGTGCACTGGGCCTCTAGTATAAAGCATAATACAGTAATAATCAAAGACTTCTACAGATTAATGACATTCATTGCATTACCTCTAAATTGCCCTAGCCCAATGGATAGCAGCCCAAAAGTGTATGTACACTGCAGATCATTCTATATAATAAAGAGGTAATATGAAAATTGACCATCACTCCAACACACAAGATGGCCACCCCCATGTGGTCAAAGATGGCTGCCCCCATGTGGAAACAAGATGGCTGCCACAAGATGGCCGGCAGGGGAGGGAGTTGGGGGCAATCAGGCCAGCAGGGGAGGGCAGTTAGGGATGACTGGACCAGCAGAGGAGGGCAGTTAGGCGTGACCAGGCCTGCAGGGGAGGGCAGTTAGGGGCAATCAGGCTGGCAGGGGAGCAGTTAGCCATCAATCAGGCTGGCAGGGGAGTGGTTAGGGGGTGATCAGGCTGGCAGGCAGAAGCGGTTAGGGGCAATCAGGAAGGCAGGCAGGCGAGCGGTTGGGAGACAGCAGTTCTGGATTGTAAGAGGGATGTCCCAGATTGGAGAGGGTTCAGGCTGGGCTGAGGGACACACACACACACACACACACACACACACACACACACACACACACACACCCATGCACGAATTTCATGCACTGGGCCTCTAGTTATACTTATAAAGTCAAATATGTTTCCTTCATATTTTAAAATGTTGCTACTGCTCCACCAAACATGAGTTCCACTGTCCACTTCTCTTACAGAGCATTTCACACAACATAAAATATTGAACTTTGACATTAGTAGAATCTTCCAACCAAATAAAATTGTGACTTGCTCACCTATCTACTTTTCCCATATGATCATAGCAAAATGAGATATGGGCAAATAAATGGTAAGTCCAAATCACCATGGACTCAATAAAATTGTGAAGAGATAGGAGTCTGTGGTTCATGGGGAAAACCTGGAAAGAGCTCAAGGTTAGGTTGATAAAAAATATTCATTTATTTATCTCCATAAGGTCAGGACACCCTGCCATTCTGATCTTCACTGTGTCCCCAGTGCTCTGCAAGTGTTCAATAAAAAGTATTTAAATGAATGATGGATTAATTATTCAAGGTTATATGGATCCAGTGGGAAAGGGTAATTAAACAAAAGTACATGCCTTGACGGTATACTAAAATACTAAGCAAACAGTTCTTTTATAGCTTTTCTGACTTCTATATCCTCATGATGTTCAACATTATGGAATCTACCTATCAGAATCAGTCTCAGTCTATAAAATTTATTTAAGCGTTCACATAGAATTTATTCACTCATTGGTGGTGGTGTTCTTTGTTTCTTTGTTTCATTAAGGACAGTAAAACTTGTTAGCTGAATCAGAGAATTAAGGACAATTTCCATAATTTTACCCACACGACAAAGTCCTCATTGTACAATGCTACCGCTACCAATATAATATTGAGACAGAACCTTAAATTTCATAGAGAAAGATACAGGAATATCTGAGTTTGCATAATATACAGAACAGGTAGTCAACTTTGCTCTGGATAATCTACAAAAAATATTAGATTTGGGTTTTAAGTTTAAACCCTAATCTAATCAAAGATTAAATGTATCTAGTGGTTCAGTGGCTTATGATCTAAAAATCTTTCTTTAAACCACCTCAAATGAATAAAGTCTCACAATTTGTGCATTGTTAGGATTGTCCAGTATTTTCATCTCAAATAAATAACCATATTTATTCATGCCAGTAGCTGTTACAAGCCTTTACCATTCTTCCTTAAATCACTTAAGTGGACTCACCCACTCATTTTTAACAGATGGCCTAGCTTCCTATCTCTCAGAGATAATAGTAACCATCAGTCATAAACCACATCCCCCATATTATCCACATCTTCCCCAGTTTTCCTTCTTCCCTCTGTCCTGGAGGATGCCTTGCCTTTCTTCTAAAGATAACACCTTTGTCTATATTCTTTATTTTATTTTCCTCTCCCTTCCTTTCTTTCTTCTCCCTGTGTTCCTTCAATAAATGTTTTCAAGTGCCTTCTAGTGCCAGGATACTCTAAACCTGGGGACACAGTGTTAAACAAGACAGATGTGTTTCTCTCCTCATTGATTTCCCATTCCATCCTGTCTCCTTCAGGCCCTTTTTAATGTTCACCTCCTTTTTTATCTTCAATATATCTTTTCTCATTGGCCTGTTTCACCTTACAAATATGTTTAACTCATCCTCCTACTTAAAATGCATCTGCATTTTGCTGACCTTGAAGACATGTGTCTCCTCCCCTTATTGCTCCAGTTCTAGAACCAGCTGCAGATTCTGTTTTTACTTTCACTACCTTTTTTATTCCTCACTGCACAGCAAGTTTACTTTTGCTCTCTATATTCTAGTGAAACATTATTTAATCTCAACCTTTGACATAGTTTTCTTCCTTTGAATTCTCATGACTGCTAGGAGGGAATGCAGTTTATTCTCTTGACCACACATTTTGCTGCTACTTCTTTCTCCACCTGTGCCCTTACATTTCCTAAGATTCCTACTCATTCTTCAACTTCTACCTTCCTTTTTCCTTTTACCCATTTGCCTTTGAACATTCTTTCCACATCCGTACTTTCAACTCCTACATATGTACTAATGACCCCAAAATTCTGAATATGCAGATGCTTCTGAATTCCTTATCTACATTTTCAAGTACCTAAAGACATTCTCACTTAATGTCCATCAGCAGCATGTGCTAAGGAGATGGTACTTGTTGCCACAGAGTAGCATAGATAAAAAGATTATTAGCTGTGGCAATAGAAGAGTTCTGTGGTTAAAAGTTCTGTGGTTTCTATCTCACATAAGCTCCAGTTGGTGTTGGTGATGGTAGTGTGGTGTGGGGGTGGAGGTGGAGATGTTTCTGGGGCCATCTTGACTGGCTGACAGGGGAGCAGTTAGACTCTCATTTGTAAAGACTCTCGTTTTTTCATTATTTGGCTTCTAAGGTCGTCCAGGAGGGTTTCATCCAGCCAACAAATAGAAAAAGAATCCATCGGATGGTGTGCACCAATTCTGGAAGTGGTTTACTTCACTTTTACCCATATTCCACTGAACAGAATTAAGTCATATGTTTCCATGTAGATGGAAAGGGGCTGGGAAAGTTAGACCATGAGTGAGCAGCCTCTTCACAGCAACCCCTGCACTATGCAAGGGCAATGTAAATCTTCAATAAACAGCTAGAATTCTCTGACACAGAAATCATGACAGATTTTGGCAGAGAAAAACTTGTTTTTAGTCTGTCAAGTAAGGGTTGAGAAGTATGAAAGTGGAGTCTATCAGGTTATTTCTCTTTCTGGAAACACAATCATAGGATACAGTTGTGAAATTAATGTTCATAGTGTTATCATCATAATTATCTAGCTTATCCTATAAATCCTATATAATAAAAGCTTAATATGCTAAGTGTTCAGTCGTCTGGTTGGCCGTTCAACCAATCAAAGCGTCATATGCTAAGGCCGCTCAACTGCTCACTATGACGTGCACTGACCACCAGGGGGCAGATGCTCTGACCGGTAGGTTAGCTTGCTGTTGGGGTCTGCAGATCAGGATTGAGCGAGATGAGTTGGACATGCCCTGGAGCCCTCCCGCAGTCCCTCCCTGGCTGGCCAAACTCACGCATCTCTCCCCAGCCCTGATCATGCACCAATGGGGTCCCTCAGCCTAGCCTACACCCTCTCACAATCCAGGACCCCTAGGGGGATGTTGGAGAGTCGGTTTCGGCCCGATCCCGCAGGCCAGGCCAAGGGACCTCACTGGGGCATGAATTTGTGCACTGGGCCTCTAGTATCCTATCTAATAAAAGAGTAATATGCAAATTGACCATCACTCCAACACACAAGATGGCTGCCCCCATGTGGACACAAGATGGCCACCACAAGATGGCCTACAGGGAAGGGCAGTTGGGAGGGACCAGGCCTGTAAGGGAGGGCAGTTGGGGGCGATCAAGCCTGCAGGGGAGGGCAGTTAGGGGTGACCAGGCCAGCAGAGGAGGGAAGTTGGGGGCGACTGGGCCTGCAAGGAAGGGCAGTTGGGCAGGACCCAGGCCTGCAGGGGAGAGCAGTTGGGGGGACCAGGCCTGCAGGGTAGGCAGTTAGGGGGGACCAGGTCTGCAGGAGAGGGCAGTTAGGAGTGACCAGGCCTTCAGGGGAGGGCAGTTAGGAGTGACCAGGCCTTCAGGGGAGGGCAGTTAGGGGTGACCAGGCCTGCAGGGGAGGGCAATTAGGGGCAATCAGGCTGACAGGGGAGCAGTTAGACATCAATCAGGCTGGCAGGGGAGTGGCTAGGGGGTGATCAGGCTGGCAGGCAGAAGCAGTTAGGGGCAATCAGGAAGGCAGGCAGGCAAGCAGTTGGGAGCCAGCAGTTCTGGATTGTGAGAGAGATGTCCGACTGCCCGTTTAGGCCTGATCCTACTGGGCAGTTGGACATCCCTCAAAGGGTCCCAGATTGGAGAGGTTGCAGGCTGGGCTGAGAAACACACACCCCTGTGCACGAATTTCATGCACCAGGCCTCTAGTTAATAATAAAGACAGAGCAAAGGGGAGGCCAGACATTATATGCATGTTCATCTGGGCCACTTCACCAGGAAACTGCCACTTCATACTCCCCAGGGAACCACCAGTCCAACCCTGTAGGTCACTGGGGGAAGGGATTAAATAAAAGGGGGAATGGATGCATGTACAGTGAAGTCAGGTTGATATAGGAAAGGTACTTGCTTGTCAGTCTAGCGTGGGGAACCATGGATTGGCTAGGGGTAGTGGAGCCACTACAAGCACACAAAATCTTGAAAGGTTAAAATTTGCAGTCACTGGCTCTTGTTTGTTCACTCTTGGACTATTGTTTCTCACTTACTCCCTTGCTCCATCTTCCCTCCATAACTATGTGGACCCCACACTCAATGGACTGCAGCTGGGAACACAAGCTAAGCTAGCCAGATGCTAGACTTGACTGGACTTCAATATGAATGGAACCTCTGGGCAGTGGCCATAATTCTGACTGTGCTGAAGACAAGATTTTTTTTCCCATGGTGAGATGGAGATAGGACCTGGGAAGGTAACCCCCTTAATTTTACATCATCAATAAAGTTTTCCACAATATCTCATTCTCTGTGGGGGCCTCAGGATATTCTCTCCCCAAGAACTCCACTGCCACCAGTAACCAGTAGGAACATAGAGGGCACCCCACCAATAACAACAGAACTACAACTTGGCTATAAAAGGGGGGAAAAATGCTTGGAAAGCAATTAGTTTCTCTGCCTTTTATCTTTATTTCCTTTTCTCCAAACTTCACATAATTACTAGAATGTCATATGTTGTGTGTTTTTTTTATTCCTTATTTTTCTTCTTTAAATTAATGAAGATAGTTTTCTGGTAATTTAAGATTAAACACAGTTAATAACTTTATTCACTGCATTAAGACATGCAACAATTTCTCCAATACTAAGATAAAGTACATATTAATTATATTATATTATGTTATATTATATTATACTAGGAGCCCGTTGCACGAAGTTTCGTGCAATAGACTTTTCCTTCACCTGGCTGCCGGCACCAGTTATCCGCCAGCAGCAGTTTTCCTCTGGCCACCCACTGATCAGAGCGCCTCCCGCCAGCACGATTGGCCACCCTGAGAGGAACTCTGATCGGGAGGCGCTCCGATCGGGTGGGTGGCCAGAGGAAAACTGCTCCTGGCGGAAAACTGGTGCCAGCAGCCACGCAATCGGCCACCCCGAGTTCCGCCACCAGCGTCTTCTGCAGCGCCGGCCGTTTAAGCCAGCGGGAGGAGCGGGGGTCGGGGACTCACGAGTCCCCACCCCCCGCTCCTACCGCCAGCCAATCAGCCACCCTGAGTCCCACCCCGCGCCTCCAGCCGGCCCAATCGTGGGTGTAGCGGAGTGATGGTAATTTGCATATTACCATTTTATTAGGTATGATTATATTATATTATATTATATTTTATATTATATTATATTATATTACATTACCAGGGGCACAGTGCACAAATTCATGCACCTTGAAAGGAACTGTGGGCTGTGAGACTGCAGTGGGCACAGGGGCAGGTCTCAGTCCATCCTCCGTGCCCCCACCCAGGTCCTCCTGCCATGGCCCTTGGTCCCCTGTCTATTGGCAGCCCTGCTCCTGCCACTGCCGCTTCTCCCACGCGCTGATGGTGCTGGCCCCACTCGTACCCGCTGATGGCGCAGAGCGATTGGAGCTGGCACCAGCAGTGAGTGCAAGCCGGGCCAGCACTGTCAGTGCGTGCAAGTGGTGGCTGCTGCCCCAATTGCCCCTTAGGAGCAGAGGGAGGCAGAGAAGCCCTCAGGGGCAATCAGGGCCGGCAGCCACCACTCACACCTGCTGATGGCGCCGAGTAATTGGGACCAGGGCCAGGCACCAGCAGCGGGTGCGAGCTGGGCCTGCACCAGCAGCAGGTGCGAGAGCCGGGCAGGACCGCAGCGCATGGGAGCAAAGAATTTTTAGTAACCACCAGAGGCTCACCCCAGTGACAGCGACCAGTGCCCTGCCTTGGTCTGGCACCCTCGCTCACCTGTTCCACCATCTCACCGCAGCCGACGCCCACCATGTTCTGCACATGCCCCCTGGTGGTCAGTGCACGTCATAGTGACTGGTTGTTTAGTTGTTCCGGTTATTCCACCATTCGGTCTATTTGCATATTATCCTTTTATTATATAGGATTATATTATACTAAGAGGCCCAGTGCATGAAATTCATGCACGGGGGTGGGGGGGCGTCTCTCAGCCCGACTTGTACCTTCTCCAATCCGAGAGCCCTCAGGGCATGTCCTGCTGACGGCTTAGGCCCGCTCCCTGTGGTTCTCTGCTCTCTGAGGGGCTTGCCTGCTCCACACCATAGCGATGGGCAAGCAAGCCCTGCTGAGTGCTGCCTGCAGCTGCGCTTGTCTGCTCCCGGGTCACCACGGCAACAGCCAAGCAGGCCCTGCTGGGTGCTGCCTGCAGGCCCACTTGCCTGTTGTGGGTCCCCAGCAGCTACGGCCAAGCAGGCCCTGCTGTCTGCTGTCAAGCTACGCCACTGGACCCACCCCCAGGCCCACCCTGAGGTTGCCTGTCCAGCCCTGCCTGCTTCCCCGGGCCCCACAGCAGCTGCAGCTGCTGTGGTCTGGCCCTGCCTCCCTCTTTGGCCTTTGAAGCAGCCTTGGTGGCTGCTGACCAGGCCCTCCCCCAGTGCAGGTGCATGGAGGTGGGTCCGGGCGTGGGCGCTGCCCCGACCCGAGAACGCTGATGGGGGTGGGTCTGGGCGCCACTGCCGCCGCCGCGCGAACGCTGATGGGGCGGGTCCGGGCCTATCCAGCCGTTGAGAGGCCACCCCGAGTCCCGCCCCCCAGCTTCCCGCCGGCCCAATCGTGGGCGTAGCGGAGTGATGCTTATTTGCATATTACTCTATTATTAGATAGGATTAGCTTTATGATAGGACTCCAGCCAGCCTTACTTGTCTGCCACTGAGCTTGCTTGTCTCCCATTAATTCAGCATCACTCTAGCCTCTATGAGGCCTGAAGAAGCTAGGAACAAAGAGAATGCTGGAAATATACTTCTCCCTGTGCCTCTGAGCTCGAATACCATTGAAAGGCCTCAGAAGATTTGAAAAGTAAAAATAAAAAGATGGCATTATCCCCAGATATGGCAAGTAGATGCTTGGTTGGTCAATAGAATTGAAGCACCTTCTGAATGAGCTCTTGAAAATCACCTCATAGATGTTCTGCCCTGAGATACCTAAATTTTATCTTTCAACAAGTAGAGGCATCTAATTACCTGTTAAGTATTTTGAACTTGCAATATGTAGAGTGGCTGAGGTTTTCCTGAACAAACTGTCAGATATACACACCAATATAATATAATGCTCCCCCAAGTAGATACACACATCCTATGCTCCAGCCAAAGCAAAATTCTTGCCATGATCAAAATCCAATCCATTGCTTTGATACATGCGGCTCTCTTTGAATGGTATGCCCTTTCCTTGACTTTTCTGCCTGAAAAACATTCTTGTTCATATTTCAAATTTAAATATCACCTTCTAACTGAGGCTTTTACTAATTCCCCCAATTATTGACACCCTCTCCTTGGGGAGCCCATAACATTCTACTCATACATCTTACATGGTAGTTATAACATCATTTACATGCCTTCACATTGTCAAGAGGAATCATGTTTTATTATACTTTGTGGCCTCAGTTTCTAGTACAAAGGTTGTCATATAGTCAGCATTCAATAACATGTGAAAGACAAATAGTCCATTTTGAAATAAGATGTCATTAATATAAATGAACATTTTCTTCACAGCATACTCTCAAAATCGGGAGAGTAAGCCTGAGTGTTAGAAGTGCACCTAAGGTAATTGAAGCATCCCAGCAGTCCCTCTCTCCAGGAGGATGTACGGATGTGAACATGAAGAGACAGATACCAAAGGATGGGAAGGAACATACATTATCCTGCCTCTCCTTTGCCTTTCCCCTCTCCATCTCTTTATCAGTCACACATTTAGTCACTCCGTATAATGGCACCCTAGGAAGCAGCTTTTATCCCAATTTCTGATGCAGACATCCTCACACATTTCTCCTCCTGAAGAGCTGCTGTAGGGGAGAGGGCTCTGCAGTGTTGTCACATCTATGGTGCAATGTGGTTGACCTTCCTGCAGGAGCTGCCCTGGTTGCCCAGAGGAGTGGCACCACCTGCTGTCGCAGCAGCAGCCTGAGCTCAGTGGAACATGTTCCTGCCACAATGGTCAGGCAGCAGCCCCACAGCCCCAGCTGTGACATCAGTCTTCCTTCATTAACACTGGGTCAAAATAACTTTGGTAGTTAAAACGGCTCTTCTTTAATTAAATTCATGCCAGTTTCTGTGTCTCAACTGTCCCAGGAATTTCCAGTCTGCTACTTAAGGCAGACAGAGAAAATAATAATCTTATTAGATCTTTTGCTTGGGTATTCATTTCCATGAACAGCTTCATTCAAGTCCAATGCTATTAAACACAAGTTACTGACAACCACACATTCAGTTGATTCATGCAGCAAATATAGCATTTATTGGATATTGACTTGGTCAGGGTTATCCTGGGGACTAGAGTAGACAAATAAAATAAGATAAGCATATTCCTTGCCCTCTTGCAGCTTCCAGTCTGGGTTTTATTGGGGGTGGAGAGAAAATAAATATAAAATAAGTGTGCAATATACTATAAGAGTAAGTGCTGTAAAGAAAACAGGGTAGAGTGGGCCGGTGGGAGAAGACAGGACACACTCTTAGTTGG
Source organism: Ia io (assembly GCA_025583905.1). Classification (NCBI taxonomy): domain Eukaryota; kingdom Metazoa; phylum Chordata; class Mammalia; order Chiroptera; family Vespertilionidae; genus Ia; species Ia io. The sequence goes on along the minus strand of JAJQQW010000009.1, from coordinate 13,154,928 downwards.
TCTGGTCAAACAACTTCACTGTAAGGAGGAGTCTTCTGTGTCTAGATCTAAATTTAAAGCGAGGGAATAAGCCATGAAAGTGTCTATGGAAAGCATCTCAGGCAATGAGAATCGGCAGGTCCTAGGGCAGTGGAGACTGGATCATTCAAAGAACAGCAAGAGGGTCAGTGTGCCTTCGTCTGAGAGGTAGAGGTGACCTGGAAAGGTGGGCACAGGCCAAATCAATTAGAGACTTGTAACTGGAGTGGAGACTTCAGTGAAGGTCAAAATTCCTATGACACATGACACGACTTTAATTAGGGCCATGCTCAATGTTCCTTACTCTTGAGGGGTGAAAATAAATTAGTCAATCTAAAATGAGTAAAACCATAAAAGTTATTCCTGGTGACAATTGTTCTGTTATTTGTTATGCTATCTATTTTCTAAAAGAAATAACCTTGTTGAAACATCTAAGTTTATTTATAACCAAAGGACTTTGCATAAACTGAAGTTAAATGGGTGTGAATGTTTTTACAAAATTGGGGGAAATTACTTCTTGGCCTGAAAGAGGTGGGGAAGATTTTTCCAATGTCCTTGTGAAATCCTTCTAATTTCTTGGGAATGCTATCATGTTTTCAGACTTACTAGTAGAATAAGCTTTTGAGATGATCTATCATTTTACATATGAAAACACTGTACTTTTGCAAAAGTCACCCAGGTGGCCTATCCAGTCAGATTTTAATGACAGCTCAGTGTGTAGAATGGGCTTTGGAGGTAGATACACCCAGCCTCACAATCCATTCATAAGTTTTCTGCCTAGTGTTTTAAAGTGTACATCACATGCACATTACACTAATATTTCTGGCTTTTAGTACCAGTTGTTATCGCTCATAAAACTGCTGAAAAAATATTGCTATTTCTCTGCAGAATATTCCCTATAGCATATTTTATTTCCTCCATTCACTTTCTCCTTCTCTTACCACATCACTTAAAGGCTAAATCAGTCTAAAAAGAGCCCTCCCTTCTGCGCAACCATAACTACCTTCAAACTTGTATGGGCCTTTGATGTAACCAGGAACTGTGCCACATCAAAGTACAACAAAGAGGCCCTTCTGGCTCTCTGAGCAGCACCATGGCAGTGGGCAAGAACAAGAACCTTATGAAAGGCAACAAAAAGGGAGCCAAAAAGAAAGTGGTTGATCCATTTTCTAAGAAAGATTGGTATAATGTGAAAGCACCAGCTATGTTCAATATAAGAAATATTGGAAAAACACTAGTCACCAGAACTCAAGGAACCAAAACTGCATCTGCAGGATCATATTTTTGAACTGAGCCTAGTTCCATGGTCGGCAAACTGCAGCTCGCGAGCCACATGCGGCTCTTTGGCCCCTTGAGTGTGACTCTTCCACAAAATACCACGGTCTGGGCGAGTCTATTTTGAAGAAGCGGCGTTAGAAGAAGTTTAAGTTTAAAAAGTTTGGCTCTCAAAAGAAATTTCAATCGTTGTACTGTTGATATTTGGCTCTGTTGACTAATGAGTTTGCCGACCACTGGCCTAGCTGATCTGCAGAATGATGGAATTGCATTTAGAAAATTCAACCTAATTACTGAGCATGTTCAGGGCAAAAACTGCCTGACTAATTTCCGTGGCATGGATCTTACCCGTGACAAAATGTGCCCCATGGTTAAGAAATGGAGACCATGACTGAAGCTCATGTTGATGCCAGTGCTACTGATGGTTATTTGCTTTGTCTATTCTGTGTTGATTTTACAATAATCAGATTCAGAAAACCTCTTATGCTCAGCATCACCAAATCCGGAAGAAGATGATAGAAATCATGACCCGAGAGGTGCAGACAAATGACTTGAATGAAGTGGTCAATAAATTGATTCCAGACAGCATTGGAAAAGACATAGAAAAGGCTTGGAAACCTATTTATCTGCTCCATGCTGTCTTTGTTAGAAAAGTAAAAATGTTGAAGAAGCCCAAGTTTGAATTGGGAAAACTCATGGAGCTTCCTGGTGAAGGTAGCAATTCTGGAAAAGTTAGTGGAGATGAGACAGGTGCTAAAGTTGAACGAGCTGATGGATATGAGCCTCCAGCCCAAGAATCTGTTTAAAATTCAGACATTTAATGGTGACAAATAAAAAATCTTATTTGTGATATTTTATTTCTGATCATATAAAAATAATCTTACAACTTGGTTAATTATGTTCTGAATTGATAATAATGTGAACTTTTCTGTTCTGTTGTGTGGATTCTATCTATATGCCTAAGTAGCTGAGAAATGATAGTGATTATTTTAAGCTGAAGTTATCTGAAAGTTTTAGAGAGCGTTAATAAAAGAAAACCGTTTCTTTTAAAAAAAAAAAAAAAGATGCAACAAATAAATGAATCACAATCCTAGCAGACAGGACTTTGATACCTATTTTGGGCCCTTCTATTTTACCTCACAGACCCACATGCTACCACACTTTGGAATATGTTTGTACACATGTAAATTTATCCCTATTGGTGGAGCAGCCACTTAATCTCAAAATATGGTATATGAGTGTTGTCTTGTTCCAGGATCAATGGTAGCAGTTTATAAGAAAGAAACTATAGAGTAGCGTCTAGCAGGTATTTGCCTCTGGCTTCTTATGGGACAAGACCCTCTGTGACTTTTGGCCATGCTTTGAGCTTCTGAGCTCCCAAGGAAGCATCTTTGACCAAAAGCAAAACAAAAAGCGACAACAAGCGTGCTAAATGTGAAGGAATTTTCTTAGGCTTGTTATTTCAGAATCCAAGAATCATTAGGACCTGAGGTAAACCCAGGGTTTACCACCTGGCAATTTTGTTCATTTGCTCCCAATTCATTGTCACTATTACATAAAAATGACCTAATCTACACAGGAAATAGACCTATCTGCCTCTTCTGTCATGAACTGTCCCAGAAAACCAGAGCCTCAGCCATTGGCTGGGCTACATAGTAATTTTTGGCATTCCTCCAAGATCTATTCTTGCCACAAACTCATATTATAAATCATTTTCATGTTTTAACTCAAAATACATATATAAAAATTTTAAGTATTGAACTGCATGTAGACACTAGAAATTTCCTAATAACCTCAATGTACAAAACCCACTTGCCCTCTCCCATGGCCTAGGTGCTCCTTCCTTCTGAACAGGCATGCTCAGGGGAAACTGACTGGTGGGGAAGGCGGGGAGGGATGGGGGCAAAAGTTGGTTTATAGTTGTTTGCATTGAAAATAATACAATAGTTAATAAATAATAATACAAAAATAAATTCTGCGTTGCACACACATACTCACAACTGTAAACCTACGTTTACCCCACTCTGTATTTGAGAGTCCCGATTTCCTGGACTTCAAAGGACTCCATATAGAATGCTGGAGGTATTGAGGAATATATTTTCCTGCTTTTGCCATGTGGGTTCTAAGAAGCTAGCAGATTCACTGGAGCTGTACTAAAGAAAACTGATCAGAGGAGAGAATTAGAGATCCCTGTGATATCATTGAGAAAAAGAAAAAGTAACCTTTTTCACTGACTTTATCGTCTTCCTGCTGGGGTCTGCAAATTGCAATGAGTGGCATACGCGTGGAAGCTCTCCTTTTGTAGTTTCCCAACTCTATTTTGATTTAAGTCTCTTTTGTTCATTTTCAATCCCCAAAGACATAGGGACATCAGTCTTTCAACTGCAAGAAGCTGGATTCAGAAAATGACCAGTGAGCTTGGAAGCAGATTTTCCCCAGAGCCTCCAGGTAGGAGTCCAGGCCAGCTGACACCTTGATATCAGGCTGTGTAAGGTGCCAGGCTGAGAGAAGCCAGCTGAGTCACACTATGCCCAGATTCTGACTTCATGGACTCTGAGCTAATGAATGGGTAATGTTTAATCTGTTAAGTTTGTAGTGGTTGTTATGGTAACAACAGCAAACAAATACTGGGTGTTGACTTAAAATGTTGTTACAGTCATCCCACATTTTGCAATGAACCTACTGTTTTTGACAGCAGAATTAAATGGTGATTTATTATTCAGAACATGAGGTCTTCACTAGTAAGGTTTGGTAATATTCAGAATAGCTGGGCTATCCCTTTGGCTTTCTAAAGGCAATCACTACTTTAGTACATTTGTCTTGGGGGCACTTACTTTCCTTATAGGCTAAACAGCAGTATCTAACATTCATATATCAATCTCTAGAGACTAGAAAGAGGTACCTGCCTCTTTTCTTTGTTCTCTTCCTTCAGAGAAATATTTCTATGTAAAGGAAACTTAGTTCACAAAGTTCAGGAAAGAGCTGCAGGTAGCCCCATTGTCATATCTTAGTGGACTTAGTGGATTTATCGTCAAACTGCAACACTAAAAGGAAAACAGTCTTTTAAATGTGACTTCTGGTTGATCTCTTCCTACCCACCCCTGCCTTCCCTATGAGATTTGACAGTCTGTTCCATGCTCCTATGTTTCTGGATCTATTTTGTTCATTAGTTTATTGTGTTCTTTAGATTCCACATATGAGTGAAATCATGTGATACTTGTCTTCCTCTGACTGGGTTATTTCACTTAGCATAATAATAATCTCCAGGTCCCTCCAAAGGGTAAGATCCTTCTGTTTTTTGTGTTGTTGTTTTTTTCTTCTTCTTCTAATATTTTATAGAAGGCATTGTCCTTTCTTTTTTTAAAAAATTTCTTTATTGATTAAGGTGCATAACCAATGGACACAGACAATAGTGTGATGAAGGTCTGGGGTGGGGGGCGGGGCGGGCTAGCAGGGGTCAATGGATTAAAAAAAGGGGCATCTGTAATACTTTCAATAATAAAGATAAATTTAAAAGAGAAAAAAATAAGTGTGACTTCTGTTCAGCCATGTTTCACTTTGTGAACATTGAATTCTTTCTATTAAGCAGGAAGGAGCTTCCTCATATGCTTATGGACACTGCACACATAGTGGAGGCTCCTTGCCCTTGAAGAAGTCAAGCTAACCTGGAGACTTGAAGCAAAGGTAACCAGTGCTATATTAGTTTGCTAGGGCTGCTATAACCAAGTACCACAGACTCGGTGATTTAAACAGGAATTTATTTACACAGAGTTCTGGAGACCAAAAGTCCAAGATCAAGATGTTGGCAAGGTTAGTAATATCTGAAGGCCTCTCCCCTTGGCTTGTAGATGGCCATCTCCTCCCAGTGTCTTCATATGGTCTTCCCTCCATGTGTCTCTGTGTTGTAATCTCTTCTTATCAGGACATCAGTCCTATTGGATTAGCACCCCCCCAACAATGTCATTTAACCTTAATTACCACTTTAAAGTCCCTATTTCCAAATACAGTAACATTCTGAAGAACCAGGGATTATAACTTCAACAAATGAATTCTGGGTGGACATAATTCAGTCCATATCAGGTGGCATTAAGTTACTTATGTCAGGAGTGTAGCCTCTTCTATGCATGGCTTCCGGTGGTCCTTCCAGGCCATGAATTACAAATTGTCTCCTTGCTGTCATGGGGTTACAGAAGAGGTTTATCCCCCATGTAAGGCAAGAGAGGATAATAGGTCTATCTGCAAAAATTGGGTGATAGGGAGTGACAAAGCCATGATAAAGCAATGTCTCCTCACAGAAAGCCCAGTGGCCTTATTGCATTGTACCATTAGTGCCAATTTACAGCAAAAAGCTTCTCAAGAAATCATATGTATTCTGTTAGTTACTAAGACATTCCATTAAATTAGAAAACCATTAGCATTTATCCATTCAACTGTTTATCTCTTATACTCCATGCTTCCTGAAAGATCCATACAATTGAGATTATAAATTTTATTTAATTTCTTACATTTCTCTCACTAAACATAAAAGCTAATTATAATAATCCTTGACATTTATTGAGTCAAAATGTAGCATATGTTGTATTAAGTGGTTTACATACATTACCTCATTAAAGTCACACTAATCATATGAACTAAATACTATCATTATCCCAATATTACAGAAAGAGAACTAAGGTTTGTATATTTAATATCTTGCCAAAAGTCACACAACCATTATATAACAAAGTCAGATCTATCAATGTCTACCCAACTGCCTTTCTGATAGCGATTAGCTTCAAAATATAATAGGCAAAACTTTTATTACAGAATCAAGAAAAATGACATCATTATTCATGAGTTCCCATTTATAATGCTAAAAATATACTGACAAAAGGTAATTCACTAATTGCATTGCTATATAACATAAGCTCTGGCTGTTAACCTGGCATTACAAAATTATGGTGTTCCTGTATATAAAACATCTTATAGGTCTTTAGAGGTGGAAAACTTCTTTTTACTTCAAACTAAATTATAAAATTATCTAGAAATAAAGCATTACATTCACATATCTAAAGCTAAATTAAAATAGAATAAAGCTTCAGACAAATGACAAACCACTCTGGTACTTGGGTCAAAATCATTAAGATAATGGCTATTGCTGCCTACTTCTGAGACAATATTGTAAAAGAATGGGCATTTTCAAGAAAAAAAAAAAAAAAAACATGAACATCAAGCACAGACCTACATAGAACACAAACCTATTCCAATTCTTTCCCAGGAATTAAAATTAAGCCATAATTCATGTTCAAAAAGATCTTGCTAGAAAAAGAAATCAATATTTGAATGACACTACAAATTTCTGTTGACCCATTTCAAGTAAATCATTAGCACTTGTTAATAATATTTTTTTATCTAGCAATCTGTGGAGAACAACTGTTCTCTTTTCTTGTCAAGCCTTGAATTGAAACAAATCCCTCTGCAGATCCAGTGCCATGACCAGGAGACCTGCAGCTCTATTAAGAGCTTAGAGGTCTGCTGGAAGTGCCTCAACAGCTAGCCTCATCTCAAACTGTGCAGTGGCACATCACTCTCTGCTGAATAAAAGTCTGGGGCCACAGCATAAAAACCCTTCAAAAAGGTGCAATAAAGATTCCAGATACAAAGATAATGCTGCAAATTTTTCACTAGTGTGTCTGCACTAGAAGAAATAATAAAGAAAAATTTGGGGCACAGAAAAATTATACTGGATGGAGACTTGAATCTATACAAAGGAATGAAGAGCATCAAAATGGGAAATATATTAGTAAATATAAAAGAAAATTGTCTCATCTTTAAGTTACTTAAAAGAATTGTCCCTTTGCTCTTTCTTGTTCCACAAATAGCCACATGTTATCATACAATGTCAACACATTCCTAAGACCTGATATTTAAGATCAGAGTAAACAGATTTTTCCATATTGGGTTCCCAGATGCCACTAGCTGCTTTTAATTCCAACAAAGAGGAGACTGTCATCATTAATTACTTCTTCATTGCATAAACTACATGGTTTCCATGTTCCATTGTGATTTAACACATGGCAACTTCAATAGCTTAGTCAAAGCTTAGAACCCGAAACTTGTCAACAATGGGAACACCATCTCTGTCTTCCAGAAGATGGTCCCCATATCAAATGGAATGATGCTAGTACTGAACATGTTGTGCAATCCACTGGGCCTTGAGCCTACTTGAAGGGTGAAGTCAAAAGGGTCATCATCTCTGCCCTTCCAATGTCCACATATTTTTGGTGCTCCCAACCTCAATACAGTTATCTGAACCATTAGAAGTATGACAACAGCCTCAAAATTGTTAGCAATGCCTCCTGCACCACCACCTGCTTTGCCCTCCTGACAAAAGTCATCCAAGATGACTTTGACATCATGGATGCACCATAGTCCATGTCATCACTGAGAGAAGAGTGTGGATGGCCCATTTGGAAAACTGGCATGACAGCATGTGGCTACTCAAAACATTATTCCTGCACCTAATGAAGCTGCCAACATTGTGGGCAAGGTCATACCTAAGTTTACTGGAAAGTTCACTGGCATCACTTTTTGTGTCCTCACCCCCAATGTGTTGGTCATTGATCTGACCTACCATCTGGAGAAAGAATGATGTCATCAAGAAGATGGTAAAGCATGTATCAGAGAGCCTTCTCAAGGGTGCCCTAGGCTACACTGAGAACCAGCATGTCTCCTATGACTTTAAAAATGACACCAACTCTTCTAATTTGATGCTGAGGCTGCCATTGCCCTCAGTGACCACTTTGTCACACTTATTTCCTGATATGATGATGAATTGGATTACAAAACAGGGTGGTGTATCTTATAGTCCAGATGGTCTACAAGTTGTAAGAATTTACTGGACCAGCAGTTTCAGCATTAGCAAGGGAGGAAGACAGAGGTCTCCAGCTATTGGGGAACCCATGCCCCAACCCAGTCTTCTAACACACAGAATTTCCAAGCCTCAAACCAGTTTCCATCTCAGACTCCCTAAAGAAGGGTAATGGCTTAGAGAGCCCTACATTGTCACATACCATCAATATAGTATACTGTACTCCACAAAAAAATATAATTAACTGTTCAAAGTAAAAATAAAAACAATACATTAATATGGCAGGGTAATTGTGACACAAACAGCACCAGGAAGAGTAGGGAGGAATGGCAGCACTGTCAAAAAATAGAGAAGCCATATAATATTATCTAAAAGTAAACTGTGATTATATATCCTATATAATAAAAGCGTAGTATGCAAATTGTCCCCTAGACCTGGAGGTCATCCAGGAGGTTGACCACTGGGCCTCTGGTGTGTGAAAATATATATAGATATAGATATAGATATAGATATAGATATAGATATAGATATAGATATAGATATAGATAGATAGATAGATATAGATATATATAGAGAGAGATATAGCTACATATAGATATCTATATCTACACATAGATATCTATATCTATATCTATATCTATCTATCTATCTATCTATCTATCTATACACTGAGTGGCCAGATTATTATGATCTCTAAACGCATAATAATCTGGCCATTCAGTGTAGACTGACCACAGAGTTGGGATTTTAAAATAAGGTTTTCCATGTATAAGAACTGCATTGTGGGTAGTTAGAAAGAAGCAGAGGACTTACTAACCAGAGTCTGCGCGCCACTATCTCCCAGTCCCTTGACATATCAAGAATTACAAGCTTTCCCTTATTCATAAGTACACTGAGTGGCCAGATTATTATACATTCAGAGATCATAATAATCTGGCCACTCAGTATCCTATCTAATAAAAGAGTAATATGCAAATTGGCCATACCTCCGATACACCCACAAGCCATGCTCACCAGCCAATCAGGAACTAATATGCAAATTAACCCAACCAAGATGGCTGCGGCCACGGAGTGAGCAGGAGGCTTGGGTTTCCCTGGCAACGGAGGAAGCCAAGCTCCCGCAGCCCTGGCCTCCTCTCAAGGCTACAAAGTTTCAATTATAGAAGATAAATAAATCCCAGATACCAGGGCCTCTGATTGGGTCACTGGGAGGCATGGCCAGCCTGCAAACCACCACAGGCCCCTGGCCAAGGCCACCCCACACCCCAAGGGAACCCCTACCCTGATCTGGGACCCCTGGCCAAGGCCACCCCACACCCCTAAGGGAACCCCTACCCTGATCTGGGACACCCCATTAACAAGGGCAAACACAGCTGGCCCAAAGGGCAGTTGTGGGCGATCAGGCCAGCAGGGGAGGGGAGTTGGGGATGATCAAGCCTGCAGGGGAGGGCAGTTAGGGGTGACCAGGCTGGCCGATCCTATTTAATAAAAGAGTAATAAGGCCTGCAAATTGACCATCACTCCAACACACAGGGGTGACCAGGTCTGGGAGGGCTGTTAGGGGCAATCAGGCTGGCAGGGTGTTAGGCACACAGGGGAGTGGATGGCCAACAGAAGCGGTTAGGGGCAATCAGGCCAGGAAGGCAGGCAGGTGAGCAGTTGTTCCTGGATTGTGAGAGGGATGTCCGACTGCCCGTTTAGGCCCAATCCTGTAGGATTGGGGCCTAAACGGGCAGTCGATCAGGGTCCAGATTGGAGAGGGTGCAAGGGGCTGAGGGACACACCCCCCATGCATGAATTTCATGCACCCAGGCCTATATCCTATCTAGGGTAATATGCAAATTGACCATCACTCAAAGACACATCATGTGATCAAAGATGGCTGCCCCCATGTGAACACAAGATGCAGGGGCTGGCCAGGGAACAGTTAGGCATTGATCAGGCTGGCAGTGGAGTGGTCAGGGGGTGATCAGGTTGGCAGGCAAAAGTGGTTTGTTGCAATCAGACAGAGGCAGGCGAGCAGTTGGGAGCCAGCATTGCTGTATTGTGACATCCATCAAGGGGTCCCAGATTGGAGAGGGTGCAGGCTGGGCTGAGGGACCACCTCCCCATGCACAAATTTTGTGAACTGGGCACTAGTTACAAACCTACAGCCAAACTTACGCTCATACCTCAAAATAGTGTTCATAAGTCAATCAATAAGTCATAATTATTTTAAAAATACTCAACCAAAGAGATAACAGAAAAAAAATTAAAAAGGAAGCAACAATAAAACCCCAAAACAAATACATAACACAGAGCAAGATCAAAGATTTAACCCAATCACACTGATAGTTATAATAAAGGCAAGTAAAAAAAGAACCACACTTTACAAACCTACAGCCAACATCATACTCAATGTGCAAAAACTAAACTCATTTCCCCTAAGAACAGGAACAAGACAAGGATGCCCACTTTCACCACTCCTGTTTGACATAGTATTGGAAGTACTAGCATTAGTGATCAGACAAGAAGAAGAAATAAAAGGCATCCAAATTGGAAAAGAAGAAGTAAAACTGTCCTTATTCACAGATGGCATGATACTACACAGAAAACTCCAAAGACTCCATCAAAAAACTAGTAGACCTAATAAATGAATTTGGCAATGTAGCAGGATACAAAATTAATGCCCAGAAATCTATGGCCTTTTTATACACCAATAATGAACTCACAGAAATGAAAAAAACAAACAATTCCATTTATCATTGCATCAAAAAAATTAAGGTACTTAGGAATAAACTTAAACAAGGACATAAAAGACCTGTACTCAGAAAACTACAGGACATTGAAAAAAAGAGATAGAGGAAGACATAAACAAATGGAAGAACATACCATGTTCATGGATTGGTAGAATCAACATCATTAAAATGCCCATACTACCTAAAGCAATCTATAGATTCAATGCAATACCTATTAAAATATCAATGGCATATTTCAAAGATCTAGAACAAACTCTCCAAAAATTCATCTGGAACAAAAGAAGATCCCGAATAGCCACAGCTATCCTGAGAAAGAAGAACAAAGTAGGAGGGATCACAATACCAGACATCAAACTATATTACTAAGCCACGGCTCTCAAAACTGCCTGGTACTGGCACAAGAACAGACATGTAGACCAATGGAACAGAATAGAGCACCCAGAAATAGACCCAAGCCATTATACTCAATTAAAATTTAACAAAGGAGGCAAGAGCATACAATGGAGTCAAAACAGCCTATTTAATAATGGTGCTGGGAAATCTGGTCATATACATGCAAAAAAAATGAAACTTAGATCACCAACTTACACCATACACAAAAACAAACTCAACATGGCTAAAGAGCTTAAACGTAAGATGGGAAACCATAAAAATCCTACAAGACTACATAGGCAGCAAAATTGCAGATATATGTTGTAGCAATATCTTTACAGACACAGATCCAAGGTCAAGAGAGACTAAGGAGAAAATAAACAAATGGGACTACATCAAAATAAAAAGCTTCTATACAGCAAGAGAAACCATCAACAAAACAACAAGAAAGTCCACTGCATGGGAAAACATATTTGACAATGTTATCTCTGATAAGGGTTTAATCTCCAAAATTTACAGGGAACTCATACAACTTAACAAAAGAAAGATAAACAACCCAATCAAAAAATGGACAAAGAACCTAAATAGACACTTTTCGAAAGAGGACATTCAGAAAGCCAAGAGACACATGAAAACATGCTCAAAGTCACTAATCATCCGAGAGATGCAAATCAAAACAACAATGAGGTACCACCTCACACCTGTCAGAATGGCTTTCATCAACAAATCAACAAATGACAAGTGCTGGAGAGGATGTGGAGAAAAAGGAACCCTCCTTCACTGCTGGTGGGAATACAGACTGGTGCAGCCATTGTGGAAAACAGTATGGAGTTTCCTCAAAAATTTAAAAATGGAACTTCCATTTGACCCAGTAGTATCACTTCTAGGAATATAGCCCAAGAAAACAGAAACACCAATCAGAAAGAATATATGCACCCCTATGTTCCTAGCAGCACAATTTACAATAGCTAAGATTTGGAAACAGCCTAAATGCCCATCAGCAGATGAGTGGATTAGAAAACTGTGGTACATCTACACAATGGAACACTATGCTGCTATAAAAAGGAAGAAATTTTTAACATTTGCAGCAGCATGAGTGGACCTGGAGAGCATTATGCTAAGTGAAATAACCCAGGCAGTGAAAGAAAAATACCACATGATCTCACTCATTTATTGATAATAAAGAACATTATAACCTGATGAACAGAAAGATAGATACAGAGGCAGAGAAGCATCGAACAGACTGTGAAATTACAGCGGGAAGGCTGGGGAGTGTGTGGGGCGGGGGCAGTGGTAAGAGATCAACTGAAGGACTTGTATTCATGCATATAAGCATGATCAATGGACACAAGACACTGGGGGGGGGGGTGAGGGCATGTGCCAGGGGGTAGGGGAGGCCAGAGGAAGGTCAATGGGGGGAAAAAAGGAGACATATGTACTACTATTTACTTTAAACAATTTAAGAAAAGAACCACACTTTAAATATAAAGACACAGATAAGTTCAAAAAAAGGATGAAAGGAAAAACATATGCACTCACTAAGTATGAGCGTTGGAGTGGCTATATTATCAAAGTAGACTTCAGAACAAGAAATATCATTAGGGGATAAAGGAATCTTGCATGATGATAAAGTAGTCACTTGTGAACAAGGCATAACAACACTAAATGGACATGAACCCAAGAACAGAGCTCATTAAAACACTAAACAAGGGAAGAATTGAAAAAATAAGTAGAAAAATCTGCAATTTTAGCTAGAGATTTCAAAGTTCCTCTTTCAGTAATTCATGAAACAACTAGAAAAATCAGTAAGAATATAGAAGACTTAAGTAACATTCTCAATGAATTAGACCTAATGATAGTTACCAAACACTCCAGCCCCGTGGTCGGCAAACTGTGGCTCACGAGCCACATGTGGCTCTTTGGCCCCTTGAGTGTGGCTCTTCCACAAAATACCACGGCCTGGGTGAGTCTATTTTGAAGAAGTGGCATTAGAAGAAGTTTAAGTTTAAAAAATTTGGCTCTCAAAAGAAATTTCAATAGTTGTACTGTTGATATTTGGCTCTGTTGACTAATGAGTTTGCCGACCACTGCTCTAGCCAACAATAGCAGAATATATAGAATATATATTGTCACTGGAAAAATTACCATAAGACCAACTGTACTAAATTTCAACAATTTTCTTTTTTAAAATATGTTTTTATTGATGTCAGATAAAGTAAGGGAGAGGGAGAGAGAGATAGAAATATCAATGATGAGCGAGAACCATCTATTGGTTGCCTCCTGCATGCCCCCTACTGGGGATCGAGTCCACAACCTGGGAATGTGCCCTGACTGGGGATTGACCCATCACCTCCTGATTCATAGTTTGATGCTCAACCACTGAGCCACACTGGCTGGGCTCAACAATTTTAAACTGTTCTTAATAAACAGTTTCAAAACAGTAATAAAGCTAATTTTATTGTGGTAAATAAATGTAATGTAAAATTTACTATTTCAACAATTTTTGAATATATAATGCAGTGACATTAAATATATTCACATTGTATAAATTTTAAAATATTAAAATAAATCAACATATGATCTCTGACTACAATGGATTTAAATAAGATATCAATAACAAAGAGATATCCAGAAAGTCCCTCAGTATGGGGAAATTAAAGTACACACTTCAAAATCAATGCAGAAAAATCATTTGACAAAATCCAACACCCTTTCTTGATAAAAGCTCACATCAAAGTGGAAATAGAGGGATCATACCTCAACATAACAAAAGCCTTATATGACAACCCTACAGCTAACATCATACTCAATGGGCAAAAACTAAACTCATTTCCCCTGAGAACTGGAACAAGACAGGGATGCCCACTTTCATCACTCCTGTTCAATATAGTACTGGAAGTGCTACCCATAGTGATCAGACAAGAAGAAATAAAAGGCATCCAATTTAGAAAAGAATAAGTAAAGACTCCATCAAAAAACTATTAGACGTAATAAATGAATTTGACAATGTAGCAGGATACAAAATTAACACCCAGAAATCTATGGCTTTTTATACACCAATAATGAACTCACAGAAAGAGAAATGAAAAAAACAATGCCATTTACCATTGCACCAATAAAATTAGGATACCTAGAAATAAACTTAACTAAGGAGGTAAAAGACCTGTACTCAGAAAACTACAGGACATTGAAAAAAGAGATAGAGGAAGACATAGACAAATGGAAGAACATACCGTGTTCATGTATTGATAGAATCAACATCATCAAAATGTCCATACTACAATCTACAGATTTACTGCAATCCCCATTATTATACCAACGGCATACTTCAAAGGTCTAGAACAAACTCTCTAAAAATTCATCTGGAATAAAAAAAAGACCCTGAGTAGCCACAGCTATCCTGAGAAAGAAGAGCAAAGTTAGAGGGATCACAATACCAGATATCAAGCTATATTACCAAGCCACGGCTCTCAAAACTGCCTGGTACTGGCACAAGAACAGACATATAGACCAATGGAACTGAACCCAGAACCCAAAAATCAACCCAAGCCATTATGCTCAATTAATATTTGACAAAGGAGGCAAGAGCATACAATGGAGCTAAGACAGTCTCTTCAATAAATGGTGCTGGGAAATTTGGTCAGATATATGCAAAAAAATGAAACTAGATTACCAACTTACACCATACACAAAAATAAACTCAAAATGGTTAAAGGACTTAAATGTAAGACGGAAAACCACAAAAATCCTACAAGACTACATAGGCAACAAGATAGCAGATATATGTCGTAGTAATATCTTTACCAACAGAGCTCCTAGGGCAATGGGACTACATAAAAATATAAAACTTGTACACAGCAAAAGAAACCATCAACAAAACAACAACAAAGTCCACTTCATGGGAGAACATATTTGACAATGATATTTCAGATAAGGGTTTAATCTCCAAAATTTATAGAGAACTCATACAACTTAACAAAAGGAAGATAAACAATCCAATTAAAAAATAGGAAAAGGACCTAAATAGACACTTTTCAAAAGAGAACATACAGAAGGCTGAGAGACATATGAAAACATGTTCAAAGTCAATAATCATCTGAGAGATGCAAATCAAAACAATAATGAGAAACCATCACATACCTGTCAGAATGGCTATCAACAACAAATGAACAAATGATAAGTGCTGGCAAGAATGTGTAGAAAAAGGAACCCTCTTACACTGCTGGTGGGAATGCAGACTGGTGCAGTCACTGTAGAAGACAGTATGGAGTTTCCTCAAAAATTTAAAAATGGAACTCCCATTTGACCCAGTAATCCCACTTGTAGGAATATATCCCAAGAAACCAGCAACACCAATCAGAAAGAATATATGCAATCAGAAAGGATATATGCACCCCTATGTTCATAGCAGCACAATTTACAATACCTAAAATTTGGAAACAACCTAAGTGCCCATCAGCAGATGACTGGATTAAAAAACTATGGTACATCTACACAAAGGAATACTACGCTGTGCTAAAAAAGAAGGAATTTTTACCATTTGCAACAACATGGCTGGAACTGAAGAGCATTATGCTAAGCGAAATAAGCCAGTCGGAGAAAGATAAATATCACATGATCTCACTCATATGTGGAATATAATGATCAACATAATTTGATGAACAAGAATAGATCTAGAGACAAATGGCAGGGGAAGGGGAGTTAGAGAGCAACCAAAGGACTTGTATGCATGCATATTAGCATAACCAATGGACACAGACACTGGGGCGGTGGGGGCTTGCCTGGGGTGGGAATGGCTGGGGGTAGGAGTGTCAAGCGGAAAAGAAGGAGCCATATGTGAAACTTTAGACAATAAATAAATAAATAAATAAATAAATAAATAATTTTTAAAAACTTAATAAAAACTACTTGTAATGCTAAAAAATAAATAAATAAATCCAAAGATGTTTATTAAAAAAAAAAAGAAAAGAAATTGATGGCATTTTTATATATTAACTAGAGGTCCAGTGCATGAAATTCATGCATGGGGGTGGGGGGGGGGGGGTCCCTCAGCCCAGCCTGCTCCCTCTCCAATCAGAGACCCCGCAGGGGATATCTGACTGCCTCTTACAATCTGGGACCGCTGGTTGCTAACTGCTTGCCTGCCTGTCTGCCTAATTGCCCCTAACCACCTCTGCCTGCCTGATTGCCCCTAACCACCTCTGCCTGCCTGCCTGATCACCCCTAACTGCTCCCCTGCTGGCCTTATCACCCTTAACCACCTCTGTCTCACCCTGCACCTGAGACCCAGGATTCCCTCCTCCAAGCAGTCGCAGGCACCTGGGACCTGGGTTTCCCTCCCTCTGGCCTGCCACAGGCACCCAGGACCTGGGCCAGCTTCACCTGGGCCAGCCACAGCTGCAGGGGACTGTGGGCAGGCGGCTTCACCCGGGCTGCAGCTGCAGGCACCCGGGACCATGGGGCGGGCGGCTTGTCCCTCTCCCAGGCTGCAGGCACAGGTGTAGCTTCTGGTGCCTGGGATGATGAGGTGGGCGGCTTGTCCCTCTCCCGAGCCGTAGTCCCAGCCACTGGTGCCCCAGATCACGGGGCAGGCAGCTTGTCCCTCTCCAGGGCCACAGGCGCAGCCGCTGGTGCTTGGAACCACAGGGCATGTGGCTTGTCCCTCTTCCGGGACGCAGCCTGGCTGGTCACCTTTCCTCTCTCCCCAGTGTTGAGTGTCTGAGCTGTTATGGCATGATGGCATGACGTCCATTTGCATATTAGTTGTTTATTATATAGGATAATGAACTTATTATATAGGATAATGAACTTTCCAAAAGAGAAACTAAAAAAAAATCCCATTTACCATTGCAACAAATAATAATAATAATAATAATAATAATAATAATAATAATAATAATATATCTAGGAATAAAGTTAACCATGAGGTGAAAAAAACTGTACTTGGAACACCATAGGACATTGAAAAAAGAAATAGAGGAAGACACAAAAAAGTTAAAACATATGCCATGTTCATGCATTGGAAGAATTAACATCATTAAAATGTCTAAACTACCCAAGCAATCTATGGACTCAACATGATCCCCATTAAAATACAAATAACATATTTCACAGAATAGAACAAATACTCTAAAAATTCATATGGAACCATAAAAGACTCCGAATAGCTGCTGAAATCTTGAGAAAGAAGAACAAAGTTGGAGGGATCACAATACTGCATATCAAACTATACTACAAAGCCAATTATAACCAAATCAGCCTGGTACTGGCACAAGAACAGACATATAGATCAATGGATCATAGAAACCCTAGAAATTGACCCACACCATTATGATCAATTAATATTTGGCAAAGGAGGCAATAAATACAATGGAGACAGCCTCTTCAACAAATGGTTTTGGGGAAACTGGATGAATACATGCAAAAAGATAAAACTAGAACACCAACTTACCCCACACACAACAATATACTTAGATAAAAGACTTAAATGTAAGGCATGAAACCATAAAAATCTTATAAGAAAACATAGGCAGTAAAATCTCAGACATCTTATGTAGCAGAATTTTTGCCGATACACCTCCTAGGGCAAAAGAAATAAAGGAGAAAATAAAATAAATGGGACTACATCACAATAAAGAGCTTCTGCACAGCAAAAGAAACCACCGTCGAGATGAAAATGGAACCCACTGTACGGAAGAACATATTTGTCAATGATACATCTGTTAAGTGGTTAATATCCAAAATATATAAAGCACTCATATAACTCAACAAAAGGAAGACAAATAATCCAATTAAAAAATAGGCAGAAGACCTGAATAGACATTTTTCCAAAGAGGACATACAAATGGCCAAGAGACTTATGAAAAAATGCTCAGTCACTAATCATCACAGAAATGCAAATTAAAACCACATTGAGATATCACCTCACACCTGGCAGAATGGCTGTCATCAACAAATCAACAAATGACAAGTATTGGTGAGGATGTGGAGAAAAGGGAACCCTGGTACACTGCTGGTGGGAATACAGACTAGTGCAGACATTGTGGAAAACAGTATGGCGTTTCCTCAACTGCCATTTGACCCAATAATCCCACTTCTAGGAATATATCCCAAGAAATCAGAAACACCAATCAGAAATAATAGATGCGCCCCTCTATTTATAGCAGTGCAATTGACAATCGCTAAGGTTTATAAACAGCCCAAGTATGCATTAGCAAACAAATGGATTAAAAACCTGTGTCACATCTACACAATGGAATACTACACAGCTGTAAAAAAGAAAGAACTCTTACCATTTGCAATATCATGGACGGACCTGGAGAGTATTATGCTAATCAAAATAAGCCAGTCAGAGAAAGATAAGTATCACATGATCTCACTTATTTATGGAGTATAACATAAACTGATGAATAAAAATAGACCCAGAGAACGGAGGGATTGTGGGGGGTAAGAGAACAACCAAAGAATTTATATACATAGAAGCATAACCAATGGACACAGACCATGGGGGGGGTGCATTTGAAGGCCTGGGCTGGGGATGGGGGTAGGCTGGGAGAGGACAATGGGGGAATAAAGGGACATATGTAATACTTTTAACAAAAAAGAATTAAATAAATTTTAAAAATAATGGTTTGGGAATGAAAATAATGCATATCACAATAAAAATTTTAACTTAAAAAAAACCAGAATGGCTATCATCAAAAATTCAACATACAAAAAGTGTTGAGGATGCAGGGAAAAGGGAACACTAGTTCATTGCTGCTGGGAATGCAGACTGGTGCAGCCGCTATGGAAAACAGTATTGAGTTTCCTCAAAGAATTAAAAATGGAACTTCCATTTGACCCAGTGATCCCACTTCTGGAAATATATCTTAAAAATTCTGAAATACCAATCAGGAATAATATATGCACCCCTATGTCCATAGTAGCGTTATTTACAACTAGAGGCCCGATGCACGAAATGCATGCAAGAGTAGGTCTTTCTTACCCTGGCTACCGGCACTGGCTTCCCTCTAGCACCTGGAACCCAGGCTTCCCTCTGGCACCCAGGACCTGGGCTTCTTTCTGGCCACCTGCAGGCACCCGGGACCCGGGCTTCCCTCACAGCCCCGGCTTCATCCAGGACATCTGGTCTAATTAGCATATTACGCTTTTATTATTATAGACTAGAGGCCCGTTGCATGAAGAGATTTGTGCAATAGGCCTTCCTTCCCTTGGCTTCCAGCACCGGTTTTCCTCTGGCACACGGAACCCAGGCCTTCGCTCTGGCCAGAGTCTGCCTTCTTCATCTTTGCTGCAAACTCAGGCCGGAGTCTGCCATCTTCATCTTCACTGCAAACTCTGGCCGGAGTCTGCCATCTTTGCTGCAGACTGCCATCTTCATCTTCGCTGCAGACTCCGGAGTCTGCAGTCTTCGTCTTTGCTGTGGCCAGAGTGCCACTCCTGTAGATCCCTTAGCTCCCTGCCCTCCCTCTCATAGCAGGCGTTCTGTCACACCTGGCCACTCTGCGCCTGGAGCAGCTGGGCGATCGCCATCTTTGGCCTTCTAATTTGCATACTGACTCTGATTGGCTGTGGGCGTAGCGGAGGTACGGTCAATTTACATGTTTGTCTATTATTATGTAAGATAGCTAAGATTTGGAAACAGCCCAAGTGCCTATTAGTAAATGAATGGTAAAAAAAGCTCTGGGACATTTACATAATGGGATACTATGCAACTGGAAAAATAAAGGATCTCTTACACTTTGGGATAATATGGATGGACCTGGAGAATATTATCCTAAGTGAAATAAGCCAATCTGAGAAAAATAAATATCACATGATTTCACTTATTTGTGGAATCTAATCAACAAAATATATTGACCAATGAAATAAAACTCAAAGAATAAAGGCATGGAATAGACTGGAATACTTTGATGTGAAGTTAGGGCAACAAGAAGGTATAAACCAATGAACTTATATACTTACTAGAAGCCCAATGCATGAAATTCATGCAAGAGTAGGCCTTCCTTCCCCCAGCTGCCAGCACCAGCTTCCCTCTGGCTCCTGGGACCCCAACTTCCCTCACAGCCCCGGCTTTGTCCAGAAGGTCGTCCAGAAGGATGTCTGGTCTAATATATAATGAGCCAGGGTCTGTCACAACCTAAATGACTGGATGGATGACCAAATGGACGACTGAACACCAGGCTAGGGTCCCGGCCGGCACGGCAGCAGTCAGTCCTGAGTCCTGGCCACCCGTGGCAGCAGTCAGTCTTGGGTCCTGACCACCTGTGGCAGCAGTCAGTCCTGGGTCCTGGCCAACCATGGCAGCAGTCAGTCCTGGGTCCTGGCCACCCGTGGCAGCAGTCAGTCCCGGGTCCTGGCCACCCGTGGCAGCAGTCAGTCCCGGGTCCTGGCCACCCGTGGCAGCCATCAGTCCCGGGTCCCGGTCGCCTGCGGTGGGAGTTAGTTGTGGGTCCTGGCTGCCTGCGGCAAGGCGGTGGGAGGGAGCTGTAGGATTGGAGCTATGCTGCCATTGGACTGGGTTCCTCTCCCTGCCCGCAGGCTCCGGGGAACAGAGCCATGCTGTGATCGGACTGGCCTCTTGGTCCCTGCCTCCCGTCCCACAGGCCTGAGGAACCAGAGCCATGCTGCGATGGGACTGAACCCTACCCAAGGGGTCCCAGACTGTGAGAGCATGCAGGCTGGGCTGAGAGACCCCCCCAAGTGCACAAATTTTCATGCACCAGGCCTCTAGTCAACAATAAAAATATATACATATAAAAAAAATTCTTACAATATATTGGCATGTACCACTCTTCTCTTTCTAAACTTGAGCTGTTCACCACCATCTTTTATATATAGAGAGAAAACATACATTTATAGATATTCTTCAGTTGAAAGTGCTATTCCTAATTTCTTTCACATGTGTGAAATAATGAATGGTGCAGCAAGTCCTTTCCCTCAAGACATACAAGGAGACAGCCTGTTCTATGGTTGGTAGGCATGACATGTGCCTACACAGTTCATCACAGGATATGATAATTTCAGTTATATAGTATATTAATCATATTTGATTATAGAAGCAAACAACTCTAAAATTTAAATATGTTGAAACAATAAATATTCATTTATCACTCAAAGATCTGAGAGCTGCTACAACACTCTGCTCAGCTCAACTCAATATATCTTATTGTAAGTCACATTTCCAAGCTTCCTAATGACATGGTAATTATATTCTGCTAGTAGAAGGCAGTCACATGGCAAAAGGACTGGATGCATACCTCTTGAGAAGGGAGCACATGGATGAGAACAATGGTTAACTACATTGAAAAAGTAATACCATTATTCAGAGCCAAACTATTCTCTGTACTGATACTCTTCCCAAGCCACCTATAGCTTAAGGCAGTAGGAAAAGCAATAATCACTTCTTTGATATAGTTGTGTAAGCACTTAAGTTCAACTCCAAAATGCAGGCTAAACTACATATATGAAGAGATAATAAAGCAGTATCTTGAAAAAAAAAACAAAAAAACCCTGGTGTTGTAGCTTGCCTGCCATTCACCAGATGCCCAGAATCAATTACACAACAAGCACTGGAGCCTGGATGACCAGAAAAAAAAATCTAGTTGAATCAGGAGGAAAGCCTAAACACTCTTTCATTCATCTATTCTGAGTGAAAAATACACACAATTTAAATGAAATAAAATTCTTCCACCAGCCAAGTGTGATAACTTGATAAATCACTGATTGATATGTTAAACTTAATATTTCACCAAGTCTTCAAATCTTATTCATATGTCAGCTGGTCATACAGATAACCCAACTGCAACCTTCCTTAAACAATCTATTGGAAATTATCCCAGTTTAGCCAATTCCCTTGTTCACAAAAGAGAGCTAAGGAGTCCTAATTTGCAAAAGAACTCTTTTAAGACCTAGCCTTGGCTGCAGGTGAATAGTCTTGTAAAGATGAACTCTAGAAGTAAAATTGTATAAAAGGAATTCTAGTACCTTATGTGAATATCTTTAATAAGGCCTCCTTCCAATTTGCTTTATAGAGAGATTTTGACCTCAAAGGGCTGGCCAAACAGGCTAAATGTGTTATGAAAAAAAAATTCCCTTAAATGTGTTAAGAGAAAAAATAAGTAAACATCTGCTTATACTAGGGCTTTCTGCCTTTTATATTAAATAATCAATAAGGAAAAACTTTATTGAGCTTATTGGCTACTGTTACAGAATTCACCAACCAGGCAAGGGATATAGCCCCAAGAGCCTCAGAAATAACGTAGCGTAGTAGCTCTATCTTTTTCAGAAAGTAAGGAGAACCACTTTTCCTTCATGGTAGCCAGTCTCCAAAATGGATCCCAAAGATCCCTTCCTCCTACTGTTGACATCCCTATGAAGTCCCCTCTCACTTCATAACTAGAGTTGGAATGAATGACTAACAGGTGCAGTAGAAGTGATTATGTATCACTTCCACGATTAGGTTATACAACACTGTGGCCTCTGCCTTGAAACCTCTCTCTCTCTTGAGTCACTCTCTTTAGGGATAGCCAGGTTTAATGTAGTGAACTGCCCCATTGACAGGCCAAAATGACAGGGAACTGAGAGGCCTTGGGCTTGGCCACCAGCCAGGATGGGAATGAGGCCTTAGATGCAACAACCTGAGAGGAACTAAAGCCTGCCCATCGCCATGTCAATGAGATCCAAAGCAGACTCTACTCTTAGTAGAGCCTTCAGCATGAGGCCACATCCCTGGCCAACAGTTTGACTGCACCTACATGAGAGACCTTAGCTAAGTCCCTCCCAGATTCTGATTCACAAATTCTGTGAAATAATCAATGTTTGTTGTTTTAATCTGCTAAGTTTTAGAATACAGTAATTTGTTATGTAGCGATAGGCATTTAATATACCCTGATTGTTCAAGTTGTGTGCATTAGATCCTACTCTTCAAAGGACAAAGGAAATAAAAGTGAACTATTTTTTGTTCCTTACTCATTTCTAATTTTTTCTTAGCATTAAATTAGTAATATTAATATTTTATAATATATATATTCTAATTTTAAAGTCATTAGAAATTACACACACACACACACACACACACACACACACACACACACACACACACACACACACACACACACTAGTGGCCCGGTGCACAAAATTTGTGCACGGGAGAGGGGTGTCCCTCAGCTCAGCCTGCACCTTCTCCAATATGGGACCCCTCGGGGGATGTCCGACTGCCGGTTTATGCCCAATCCCACAGGGACATCCATCTCGCAATCTGGGACAGCTGGCTCCTAACTGCTCACCTGCCTGCCTGCCTCATTGCCCCTAACCACTCTGCCTGCCAGCCTGCTCGCCCCCAACTGCCCCCCCACTGGCCTTCTCACCCCCAGCCACCTCCCCCTGCCAGCCTTCCCACCTGCAATTTCAGCCCCCTGCCGGCCTGCTTGCCCCCAACTGCCCCCTGACAAGACTGATTGCCCCCAACTGCCCCCCACTGCCACCTGCTCACCCCCCAACTGTCCCCCCAGGCTGGCCTGATTGCCCCCAACTGACCCCCCCGCTGGCTTGATCACCCCCAACTGCCCTCCCCTCCTGGCCTGATCACCCCTAACCGCCTCTACCTCGGCCCCGCCACCATGGCTTTGCCTGCAAGGATGTCTGGAAGGTCTCGTGGAAGGTCTCCCAGTCTAATTAGCATATTACCCTTTTATTACTATAGATAGAGGCCTGGCGCAAGGGTGGAGGATGGCTGGTCTGCCCTGAAGGGGATTCCGGATCAGGGTGAAGGTCCCCTTGGGGGGGCAGGGCCAGCCTGGGCGAGGGGCTGAGGTGGTTTTCAGGCTGGCCACACCCCCATCAGGGTGGGGGTCCCCACTGGGGGGTGTGGCCATCCTGTTGAGGGGTTGAGGGCCGTTTTCAGGCTGGCGAAGCCCCATCAGGGTGGGGGGGCGTGCCGGCCTGGGCCAGGGGCTGATGGCCATTTGCAGGCTGGCCATGCCCCCATCAGGGTGAGGGTCCCCACTGGGGGACATGGCCAGCCTGGGCAAGGGGCTGAGGGCCATTTGGGGGTGGTTTTCAGGCCAGCCAAGCCCCCAGCTTTGTCCAGAAGAACATCCAGAAGGTATCCGGAAGGTCTCCCAGTCTAATTAGCATATTACTCTTTTATTAGTATAGATATATACATTAATATATAAGGGCTGATATTTATCAATGTAAAATTTCCCTTTGTACAGTGGGAGGTTAAAATTCTACTTCTAATCCTATATAATAAAGAGGTAATATACAAATTGACCCTCACACCCTCGAACAAGATGGCCACCCCCATGTGGTCAAAGATGGCTGCCACAAGATGGCCATCAGGGGAGGGTAGTTTGGGGCAGCCAGGCCAGCAGGGGAGGGCAGTTTGGGGCAACCAGGCCAGCAGGGGAGGGCAGTTGGGGGCAACCAGGCCTGCAGGGGAGAGAGGGGAGTTGGAGGTGACCAGGCCTGCATGGGAGGGAGGGCAGTTAGGGGCGACCAGGCCGGCAGGGGAGGGCAGTTGGGGGTTACCGGGCCAGCAGGGGAGGGCAGTTGGGGGCAATTGGGCTGGCAGGGGATCAGTTAGGCATAAATCAGGCTGGCAGGGGAGTGGTTAGGGGGTGATCAGGCTGGCAGGCAAAAGTGGTTAGGGGCAATCAGGCAGTCAGGCAGGCAAGCAGTTGGGAGCCAGCAGTCCTGGATTGTGAGAGGGATGTCCAACTGCCGATTTAAACCAGCAGTTGGACATCCCTGAAGGGGTCCCAGATTGAAGAGGGTGCAGGCTGGGCTGAAGGTCACCCCCCACTCCAGGGCACAAATTTTGTGCACTGGGCCTCTAGTGATATATAATTCACTCTGCTGGGAATGAGTCATATAACACGAAATGCTAAGATTGTGTTCCTGTTGTTTCTGTTAGACTAACAAAACAGGCACCAAACTTTTCCAATTTTTTAATAATTGTAATAGAGAAAAATCTAGTGTAATATTTATATCATCACAATATCTATTACTTATCAGCTTTATTTCAATACTAATCACATTGATAACTTTTTAAAGAAAAAGTTTTTATTAAATACATTTCATTGAGAAATCTTTATATAAAAGATAAAAATAGTTTAAAAGTAAAATGGAAAAGAATTTGCAAAATAATTATTTTTTGTTGTTATTAAGACATTGTAAAATTTCAGTTATAGCCTTGGCAAAATCCAACCTTAATGTACTAAAATTTGAGAAGTAAGTTTTATGTATACACTAAAAGAAAGTTTGAATACCTTTGTTCTTTGTCTATCTTGACTTGATTAGCCAATTGCCAAATTTTATTAAATTGTTTGATTAGTAGTAAGTAAAATCTTACATATACTGGATATTTGTAACATGTCAAATTTGTACACTTGATACACTCCAGCATAGGTTTTAGTGTTATAAACTGAAGAAGCTAAAGCTTTTAAAATTGTAAATAAATTGTCTGTGGTTCCACTGTTAGTAAGTGGCAGAGGACTTACACCCAAATAGTATGCTCTAGAATCCCTAGTTTTACCACTACACTGTACTGTGGTCTTCAACCAAGTGGCTGAGAGTCTATTTCTTGTATTCCTCATTCATCTATCTTTCATCTAAATTTCTACAGCACTAAATACGCTCTTTCCAGTTCACATAGAACATAAAATGATGTTGCTGCTGCTGCTGATAATGATAGCTTCACCTAATGAGTCCTTAATATGTTCTTAATACTTAATACTGTCTGTATAAGTATCTATTCAGTTAATCCTCACAATGATTATGATAAAATTTATAAAGCATGACAATAATGCCCATTTTATGGGAGGGGAAAATGAAACACAGCTGTCTTTTAATGTGAAGTGTAAAAACAAAGAAAAGACTTTTAGAAGTCTCTGACTGAGCCACCCAATTCTGCTATAAAATTTTGAATATTTATTAATCACTAAAGTAAAATATAATTTTCTTATTTATAAAGTAATGATATACCTTGGTTGAACAAGGTAATATTTTCATTTTATTAGCCCATACAAATATGTTTTATCTAATTGTAAGCACCTTGAAATCTAAAGTAATATTTAATATATGTTTTTGTTACCTGCAAAAGTAGAAACAATTCAACAAATATTACAAAATGTCTATGAACTTTAATTTACAATGGAACAAAAATGCTACTCTCCATATTAGAAATCTGTATCAATAACATTATGTCTCCTTTCTGATGTTCTTGAACATGTGGATGTCTCCTATTACATCTCAACTCCTATGAGTATTTATTTCACCAGAGTAATGTGTCTTCTTCACAGATTTGCTATAAATAATATTAAAGTCCAATACACATATATAATTTTCTATTAAAAGTCTATATGATATTTAAATGGGATTCTTGTTCCTAGATACTCAATTATTTTCATGGTTATTTCTGTCATTTTGTGTCAACACTTTTTTTAAACTATAAAGCTAAATTCTTGTTTACAGAACAATCTATTGACAATTTAGTAGAGTAAATGACTAAGTGCTTTCCTATATGCCAAATAAACAATGTCATAAAATAAACTGTCAGTGTCAATCTGCAATTTAATCTTATAACAGTTAAGCTTAATTAGAAAGAAGCCCATCCTTCTAAATCCAAATAGGTTTAACATGATAAAGAATAGATCAATTACTAAATATATGTCAAGAACATGAATTTATACAATAGTGATTGAATACTTGGCAATGATGTCAAAAAGTCAAGGTCACCAAAGATGACACAGACTGATTATAAGTTTCAAAGGTAAATTAAATATAACTTAAGAACTGAAAAATTATTTTTTTATGATTGGTTAGATACTTATTGACCTAAGTCTTTCAAAGCCAAGTTTAAAGCATATTTCTCTGTCTACTGTTATGACCTGTATCCCTGAGTAATAATCAGGATTAAAGAAAAAAGATAAGAATGTCTATCTTTATAGAAAGTTCTCAACAAATAATGACTAATCTTGAAAATATTATGAAAAATTAAAATAATGTAACAACAATAGCAATAGTTTTAAATATCTGTTTTAAAGGTTATGAGATAGTCACATTTAATATATCTGGTGAACATAAAAGCTTGTCATGGCTTTAAATTATGCTCTCAAATACCTGCAAAGTAAATAATATTTTAGTATGCTGCATGTAAATATTTTTCTAAGAATTTTATATTCATTATCTCATTTCATGTGTACAGTAACCATATTAAGTAGTATTATAATTATCCATACCTAAAACATGATGAAAACAAGGTTAAGAGATTACATAAATTGCTACCCAGTTAATAAGTAGCAGAGTTGAAATTTATTACCAGAACCTGAGTCATAAATCACTTGGCAAGGCACTTGAGAAGTAAAAGACCTTAACAAGATGATTTTTACCAGTTCTCTAGAATTGTTTATATACCTTAGCTATACCTGGAATGTATTTTCCTCCATCAAACCTCATAATCTAAATCCATCCTTCCTTTCTTCCTTCATTCCTTCCTTCCTTTTCTTCTTCCTTCCTTCATGATCCAATTCAAATGTTACTTTCTCCATGGCTCTGCCTTCCCACTACCGCCTTAAACCAGAAACTCATACGTTTACTTCAGAATTCCTACAACCCTGTGTACATGTTCTGTTCTAAAGTCTAAGAACCTGCCTCTTCCTGCTAATACCCTCCTAATTATCATGGGAATATAAGATGTGTTAGCATAGACAATTAGCTATTAACAAAAGAGAAGGGGAAAAGTGGGATAAGCTTGATTAAGTCTGGAAACTACAGCTTCGAGACACCCCAGGAGACAGCCATATCCTTCACCAAACAGACTCTAACCCCCTAGTGGGAAGGAAGGATGGTTTTCCAGTATCCCCAGGAACAACCTGATGTTCCCCAGATGATGGGGAGAGGGATAAACAGTAAAGGGGACATTTCTCTGGAAGGCTCATCTGCAGCAGAAGCCAAGATGGTGCAGGGCGAGGTCCTTCTACTGTGAGGCATGCACAGTAGGAGCCAAAATGGTGAATAAAAAGGAAAGGAGTCTAGCCTGGGGAAATCTGGCAAAAGGATTGGATTGGAGAAGAGCAAGAAACCCTGAAAGATCCAGGAAAGAAATTGGATAGGGGGAGGGTCCAGCACAAGGCTGAAAAGAGTCAGGAAAGAGATCGGTTAGTTTGAAAGAAAGCTTACCCCTTCCCAAACCCAAGAAGACATAATCAAAGCTTAACAAAGGCCTGCGTTTGGCTGGTTCATTCACATTCTCTCTCTCACCTTAGCAGCTATGGAGGACCTAAGTGTGGCCCAAGTGCAGTACCCGCTGAAAGCCAGACAGGAACAGAAACTAAACTAGACTACCAGAGTTTCAGATACCAATGTCCAGATACCAATGCACAGCATCTCTGGACTCTGGTATTCCTGGGCTTGGTAAAAACAAGTGTGGGCTTATGGACCTTGAGGCTGGACTTCTTCCACAGTGAAACAGAGCTAAGCCATCTATCTGGTCATGGATATGACACCAGGCACCTGGAGACAGTCCTTTGTTTTTGCTCCAATAAATCTTACCACAAACCCTCAAATCCTCCTATGCATAGGTCCCCAAAATGCATTTCCTATGACTTCTTTAAAGAATCCTATTTCCAATAGCAACAAATGGATGGATAGATGAATGAATGGCAAACCCATGACTTCTAAATAGGCACTTTACTGATAAATTTCTGATGTGAAACCCTTAAAATAGATTAACATATACAGTTAATTATCCATGGTTTCACATTCTGCAGTTTCAGCTATATATAGTCAACTACAGTTTGAAAATATTAAATGGAAAATTCCAGAAACAAACAATTAATAGGTTTTAAGTTTCATACCATTCTGAGTAGCATGATGAAATATTGTACCATCCCTCTCTGTCCCACCCAGAACATGAATAATCCCTTTGTCAAGCTTATCCACTCTATATAGGCTACCTGCCCATTCCTCACTTAGTAGCCTTCTGGATTATCAAATTGACTGTCCTAGTATTATAGTGCTTATGTTCAAGCAATCCTTATTTTACTTAATCATGGTTCCAAAGCACAAGAGTAGCAATTCTGGTAATTCCAATATGCCAAAGAGAAGCTTTAAAATAAATAAAGTGTGTCTTGCAGGTAAAGAGGTGAATGTTCTCAATAAGGCATTTTATCATCTTATATCATCACAAAAAAAAAAAGCACGAGTACAGTCCATTAAGATGATTTGAGAGAGAAAGAGACAAAATTCACATAACTTTTATTACATTACTAGAGGTGCAGTGCATGAAAATTTGTGCACTGGGGGGGGGGGGTCCCTCAGCCTGGCCTTCCCCCTCTCACAGTCCAGGAGTCCTCAGGGGATGTCCTACTGATGGCTAAGCCACAGTCTGACCTCCCTCTGCGGAGGTGACTGGACTGATCAGGGGAAGGCGCCGCCCCCATCACCCCACTGCTGCTGCCACTGCCGGCCATGGCAGCTGTGAAGCCTGAGCCCCAGGCCTCACAGCCACTGGGGCTCACGGCTGCCTGAGCCCATGGCTTCCTGAGCCCTGGGCCTCGCAACTGCTGTGGCTTTGTCCAGATGGACGTTCAGGTGGACATCCGGAAGACGTCCGCCCTAATTAGCATATTACACTTTTATTAGTATAGATACTGTTATAATTATTCTATATTATTAATAGTTACTGTTGTTAATATCTTATTGTGCCTAATTTACAAATTAAACTTCATTATAGGCATGTGTGTGCAGGAAAAAACACAGTATATATTGCAATGGTTCAGTTACATTTGGGGTTTCAGGCATTCACTGGGGCTTTTTGAAGTTATTTCCCCCATGGATAAGGGAAATTACCATATCACAATTCTCTTTTGGAATTTAAGCTAGATATTAATTATAATTTTAAAAAAATACATGAGAAGTAGCTAATATAGGCCTACAAAAAATTAACTATAGAATTTTTCTAATAAAATTGAAAAGCAAGCCTCAAAATAAAAAAAACTCTAAAATATTACCTGACTACTTAAACAAAAGTCAACATTTTACTAAGACTATAATGTAATATCAATAATGTCCACAATGCAATAAAAAATATTCTAGATAATGTGAAAAAGAGGAAAAAAACATAAGAAAAATCAGTAAATTGGCACAGATCTCAAAAAGTAAAGAAAAAAAGAGGAATTAATAAAGACTGTAAAGCAACAATTTAAAACATATTAAAGAACTTAAAACATACACATAATAATGAAACAAATATGGGCTCTCAGTGAAAAATTGACACTATTCTATAGGACAGACTTAGCAGATTAGACACTAGTTCACAAAACTTAGTAAACTTAAATTTAAAAACTAGAAACAGAAACTATCTGAACAGAAGCACCAAGAATATTAGAACTACAAAACATGGAATTTTTAAAAACTGATAAATACGTAAGAGGATCTAGGGAAGATATCAGAAAACATGAAAAGACAGATGGAGAATTTCAGCAGAAAAATATAAATTATAAGAAAGAGATGAAGAGATAAGAACACATGACCCATATATATGCTGTCTACAAGTGACCCACCTCAGAAAAAGGGACTTACACTGACTGAAAGTGAAGGGATGGAAAAATATCTTCCAGGCAAATTGAAGTGAAAAAAAAAGCTAGGGTAGCAATACTTATACCTGACAAAATAGACCTCAAAGTGAAGGCCATAACAAGAGCTAAGGAAGGCACTTCATAATACTAAAGGGATCAATACAACAAGAGGATGTAACCCTGGTAAACATATATGCACCCAATGCAGGAGCACCCAAATACATTTAAAAAAAAAATCTCCTGGAAGATATCAAGGGAGAGACCCACAACAACACAATCATAGAAGGGAACTTTACTTCCCCACTGACATCACTGGATAAATCCTCTAGACAAAAAATCAGCAAAGAAACAGTAATCCTAAATGACTCACTAGATCAGATTCACTTAATTGACATCATCAGAACATTTCACTCCAAAGCCATGGAATATATGTTCTTCTCAAGTGCACATGGGACATTTTCAAAGATAGACCACATATTGGGTCACAAGCAAAGTCTCTCCAAATTCAAGAAAATTGAAATCATATCAAGCACCTTCTCAGACCATAATGGCATAATATTAGAAATAAACTACAATAAAAACAATCAAAAAAATTCAAACACTTGGAAGCTGAATAGCATACTATTAAACAATGATTGGATTACCAAAGAGATCAAAGAAGAAATTAAAAACATCCTGGAAATGAATGACAAAGAAAACACAACAATCCAAAAATCTATGGGACACAGTGAGAGCCGTCTTGAGAGGGAAGTTTATACCTCTACAGGCCTACCTCATAAAAAAAAAAAAAAAATGTTAATAAACCATCTAACTCTAGAACTTAAAGAATTAGAAAGAGAGCAACAAGAAAAGCCCAGAGTGAGCAGAAGGAAGGGAATAATAAAGATCAGAGCAGAAATAAATGACATAGAGACCAAAATACAAAAGGTCAATGAAACCAAGAGCTGGTTCTTTGAAAGGATAAACAAGATTGATGAACCTCTAGCCAGGCTCATCAAGAAGCAAAGAAAGAGGACCCAAATAAACAAAATCAGAAATGAAAGAGGAGAAATAACAATAGACTCCACCAAAATACAAAGGATTGTTAAAAAATACTATGAAAAACTCTATTCCAACAAACTAGAAAACCTAGATGAAATGGACATATTCCTAGAAAAATAAAACCTCCCAAAACTCAATCAGGAAGAATCTAAAAATCTCAATAGACTGATAACTATGAAGGAAATTGAAGCAGTCATCAAAAAGCTTCCAGCAAACAAAAGCCGGGGGCCAGATGGCTTCACAGGGGAGTTTTACCAAACATTGAAAGAAGAACTAAAACCAATTCTCCTCAGACTATTCCAAAAAATTCAAGAGGAAGGAACACTTCC
This sequence comes from Ia io, assembly GCA_025583905.1. NCBI lineage: Eukaryota > Metazoa > Chordata > Mammalia > Chiroptera > Vespertilionidae > Ia > Ia io. Next base: position 13,122,719 of record JAJQQW010000009.1, on the reverse strand, counting down.
AAGCTCTTTCTATGAAGCCAGCATTACCCTAATTATAAAACCAGATAAAGACACCACAAAAAAAGAGAATTACAGGCCAATATCCCTCATGAACATAGTTGCCAAAATCCTCAACAAAATTCTAGCAAACCAGATCCAGCATTACATCAGAAAGATCATACACCATGACCAAGTGGAATTTATTCTGGGAATGCAAGGCTGGTACAATATCTGCAAATCAATAAATATGATACATCACATAAACAAATTGAGAGGTAAAAATCATATAGTTATATCAAGTGACGCAGAAAAGGCATTTAACAAAATCCAACACCCTTTCTTGATAAAAACCCTCAGCAAAGTGGGAATAGAGGGATCATACCTCAACATAATAAAAGCCTTATACGACAAACCTACAGCCAACATCATACTCAATGGGCAAAAACTAAAAGCATTTTACCTAAGAACAGGAAGAAGATAGGGATGCGCACTTTCACGACTCCTGTTTAACATAGTACTGAAAGTGCTAGCCATAGCAATTAGACAAGAAGAAGAAATAAAAGGTAACCAAATTGGAAAAGAAACCTAAAACTGTCATTATTCACAGATGGCATGATATTGTACATAGAAAACCCTGAAGACTCCATCAAGAACTAATTAGACTTAACATATGAATTTGTAATGCAGCAGGATTCAAAATTAATGCCAAGAAATCTATGCCATTTTTATATACCAATAGTGAACTTACACATAGAGAAATTTAAAAAACAATCCCATTTACAATCACACCAAAAAAATTAAGATACCGAGGAATAAACATAATTAAGGAGGTAAAAACCTGTACTCGGAAAACTACTGGACGCTGAAAAAAGAGATAGAGGAAGACATAAACAAATGGAAGAACATACCATGTTCATGGATTGGTAGAATCAACATCATTAAAATGTCCATACTACCCAAAGCAATCTATAGATTCAATGCACTCCTCATTAAAATGCCAATGACATATTTCACAGACCTAGAACAAAGTCTCCAAAAATTCATCTGGAGTAAAAAAAGACCCTGAATAACCATAGCAATCCTGAGAAAGAAGAACAAAGTTGGAGGGATCACAATACCAGATATCAAGCTGTATTACAAAGTCACTGTTCTCAAAACTGCCTGGTACTTGCACAAGAACAGACATATAGACCAATGGAATAGAATAGAGAACCCAGAAATTGACCCAAACTACTATGACCAATTAATATTTGACAAAGGAGGCAAGAGCATACAATGGAGTCAAGACAGTCTTTTCAATAATTGGTGTTGGGAAAATTGGACAGATACATGCAAAAAAAAAATGAAACTACATTACCAACTTACACCATACACAAAAATAAACTCAAAATGATTAAAGGACTTAAACATCTGATGGGAAACCATAAAAATCTTAGCTGAATACACAGGCAGCAAAATCTCAGACATATGCTAAAGCAACATCTTCACTGATACAGCTCCTAGGGCAATTGAAACTAAAGAGAAAATAAACAAATGGGTGGGACTACATCAAAATAAAAAGCTTCTGCACAGCAAAAGAAACCATCAACAAAACAACAAGAAAGCCCACTACATGGTAGAACATATTTGCCAATGTTATCTCCGATTAGGATTTAATCTCCAACATTTACAGGGAACTCATACAACTTAATAAAAGGAAGATAAACAACCAAATCAAAAAATGGGCAGCGGACCAAAATAGATACTTTTCGAAAGAGGACATAAGGAAGGCCAAGAGACATATGAAAACATGCTCAAAGGAACTAATCATTCAAGAGATGCAAATCAAAATAACAATGAGGTACCATCTCACACCTGTTAGAATGGCTATCATCAACAAATCATCAAATGACACGTGCTGGCAAAGATGCAGAGAAAAAGGAATCCCTTGTGCACTGCTGTTGGGAATGCAGACTAGTGCAGCCAATGTGGTGAATAGTATGGAGTTTCCTCACAAAACTAAAAGTGGAACTCACATTTGACCCAGTGATCCCACTTCTAGGAATATATCCCAAGAAACTAGAAACAACAATTACAAAGGATATATGCACCCCTATGTTCATAGCAGCACAATTTACAATAGCTAAGATTTGGAAACAGCCTAAGTGCCCATCAGCAGATGAATGGATTAAAAAACTGGTACATCTACACAATGGAATACTACACTGCTGTAAAATAGAAGGAACTCCTACCATTTGCAACAGCATGGATGGACCTGGAGAGCATTATGCTAAGTGAAATAAACCAGTCAGAGAAAGATAAATATCACATGATCTCACTCATTTCTGAAATATAATGAACAACATAAACTGATGAACAAATCCAGAGACAGAGAAGCATCGATCAGACCATCAAACCTCAGAGGGAAGGTTGGGGAGGGTGGGGGAAGGGGGAGAGATCAACCAAAGGACTTGTATGCATACATATAAGCCTAACCAATGGACACAGACACCAGCGGGGTGAGGGCATGATTAGGGAGGTGGGATGGCAAGGGGGGAATAAGGACACATATGTAAATCCTTAATCAGTAAAAAAAATTTTCAAAAAAATTTTAAAGAGAAAGGAACACATTAAAAAATAATAAAATAAAATAATATGTACCCAGTTCAAAAAAAGAAAGAGTTGAAATAAATTCTAGAAATAAAAATCAATGATAATAGTTAGAAGGATAACTTTGAAAGACTCATCAGTAGATTCGACATAGTGAAGAAAAAAAATCAATGAATCTGAAAACAAATCAATAGACATTAACCAAGCCAAAACACAAGGAGAAAAGAAGAGTGAAAACAAAAAATAAAACAGAATAGAACATCAAAAATCAATGAAAATATATTAAATGATCTAACATAAATGTAACTGGAATTCCAGAAGTAGAACATAGATAAAATGGGACAGAGGAGGTTGGGGGGGGGGGCGTGGAGGGAGACCAGGGGAACACAGGCACATCAAATTCAAATGGCTGAACATTAAAGACAAAGAGAAAATATTGAACAACCAAAGGAAAAAAAGACAAATTATATCCAAAGAAGCAAATGTAAGAATTAAAATAAAATTTTTGACAGAAATTATGCAAATCAGACTATAAGTGACTGAAAGAAAAACTATGTTAATAAAAAATAATTTTAAAAAATAAATAAGTATTCTTTGTAGGTTAAACAAAACTTAGAGAACATATTAGAATCAGGTGTAAACTACAAGAAATGTTAAAGAAAATTCTTCAGCAAGTAGGAATATTACACAAGAAAAGAAATTTAGATCTACAGAAAAAAATAAACATTGCTAGATATGGTTAAAATAAAAGTAAGCATAAAAATATGTCTTCTTAATCACATTAAAATGGATAACTAATAGTCTAAAGTAGGAGTTGTCAAACTTTTTTAGAGAATCAGGTAGTAAATATATTTGGCATTGTAGTCCATATGGTCTCTGTGGCAATTATTCAACTCTGCTTTAATAGTATGAAAGTAGCCATAATCTATACAAAAATGAATGAATATTACTGGTTTGGGCCTAAAGGTTGTATTTTTCTAAGGCCTGAAAATGTATGGGAACAATACCAAAAATGTTTCAAGGGATAAATTGCAAATATACTGATTAACTTTCTCACATTATACTTGACTTGATATAACATTACTTAAAGATAGAGTGTTATTAGTCAAAGATGTTTATTATAAACACTAAGAAAACACTAAAAACAATTTAATAAGAGGTATAAATAATCCTATCTAATAAAAAGGAAATATGCTAATTGACCATCACACCCTCACAAAGTTGGCGGTGCCCACAGCCAATAAAGAGGGAATACGTTAATTGACTGCCACTCCCTCAAAGACGGTGGCACCCACAGCCACAAGATGGCAGCTCCCAGTCTCCTCAGCCCCCCAGCTGCCCAGGGCCGGCCTGAGGTTCAGGCAAGCCTCAGATTGCAGCTGCCCAGCCACCCAGGGCCGCCCGAAGATCAGGTAACCAAGGCTGGCCAAGGCTTGCACTGCCAGCCTGCAGTGGTAGCAGCAGAAGTTGGATAGGGGCGTCGCCTTCCCCTGATCACCGGGTCACCTCCTACCCTTGAGGGCTCTCAGACTGTGAGAGGGGGCATGCTGGGTTGAGGGACTCCCCTCCAGTGCATGAATTTTCATTCACCAGGCCTCTAGTAAGTCAATAATAAAGGTAAAATGGAATCATAATAAATAATTCAAAAGTGGGCAGAAAGAACAAAAATGGAAGAAAAAAACAGGTAGAATAGATAGAAAGTTGGGTAGATTTTAACTAAATCAGATAAACAGTTGCAACAAACATACTATTAAAATACAGAAGTGGTCAAACTGAATAATATAAATATATGCTATTTACAAGAAACCCACTTTACATCTAAAGATACAAATAGAGTAAAAGAAAAAGGATGAGAAACACATTCCATGCAAACACAAATCAAAAGAAAGCTAGAGTTGCTCTGCTAATATCCAAATAGACTTCAGAACAAGGAATAGTACCTGAGATGAAGAGAAAAATTAAATAAAAATAAAGGGTAAGATTCACCAAAAAGACAAAAACAAAAATCCCAAATGTGTATGCATGCACGTAGCAACAGGGCTTCAAAATCCACTGAGTAAGAACAAACAAATATCCCGGACAAGAAAAGGCAAAAATAATTTATTACCACAAAACCTAGTTTACAGGACATTTTAAAGGGACTTTAAATAAGAAGCAAAAAAATTAAAAATTAAAATCTGAATAAGAAAATATTGGAGGGAAAATATCACCCTCACTGACAAAGGCAAATACATAATTAAAGCAGTGACAACACTGTTGGACCTAGAGGGTATTATGTTAAGTGAAATAAGTCAGGCTGAGAAAGACAAATGCCATATGATTTCACTTATATATGGATCTAAACAACAAAATAAATAAACAAAACAGAAATAGAATCATAGATATAGAGAACAAACTGATGGTTTCTAGAGGGGAGGAAGGTTGTGGGACTGGGAAAGGAAAAGAGATTAAGAAGTACAAACTGGTAGTTACAAAATAGTCATGAGGATATAAAGTACAACATAAGGGATATAGTCAATAATCTATACTAATAAAAGGGTAATATGCTAATTAGACTGGGAGACCAGACATCTTCCTACCGTCCAACGTCCTTCCAGATAAAGCCACAGTGGTGGGGGCTGAGGCAGAGGTGGTTAGGGGCGATCAGGCAAGCAGGGGAGGGCAGTTGGGGGCCAGGAGGCCGGCCAGGGTGGGCAGATGGGGGCTGTGAGGCTGGCCAGGGAGGACAGTTGGGGGCCATGAGGCCGGCCGGGGAGGGCAGTTGGGGGCCATCAGGCAAGCAAGGGAGTGGTTAGGTGGTGATCAAGCTGGTAGGCAGGCAAGTGGTTAGGAGCCAGTAGTCCCAGGTTGTGAGATGGATTTCTGGATTGGAGAGGGTGCAGGCCAGGCTGAGTGACCCCCCGCCCCATGCACAAATTTCATGCACCAGGCCTCTAGTAATGTAATAACTATGCATGGTGCCAGGTGGGTACTTGACTTATCAAGGGGACCACTGTAAGTTATAGAAATGTCTAACCACTATGCTGTACTACTGAAAGCTATATAATAATGAATGTCAACTCTAAGTGAAATAAAATAAACTAATAGAACTAAAAGGAAAAATATGCAAATCCAAAACCATTGGTGGAGATTTCAACAGAACTTTCTCAATAATCCTATCTAATAAAAGATTAATATGCAAATTGACTGTACCTCCGCTACACCCATAAGCCACGCCCACCAGCCAATCAGGAGCTAATATGCAAATAAACCCAACCAAGATGGCCGTGGCCATGGAGAGGACGAGGGAGGCTTGGTTTTCCCTGGCAATGGAGGAAGCCAAGCTTTCCACCTGCCCTTGCCGGCCTAGGCCTCCACTCAATGCTACAAAGTTTCAATGATAGAAGATAAATAAATCCCAACAAAAATGGCGGCAGCCACAGAGCTGGAGAGAGCAGAAGGCTAGGGTTGCCCTTGGTGATGGAGGAAGCCAAGCTTCTGCAGCCCTGGCCAGCCTAGGCCTCCACTCCAGGCTACAAATTTTCAATTATAGAAGATAAATAAATCCCAGATACCAGGGCCTCCGCTTGGGTCACCAGGGGGTGTGGCCGGCCTGCAAACCACCACAGGCACCTTGCCCAGGCCACCCCACGCCCCAAGGGAACCCCCACTCTGATCCAGGACACCCTTCAGGGCAAACCAGCTGGCCCCCACCCATGCACCAGGCCTCTATCCTATCTAATAAAAGAGTAAATGCAGATTGATCCTCACTCCAACACAAAGATGGCTGCCCCCATGTGGTCAAAGATCCTGCCCCCATGTGGACACAAGATGGCCACCACAAGGTGGCCAGCAGGGGAGGGCAGTTGGGAGGGACCAGGCCTGCAAGGGAGGGCAGTTGTGGGCAATCAGGCCAGCAGGGGAGGGCAGTTGGGAGGGACCAGGCCTGCAAGGGAGGGCAGTTGGGGGTGATCAAGCCTGCAGGGGAGGGCAGTTAGGGGCAAACAGGCTTGCAGGGGAGCAGTTAGGCATCAATCAGGCTGGCAGGGGGGTGGTTAGGGGGTGATCAGACTGGCAGGCAGAAGCGGTTAGGGGCAATCAGGAAGGCAGGCAGGCAAGCAGTTGGGAGCCAGCAGTCCTGGGTTGTGAGAGGGATCGGGCCTAAACGGGCAGTCGGACATCCCTCGAGGGGTCCCACATTGGAGAGGGTGCAGGCTGGGCTGAGAGACACCCCCCCCCCACTGTGCACGAATTTCGTGCACTGGGCCTCTAGTTGATAGAATAAGTAGACAAAATCACTAAGGCTCTAGAAGACCTCAATAACAATATAATTGACTTTACCCAACAATAGCAGGTTAAACATTTTTTTCAAGTAGACATGGAACATTCAGCAAGATAGACCATAACATGTGCCATAAAACAAACCAAATCAATGGAAAATAACTGATACCAATCATAACAAATTAAATTAGACATCAAGCTCTGGCCAGTTTTCTCAGTGGTTAGAGCATCGGCCTGCAGACCGAAAGGTCTCGGGTTCAATTCCCAGTCAAAGACATGTACCTCAGTTGTGGGCTGGATCCCCAGAACCAATCGGGGTGTGTGTAGGAGGCAACCAATCAATGTATCTCTCTCACATTGATATTTCTCTCTTTCTTTCTCTGTCTCTCTCTTACCCCCTCCTCCCTTCCTTCCACTCTCTCTAAAACTCAATGGGAAATATCCTTGGGTAAGGATTTTTTTTTTAATTAGACATCAATAACAGGAAGATATTTATAAAATTCTTAAATATTTGTAGATTAAATAAGATACTTCTAAATATCCCTGGGTCAGTGAGCAAGTTGTATAGAAAATTAGAGCATATTTTGAATTGAATAAAAATAAAAATACAGTGTATCAAAATTATTGGAATGTGCTAAAGCTATTCTTGGAAGGAAATGCATAGTGCAAAATGTTTATGCTATGATGTCCCACACTATTTGCAATCTCCCCTCCTGTCTGCTATATTTCTCTCCTTTTCATGGTCTCCAATTTCCTCTTCAACTTTTGGAGCATCCTCTAGAATCTTGGATCTGCTTGTTTCTTCTGAGGAATCTCCTCTTCTGACTCCTCTGGATGAAGCCATGGTTGCGAGGGAAGCCCAGTTCCCGGGTGCTGGAGGGAAGCCTGGGTCCCAGGTGCTAGAGGGAAGCCAGTACCAGCATCCGGGGAAAGGAAGGCCTACTTTTGCACTAATTTTGTGCATCGAGCCTCTAGTGTATATCATAAAATGATATATCTATCTCTAAATCCCCAACTTCTATCAGCTGATACCAATACACGAATGTGCATACAGTGGAATTCTGATACAAAACAATTATCTATTTCATTCCTGCTAGTAGGTTCGTCAAATTTCCTTCTTTTCCATCCTGCCTCCTTCACACCCACTGCCTTACACACACACACACACACACACACATATTCATACACACACACACACACACACACACACACACACACACACACACACACACACACACTGGTACCATAAAGGCATCTTTCCCTGAGCATAAAAGCAACAGTGAAAGAGCAAGCAATTCAAACAATAGTGGGTTCATCTTAGAGGAATTCTACCATCCAAGTGCCCCTTGTAGTCAAACATAGCTCTAAAGAGAGCTCAGACCACATTAAGCTTATGACTTTATTTATGTATCCTCTCCCCACTCAACATTATTGCCAGGGAAGTTCTATAAATGTTAGTACTATACTTATTTAAAACATTGTATTATTACATTGTTTCTCTGTTGTAATGGCCTATGCAGCAGAGCACTGAAATTATATGTCACAGTTAATATATTAGACCCAAGGGAGCATGATGGCTTCACATGGGACATGGCAAACTTCCCAGAGTCACTAAATGGGCTATATGGAAAAGACCATGCCCAGAAAAATGGTCCCTGGGAAATACCCAGTGGGTTTATTCACACCCTAGGCTCACCTTTTAATCTATCAGTTTATCCAAGATTAGACATTAGAATTAGATATCTGAGTTTTTCAGCAAGAATTTTTCTTTCAATCTCACAAAAAACTCCATGGATTTATATCGATCTGCTTTCCTCACTTGGAAATGAATTTGGATGACATCTACTATTCTTTATTACTATATTCTGAAATAGAATAAGGATGTTCTTCTTAGGTTGTTGGAGATAATAGTTTCCAACTCTATTGTTTTATTTGGCTCAAAATAAACATTGTTTTCCACTTCCCAAAACCCATCATTCCTGAAGATAAAAATGTTTAAAAAAAAGGGTGGGGAGTGTTCTGGGGCATACCAGGAGAGACTGCCAGAATCTGACAGCTATTACCTAGTTCTTAATGGATAATCCCTGTGCTTGATAGTTATCTGAAAGGTAAAGAGGATTGAGATAGATTTATAAGTGTTCACAGAACGTTATAGTATATTGCTAAAGGTCAAGTCAAGCCATGGTACAACAACTATTTTGTCCTCAAACATTCAGGTGGTATCATCAATATCCAGGTTACCACCAGCAATACTGGTAGGAGGATAATACTTTGGAATTCTTAGTAAAGTCCAACTAATCTGACTTCACTAATAGGAAATTTGTGATAATCCAGACAAAGACTGAGTTGAACTTTAATTTTGTGCTCTGAATGAGAAATTAAAATATACTTGTACTTTAAGTAAAAATATTAACCTATTCAAACTAAATGTAAATGGGTTTAAGTACCTTATGACAGTATTTGCAGATTCATAGAGACAGAAGGTAGAATAGTGATTACCAGAGGAGGCTGAGGGGAGGGGATAGTTGGAAGTTATTATTTAAGGGTTACAGAGTTCCAATTTGGGATGATGAAAATTTTCTGCAGAGGATAGTTGTGATGGATAGATGGTTGCACAACAATGTGAATGCATTAATGCAACTGAACTGCATACTTAAAATGGCTAAAGTGGTAAGAAGAATAGCAGTAGTAGTAAGTACAAATAATTACTTCAAATCTTAGTGTGGCTATTATATATTTAAAAATAGAACATGTACACCTTAAAATTTATACTCTAATTTAAAAACATCCCACAATTTAATTCTACCCACCACAAAGTTATTCCCAGGTAATCTGAAATATGCATAATGAGCCACTTAGCAATCAAACTACCCAGACTGATTCCTCACTTCACCACTTTCCAGGTGTGAGGTCAGACCAGCTTCCTAATTTCTCCCTATGCCAATAACAGTGATTAACTTGTTAGGATTATTGTGAGTAAATATATGAGTAATATATAGCGAGCACTTTACATACAATGATTGAAACTAGATTACAGTTTCTCCCCTTGTAAAAATTTAGTTCAAAATGGAGCAAAGAAAAAAAAAAAAAATGGAGCAATGATCTAAATATAAGATCTGAAACAATAAAGTACATATAAGAAAACATTAATACTAAATTTATGGACCTTGGTCATATAGAACATTTTATGAATTTGACCCCAAAGCCAAGGGAAGTAAAGGCAAAATAAATGAATGGGACTATATCAAACTAAAAACCTTCTACACAGCAAAAGAAACGGAGAACAAAACAAAAAGGCAACCAACTGAATGGGAGATGATATTTGCAAACAATGGCTCCAGCAAGGAGTTAATATGCAAAATACATATAAAGAACTCATAAAAGCCAAATATATGGTGACAGAAGACAATTTGACTTTGGGTGGTGGGCACACAATGCAATATACAGATCACATATCTTAGAAATATACATTTGAAACCTATATGACCCTATTAACCAATGTTACCCCAATAAACTTAATTTTAAAAATTAAAATAAAATAAAGGAAAAATAGAGAGCACTTTGAAGAGTTCCTGGCATATAGAAACCATTAAAAAAATGTTGGCCAACATATTCTGTAATGGTCTAACAAAAAAATTAAGCTTTATTTAAATGGTAATAAAGTAAGGATGGACATTTTAAAAATAATATACAAGAAAAACTATTGATAACCAGCAAAGAAAATATGCAAAAGAATTTGCAAAAAAATCTAATAAAACTATTATAGTTGTGTATGTTTAAAGTTTTATAGAGGGTTTATTTTTTCCATTGTACAATAATTCTACAACTCAGAAAAAATATTTATGTATATATGTCCCCTAAGCAGTAGACCTTGTAGGATTACAAATAGCCTTTGCCACTTTTCATTTGCAGACTATTAATGAGCAACAACTTTAATTGTTATTTATTTACTAGAAGCCCGGTGCACAAAATTCGTGCATGGAGGGCGTTGTCCCTCAGCCCAGCCTGTACCCTCTCCAATCTGGGACCCCTCGAGGGATGTCCGACTGCCCGTTTAGGCCCGATCCCTCTCACAACCCAGGACTGCTGGCTCCCAACTGCTTGCCTGCCTGCCTTCCTGATTGCCCCTAACTGCTTCTGCCTGCCAGCCTGATCACCCCCTAACCACTCTGCTGCCAGCCTGTTTGCCCCCAACTTCCCTCCTCTGCCGGCCTGGTTACCCCTAACTGCCCTCTCCTGCAGGGTTGATCACCTCCAACTGCCCTCCCTTGCAGGCCAGGTGCCTCCCAACTGCCCTCTCCTGTTGGCCATCTTGTGGTGGCCATCTTGTGTCCACATGGGGGCAGGATCTTTGACCACATGAGGGGCAGCTATATTGTGTGTTGCAGTGATGATCAATCTGCATATTACTCTTTTATTAGGTAGGATAGAGGCCTGGTACAGGGGTGGGGGCCAGCTGGTTTGCCCTGAAGGGTGTCCCGGATCAGGTGGGGGTTCCCTTGGGGTGTGGGGCGGCCTGAGCGAGGGGCCTGTGGTGGTTTGCAGGCGGGCCATGCCCTCTGGCAACCCAAGCAGAGGCCCTGGTATCTGGAATTTATTTTCCTTCTACAATTGAAACTTTGTAGCCTGGAGCAGAGCCAAGCCTGGGGCTCCCTCCGCAGGCAGCCATTTGTGTTGGGGTTATAATTGAAACTTTGTTGCCTTAAGCGGGTGGGCCCGGCCAGGGTGTGTGGAAAGCTTTGCTTCCCCTGTTGCCGGCGGCAACCCTGGCCTGCTCTCTCAAGCTCCATTCTGCCGCCATTTGTTTGAATTTGTTTACCTTCTATAACTGAAACTTTGTAGCTTGAATGGAGGCTTAGGCCTGGCAAGGGCAGGGGGAAAGCTTGGCTTCCTCTGTTACCTAGGAAACCTTGCTCTCTGTGGCTGTAGCCATCTTGGTTTGGGTTAATTTGCATACTCGCTCTGATTGGATGGTGGACGTGGCTTGTGGGCGTGGCTTGTGGTGTGTCGGAGGTATGGTCAATTTGCATATTTGTCTATTATTAGATAGGATATTTAAAATTTAATGAATATATACATAATTTTAAATTTTGCTATGTCTATAAAAAGGAATATTAAACTTGCAATGTTACCTAGTCATTTGTTTTCTAGAAGCATATGAAATGAAATTTATCACAGAAAATGTTAAAAATGTGAATGAGCATGAATAATGAATATTAAGGATAGTCATTACCTATTATAACCATCACTTATCACAAAAAAAAATAGAGTCATTATTTCTCATTTCAAAAATCTTATTCAGGGGTCCAGCCTTCCTATGAAATGACACTAATTGTTTATTGTTATACCAAAATTCTCTCCCACTGTTGACAAACCAATCACAAGGATACATATCAGGGATGAGATTATTTCTTCTACTAATATCTTAGGCAATTTCTTCTATATATCTTGGCAGGAAGCCTGTAACAGTTTGAACAGAGTTGTGCACAATATGTGCAGTGCACCCAAAACTCATTAAGTGCCTTTGTCTGATGCATCTTATGAAACACAATATTGCACCCCTGATGAGCAATGCCTCCAAACGTTCTGTTAACACTAAGATCACCAGAAACCATTAATTTACTAGTCAAATTACATCACTCAGCAGCATTTAGACAATGATCCGGGGAATGATCTGCCTATCGCCAAATATAAATGAAATTTTAATAAGTATTTTCCAGGTACTTCAGACATAGATCAAGAAAGTGTTCTAGAATATACTTAAGTACTAATTTGTTACAGGATGAGACTTTAAATTAAATGTAACACATTCTATACATTTTTTCCAGGTGTGAACAAGATTTTCATAGCACTCTGGCTTCATTAAAAGATTACTTTCAGACAATTATGGAAAGTCTTCAATATTTGGCTCAACTTTCTAATTATGTGTCTATTACCAGGTCCACATTTTACTTTGCCTCCCATTCTATCAATCCACACCTGTATTTTCCCATGTTAAAGTCTACTCCTTTATTGTTATCTCAAGAAAAACCTACTAATAGCCATTTCCCTCTCTGCAACTCCACTTGAAAATGCACTCCATGGATGAATTATCTCTGAATAGCAAGAAGGCAGAAAAACTTTCTCTTATCCCTGTTGTTAAACACTCTCAATTGACCCTGATCCACAAAAGGAAGGTACTGTACCCCTTTCTTGTTTCATAAGTTTAATAAATATGTGCATTATTTAAACTTACATTTTAAAATTATGCTTGTTTTTATTTTTTTGTACCAGATTATAAACCAAATGCTATCAAGCTCTTTACCTGACTTGGCATAGAATCTAGATCATCACCATATACCAAGATGCACTTAACAAGATCTGTGTAATCCATTATGTACAAAATTTGATAAGCATAAATAACCAACCTGGCTAAACAAAATGCTTAAAAAGTTATGTTCTTCAACATCAGTGATTTCTTCAACTCAGGAACCCAACTTCCTTATTTTTATCTTGACCTGAGACACATCCCTGATGATAGGTAAGCAATCTTTTTCTTTCAATGTCAAAATCAAATGAACTACATGACAACCTGAGCAATAAGGCAAAAATTGATCTTTAAAGCTAAGAAAAACATCAACAAAAAATAGATAAATTTAGTCATCAATTGTGGACAAGGCCATCACATGCCGTTCAAAATGCAACTACATTTGGTCTAACAACCAAGCAAGAGGTCATTTTTTTTCTTTCTTTTGTCATTTGTTAAATTTTATTCACCCAGGCTCTCTTAACTCAATTTTAATAATATTTTAAGGCAGTGACAATAATAACATAGCATTTATTGGACTGGAAAATAAATCTGATTTAGAAAATACACATGGCACATTTTTATTGGTTTTGTCTTCAATAGACAATGAGCTAAAATATAAAAGCACATTTTACAAGTGTAAACTCCTCAGACTCTGAACAACATCACAAAATAAAATACTGTTTCTAGATTTGCCAATAGGCAGTATTAAGGAAGAAGGCAAATAAAATGATTTGAACAATCAAGCAGCTGAGCTCATCATTAAATAGAATCCATAAGAATGATAGGTCATATGCTATAATGGTTATTTTTGGCAAGCTGAACATGGCAATATTATAAGATCAGCCTTATTCAGTTTCTCTGACTGATGCTTCACAAAAAGGCCAGAAACAAATGAAGGCTTGGAAAACTTCTCAAAAGTTAGTTGCTCTGTGAATTTTATAGCAACTGCAACTTTTCAATCACACACACACACACACACACACACACACACACACACACACACACAACATAAAATCTTTTTAAAGACTCAATAATGAAGTACTAAAAAAATATGAAAGTTCAAATAAATGTTTGCCTCTTGCCCCGCCCCCCCGCCTCAAAAAAAAATTCAAAGTTAGACAAAACAATGAAATAAGCAGTCTGGAGAAAATACATGACATGAAGCCTGTGCTATAAGCATAATGACTGATTCTGAAGCCAGACTTCCTGGGGTCAAATTCTAACTCTAGCACCTTCTGGCTGAGTGTCTCCTGCCTCTCAAGTGACAAATAAGGAGAGAAACAGTACCTACCTCACAGGTTTCTGTGTTAATATAGTTACAGCTCTTAGAACAGAGCTGGGCACATAGAAAATTCTATCCTATATAATAAAGCCCTAATATGTAAATGGACCAAACGGCAGAACAACCGGTCGCTATGACGTGCACTGACCACCAGGGGGCAAACACTCAATGCAGGAACTTCCCCCGACCCCACAGAGGGAGGTGACTGGCGGCGGTGACTGGGAGCGGGGCCGGCCAGCAGGTGACGCCAGGCCGCCAGCCAAGGCAGGTGCCAGCGGGGGGGCCCCTGATTGCCCTGCCCAGCGGTCACCCCACAGATGGTCCTGATTGCCGGCCAGGCCTAGGGACCCTACCCTATATATTGGGAACAGTCTCTTAGATTTAAAAATTAAAACCTGGCAAGGCTACCCTAACACTGAAAAAACAGGATGATGCAGTGATGACATGCATGGACTGTGGCTTGCACATTTTGTGGTCAGCCCTGAATCTGACACTTATAACTGTGTGACAAAGCCAATTTGCTTAACTTCTCTCTGCTTCAGTTTTTCTACTGATAAGATGGGGAAAATGGTACTACTGCCTCAGAAGGATCATGTACTACTTTTTATAATCAGGGCAAAAAAATGTAGCTGCCCATACAACAGCAAGATGCCTTTCACCTGTATGAAAAGTATGGTCACTGGTGCATGCAGCATCTGGGATTGCAAGAAGGATGTCTGACTGCCGGTTTAGTCCCAACATCCCCCGAGGGGTCCCGGCTTGCAAGAGGGCACAAGCCGGGCTAAGGGAGCCTCCCCCCCCATGCATGAATTTCGTGCACTGGGCCTCTAGTATGAGATAATGATGGTGATGATGATCACTCAGAAGCTTTCATGCCACTAGTGCATTTTCTAAATGCACCACCAGATTAGTTTGTGTTTGTTTCTTTCATTTGAGGTTCTTTTGGCCAAAAGAGGTAAGTAGCTGCTTATTTTCCCATATCCCTAATGGGATGAAACTTACCCAGTAAGTGAAGCATTCTTTTTATAGGAGTTCTTAAAAAGTTCCTAATATAATGAGTTCTTCAGGATGAATAATGGCCTTTAAGTGAAAATTGAAGTTAAAAATAAATTTTAAAATGTTAAAAGAACTATGATAATAACTTTGAAATTTAAAATAATTGCAAAAAGTGAGGATGGCAATTTCTAATATGGCAATTATTGTCTAAAGTAAATGCTAGTTAAAAGTCACAGGAATCTACAAAAGACTAAGTATTCTATTATACATCACTAATTAGGGTAAATAGGGATGACAATATTTGTACACAAATTATGCAAAGAGAACATAATGCAAATATATTTTTATAGCTATGTTTCCCATCTTACTGCTGCACATCTAAGGGACAAGGCAGTCCAGTTTTTATTATATGCCTACAGACTTGGCATTTGTTTTATAAAGGAACTGTCAATAAAGAAAAGAGGAGTTCCCAGAAGTTATCCTTTCCACTAAGCAATTCATTTACTATTGACACATGAATTAAAAAATTTCTCAACATGAAATCAGAAGCCTGTATCACAGTGTTTTAAACACTCTAGACATGGGATGTCAAATGATCAACTAGGAGTGTCCTGGCAGTAAATGTATTTTGAACAAGAAGACATTTCAAAACATTTTTTATTGTGTTCTAATACTGTTTCAATCACTTTGCCCTAATATTCCTTCCATGTAAGTATTCTTCCACTGGGATGAACTGGTCAAAGATATTTCAAAAAAGATATATAATTTTAAGGAACCCATTCCTATTGGTCCCTAATCTTACAAGCTTTTATTTTAAAGATCTTAACAAGGTAGCTATTATCATAACTGGCTACTATTTACATATCTATATATATAAAAGCCTAATATGCAAAGTATCCCCTCAGGAGGTTGACCAACTGGGAGTTTGGTCACTTGCTATAACTTGCTCTGACCACCTGGGGGCAGCACAGAATGAAAGAAGGCCCTAGCCGGCAGCTGGCAGCCAGGGAAGGGAGGCCCCAGCAAGCATCTGGCAGCTGCTAGGGACCCTACCCATGCACAAATTTCATGCACTGGGTCTCTATATTTAACATCTATACTAATAAAAGCTTAGGTGGCCCTCATGCCCTTACACCCTTGTGCAACACCCTCACGTCATCACAAGATGGCCACCCCCACATCATCACAAGATGGCTGCCATCATAAGATGGCCACCACAAAATGGCCTGCAGGGGAGGGCAGTTGTGGGCGATTGGGCTGGCAGGGGAGCATTTAGGCATCAATCAGCTGGCAGGGGAGCGGTTAGGGGGTGATCAGGCTGGCAGGCAGAAGCAGTTAGGGGCAATCAGGCAGGCAGGCAGGTGAGTGGTTAGGAACCAGCAGTCCCAGATTGTGGGAGGGATGTCCAACTGCCAGTTTAGGCCCGATCTCTTGCCGATCAGGCCTAAACCGGCAGCCAGACATCTCCCGAGGGGTCCCAGATTGGAGAGGATGCAGGTTGGGATGAGGGACACCCCACCCTGTGTACGAACTTCATGCACCAGGCCTCTAGTAAGAGAATATAATAATGATAACATGCTATCATCATTACTCAATTCTGTTCTGCAGGGTCAATTGCCATTATGGAACATTACTTGGCAAAAATCACAATATCCTCCAGTATCACTTCTGCTGTAGCTTTCTAGAAACATCAACTGCTGCAAGCCTCCTGGGGCTGAAAACAATTTTGCAAGCATGGATGAGTGCTTCATTTGGTGCCTTGTCACTTAATAATCCACAACAGAACCACTTCTGCACTGATTATTCCTGATGCTATTCTATTTTGAAATTATTCCTCTGACCAAAATTTATGTTGAAAAAAATCACAAAGACTGGAAAATGCTACCTGTTCCCATAATACACTATGTAATAGCATTTTCTCCATGGGACAGGCCAATAATTTTTCCTTTGGAACATTCTTCTTATGAAAGGTTATTATAGACTAGAGGCCCGATGCACGAAATTCGTGCATGGGGGGTCAAGGGGTGTCCCTCCACCCAGCCTGCACCCTCTTCAATCTGGGACCCCTCGAGGGATGGCCGACTGCCCGTTTAGGCCCGATCCTGGTAGGATCGGGCCTAAACAGGCAGTCGGACATCCCTCCCACAATTCAGGACTGCTGGCTCCCAACTGCTTGCCTGCCTGCCTTCCTGATTGCCCCTAACCGCTTCTGCCTACCAGACTGATCACCCCCTAACCACTCTTCTGCCAGCCTGATTGATGCCTAACTGCTCCCCTGCCAGCCTGATTGCCACTAACTGCCCTTCCCTGCAGGCCTGGTCACCCCTAACTGCCCTCCCCTGCAGCCCTGGTCACCCCTAACTGCCCTCCCCTGTAGGCCTGGTCCCACCCAACTGCCCTTCCCTGCAGGCCCGGTTGCCCCCAACTTCCCTCCTCTGCCGGCCTGGTCACCCCTAACTGACCTCCCCTGCATGCCTGGTCCCTCCCAATTGCCCTCCCCTGCTGGCCATCTTGTGGTGGCCATCTTGTGTCCACATGGGGGCAGGATCTTTGACCACATGGGGGCAGCCATCTTGTGTGTTAGAGTGATGGTCAATTTGCATATTACTCTTTTATTAGATAGGATAGAGGCCTGGTGCACGGGTGGGGGCCGGCTGGTTTGCCCTAAGGATGTCCCAGATCAGGGTGGGGGTTCCCTTGCGGCATGGGGCAGCCTGGGCGAGGGGCCTGTGGTGGTTTGCAGGCTGGTCACACCCCCCAGCGACCCAAGCAGAGCCCCTGGTATCTGGGATTTATCTTCTACAATTGAAACTTTGTAGCCTGGAGCGAAGCCAAGCCTCCTGCTTGCTCCACGGCGGCAGCCATTTGTAGCTATTTACTTATCTTCTATAATTGAAACTTTTTAGCCTTAAGTGGAGGCTTGGGCTGGCCAGAGTGTGCGGAAAGCTTGGCTTCCTCTATTGCTGGGGGCAACCCTAGCCTCCTGCTCTCTCTAGCTCTGTGGCTGCCACCATTTCTGTTGGGATTTATCTTCTATAATTGAAACTTTGTAGCCTTGAGTGGAGGCCTCGGGCCAGGGTGTGCAGAAAGCTTGGCTTCCTCCATTGCCAGGGAAATACAAGCCTCCCTCCTGCTCGCTCAGTGGCCGCAGCCATCATGGTTGGGGTTCATTTGCATACTCGCTCTTGATTGGCTGGTGGGGCGTGGCTGGTGGGCGTGGTTTGTGAGTGTAGCGGAGTGATGGTTTATTTGCATATTGCTCTTTTATTAGATAGGATATGTAGAGGTACTATTTGCCAAATTAAATATGATAGGGTTTCTGTGGAGAAGCTAAGTTGCCTATATGAGGATCACTGTTTCATATTTTCCAGGGATTTTGGAATCTTACTTTGAAATGAAATTCAATAGAAGAGGACATTATGGCCAGGATCACTCTAGCTAAATGGAAAAGTAAAGCAATTATTTCCTACAGAGAGCATTTACAAGAAACCAGCCATAGTCAATTCTCCAGATAACATATATAAATAATGTCTGGAGTTTGATTTACTTAGAAATCTCTCACCTTTCTTTCAGCTGTTTGATTTTATAGACTTGACCTTAGATAACAGCAGAAATATAGACTTCAGGTAAATGAAACCAAATTAGCACATGAACATTTAATATTTCCAATTCTAATGATTTCTTGGTTAACTAGATTTTACTTCACTTTCTCTGATGAGAAGAAAAATAATTATTAGTAATATATTAATAAATTATCTTTAAAATCATGTATTTGATAAGTTAAGATAAAGTTTATGCTATGTAAGTTCAAATTTTACTGCCTTTTTTAACAATTTATAAACCATGTTGACACATTTAAGAAAAATGTCTATATTAACTTAAGTTCAAACTTTACTGCTTTATTATCTCTATTATGTATTTTGGAAATGGGAATCTTTTTGCCTTAAAATAACCAGGTAATAAAATAAAGTAGTAAAAGAAATTGAAAAGCCATGTATCTGGATCTATATTACAAACCACTAAGATAAAAATCAGAAAAAAAATTGACTTCCATTCATAACCAATAAAAAAGGAAGAAAACCCTCTTTATCCTAAAAGTGTTTAGCTAGATCACTATGACAAAAATGAATAAATCCTGGTTAGTGAATATAATGGGTAGTTAATGATGCACTGATATTTGTAATAGCTTAACCCAGATGGCACTACATTTCTTTGTCTGTTTTATGTTTACTAAACTTTTTTTTACTAAACTTTTTTTTCCCCAAAGAGTGCTTATTTTTTTATTACAAACACTGTAGCATTAAAAAAAAAATAGGAAAAGATAATTACCTCCACTTTTGAAATCTCAATAACATTATAATATTAACAATGATCTGCTTTTCCCGACATCAATGGTAACACAAATACTAAAAAATCCTGTTTGATAGAAATTCAACAAGAAGCTGAGGTAACATGCCAGAAATATACTAAATACACTGTGAAAAAAAACTACAAAAAATTATAAGAATCCTCTACACAATAAATCCCTAGTGTTTTAGCAGAGGTTTTGTTATTGGCACTCATAATATTCCAACAATTACTATGCTGTCTTTTAATCATCACTTACTAACTAAAATTGCTAAGGACATAATTGATACCCATTACAATGAAAATATTCAGTTAAGGACTTTAAAATTATTAGGATCTTATTCTTAATATTACTTGTTACATAATAAATATAATGAATAACATAGAATTCTGATCCTGAGAAATAACTACTTAAAATATAAAAATATCACATCCAAATATATTTCTGCTTTGTGCTCTTATTCCTCCAACTCTGCTCCAGGTACAGTTCAAGCTGATTTAAACATATCAAACTTTCCACCTTTGTAATTTGGATGCTATTTATCTTTTCTTCTTTCTGGTCACTGTGACTAGGACTTCCAGTACTATGCTGAGTAAGAGTGGTGAAGCGCACATCCTTGGCTTTTTCCTGATCTTAGGAGTCTGCAAATGGATAAGAAAACATAACCCATATATACTGTCTACAAGGGACCTACCTCAGAACAAAAGATTCACACAGGCTGAAAGAGAAGAGATGGAAAAAAAATATTCCATGCAAATGGAAAAAAAAAAAAAAAAGCTTGGATAGCAATACTCATATCTGACAAAACAGACTTCAAAATGAAGGCCACAAAAGGACAAATCTATGGGACACAGAAAAAGCAGTTCTAAGATGGAAGTTCATAGCATTACAGGCCTACCTCAAGAAATAAGAAAAAAACTCAAGTAAACAATCTAACCCTACAACAACAACAATAAAATAAGATATCTAGAAATAAACTTACTGGTAATCAAGGAAGTAAAAAGCCTTGTTCTTGAAAAACTGTAAGACATTGAAAAAAGAAATAGAGGAAGATACAAACAAGTGGAAGCATATACTGTGTTCATGGATTGGAAAAATTAACATCATTAAAATTTCTACACTACCCAAAGCAGTCTATAGATTCAACACAATCACTATTAAAACACAAACAGCATATTTCATAGATCTAGAACAAATATTCCAATCTAGAGGCCTGGTGCATGAAATTTGTGCACGGGGAGTGTGTCCCTCAGCCCAGCCTGCCTGCACCCTGTCCAATCTGGGGCCCCTTGAGGGATGTCTGACTGCCCGTTTAGGCCCAATCCCCGTAGGATCGGGCCTAAACGGGCAGTCAGACATCCCTCTCACAATTCAGGACTGCTGGCTCTCAACTGCTCACCTGCCTGCCTTCCTGATTGCCCCTAACCGCTTCTGCCTGCCAGCCTGATCACCCCCTAACCACTCCCCTGCCAGCCTGATTGATGCCTAATTGCTCCCCTGCCAGCCTGATTGCTCCTAACTGCCCTTCCCTGCAGGCCTGGTCACCCCAACTGCCCTCCCCTGCAGCCCTGGTCACTCGTAACTGCCCTCCCCTGCAGGCCTGGTCACCCCCAACTGCCCTTCCCTGCAGGCCTGGGTTCCCCCCAACTGCCCTTCCCTGCACGCCCAGTCGCCCCCAACTTCCCTCCTCTGCTGGCCTGGTCACCCCTAACTGCCCTCCCCAGCAGGCTTGATAGCCCCCAACTGCCCTCCCTTGCAGGCCTGGTCCCTCCCAACTGCCCTCCTCTGCTGGCCATCTTGTGGTGGCCATCTTGTGTCCACATGGGGGCAGCCATCTTTGACCACATGGGGGCAGCCATCTTGTGTGTTGGAGTGATGGTCAACTTGCATATTACTCTTTTATTAGATAGGATATTTATGTGAAACCAAAAAGACCCTGAATAGCCACAGCAATCTTGAGAAAGGAGAACAAAGTTGGAGGGATTACAATATCAGATATCAAAGTATACTATAAAGCCACTGTAATCTAAACATCCTGGTACTGGCACAGGACAGGCATAATGGAATAGACTAGAGACACCAGAAATCATTCCACACCACTATGGTCAACTAATATTTGACAAAGGAGGCAAGAACATACAATGGAGTCTTTACTCCACAGTCTCTTTGCCTGCCCGGTGTGGCTCAGTGGTGGATCGTCAATCTAGGAACCAGGAGGTCAAGGTTCCATTCCCGGTCAGGGCACATAACATTGTTGTGGGCTCAATCCCCAGGGTGGGGCATGCAGGAGGAAGTTGATCAATGATTCTCTCTCAACATTGATGCTTATCTCTCCATCTCCCTTCCTCTCTGAAATCAATAAAAAAATTTTTTTGAAAAAAATCAGTCTCTTCAATAAATGTTGTTGGAGAAGTTGGACAGGCACCAACTTACAGCATAAACAAAAATAAATTTATAATGGATAGAAGACTTAAATGTAAGTTGTGAAACCATAAAAACACTAGAAGAAAACATAAGCAGTAAAATCTCAGACATCTCATGTAGCATAATTTTCAGAGATACATCTCCTAGAGCAAGAGAAACAAATGAAAAAATAAACAAATGGAACTACATCTAACTAAAAAGCTTCAGCACATCAAAAGAAACCATCAACAAAACAAAAAGGGAGCCCACTGTATGGGAGAATATATTTGCCAATGATACATCTGATAAGGTGTTAATTTCCAAACTATATAAAGAACTCATACAACTCAACAAAAAGAAGACAAACAATCCAATTTTAAAATGGGCAATGGACCTCAATAGACACTTCTTCAAAGAGGACACACAGATGGCCTATTGGCATATGAGAAATGCTCAATGTCACTAATCATCAGAGAAATACAAATTAAAACTACAATGAGGTATCACTTCACACCTGACAGAATGGCTACAATCAATACATCAGCAAAAAACAAGTGTTGGTGAGGATATGGAGAAAAGGAGACCCTAGCACACTGCTGGTGGGAATGCAGACTAGTCAGCCACTATAAAAAACCATATGGAGTTTCCTCAAAAAAATTAAATATGGAACTCCCATTTGACCCAGTGATCCCACTTCTAGGAATATATCCTAAGAATACCAAAACACCAATCAGAAATAATATATGCACCCCTATGTTCATAGTAGCATTATTTACAATAGCTAAGATTTAGAAACAGCCCAAGTGCCCATCAATAGATGAGTGGATAAAAAAGCTGTGGTACATTTACACAATGGAATACTATATAGCTGTAAAAAAGGGATCTCTTCTCCTTTGATATAGCACGGATGGACCTGGAGATTATTATACTAAGCAAAATAAGCCAGTCAGAGAAAGACAAGTATCACATGATCTCACTTATTTATGGAATCTAATGAACAAAATAAACTGACCAACAAAATAGGTCCAGAGGCATGGAGCAGACTTACTAATCTCAGAGAGAGAGAATGGGAAGAGATTAACCAAAGAACTTATATACTCATATGCATAGCTCATGGACACAGATAATACGTTGTGAAGACTTGGGGTGAGGTGGGGACTGGATGTAAGAGGGTGAAGGCAGTAAAATGGGGGACATCTGTAATAATAGCAACAATAAAAATATGTGTATTTTTTAAAAATTACTTTTTCTGGGAGTCTCCCTAACTCAAGAGCTGCCTTTATTTCAAATGGATATTTGAAAAAA
The DNA here is from genome assembly GCA_025583905.1 of Ia io. Lineage (NCBI taxonomy): Eukaryota > Metazoa > Chordata > Mammalia > Chiroptera > Vespertilionidae > Ia > Ia io. Next base: position 13,099,268 of record JAJQQW010000009.1, on the reverse strand, counting down.
ATGATTGGTTTCAAACCAAATATCTAGGCATATTCACAAAGGTTATAAATTTCAGTTCAGAATTCTGTCATTGTATTTCATTCACTGAATTATTTTTTAAACTAGAGGCCTGGTGCACAAAATTCATGCACCGGGAGGAGGGGTCCCCTCAGCCCAGCCTGCACCCTCTCCAATCCGGGACCCCTCGGGGGATGTCCGACTGCCAGTTTAGCCCAGACCCTGAGGATCAGGCCTAAACCGGCAGTTGGACTTCCTTCTCACAATCTGGGACTGTTGGCTCCTAATCACTCACCTGCCTGCCTGCCTGGTTGCCCCTAACTGCCCCCCCTGCCAGCCTGATCACCCCTAACTTTCCCCCATGCCGACTTGGTCGCCCCTAACTGCCTCCCCCCCACCGCTGGCCTGGTCACCCCTTACTGCTCCCCCTGCCAGCCTGGTCACTCCTAACTGCCCCCCCCCCGCTGGCCTGGTCACCCTTAATTGCCCCCCCTGCTGGCCTCGTCACTCCCAACTGCCCCCCTGCCGGCCTAGTCACCCCTCACTACGCCCCCTGCCAGCCTAATTACCCCCAACTGCCCCCCCTCAGGTCTGATCACCCCTCATGGCCCCCCCACCAGCCTGGTCGCCCCACGCAGTCTGCTGTTCAGTCATTTGGTCATCCCTCACTAGTCCCCCTGCCGGCCTGGTCGCCCCACGCAGCCTGCTTGTTCATTCGTTTGGTCGTCTCTCACTAACTCCCTGCCGGCCTGGTTGTAGGCAGCCATCTTGTGAGGGCATGAGGGATAATTTGCATATTACCTCTTTATTATATAGGATATATTTTTATTGATTTTAGAGAGAAAGGAAGGGAGAAGAAGCAAGAGAAAAACATTGATGAGAGAGACACATCGAATGGCTGTCTCCTGCATGACCCCTACTGAGGATGGAGCCCACAACCCAGATGTGTAGCCTGACCAAGAATCAAACCATGAACCTCTTGGTTCATGGGTCAATGGTCAATCATTGAGCCATACCAGCTTGGCTGTGACTGATTCCATTCCATAATATCATATGTATAAATGATGATAAATGGCTTGAAAAATCCAGAAAACCAAGAACACTCATATTCTTCAGCCCAATGATCTAATTCCTGAGAATTTATCCTGTAGAAATAACAAAATGCAACAGCAGTAACTTAAGTATATGCACAAACATGCTTAAGGCACTACTATTTTAGGGGGGAAATACTTCCACATGTTTGATAGATTGTTTTATATTCATTGTATAGCATGTTATATAGCTATGAAAGTTATGGAAAAGTGCATATTATTATGTGTAGTAAGTAAAAGGCAATATTTAAAGTTGCTATTTATGTTTGCTCACTCCTTAGTGCTATCTGGTGTTTTTCCTCACCGTTCTTGTGAACTGCTGGCACTCTGGTCACCAATAATTTCCTAATTGTTAAATTCCATGCCACTGTCAACTTGTTATTTTGGTTGACTTCAACAGGAAGCAAAATGAACTCAAACTTCTCTGTCATCACCTTCCATTCCTCCACTCCTTCCTTACCATATATGCTTTGCTCCTTGTATCCTCTATTGGAAATTTGGGGATGTCTTCCCTTTCCCCCTAAGATTATCTCTTATAGCACTGTTGAGACCCCAAGTTCCGCTGTTTTCAAGCTGCCTTAATTCAGGCCCTCATGATCTCTTCTATAAACTACTATAATTCCCTCCCTGTTCCTCTCTCTGTTTCCAGTTCCTCCCAGCCTAATTCAACCTCCATCTTCCAACTATGCTCTTTTAAGAATATATCTCTCATCATGTCACTCTCTTTCTAAGATCATTTAAAGTAAGATAAGCTCAAATGCAAGTATGGCATGCAAAAACTTTCTTGCATCTCTCCTTTTCTTAACATCATCATTTCTCATTGCATACCTAGTGCTCCCACTTACACTGAAATAGGTGCTTCTCCCCTACATGCTGATTAGCAATATTCTCATTGCTTTCATGACTGGTAACTTCTGTATATACTAGTGCAAAAATAGTAGAATTCTTTTTGAGAAAAAATATTTAGGCCAATTACATTGCCTGTATAAAGGTTGATTGGTCCAAAGTCACAATATTCAAAATAATTCAAATTATTAGACTCTTGTATTTTTTCTCATTTAAAATGTACAGTCAATTTCCAAAAGGTTAGCTTAAAGTTTTCATCCTAAGTAGCCACCTTTGCAAGTTTATATATGCAGTCTGTCCATATGCAGCATATGACATTGCAAATCATAATGAAACACTCATTAATCAAACATCAAATACTAACAGAATCCAGGAAACACTTTGCATTTCCAATTATGCTATATCTTTTTACATATTCCAAGCTCCTTAGCAGACAAAACAATTTCTTGTGAGCAAGAATAAAATATCATGCTTGCTTAGATTTTACATACTTTTTATATAGAGATATAGCAGGAATGTGCTATTAGAAATACTCTTTTTTTAAATTTAATTTATTGTGTGACATTGGTTAATAAAATTATATCGGTTTCAAGTGTGAAATTCTATATTACATAATCTATATATCGCATTTTGTGTTCATCATCCAAAGTCAATCTCCTTCTGTCACCATTTATCCCCCCTCTACCCTCTTCTACTCCCTACACACCCCTTCCCTCTAATAATCACCATACTGTTGTCTGTGTCTATGAGTTGTGTTAATCCTCACCCAAGGATATGTTTTTACTTATTTTTAGGGGGAGAGAGAGAGAGAGAGACATTGATGTGAGAGAATGGCTATCTCCTGTATTTGCCCTGACTGGGATCGAACCTGCAACCTCAGTACGTGCCCTGAGAAGGCAACCTGTAACCTTTTTGGTGTTTGGGACAACACTCCAACCAAATGAGCCACCAGGTCAGGCAACCCCTTCACCGTTTTCACCCAGTCCCCAACCCTCCTTCTCTCTGACAGCTGTCAGTCTGTTCTCTGTACAGAGATACTCTTTCTTAATCCACCATTATTAGTCAGTCATGTATCTCAACTGGTTCTATTTTCCAGGAGAATATGGTTTGACCTCTATCATTAGTTAAATTACAACAACAAAAATAACAACAACAACAACCAAACCCAAGAAACCAACTTCTATTACTATCTCTCTCTATATAAAAGGCTAAGTGACCGGCACACTGACCGTCGGGGGAAGACGCTCAACACAGGAGCTGCCAAGTGACAGCAACTTTGTAGAGTGCCCTCTCGCACTCCCGGACCCCTCAGGGGATGTCAGACTGCCGGTTTTGGCCCGATCCCCACGGGCCAGGCCAAGGAACCCCACCTGCCAGAGGGTCCCACCTCACTCTGCAGATACCCTTTGAGCCCCAGCCACCCCAGGTGTAGACGGCTGGGGAGGGACCGCCCAGTCCCGCCTTGCTGGTCACCTTCTAATTAATTTCCTTTCAAAGTGCACGAATCCGTACATGCACCAGACCTCTAGATGATACATAAAATAAGATAGGAGTAGAAACCTAAATATTTGAAATATATTTCATTGCTTACTAGAGAAATTTTAATAGCATTAAATTCCCTCTATGCTACCTAAAATTCTTCCACAGTAGCCTGGGACACTTAGAACTATCAAAGACTACAGATATGACCTAGCTGAGTGCTTCAGAACATTTTATGCATCACGTTACACAGAAATGCTAATATTTAAGCAGAATATGGAAGGGGCATTACTATATGGTAAACCACTACATGGTGGTACTCTTAAAATCTTAGGCTTCAAATTCTCCAGGAGCTTACAAAAGGAGCCATATGAATCCTATAATGTAATTTTAACTGTTATAAAATTTTGAGTCGTTGTAAAGGGGGAAAGAAGTGTTCAGACTTTAAGGAAATTCTGCCACAGATACTTTACTTACAAAAACACTCTAACTTTGCCTTGGCAAGTTTATTGGAGCCTTGGGTGTCCTCCCTTCTTCTGGCCTCTGGCTGGCAGGAACAATGGCTGTTCTGTCTGTTCCTCCTCGTTTTTAACTCGTACAGCAGTCTTCTCTTAGGTCTTACTTCTCTTCTGTTTTCCTTGTTTCTGGTGTTCGGAAAGTGCTTCCTGGACGGAGCCTTCAGATGGACTCCACAAAGCGGCTGAGCCCCACAGCCCGTCTCCCAGAGCTCTTGGTGGCGCCACCCCCGCCCTCTGAGGCCTGAGAGGAAGGTGGTAGAACACATGGTCGACTGGGGTGGTTTTTCCCCTTGATCTTGATTCCGTTAAAATTGTCAACTCCCCTCCTCTTCACAGCAGATAAAACAGAATCCTTTGGACTTCCCTGTCTTTCAGTCCCACGTGAGATTAATGTTAACAATTTCTTCATACTAGGAGAATACGCAAGATATATCCTTCCGACAGTTCATAAGAAAGCCCTCCCAGGAAGATGCAGGTGCTGTCATTGTGCTCAGGGCCAGGACACCTTAGCTTCCACGGAAGTATGGGCCTCCCATTCATTCAGCTCACTAACCGACTTCACCTTGGCTAAGGGGTCCATCTCCGCAAGCTGGCGTGCCATGCAATGGCGCCCCCTGGCTGCACAATACACACCTACTATGGACACAGAAGGGCGGTGCTTCTGGTGAAGGCTTTTAGGACAGGTGCCTCAAACCTGTCTGCCTTCCTTCCCCACAAGCTCTCAGCTGCCATTTGAGTTTCAACTTTTATGGTACCCCATTAACTACACAGAAGTGCTCAAACTGCTCACTAGTTTGAAAGCTCTAATCTAGTCCAGTTTAAAAATGGTATGACTAGGTTGAAACAAAGGCTTCTGCTATGAAATGTCTAACCATGGAAGTTGTAACGATTTCTTTTTTTTTTTTTTTCTTCCCCATACAATAAATCCTTTTGAGAGCCTGCAATATGCTAGTTTCAATTTGGCCGAATTATGAAGAGTAAATAATGGATGTGTTAAAAGGCCTGAACTTAGCTTTACTTAATATGTACTCATTGTGTTAGCATTCTCTAGAGAAATAGAACCAATAGAATACAGATAGACAGACAAACAAATATATATCTGTCCACCTATAAAGAGATATATGATAAGGAATGAATTCATGTGATTACAGAAGCTGAGAAGTCGCAAGGTCTGCAATTGGTAAGCTGGCGGGTCCAGGATAGCTGATGGTTTAAGTAATGGTGAAGTTCCAGTCTGAACATTGGCAGGTTCAAGACCCAAGACCAGCCCAGGATTTATCCAAGTCAAAAGCCAGAAAAGACTGGCATTTTATCTCAAAGCAATCAGGCAAGAGGAGTTTCCTCTTACTGGAGGGAGAGTTAGCCTTTTTGTTCTGTCAGGACTTCAACTGATTGAATGAGGTTCACCCACATTAGGGAAGGCAATCTACTCAGTCCACTACTTCAAATGTTAGTCTCATCCAAAAACACCCTCATAGATACTAGTACACCCAAAATAATGTTTGACAAAATATCTGGGCACCTTGTAGCCTAGTCAAGTTGACACAAAATTAACCATCATACCCATCATGTTTCCAGACTGAATAACCCCTCCAATCCAGTGATAATTCTGTTCCACCTTTTCACACTTATTTCACTAACTAGAGGCCTGGTGCACAAAATTTGTGCATGGGGAGGGGTCCCTCAGCCCGGCTGGCATCCTCTCCAATCTGGGACCCCTCGGGGATGTCCAACTGCCGGTTTGGGGATCGGGTCTAAACAGGCAGTCGGACATCCCTCTCGCAATCTGGGACCACTGGCTCCTAACCGCTTACCTGCCTGCCTACCTGCCTGATCACCCATAACCACTCTGCCTGCCTGCCTGATCGCCCCTAACCACTCTCCCCTGCCGGCCTGATCACTCCTAACTGCTCCCCTGCTGGCCTGATCACCCCTAACCACTCTCCCCTGCCAGCCTGATTGCCCTTAACCACCTCTGCCTCGGACCCGACCACCGTGGCTTTGTCTGGAAGGACATCTGGAAGATGTCTAGTTTATCAGGTCTAATTAGCATATTACCCTTTTATTAGTATAGATATAGAGGCTGTTCCTTTGCTCTCAAAAATGGCAGTTCTCAGAGTGACTGCAATATATATTTGTGCTATATCCTAAACAGGCAATGAACAATCAATACCTACTAACATATGCAATGCTCCAGTGTCTACCTCTAATTTGATTTCTGAAATTAAGCCAACCAATTTCTTTGAAACTACTGATACTTCTTTTACCAAGAAGTCTGTAAGAGTGATATTTTCCCCTCAAATGTGTGTTTCACTGGATATTTCAAGTCATATAATGGTAGTCCCACTTGAAAGCTCCATGAAATAGCCAATTAGATATAATGCTCAAACTCAACCTGGTCATATGCCCAATCCATTATATTTGTAACACAGAAAATAACTGCACACTTGTCATCCTGCCTTTGTCATTTCACTTCTATTACTATTATTAACACAGATGAAAGGACCCAAGAGTGAAACATAATAGCTAGAGAAGTTGAATAAGTCTTAGAAGCCCCTTTATGCCTCTAGCATAGAAAATGCACCTTTACTAGTATAGTTGTTTAGTTTGACCCATAATTAAATGATATCTTAAAGACAAAATATATGTATTTCCTAGTGAATAAATGGATATCTTATGAAAGATAGACTAATGACATATACATCAATGAGATGTTATCATGGATATAGATGATAAAATATAACCTTATGTATTGGAGAAAATTTTTGAAAATACTCAGCTATGTCTATGAGCTTAAATAATTCATCCCAAGTCATTTTCCTCACAAGCATTCAGGTTATTCTACTCCCTTGAGACCATATTGGAATCAGGAGGTGAAAGTCAACAACTTTCAGTTAAAATTTCTGAAAGGCATTTACATGAAGGAATATAATAGTCTCTTCAACACTGATATTACTTACTTGTATTACCTTCAACAACAACACAAGTTACAAGTCTCATTGAAAAGTGATGGGATCAGTAGATGAGTGGATAAAAAAGCTGTGGCACATTTATACCATAGAATACTATGCAGCAGTAAAAGAAGAATCTCTTACCCTTTGAGACAGCATGGAGGGACCTGGAGAGTATTATGCTAAGCAAAATAAGCAAGTCAGAGAAAGATAAGTATCACATTATCTCACTCATATGTGGAATCTAATGAACTGATGAACAAAATAGATCCAGAGACATAGAACCATGAACAGACTGAGGAATCTCAGAGAGAAGGCAGGGGGGGGGGGGGTGGGTGGGTTGGAAGAGATCAATAAAAGAACTTGTATGAATATATGCATAACCCACGGACACAGGCTATAGGATGGTGAAGGCCTAGGGCAGGGGTGGGGGTGAGCTAGAAGAGGTCAATGGGGAGGAGGGGACATATGTAATATTTTCAACAATAAAGATTTTTTTTAAGTGATGGGAAAACTATTTGAAAAGTATAGCTACGTAGGAATGTGTAGTTACCCATCCAGATTACCTCTTGCTATAAAAAGTCCACTTCCCAAAATTATCACATTAGGCACAGTATACCCAGTGCCTAGGATGCACAGTACTTTTAGAGGCTCATGAAAAAAGTTTGAATTTTTTTAAATCAGAAGAAAATAAAGTTAATGTCAAAGAAAATTTTCAATATACATTATTAAATATATTCATCATATCAATACAATCACAAAACATATATTTTTGATGGCTGCCCATGGGAAGGCAGACTGCAAGATACTGTCTGAGTGAGAGAACAAAGGGAGAATGTGTGATCGCACGGGGAGTGTTTGTTAGTGAGTTGAGGGACAGCTATACTCCAGGAGACTGTGGGGAAGGGCCAGCGGGGTTCCCCTGACTGGGAAGCCCCCACTACTGCTGGGTTCCCTCCCAGAGTGACCAGCTCTGACACGGAGACCACACCATCTTGAGGGGGAAAGTGGATGTTATCAGAAGCCTGAAATACTACAACTATGGCACCCAGCGAACAGCTGCAAACCTGAGAACACTGGTTCCCAAGTGGCGTGAGCACGCAGACTCAGAGGAGCTCTGCACCCCCTCACGAAAGGTCAGATTTTGCTTGGGATAAGGAGAGAGAGAACTATATAACCAGACACCCAGAGAAGAGAGATCATGGGGAGACAAAGAAACAGCCCACATATGAAAGAAAAGCAGGCATCACCAGAAAAGGAAGTAAACAAAATGGAGGCAAGCAATCTGTCAGAGAAAGAATTCAGAGAAATGGTCATAAGGTGGATGAAAAGAATGGAAGACAAATTCAACAATATGTGTAAGAACCAATAGGAAATGAAGAAGAACCAAGAAGAAATGAAAAATGACATCGCTGCTATAAAGAACTCAATAGAAAGCATCAAGAGTATACTAGAAGAAGCAGAGGACTGCATCAGTGAACTAGAAGACAAGGTAGGAAAAAATACCCAAGTAGAGCAGCTTCTAGGAAAAAAAAAATTAAAAAGCAGGAGAGCCTAAGGGAATTTTGAGACAACACGAAACAAAACAACATCTGCATAATAGGGGTTCCAGAAGGAGAGGAAGCTGGTTTTAGCTTTTGCCCATTGAGTATGTTTGCTGTGGGTTTATCATATATGGCTTTTATTATGTTGAGGTATGATCCTTCTATTCCCACCTTGCTGAGAGTTTTTATCAAGAAAGGGTGTTGGATTTTGTCAAATGCTTTTTCTGCATCTATTGATATGACTATGTGGTTTTTATCTCTCAATTTGGTTATGTGATGTATCATGTTTATTGATTTGTGGATATTGTACCATCCTTGCATTCCTGGGATAAATCCTACTTGGTCATGGTGTATGATCTCTCTGATGTACTGCTGGATCCAATTTGCTAGAATTTTGTTGAGGATTTTGGCATCTATGTTCATGAGGGTATTGGCCTGTAATTCTCTTTCATTGTGTTGTCTTTATCTGGTTTTGGTATTAGGGTGATGCTGGCTTCATAGAATGAGCTTGGAGGTGTTCCTTCCTTTTGCATTTTTTGGAATAGTCTGAGGAAGATAGGTTTTAGTTCTTCCTTGAATGTTTGGTAAAACTCCGCTGTGAAGCCATCTGGCCCAGGGCTTTTGTTTGCTGGAAGCTTTTTGATGACTGCTTCAATTTCTTCCATAGTTATTGGCCTATTGCGATGTTTAGATTCTTCCTGATTGAGTTTTGGAAGGTTGTATTTTTCTAGGAATATGTCCATTTCCTCCAGGTTGTCCAGTTTGTTGGAATCGAGTTTTTCATAGTATTTTTAAAAAATCCTTTGTATTTCTGTGGGGTTTGTTGTTATTTCTCCGCTTTCATTTCTTATTTTGTTTATTTGGGTCCTCTCTCTTTGCTTCTTGGTGAACCTGGCTAGAGGTTCATCAATTTTTTTTATCCTTACAAAGAACCAGCTCTTGATCTTGTTAATCTTTTGTATTGTTTTTTTTTGTCTCTATGTCATTTATCTCCTCTCTGATCTTTATTATTCCCTTCCTTCTGCTTACACTGTGTTTTTCTTGTTGTTTTCTTTCTAACTTTTTGAGTTGTAGGGTTAGGTAGTTTATTACCATTGTTTCTTGTTTTTTGCATTAGGCTTGTAGAGCTATGAACTTCCGTCTCAAGAGTGCTTTCACTGTGTCCCATAGATTTTGGATTGTTGTTTTTCATTGTCATTTATGGAAAATAAAGAACATTATAACCTGATGAACAAAAAGATAGATACAGAGGCAGTAAAGCATAGAACATACTGTCAAATTAACAATGGGAAGGCTGGGGAGTTTGGGGATGGGGGGAAAGAGATCAACCAAAGGACTTGTATGTATGCATATAAGCACAATCAATGGACACAAGACACTGGGGGGTGGGATGAGGACATGCGATAGGGCGTAGGGGAGGCTAGGTGAAGGTCAATGGGGAAAAAAAAGGAGATATATGTACTACTATATGTAATACTTTAAACAATAAAAAAATAAAATAAAATAACATATTTTTAATAATTTTTAGGGATGATGGTGCCCATGAAGACAAAAGGGCTTAGAGCCTATAAAAGTTATAATGTAGCCCTGCTCCCAAAGCCATGTTCACCCTACCGTATTTTCCGGCGTATAAGACGACTGGGCGGATAAGATTTTCCTGGGTTAAAAAGTCGTCTTATACGCCGGAAAATACGGTAGTCCAATATATCTAATCCATTATATCTAACCCCATAAATATAGTCCAATAAACTGTATTTTCCTGCGTATAAAACGACTTTTTAACCCAGGAAAATCTTATATGCCCAGTCGTCTTATACGCCGGAAAGTACGGTATATATCCCTGCTTCTCTGGTCATAGCTGATTGAAATATGGATAAACACTTGGCCTATGCCAGGCCTATCAGATTGTCTCCTATGAGTTTAGAATTGAGATTTAAACTTATCAGTATTTGTTCTGTTTGTGGGAAACTGTACCCTTGTAGGCTTTGGTGCAATCATGTCTGTGAAAAATTGAAGAATGTCTACAAAAGTAAAAAAGAAGAGAGATAACTTGGCCTGTGAAAAAGAATGAGACTTGGAGATGTTGCCTGAGTTCTTAGTGCTCTCCATTCTCTGTACATTGAAGGTTGTTTATACAGACTTTCCCAGATTCCATGAGATGCCCCAATATCCTTCCTTAAATTCCATGATTTGGCCGCACCATTTGAAATGGTTTTCTGCTCATTTTAATCCAAGAGTACTATATTAGTTTGCTGAAGCTGTTATAACAAAGCACCACAAACTGGGTGGCTTAAACAATGGAAATGTATTGTCTCACAGTTCTGGAGACTAGAAGTCTGAAATAACATTATCAGCGTGGTTGGTTTCTTTTGAGGAAAAGCTATGTTGCCCACCTCTCTCTTCAGCTTGTCAATGGCTATCAGCTCTCTATATCTCTTCTGATTGTCTTTCCTCAGTGTGTGTTTGTGTCCAAATTTCCTCTCCTTACAAATACAATAGTACTGTTGGGTTAGAGCCCACACTAATAAACTCATTTTCACTTGATTACCTCTCTAAAAACCCAATTGCCAAAAAATGTTACATTCTGAGGGGTTAGAACTTCAACATGTGAATTTGTGGGAAGACACAATTCAACCTATAACAAGCACTAAAACAAGAAGGTCAGTGTATATTATATTGTAGAGTGTCCATGGATTATTGTCATTGATATTTTTAAATATTGCTTATTTTTATTGAATTTTAATTTTTAAAAGGCACCTAATACATTTTCTCCTCCTTCTCTTAAACGTGGCTCCCATGGACTGAATTAAAATTTCTCAAAACATGAACAATGTCTCATAATGGCAAAGAACATGTATTCTATAGTCAGACTGTCTGTGTTCAAAGCCTGCCTTTACTGCTAAAGCACCATTGGGCAAGCTGTTTCATCTCCTTGTGTCTCAGTTTCCACAACTATAATGTGAAAATTAAAAGAATATCTTACTCTTAGGAATGTTATGAAGATTACATTAACTGATGTATGTAAAATGCTTGGCATAGAGTGAATGCCAGTTGTAGAGACTGAACCCTCACTTCTGCACTGGTCTTGCTTCATGAATTTTGCCCTTCAAAATGACCATGAGCCAAACCTTAGCTGTTGACAGCCTTCTTTGGGTAGGTATTGGGAGCACAGACTTACCTTGAGCCCAGGTTTCCTGGGTTCAGAGCTGCAACTTACTTCCCCAGGACCTCAGAGGGTACTTCTTCTCTTTCCTCGCCTGTAAAATGTAGATAATGATGATATCTACCATAAGGGGTTTATTGTCATAATTGAATAAGTTAATTTAAAGCTTTCAGTACATTCCAAGTGTATGCTTATGCTAGTTATCATCATTACTATTCGATGAATTAACCAGGTGGCAATCCTTGATACGAACCAGAGCAACCAGTGACATAGCACTGACCCTGTTGAAGCTCATGGACAGACCACTGCTGGACCTCAGAGCATCTTGTGAATTTTCAAATACTCTCTACTTTCTTGGAATTTATAGTGATGGTAAAAACCCTAATTTGAGTAGCTTTGGCCTATGTATTAACATGTTAGTCTTCTCTTTTGGTTTATTTCAAGTTTATGTTTTTGACGTTACAAGGGCTTAAGAAACATAAATCTTAAATTTCTCCTTTTACTTATAAGTTAAAGGATAGATATAACCTCCATGCAAAATATCTATAACCACATGCCATGCAATTAAATATTTCTGGACCACTGTTCCCAAAGCAGGGAAAATGATGCACAAAATGTTCATTGGTATTTATACCATATATAAATGCACTTGAAATTTGTTAGCCTTCCTTTGGGGAAAAGAATCTAATTTTCTTATTAATTATAAGGAAAGTAATTTCCCTAAGGTAAAGAAATTAACAGAATTTATATGTACTTGATAACAATTTGGTAGCCACTTTCTTCAAAGTCTCTGTATATGTGACATAAAGAAAACAACAATTAGAAAAAATATGCAAAACAAGATCCTATTTTATTTGCATTTCAGAGCAAGCAAACTGACAATGCCATATTACTTTACTGATACTATAGTGCAAGCAAGAAATTTAGTCACACTTTTGATAAAAGAGATAGCTTTAAAATTCTATACTTGTATAATTTGGGAAGTCCAACACATAGAAGTATGACATTTCCCATAATGGTGTTAATTACTGCACAGTACCCATAACCTTTAGAACACTGAGATTAATTCAAACAAAAATAACAGATGGTGGTTCAGGAAAACAAACTTTTATATTGCCTTTTTTTTCTTTTCATATCCAACTGTTAGAGAAAACCATGTTAGAAGTTCATTGAGACTTAATTATGTAATGTTTTCTATCCTGCATTCTGCATATTTTATCTCAATAACAATACATATACATAAATTAATTTTAGCTTAAAAAAAATACTATCCTGATTAAATATCATGTTGGAAAACATATTTTATTTATCTTGGCAAAATTTCCACTCATTTGATGAGATAAAAGAATAGACTTTTCAAATATAAAATTTAATTTAGATCATGATTTATTATTTCATGCTCTATGTTTGCTTTTGGAAGTTGACCACTTTGGGAGAATTCAGATGAGAGCAAATGGAAATACTAACTGGAACGTGAAGCAAGTGACATCTCTCTACATCAGTTTATACCATTTTTGTAAACAAACAAAACCTAGGTAAATTTACAAAAATAATTGAGAGACTTTCAGGGAGATACACAGAGGATCTCTCAAGGGAGTGGCATCATGATTCATAAAAATATTGTTAAACTTAAAATATATTCCTCTTGACAAATTTACACACTGAGTTTTGCAAAACCTGCTAACTCGGCTTTGTGGGTTTTAGCGCCTTCCCTCAGATGATAGAATAGACAAGTTTTCAACATACTATCTAAGTGGCTGTTGTCATCTGGAACAGTACTAAGCAGTCCCGTTCCTGACCTAAATCTCAGCTCAACAACTAGCACCATTATGCAGTCCTGTGTATCTGTCTTTACCTCTACTCTTTGACTACCAGCTTTTCTCCTCTACTTCTATGAATATTCATGTACTCCAACCAGAAGAATTGGAAATCAATTTATTAGTGACTGAATTAAATAGTTCAGTTTTGAAAAAAGACTGAAGTCAAATGTTACCGTATAATATATGGAACCTAATATATAGCAGACCAAAGTAGGATATGACCTCACTAAATGAGTAGTATTTATATTAGCTACTACTGCTTAACTTACCATTCAGAGAGATTACACACACACACACACACAAAAAAAAAAAACACAAAAAACAAACAAAAAAAAAAAACACCTGGGTTAATTTTAATAAATGGCACCCTCTGGTACAAAATGTGTGAACTACTTGCCTAAATTTTGCTACTATATAGCCAGTATTAGCGGAGATATTCTACTCTGACTACTGCAACATGATCAATTTCAAAAATTAATTAATCATAGTTGTTCTTTAAAGCCCAATCGCCAAATCTGGTGATTTCTCTCTGGATTGTTTCAGATTTGGTCCTGGTAGAAAATGACCTGTCTAGATTCTCCCCTGTCTTACTATTCTGAGTCTCTACTGAAAACAATTTATGATCACATACTCTGTGGTCTCAACATCAGGACTGCAATTATAAATGAGTTGATAACTTTCTCAGTCATTTGGACAGAGTCTAAACTTAGCAGTGTAAAATTAAATGATTTTTATGTTATTAATGTCATGTTACACAGAAGTTTCAGTGTATAGCGTAAGACCTAATGCAAATCTACAAAGATCTCATCTTAGTGGTGACCACCCCTCATTGATATTATTCTTAGAATCTTACAAATAAGCTAAGAATTAGTTCATTCCTCATATAACAATATATGGAGTTAGAATTTGGCTCAAGTGATTAGACTGAAGATGAAATTTTCACTAACCCATGAACTCTATATTTGGCAGAAGAAATGATGTCATCATGAAAACCATTGGTCCACACACTCCACATCAGTATAAATCCTTGCTGAGTCTAGAGATTTACGTTTTTAGTTTGGCCTTCCTTTTCATTACTGGAGACTTTGATTTCTTTTCATTACTTGGGGTTCTCTCATTTTCTTTCTCTACTTTCAATGTCCTGCATATATTACACACCTATATTTGTCTTTGATAATGGAAAAAAAGACTCATCACTTTCAATGCTCACTCAACACACCTTCATTATCTTGGGAATATCTTCACCAAAATATATTAAAATGTCACTAGAGAAAAATGAATGCATATAGAATGTATGAATATTGCTGGGCTAGATCTATATCTCTATCTCATTAGTTAGCATGCAGGCTTCTGGATTTCAAACCCAGCAAAAAACAAAAAACAAATGGATTTGAGAACATCAGGCACAAATAGAAAGGGTCCTTTCTCTGATTGTATTAATGTTCTACCAGATATTTATCAATTTATGTCTTTTTCTTAATCAATTTTTTTCATCATAGTCAAGTAAATTTCATTTGTTTCTTTACTCCACGGGTATTTTTATTGTGTACCTTCTATGTGCCAGCAGCTACTATGGGCCCTGGGAACAAAGAATGAACAAAACCAGTAAAGTCCCCACTTTCATAAAGTTTGCATGTTAGTGGGAGGTAAGAGGCAATAAGCAAATGAATACACAGTATGTCAAATGAGTGGTAAGAACTAAGAAAAAAATACACGAGAGCTAGAATGCATCATTGGGGCAGTTGGGATGCTATTTTATCTAGGTGGTATTTGAGTGGAGACTTAAAGGAAAATAAAGAAGCAAGTCACATGCATATCTGGGAAAAGAGCACCCTGGGCAGAAGATGGAATATAAAAGAAAATTCTTTGTAATATGAACTGATCAGGAT
The DNA here is from genome assembly GCA_025583905.1 of Ia io. NCBI lineage: Eukaryota > Metazoa > Chordata > Mammalia > Chiroptera > Vespertilionidae > Ia > Ia io. The sequence continues at coordinate 13,083,970 of JAJQQW010000009.1, read as the reverse complement.
TGGCTTAGAGGAAACATCTCCCAAATAACAAACAGGTCAGAATGACAAATCCTTTCAAATATTGTATACCATGTTATTTTTCAAAAATTTTGCAGAAGTCCTCTAAATATATTGTTCCTTTAACCCTTGCTTATACTTTCTAAATTCTTACAAGTTTGTATTACAAAATCAATTTCTTTAAACTAAACTTCAGCTCTCTAAGGTTTTCTATTTTTTAACAATGGAGGGTAAGTTAGTGAGGTTTTATTGTACTGTATAGTAGTTTGGTTACTTGCTAACAAAACTTTCTGCAAGCTTCCAGACTGTGGGAGTAGAGGGAGCACGAGGAGTATGACAAATATCCTCCTTCTTATTTAAGAGCTTAGATTTCAAGTGACACGTGTATATTTTTAATATAGGCTGCTGCTGCTCATACTAGTATGGATGTTTCCTATAACAAGAGGCTATACTCATTGAAAGTGAAGGAAAATCCCTATCCTCACAAGCAGCCTCCAAAGGCAGTCTGATAAATGCATTTAGATGTTTGAACATAAGCAGGAGAAAAGAATACTTACCAAATGGAGCAGAATACCAAATGAATGAGTGCGAGCTATTTTATTCTTTAGGAGGAATGAAATGTTTCATTGTTATTCATGTCTGTACCCAGTAAATGGTTCAATTAACATTTGGCATTTAGACATAAACATTACACCCCTTTCTTCTTTGACCATAAGACCAGCAGGAAGATGAAGGAAGCAGCAAAGATTTCTAGAGGCTCAAACTGATAAGAGTGAAAATGAGAGATGACACTTTCATCACTGGCTTAAGCTCTCTTTTAACCTAACAAAGATTCAGCTTCAACACTGATTTTTCTCTACAAGTAAATATCTTATGTGGAGGAACAGCAGATGAATTTACACACTATAGAAATAATTTAGAATGCTGATTCCGTAAGGTTTGTCCCCAAACTAAGAAATATTGACCAAAACAATAGGAAAATTCCCATCCAAAATAACGTGAGCAGTTTGAAATTTTATTTTTGTGTCTTGCCTTTATTCTCAGTACCTCCTATAAAGAGCTTAGTAGTCACGTTTTGTCATTTATCTTCTCAGTGCACATGTATAAAATAGTAAAGAGAAAAATAATCATTTTTAATGACTGAGACAAAGAGAGCTTAGATAAAATTTTAAAGCGCTCAGTGGATTATTGAAGCAATTAAGCAAAGAATTTATGCAAAAATTCATAGATATTTATTTGGAATAAACATGTTTTTGGTCAGGCTGTAGGCCTATATATTTCAAATAATTACTTTGATTCCTTCTTTACTCTTTATGGAGAGACACAGGCTAAGTAATCTGTGTAACATATATTATCTATATGCTACTTTTAGTACCATCATCTGCTTAATCAACATTTATGCTTACTTGACGTTTTTAATTTAAAAAGGAAGATTAATTTAGCCATTAATTTCTGATCTAAAAGTATAAGCTTCTACCTTGCCAAACAAATAACTAGCACTTGCAAATGACTGTGTGATTCCACTTGACTGATTTTTAGTGACAAAATGGCATAGTGACTTTAAAAAGGATAACATAATACTAATATAACACAAAAATTTATCAGAAAAATGTTTATTAAAAAAATAGAATACACTATTTCATCTCTGTTTTCATTAAAGCCATGTTAAAAGTAAGACAAGGAATGAATGGAAACAAAGAAGATATATTATAGGTTACTTTGTTACCATCATGAGTAGTTGGGTTTAATCATATTTATATTCAACTGAAATTTCCTAAATGCCTACTACATACCCAGCACTATACCAAGTTCTTTCATCCTTCTTTATCTCATTATCTCTCATTAATTCCATTATGCTATTATTATCCTCATCTATAATAATAAAAGCATAATATGCTAATTAGAGTGAACATCCTTCTGGACGAAGCCAGGGCTATGACGGAAGCCTGGGTCCCAGCTGCCAGAGGGAAGCAGTCAGTTGAGGGACAGAAGGCCTACTCTTGCACAAATTTCGTGCATCGGGCCTCTAGTTTTATGTAAGCAAAAACAAAACAACAACCCAAGTTTCAAAGAAGAGACTTTAGATTATAAACTTTGTATGAAACTGGTTAAAACCAGGGTTTGTCTTCATGTATTTCCAACAGCACATGGTTTTGATATAGTAGGCAGTTAGACAGACATGAGCAGAATAAGAATGATAGACCAGGTACTGAAGGTCACCAGAGAAGAAAGCCCAGGTACCCAGCAGCCTGCAAAACTGTCTTGGGAGCTCACCCCCAGGGCGACCTTTCCTCCCCCAGCACATCACAGGCCATGCAGTTTATACCCCCTGACCTTTCATATCATTGGTCATGTGGTTCAGACCCTCCTCTGACTTTTCCTCCCCTCACATGTTTCTAGTCATGTGGTAGAACCCTTAGAGGAGGAACAAGGGGGCCAGAGAATAGCCTCATATGACTCCCATGCAAGACCTTACAGAACTGCTCTTTTAAGCATTCAGGACTAGAGATAATATCGCAGCTCCAGGCCCAGAAAAGCAGAAAGGCCACAAAGGGCAATGCTCAGGCTGACATAAGGACAAGGACCAGCTGCAATGACTAATGGCCTCCTGCCCTGGCACCAACCAATCAATGAAGACCACAATCCTGAAAGGACACACCTGGAAAGCTAATGAATATTCTACTGGGATCCTCCCCAGAGATTTCCAGATAAAAACACTCAAGACAAAGGACTCAGTGCTCCCCTCTCTCTCTGTCTTCCTCCCTCCCTCCCTCCCTCCCTCTCCCTGGAGCATGCCCCTCTCCTTCCCCCAGGTGAGTTTTCTTTGCCTTTCTTTCTCCTAAGCTCCAAGGGCCCTGTTTTGGCCTCTGTAACTTGTTTTCTTTTTCTACCTCTGTGGCTTATAAACTTTTGCTTGTATTTGAGTTTCTTGGCTCTGAATTCTTTCCCAGTCAAACTCAAAAACCAAGGTCTAACATCTGCTGCTGTTCTCTGTTAACAGTTTGTTGATGTAATAAACATCCAAAGCTGTAGAGAATTTTTATAAGAGTTTATCTGTGCCAAACTGACAATTGCTGGGAAGCAAGATCTCCAATGGTCTGGAGAATGACAGTTTTGCAGTTTCTTTGGAATTAAGGAGAGAACATAAGGAAGATGACATGAAGGTGGGAGAAAGTAAGGCAGGGATTGGATTACATAATAATTACAAATTTATGTGCTCTCTTGAGTGCCGTTAAGCTTCTGAGATGTCTGAGAAAGAGACATTTCAAAGGTGTGTTAAGCTAGATGCACAGAAACAATGAAACAGGGCTTGTTAAAGCAAAGATAAACCTTTTACTAAAGATGTTATATGCCTGGGGCATGCTCTCCATCATGGCCTACCCAGTTAGGAATTTATCATCAGATCACCCTTTGAGGTCACTTTCAGTTAGAATATAGTGCTCCTTTTTTATCCACCATTTAAAAATAATATGTATATTTTAAAACTTGATTATTTCAACTATCCAGTAGTTTAAAAGATACACAATACTGTATATGCCATATTTACTATACCAGACCTCACCATCATTAGATATGAGGCTTTGGGGAATTACGTCTCACATTATAGAGCAGCGCAATCATGTAAGCCAAGGTGGATAGTAGTTTCAATAAGGTTGTGGTAAAGAGATCCAGAAAACACCACTGTGAAGAGTCAGTTTTGGAACTCCCTTATCTGCCTAAAAGCAGAAATTCCCAAAAGAATTCAACTCTCATAAACCTCTTCTGGAGAATTTTATGGCCTTGAAGAAGACAGAAAAAGACCACTTGCAGCTGCAGAACATTGTTCCAAACTTTGTTATCTCTTTTTTGTTCCTCTAAGAACCCTTTTATTTTTCCTGAAGAAACTATTTTTTCTTCCCAGAAGCCTTTTCTCTCCCCTCCCTTTCCCCTTTTAAATTAGATAGACAAGCCCCTAACTTTAGACATGCAGTGAGATACACTTCTTTTGTGTGCTCCATATCCATGCGAATAAACTTGGTGGGATTATTTTCTCTTGCTAATCTTTGTCAGTTTAATTCACAACCTTCAGTCACTTAACCTAAGTAGGTGGAGAAAATTTTTTGCCTCCCCCACAGTTTGGTGATGGGGATGGAGTTGTTGGGACTCCTCAATCACTTCGGAGATCTCAGGACCACCTAGCAAGCAAAGGTGAATTTCTTTGCTCATGAGACTCCTCGATCTCTATGCAAGGGTCTGGTAGAATGAGGACAGTAAGAGTCTCTCCTGACTTTTCCTTCTAAGATTTAGATTAGCAGGAGGAAACACTTGAAAAAACTAATTATTTGAGGATTGTGACTCATTTGAATACACTTGTTATAGATCCTTTCCCTCTCAGGAATCGCCATCGTGTCATGTTTATTCTGTTTTGTGTCCTGAGAGCTTGGCTTGGATCTTGTGAGAGCATTCTCTCTCTGGTTTTATGCCCGCTGGGTCTGCAATCAAAGGTGGCCAAACATCAGATTGGGGCGGGAACCCAATAAGTTATAGTTGACTGTACAAATATGTGGATACCCTGAGCATCCCATTTGCAGTTGGAGTCCTACAGATAATTTTCATCTCTCAAGGAGTTCATCTAAGTCTCTTTTTTTCTCTTTGTCTATCTTTGGGAATTACTTTGGACTATGGGGGCTACATCTTTTGTATCCTCCTGGGCGATGCCTTTTGTGTCCATGGTTAAGTCATAAAAGGGCTTCTTGTTGTTGAGTCACATTTGTGGAACAATTATATCTTTGGTGATCCTAAATCATCAATGTCTTGATGACATATCCTTTGATTTGGAAATGTTTTAAATTTAAAAGGAATTTTAGAGCTCTCTCATCCTAAACAAATTTCCTATAGCTACCTATAGGAGGGTCAAATTGAATGAACAGCTGTGTTGTGGCTAGTTTAAATACTCACTTGACAAAATTAAAGAGCCGAAATCAGATTTAGTACAAAAATTAAAATCCAAAACCCACCATAAACTCTCTCATCCACATTGTGTTGTAGTCATGTAAAAAGTCAGATGACCCATGAAAACATTCCTCTTCACCAAGATAACTAATGGGCAGACCCTCTTCCACACACGCCTGTAAATGATCAGAAGTTGGCCCAGGGAGGCCAGTATAAAGAGCCTGATAGTAGCTATTTTATGTCTTCCTTCCAAATGTTAATTGGGCTAAAGTGGAATTATGTACTCATAAGGAAAAAAATATATATCCTAAAGGCTTTGTTAAACAACTTATAAAAATATTTCAAAGGCACACAACTCTAAATCCAAGAGCAGCAGAACACAGAAATCTATTCATGCCTTGGTTTGAAATCTTCATGATGTTAAAAAATAATAAACAAATTCAAAATAATGTGACTGACTGGGTGGGTCAGCTTTTAGAATTATCACTGAGGCTATTACCAGTTCTGTGAAAATAGCTTCCAAGAAAGCAATAAAATGTAGGAATTAAAATTAATAATTCTCACCTTAAAAATCAAGTCTTTGCAGAAATGGAAATATAATTCTAGGAGTAAAAAAGCCCACCCATTTTTCTTAAAAACCACAAAGTCTTTCCCATTTCATTCATCTCAAGAGACTTGCAGATACTCTAAAAATCCAGGATCATGAAAAAAGGACTATCTTGCACATAAGAGAAAGGAAAATGACAATTTTCTTAGGTCTCAGCTTCCTTAATCTTAATTAGGTCTCAATCTGGGCCTATAAAAACTGCAGAGTCCTAGCTGGGTAGCTCACTTGGTTAGAGCATCGTCCCCATATGCCAAAGTTATGGTTTGGATCCCTGGTCAGGGCACATGACAGTACAAGAAGCAACCAATGAATGCATAAATAAATGGAACAACAGATGCATCTCTCTCTCTCTCTCTCTCTCTCTCTCTCTCTCTCTCTCTCTCTCTCTCTCTCCTTTTTCCCTCTCTTTCTCTTTCACTCCCTTTCTCTCTTTATTTAAAATAAATAATTTTTGAAACACAGACTCCCAGCAAAAATGATTTTTTCTTCCTTCCCCCATGCCTCTTTTTTAAAAAATTATAAATTGTTTTTTAAAACTCAGAAATATAAAAACTAACCCAAATATTTTTTTTAATTCCTGGAGTTTGGAAAAATCTTTGGTAAGTATGACTAGATTGGTTTATAAAAACGATTTATATTCAGAGTTGTCAACACTAAATAAAATGCAGACATACAATTTTTATTCTACCTGGGTTTACTAGCCGAGTAAGCTTATGACATATCTAATATATGTTTAAGATTATAAAACTTATAGATTTGATTTTAATCAAATTGAGTCATAGTTGTTATAGACTTTATTTCAATAATAATTGTTTTATATTTGCTTAGAAGTTGATTTCAATTGAGATCTTAAAGTTATACTCAAGTTAATGATAGATACTCATTGAATATCTACAACATCCTGTCTAATAAAAGAGTAATATGCAAACTTGACCATCACTCCAACATACAAGATGGCCACCCCCATGTGGTCAAAGATGGCTGCCGCATGTGGACACAAGATAGCTGCCACAAGATGGCTGGCAGGGAAGGGCAGTTGGGAGGGACCAGGGCTGCAAGGGAAGGCAGTTGGGGGTGATTAGACCTGCAGGGGAGGGCAGTTGGGAGCAACCAGGCCTGCAGGGGAGGGCAGTTGGGAGTGATCATGCCTGCAGGGGAGGTGACCAGGCTGCAGTTAGGGGTGACCAGGCTGGCAGGGGAGGGCAGTTAGGGACAATTGGGCTGGCAGGGGAGCAGTTAGGTGTCAATAAGGCTGGCAGGGGAGTGGATAGGGGATGATCAGGCTGGCAGGCAGGTGAGCAGTTGGGAGTCAGCAGTCCTGGATTATGAGAGGGATCCCAGATTAGAGAGGGTGCAGGCTGGGCTAAGGGACATCCCCCCCCCATGCATGAATTTCGTGCACCAGTCCTCTAGTGTCTAAATAAAATAAAATACTAAAACATACATTGTTAAACATAAATTTTATACTTTTGTCTTCTTATTTTTATAGAGAGAGTAAAGATATTTGGGTTTGTTAATATGTTCTTTTGCCACATTAAGAAATTATACTATAAAAAGCTTATGTGGGTAGAAAATATGAAATGGTGTATTCATAAACTTGCTAATCCACTACAGATTACTGATTTATAACATACAGTTCACATTGTTTATTTCCTCTTTTTCTCTGGAAATTAAGATTACTAAGGATTAAGAATTTTAATTAACATATGTAAATGAAATGACTAAAAATAAAGAATGAAGGAAAAAAATCTTTTAAGTAAAATATTCAAAAAATGTAGGGTATTTTTATTAAGGAAAAAAGGAGAGTAAATTGTGCTAAAGTAATTGTATAGAGGTAGTTTAAAGGTCATTGCAAATGAAAAGATGAAGAAATATACATGAATGGATATATAAAGTTATAAAGGTTTGTTAGAAAAGAAATATGTAGAGAGAGAATGGAGAGAATGTGTTACCTCATGTGGTCAAACTGGCTAAGAATGAATAGATTTATTATAAGGTTCTCAAATGAGCTTTAATATCAATAGTATATCAATGTAAAAACTAGTGTTGTTGTTTTTTTGTTCTTAAAGGGACAATGTTTTCTTGAATTATTGTTCTTTTCTTAATAAGAGATTATAAAAGATCCTTTTATTTTTTAACTTTTTGAATAACCCATCTAGGAAGCAAAGATTCTGTGTCTCATCAGAATAATTTTCTGTGCTTTGTGTTGTCTTCATCATGTCCTCAATTACTTAAGAGGACCTAGTCTTCTGGAGCACTCTTGGTGTTAAAAGAACTAATTTTTAAAAAATCATGTTACCCCCTATATTTACTTTTAAAATATTTTATCACTTTGGGTGAATAGATAACTAAGTATGGTTTCATAGTGATCTGTAATCTTATTAAATCAAGTGTTCCAATGTTATGACACTTTTTAATACTTTCCAAAATCAAATTCTAAATAAAGTCTTCTTGACATCAAACTAACTTTGACATTTTAAGAAAGCACCTAGAAGAATTTGTTCTCAAAGGATTTGCTCTACCACCTTATAAAAAACATAGATGTTAAATTAATTATGTTTATTTAATGCCAAATTGCATTGGAAGCATTGTCAAATAAGTAGAGACACTTAACCTTCTTAGGTTATATTTATATGTGTATATTTATAAGTATTTCAGAAATTTTATAAAGTTCCTAACATTTGACAATATTCTTGCTGTCCATGATATGTCTTGGTATAATAGTATCGATCATCATTTAATGTATTAACTTAATGTGGTATGTGACAAAGACAACCAAATTCCCTTTCAATTACATTATTATGAACTTTTATCAAATATTTAACCAGGGTACTTTAAGCTTTTTTGTCATTCACAGTTATTGTTTCACTCTGATGCTTTCTAAAAGTTCTTGCTTGTTCTCTAACAAATAAGATTGTCTCAGAAATTCATTAAAAAGGCTATGACAGGTACTGTAAAGTACAAACTTCTGATAGCATTGCTGAGATGACTTTAAAATCAGACACTGGATTTCCAAAATGGCAGCAGAGTAAGTGGAGGCTACACTGACATGCTCCCAGGACCAAACTGGAATTTCAACTAAAATACAAACAAACAAACAAAAATCCTGAGTAATCAACTGAAAACTAGCTAGAGAGAACCCTGATAACCAAGGATGGAAAGTAGAGACCACATGAGACTGGTAGGAAATGCGGAGGCACAAAAGGACTGGCCATGCTCCTGCAGACAGCAGCTGAAGTTCCAGAGGGATGTCTCAGCTGTGGAGGGTTCTCACTGAAAACTCTGGGTCTAAACCACAAGCTGGGCTCCCCAGCCAAGAGAATCGGAACTGAGAAAGGTGCCCACATAACATCTGGCTGTAAAAAGTAGCAAAGTTTCTGTGTGCCAGAAAGAGAAACCTGGAAATGCGGGCAACTTCTCAAAGGACCAATGCACAAAATTTCATGTATAGCCACTCACCTTGGGCTCCAGCAGAGGGCGGATAGAGTGCACTGGAGCTGTGTGAGCAGAAGGCAGGGTTGGAGGCACTGGGGTTAGACCTCAGAAGGCAGAAAGCCTGGTTTCCTGTGCTGAGTCATTCCCTCATGCTGCAGATGACATCTTTCTCCTGCAAACCTTTGATAACCAGTTGATGTTTGCCTGGGGAAGAGGCAGTTGCCCCACCCATTGGAAAACCCCTTACCCCAACCTGTATAGTTTCTGAGGCCCATTAAGAGACTGAGAGTAACAATCAGCCTAAAGGCAGAAGCAATTGCCCCACCCTGTTAGAAAACCTCTCCCCCACACTATGGTCCATAACCTGAGGCTAATCAAGATTGAATACAATCACACTGCAGGAAGAGGCAGGTATCTGGGGGGCTTTGAGGCTTTGCCTTATCTAATTCAGGGGATAGAGCACATCTTTGTCTTTTCTGAAGTCACCCAGACCCAACAGAGGGAGTCACAAGCTGAGGATTCCTGGTAGCTCCAAACAGGGTACTTACAGCCAGTAAGAAATAGTATCTGACACTGTCATGCACTAGAGATTGGGAGGCTTATCAGATCTACCTAATACATAGTCACAAATACAAACAGGCAGCCAAAATGGGGAGACAATAAAACAAGCACCAAACAAAAGAACAAGAGAAATCTTCAGAAGAAGAGCTAAATGAAACGGAGACAAGAAATTTATCAGACATATACTTTATAATAATAATGACAAAGATGCTAAAAGCATGAGAAAAGATATAGGAAGTATGAAGAATGACATACCACTGATAAAGAACATAGTGGAAGGCAGAAACAGCAGCTTATGGGAAGCTGAAGTTTGGATCACTGAATTAGAAAAGAGGATAGAAAAAAAATCACTCAATCAGAGAACCAAAAAAGAAAAAACAATTAAAAAACAGGGGACAGCTTTGGGGAGCTGTGGGACAACATAAAACATGACAATATTCTCATAGGAGTACCAAAAGGGAGGGAAAGTGAGCAAGAAATAGAGAATGTGTTAGAAGAAATAATGGCAGAAAACTTTCCTAACCTGGTGAAGGAAAAAATTATACAAGTTCAGGAAGTCCTGTAAGTCCCAAGCAAAAAGAACACAAACAGGCCCAGGCCACACACATCATAATTAAAATGCCAAAAATTAAAGACAAAGAGAGAATCCTATAAGCAGCAAGAGCAAAGCAATTTGTTACTTACAAAGCATCTCTCATAAGACTACTAGCTTATTTCTCATCAGAAATTCTACAGGCCAGAAGGAAATGGCATGAAGTATTCAAGTTAATAAAAAGCAAGGATCTGAAACAAAGATTACTATATCCAGCAAGGCTATCATTCAAAATAGATGGTGAAAGAAGGAGCTTCCAAGAAGAAAAAGGCTAAAGGAGTTTGTCACCACCAAACCAGGACTGAAAGAAATGCTAAAGGGACTGCTGTAATTAAAGGAAGAAATAGGAAGAAAGAAAAAAACATAGACATAAAGAAATAAAATGGGAACAAATAAGTACCTATCAATAATAACCTAAAATGTAACTGGATTAAATTCTCCAATCAAAAGACAAAGGGTAGCTGAATGGATATGAAAACATAACCCAAATATATGCTGTCTACAAGAGACCCACCTTAAAACAAGAGTCACACATGATGAGAATGGAGGGATGGAACAAAATTTACCATGCAAATGGAAACAAACAAACAAAAAAGCTGGGGTGGCATTACTCATATCTGACAAAATAGACTTCAAAATGAAGACCATCACAAGACACAATAAAGGGCACTAGATACTACTAAAGGGATCGATCCAACATATATTGTGTGCATATATGTTTACCCTCATAAACATATAGGAGCACCTAAATATATTTTTAAAGAAAACTTCTAGAGCAATTTAAGGGACAGATCAACAGCAATACAGTCATAGTAGGGGACTTTAACAACCCAATGAAATCACTGGGTAGATCTTGCAGAGGGAAAATTAACCTTTTGCACTCAGATGTTGAGTGTGACTCGACACGGTTAGCATAGGTAGCAGGAATCGAGAAAAAAGCAAGCGAGTGCAAAGGGTTAACAAGAAAACAGTGACTCTAAATGACAAACTGGATCAGAGGGATTTAATTGACATTTATAGAACATTTCACCCCAAAGCTGCAGAATATACATTCTTCTCAAGTGCACATGGATCATTCTCAAAGATAGACCACATGTTAGGATACAAAACAAGTCTCTAAAAATTCAAGAAGATTGAAGGTATATTAAGCAACTTCTCAGGTCATAATGGAATAAAATTAGAAATCAACTGCAATAAAAACATTAAAACTATTCAAATGCATGGAGGCTAAATAGCTTGTTATTAAACAATGAATGGGTTACCTACGAGATCAAGAAAGAAATAAAAAACTTCCTAGTAACAAATGAAAATGAACACACAACAACCCAAAACCTCCGGAACACAGCAAAAGCCATCCTGAGAGGGAAACTCATAGCATTACAGGCCTACCTAAAAAAAAAAAAAAAAAAAAAAAAAAAAAAAAAAAAAAAAAAAAAAAAAAGAAAAGTTAATAATAAATTATTTAACCCCACAACTTAAAGAATTATATAGAGACCAATAAGAAAAGCCAAGTGTAAGTAGAAGGAAGGAAATAATAAAGATTAGAGTGTAAGTAGATGACAAAAAGACTAAAAAAACAATACAAAAAATCAATGAAACCAAGAGCTGGTTCTTTGAAAAGAAAAACAAGATTGGTAAACCTTTAGCCAGACTCCCCAAAAAACAAGGAGAGAGGAACCAAATAATTAAGATCAGAAATGAAAGCAGTGAAGTGACAACGGACATCACAGAAATGCAAATGAGTATAAGAAAATACTATGAGTAACTTTATGCCAATAAGCTGGACAATGTGGATGAAATAGACAAATTCCTAGAAAAATGAAATCTTCCAAAACTGAGTCAGGAAGAATCTGAAAACCTGAATATACCAATAACAACTGAGGAAATTGAAGCAGTAACAAAAAATAAAAATTAAAAATAAAAAAAACTCCCAGCAAACAAAAGCCCTGGTCTGGACAGCTTCACAGGGGAGTTTTAAAAACATTCAAAGAACTATCACCTATCCTCCTCAAAATATTCCAAAAATTTCAAGAAGAAGGAATATTTCCAATTTCTTTCTATAAGTCTGGCATTATCCTAATTCCAAAACAGATAAAGACACTACAAAGAAAGAGAATTACAGACCAATATCCCTGATGCTGAAATCCTCAACAAAATGTTAGCAAATCAGACCCAGCAATACATTAAAAAGATCACACACCATGACCAAGTGTGATTTATTCCAGGGATACAAGTCTGGTCCAATATTCACAAATCAATAAACATGATATATCACATAAACAAATGGAAAGACAAAAATCACATGATCATATCAATAGACACAGAAAAAGCATTCAACACTATTTTTTCATAAAAACTCTCAACAAAAAATAGAGGGATCATGGCCGAAACCGGTTTGGCTCAGTGGATAGAGCGTCGGCCTGCGGACTCAAGGGTCCCGGGTTCGATTCCGGTCAAGGGCATGTACCTTGGTTGCGGGAACATCCCCAGTAGGGGGTGTGCAAGAGGCAGCTGATCGATGTTTCTCTCTCATCGATGTTTCTAACTCTCTGTCCCTCTCTCTTCCTCTCTGTAAAAAATCAATAAAATATATTAAAAAAAAAATAGAGTGATCATAACTGAACATGATAAAGGTCATATATGACAAACCTACAGCCAACATCATACTCAATGGGCAAAAACTAAAACCATTTTTCCTAAGAACAGGAACAAGACAGGGATGTGCATGCCCAGCCGGCATGGCTCAGAGGTTGACCGCCAACCTATAAATCAGATCATGGTTTAATTCCCGGTCAGGGCACATGCTAGGATGCTGGCTTGATCCCCAGTGGGAGATGTGCAGGAGGCAGTTGATCAATGATATTCTCTGATCATTGATGTTTCTATCTCTCTTTCTCCCTTCCTCTCTGAAATAAATAAAAATATATTTCAAAAAAATGTCAAGGATGTTAGCTCTCACCACTCTTTTTCAACATAGTACTGGAAGTTCTAACCACAGTGATTATACAAGAAGAAAACATAAAAGGCATCCAAATTGAAAAGGAGGAAGTGGAACTCATTATTCACAAATGACATGATATTGTACATAGAAAACCCTAAAGACTCCATCAGGGAGGAAGCAAGATGGTAGTATAGGTAAAAACCTGTACTCAATGCCTCCCATAAACACACCAAAATTCCAACTAAAATACAGAACAACTATCATTTAGAACTGTCTGAAAACTGGGTGAATGGAAATGAGACTGGTAGGAGGGGTGGAGGTGCAGAACGGCCCTGTCTGACACTCACATGTGAATTTTAGTATCTGAGGAGCAAGAGAACCCAGCCACACACCAGACCCCAGCTCAGTATTCCAGAGTTGGGAAGAGAAGTCCCCTTAACTTCTGGCTGTAAAAACCAGTGGGGATTTTGGCTGAGTGACAGAGAGGCTCCTGGAGACCCAGGTGTTCTTTTTTAAGGGCTAGCTCATGAACTTACTCAGACTCAATCCCTCTGAGCGCTTGTAACAGGTAACTTTGGGGGACCCAGACACATATGGGAAGAAAGTGTTATCAGGGAAGGAACTCAGGGGCTACTTTTTCCCAGACTGCCAGACTGCCAGACTGTGGTGCTTGAATGGATTGTTTTTCCCGTGCTGGGACCTCCCCAGTCACAGGGCTGACTGGCAGCTATATTTGAGTTTCCATCAGCTGGGCTCACACTGATTGCTCCACCCTGGTGATTTCCTGAGACCACCCATCCAATCTGTAACCCCAACCAAGCTGTTTGTAGAATCTTTTCCATATGAATGGTCTGTCCTGGCTCAGGCTTCAGAGTTTCCTAAAGTCTCTCAAACAAGCTGCTGGTGGTGTCATTGAGCCCAAACCTATCAATAAAAGGCCCAAGAGCATGCACTAGCACCAGGTATGCCTTGCTTCACAGCTGAGACTTGCATGGGAACTTCCTAGCCCAATACAAATAGCAGCAATCTACATATCTATCTGTAGCTCCTGCTGGTTTGCCCCAGGCAGTGGCTGACTTGGCACCTCCCTGGAGGCCCTAGAGCCAGTGCACCCAGTGGGCAGCTTCATACCATAGTAGATTACAACTCTACACATCCACAAGCCACACACTCAAGAGGAAGACTCAGTGAGCACCAAAGCCCACTGAAGCAAGTCTTGCTCCACAAGGGTGTTTCCTGCATGGCAGCTCTCCCACTGTAGGTGCAGCTGATCCTCATAGCCAATTGGTCAGTTCCTCCAGTGAGGCGAACAAAAATTAAGGCTCAACTAGAAAAAGACTGTGCACACAGCCCACACAGGGGTGCACCTGGAGGGCCCAGCTCAGATGATTAGGGAGACAGAGCCACTGGACCATACAGGACACCTACTACATAAGGCCACTTTACCAATTCCAGGAGATATAGCAGCTCTAACTCTACCTAATACATAGAAACAAAGACAGGGAAACAACCAAAATTCAGAGACAAAGAAACATGTCACAAATGGAAGAAATGGAAGCAAGAAAACTGCTGGATACAGAGTTCAAAACCATGTTATAAAGTTATTCAAGGATCTTCATGAGAGCTTTAAGGGACTTAGTGAGGCTTTCAAGGACCTTAATGAGATGTCAAAGATATAAAGAAGGAACAGTCAGAAATTAAGCAAACACTAACTGTAGAGTAGGCGTTTATGACAATCAAATAAATGATTTGAAATATGAAGAAGCAAAAAACACCCAATCACAAGAGCAAAAAGAAAAAATAATCCAAAAATATGAAGCTAGTGTAAGGAGCCTCTGGGACAGCTTCAAGCATCCCAACATTCACATCATGGGGGTGCAAGAAGGAGAAGAGAGTGAGCAAGATAGTGCAAACCTATTTGAAGAAATAATGACAGAAAAATTCCCCTACCTAGTGAAAGAAATAGACTTACAAGTCCAGGAAGCTCAGAAAGTCCCAAACAAGAGGAACCCAATGAGGTCCATACCAAGACACATCATAATTAAAGTGCCAAGGACTAAAGACAAAGAGAGAGTCTTAAAAGCACCAAGAGAAAAGCAATTAGTTACCTACAAGGGAGTGTCCATACAACTGTGAGCTGATTTCTCAACAGAAACTTTGCAGACCAGAAGGAAGTGGCAAGAAATATTCAAAGTGATGAAAAGAAAGGCCCTACAACCAAGATTACTCTACCCAGCAAAGCTATCATTTAGAATTGAGGATCAGATAAAGAGATTGACAGACAAGAAAAAGATAAAGGAGTTCATCACCACCAAACCAGTATTACATGGAATGTTGAAGGGTATTCTTTAATAAGAGAGGAGAAGGAGGAGAAGAAGAAATAAAAAATATGAACAATATAATGGGAATAACTACATATCTATCAACAATTGAATCTAAAAATCAAAATAAATTAATAAGAAATATAATGAACAAAATAAACTGGTGAATAAAATAGAATCAGAGGCATGGACACATGGAGCAGACTGAAGAAGCTCAGAGGGAAGGGGGAGGGACTGTAACAGATTAACCAAAGATCTTACCTATGAACACAGGCAGTAGGTTGGCGAAGGCCTGGGGTCAGGTGGGAAGCAGGTGGAGGGGGCAATGGAGAAAAAAATTGGGACATATGTAATACTCTCAACAAAAAAGATTTTAAAAATGAAATATGTGATAACAAAAAGTTTCCACCAAAAAACAACTAGATTTAATAAAGGAATTCAGTAATGTAGCAGGTTACAAAATTAACACACAGAAACAGATGGCATTTGTATACACCAATAATGAATTCTCATAAAGAGAAACTAAACAAACAATCCCATTTACCTTAGCAACAACAACAAAAAATAATAAGATACCTAGGAATAAATGTAACCAAGGAGGCAAAATACTTGTACTTAGATAACTACAGGATATTGAAAAAAGAGATAAAGGAAGATATAAACAAGTGGAAGAATATACCATGTTCATGGATTGGTAGAATAAACACCATTATAATGTCCATACTACCCAAAGCAATCTAGAGATTCAATACCATCCCTATTAAAATAGCAATGGCATATTTCACAAATCTAGAAAAAAATATTCCAAAAATTTAAATGGAACCAAAAAAGAGCCTGAATAGCTGCAATAATCTTGAGAAAGAACAAAGTTGGAGGGATCACAATACCAAATATCAAATTATACTACAAAGCCACTGAAAACAAAACATCCTGGTTCTGGCACAAGAACTGATAGATAGGTCAATGGAACAAAACAGAGACCCCAGAAATTGACCCAAGCCATTATGCTCAATTAATATTTGACAATGGATTCCAGATAGTTTCTTCAATAACTGGAGTTGGGAAAATTGGACAGATACATGCAAAAAAAATGAAACTAGACCACCATCTTACACCAGACACAAAAATAAACTCAAAATGGATAAAAGATTTAAAGGTAAGATGTGAAACCATAAAAATCTGAGAAGAAACCATACACAGCAAAATCTCAGACATCTCTCGTAGACATATGTTTATGGATACAACTTCTAGGTCAAAGGAAACTAAGGAGAATATAAACGAAAGAGACTACATCAAAATAAAAAGCTTCTGCACAGCAAAAGAAAACACCATGAAAATGAAAAGGTAACACCCTTTTGTATTATGTATGGGAGAACATATTTACCAATGATACATCTGATAAGGGGTAAATTTGAAAAATATATAAAGAGCCCATAGAACTTAACAAAAGGAAGACAATCCAATCAAAAAATAGGCAAAGGACACTTCTACAAAGTGGACATACAGAAGACCAAGAGACATATGGAAAAATGTTCAAAGTCACTGATCATCAGAGAGATGAAAATTAAAATGACAAGGAAATATCACCTCACACCTGTCAGAATGGCTACCATCAACAAACAACAAGTACTGGCAAGGATTCGGAGAAAAAGGAACCCTCGTGCACTGCTGGTGGGAATGCAGACTGGTGCAGCCATTATGGCAAACAGTATGGAGTTTCCTGAAAAAAACTAAATATGGAACTGCCATTTGATCCAGTAATCCCACTTCTAGAAAGATATCTGAAGAACCCCAAAACACCAATAGAAATAATGTAGGCACCCCTATGTTCATAACAGCACAATTTACAAATAGCTAAGATCTGAAAACACCCCAAGCACCCATCAGCAGATGACTGGATAAAAAACCTGTGGCAGCCCGGCCAGCATGGCTCAGTGGGTGAGTGTCAACCTGTGAACCAGGAGGCCGCAGTTTGATTCTGGGTCACGGCACATGACCAGGTTGTGGGCTTGGTTCCCAGTGTGGAGCATGTAGAGGCAACCAATCAATGATTCTCTGTCATCATTGATGTTTCTATCTCTCTCGCCCTCTCCCTTCCTCTTTGAAATCAATATATATATATATATATACTAGTGACCCAGTGCACAAAATTCATGCACATTAAAAGGGAATTAATTAGAGGAAATATTTTAATATTGCTATTTGCCCTTTCTCTATAATGGAAGTGTCAGAGATGAAAGAAAATTAGTAAAATGTATATGAAAGTCTTCCTCCTGTCAGTCTGGGGCACGCCATGGGAACCAGAGTCAAGCCCCACTCACCCATGTGCACCTCGAAATCGTGCCAGACCCAGACCCAGCTGGTCCCACCCCCATTGGGCTAGATCCAGACCTGGCCGGCCCCACCCCGTCAAGCCCTGCCAGTGGGGGATGCGGCCTCAGGTCACCTGGCCCAGCACCAGGGCAGGGGGTGCAGTCTGAGGTCCCCCAGCCCTGGTGGGGGGGCATGCCATGAGGTCCCCTGTCAAGCCCTGCTGGGCGGGGGGCATGGCCTGAGGTCCCCCGTCAAGCTCTGCCGGGTAGGGGGTGCAGCCTGAGGTCCCCCGGCCTGGCGCCAGGGTGGGAGGTGTGGCCTGAGGTCCCGCATCAAGCCCTGCTGGGCAGGGAGCGCAGCCTAAGGTCCCCTAGCCCGGCACCGGGGCAGGGGGCACAGCCTGAGGTTCCCCAGCCTGGCACCAGGCAGGGGGCATAGCCTCAGGACCCCTGTCCCAGCCCAGTGCCACACAGCCTCAGGTCCCTGCTGATTGCTCGTTAAGGCTCATTATGGGAACTCAGCCTCCACTGTATGCGCAGCCATCTTGTTATGGCATGATGGTCAATTTTGCATATTCCCTCTTTATTAGATAGGATATTTAAACCTCGGTACATTTACACCATGGAATACTTATGCAGTAAAAAGGAAGGATGTTTTTTATTCTTTAAGTCAGCATGGAGGGACCTGGAGAGTATTATGCTAAGTGAAATAAACCAGTCAGAGAAAGACAAGTATCACATGATTTCACTCATATGTGGAATCTAATGAACAAATTGAACTATTGAACAAAAATAAATCCAGAGACATAGAAGCATGGAACAGACTGTCAAATCTCTCAGAGGGAAGACAGGGGTGGTTGGGAAGAGAACAACCAAATAATTTGTATGCATAACCCATAAACACAGACACTAGGGTGGCAGAGGCCTGAGGCTGGGGACAGGGGAGGGCTATAAGGGATCAGTGGAAGAAAAAAGGGACATATGTAATACTTTCAATAATAAAGATTTTTTTAATAATAAATTTTTAAAGATTATACACTGGACTGTGTAAGAATATCTACAACTAATGGAGAAGCTGATTGGTTCATAAAACCACTAACCTAAGATCAAGCAGAACCAGAATTAATTTTGTGGGATGAAATAAACTTATTAGAAGTGATTATAATTTTTATGACTTTTTCTTAGAATATTGGTGCATCTTTAATGTTCTATTTCCTTGATATGAGAAATTCCTTTCTCTTTTCTCTTAAGCTATTTATACAACAATTTAGTAGATTATATCCTTGTAAACTAAAATGAAACACATCTTTTTCTTATTACCTGATCCCTCCAGAATTCAGAAATTGTTATTGAGAATTCTTATTTTTATGGTAATACTACAGACCCAGTGCATGAAATTCATGCACTGGTAGGGTCCCTAGCAGCTGCTGGCTGCCAGCCGGGTACTCCTTTCCTTCCCTGGCCAGTCCCGCCCCTGCCCCCTGGTCGAGGGGACAATTTGAATACTGTGCTTTTATTATATAGGATAGTTATTTACACAAGTTCATTAAGCATCTATTCTCCCTATAACGGCATAATTGAAAACACTGGTTATATTACCAGGGCTTTCACTGGAATGCCATATTTGAGAAGGACGTGCATAGAATCAGATATGACCAGCCAGCTTTAAGGAACTCAGGTTTACTTTCTGGAGCCAATGCTTCCAATGCCCTCTTGAAATAACAGGTCTCGTACCAGGCTTATCAGATACCAATGCTTGCACATGAGTAAGGAGGTCACTTCCTGACATACTTAAGAAGCAGGGGAACCTCTGGAAGAAAAAAATACACCCAAATCTATAGGTACTACAAATGATTTCTGATGAGAAATTCTATACTCAAAAAGCCTTTAAAAATCCAGTCTGAGGTTCCTCATAAAAGTTCTCACAAAACAAGCTTGAAAATGCCTATGTGGTCAATTACCACTCTTTCTGCACTTATGTAAATGATTAGGCCAAATTTAATGAGACTAGAATTATTTTGTAAATAAGAGTAATCTTAATTAGATTATCTTTTATCAAAATGGGGGTAATGTAGAGAAAAATTTATGTTTTAATGGAAACCTATAACCTTCCCTTTTGAGTTATCAGATTCTAGTTGTGGCCATTGTTTTTAAGCTATTTTCACCTCTTTGTAAACTAAATCCTGCCACCTTGCATATTTTGTCAGTAATTAACATTTCCAATTATTTTCCCACCCATCTGTTTTTGGCATCACTGAGGATTCAAACTGTCATTTCCCCAAAACTCCCTAAGCTGAAGCTGGACAATTTACTATAACACAAATTTATCACCATAACAGTGTGGACCACTCAGAAGTTAACTAGAACACCAGCATTTCCCATGATCTGCTCTAGAAAATGAGCATGACTGCAACACTGCCACTACCACTCTCACTCCACCATCTAAAGACATTTCAAATGGGCTTTGAAGAATAACTATCTTTTTCCTTAAATGTTTTTTATTGATTCCAGAGAGGAAGAGAGAGATAGAAACATCAATGATGAAAGAAGCACTGACCAGCTTCCTCTGCACGCCCCACACTGAGGATCAAGCCTGCAACCCAGGCATGTGCCCTGACCGGGAATTGAACCATGACCTCCTGGTTCATAGGTCAATGCCCAACCACTGAGCCATGCCTACTGAGCATTAACTGGATTTATAAGGTATTCCAACCATTAATTTTTTGTTTGTTTGTTTCCATATAAATGTCCCACATTAAACGCCTGGTTGCTTGCACCATGTAAAGGACTAACTCCAGGGGGTGCTCAGCTGCTGCCTCCTGAAATGAGACACAATTGTCGAACTGGTCTGAACCATTTCCAGGCCTGTGAGACTGACACAATAGGATATGGGGTAACTGAAAAACTCAGCTTTTTATAGGGATGTTTAAAACAGGAGAAATCAAGGGATCTGTGAAGAATCTTTTTTCTGAATCCCCCTTATCTACCTAAAGGCAGAGTCTTCCCAAAGAATTCAACTATCATAAATCGATTCTCTGGATGAATTTATGGCTCTGAAGAGGATGGAAAAAGACCACTTACACCTGCATAAACATTATCACAAACTTTCTTACCTCCTACTTGTTTCCTTAAAAACCCTTTTATCTTTCCTAAAGAAACTCATTTATTCTTCCCATAGTTTTTTCTTCCCCGCACTTCCCCCTTTTAAGATAGTTATATAAATCCCTAACTTTAGTTATTTACCTAAGTTAATAGAAAAAAATTCCTCCCCCCCCCCCCCCCCCCGCCTATCCAATGGTTAAAACTTCAGTTCTGCAAAATAAATGAAGCCAGGAAAATTAAATGTGATAAATAAATGAGGATGCCTGCTGAGGACAAAGGGACAAATAAACAGATGGGAAATATAGAAAAGACAAATGGTCAAACAGAACACTCTTTGATGTTAAAACAAGCCTAGGGTGGGGAACCTTTTTTCTGCCAAGGGCCATTTGGATACTTATAACATCATTTTTGGGCCATACAAAATTATCAACTTAAACGTTAGCCTGCTATATTTAGTCAAACATTTAATTAACTCACCCCTAATGGCTTGGCAGGGCCAGACCAAGTGATTTCATGGCCCATGGGCCAGACGTTCCCCACCCCTGCAGACCAACCATTACATAAATAAATGTAACAGGTTAAGGCTCAGTAAACTAAAATAAATTATTTATCTTACATAGACCATGAAAAGGTAAACATTGCAATGAGAAGAACTTACGTTAGCCTAAACACTGTTTAGGACAAAGGATTCTCATCTAATGGCTATATTCAATGTTTTCAAAAGAGTAGAATGAGAAAAGTCATAAATCTCCCTTACTGTTCAAACACTATCAGAATGAAATTCAAAATACCACTAGAACTTTCTGATTTCATGCTAAAAACAGATCTCATAGAAAGATGACCATGGAAGATAAAAAATGGAGACCAAATAGGCAAACCTGTTGTGCACCTCGTCCCAGGGCCAGGGTGGAAATACAACTAAATTGAAGAACATTCACCTGGAATTACCAACTGAGGTCCAGCTGAGGAGAATTATATCAAGGAAGGACAGAAAACACCTGGAGACCTGTAGGAAGGGCAAGGTCTCAAGAGGAGCTGACCCAGCCCCCCAGGGGCAGCAGACTGGCAGGCTGAGAATCAGGAGGGAATGCTAGGCTACAGAAGGGTCTGTTCCCTCAGAGGAGTGGTCGGCAAACCGTGGCTCGTGAGCCACATGCGGCTCTTTGGCTCCTTGAGTGTGGCTCGGTGTTAGAACCACTTCAAAATAGACTCGCCCAGGCCGAAAACCGACTTCTGTGCACGGGCCACGAAGTTTCAATCGCACTGTACGTGTGCCCCTGCACGTGGTATTTTGTGGAAGAGCCACGCTCAAGGGGCCAAAGAGCCACATGTGGCTCAGGAGCCACGGTTTGCCGACCATTGTCTCAGAGGATAGAGGCCTGAAACCCACGTTGGGCTCCACAGCCCAGAGCACCAGAGCAGAGATCTGCTGCCCAAATAACATCCAGCCGCAAAAGGCAGCAGAGCTGCTGGCGGTGGTAGAGTCTGGAGCCAGCAGACCTAGCTGGTCTGAGAGAAAGCTGCAGTTTCATTTAGTTGTGTGTGTGTGTGTGTGTGTGTGTGTGTGTGTGTGTGTGTGTGTGTGTGTGTGTGTGTGTGTCAATCCAGAATACAGAAGTTCTCATTTGCAAGTATTCACCTGAGTCTTGGAAAAAACCCTTTTATCTTTCCTAAAGAAACTCATTTATTCTTCCAGAATAATATTGGAGCCCAGAGAACCAGGGAGGGAGACGTGGACTCGATGTGACTAAGGAGAGGCTAGGGTAGGAAGCATTGACAGGAGACTTGGAAAAACAGCAGCCAGGAGTATGTGGTCCTAGGCCTGCCCCTAAACCAAAATGGCCATTTTTCCTGAGAGGAGCTAGCTGCTCTCAGCAGCTACAGGGCCAGAAAAGAAAAAAAAAAAAAAAACTCACCCTGGGTGATACAGCCTGCTCCACCCATAGGTGCCCTGCATGCCACACCCTGCATTTTGAGCTTTTCAGAGGAATCAAAAGGAGAGGCCAAGTCTACAGGTTTGAACAGTCTCAGGAGCCTTCAATGACTGGATTGGAAGAGGGGCCATCCACCCCCACTCTCCTGGGAACCAGTTTGTACTTTCCTTACCTGGGAGAGCTAATAAAAATGCCAGGGTTCCAGCCAATCATGCTAGTCTCCATACAAGTATCTCTGAGGAGCCAAGGGCAGAGTAATATTTTGGGTCACTCATAGAGGAGTAGCTCTGAAACAGGGAAATATCCCCCAACATATTTCCTGAAAGCTAAACAGCACCTCCACCACCTAAAACCCTTTCAGAAACAAACTTTTGAGTGATTAAGATTGACAGCTACCTAGCAGGCATAGGTGGCAGAGGTGGAGCCCAGAGAACCAGGGGAAGTTTGCTGACCCATCCCTGAGCCCCATGCTGCTAACAAACCTACTTTAGAGGGCAGATTGGTTCCTCCTGCTTGCAGCCAAGTCCTGTGGAGACAGACACACTCGGCGGACCAGTGGAACTTGGAGCTTCAAGCAGGTTGCTGAGAGCCAAAGTACAGTTCCTGACAGTGGTTAGCACCTAAGTGCCTAACATGAAGCCCAGAATTGGCAAACAGAACAGAAGAGTGGGGTCCAAAGAGAGCTCCCATGGGGCATTAAACTCTACAGAAACAAACACCGCTTCACTTCTTTTTCCTTTTTTTTTTTTTTTTACTTTTTTCCTACTTTTTTCTCCTTCCTTTCATTTCTCCCCATTTTAATTTTATCTTCTTTATCTATCTGCTTTATTGATTTGTTATTATTCTAGTCTCTGTTGTTTCATTCATATATCTAATTTTCTTTTCCCCTTTTACTACTCATTTTTTTTCTTTTTTTCACTACTGAATTTTCTTTTCTCTCTTTTCTTTTTCTCCTACTTTCTCATATTTTTTACTTTTTCTTCTTTTAGGTCTATCTGCTTTCTCCTCCTGTCTTTTCTTTTCATTTTTCTACTCATTTATTTTAAAATGTTTTCCTTCTCCTATTCCTCTTATTCTTTATTCTTATTTCAGCTCTGCATCTACATATTCCATCCCCACCTTTTTTGTTGTTTTTGTTTGTGCTTTTTTGTGTTTGTTTGTTTTGTTTTCTCTCAATATTTTATCTTTCTTTATATTTTTTCTATCATTATTGCTCTTTTCTCTTTACTAATTTTCTCTTCTCTGGTGGTTGCTTTTGTTGCTGCTTTTGTGTGTGTTTTTGTTTTTTTCCCCTCTGTTTCACGTTTTCTTGTGTTGTATTTTGTTTGGTCAGCACCTCCAAAACAGCTTGTACAATGTGGTTGTCAGTGAGCCACATAGTCCGCAAGCCTAAGAGAAGACTCCATCCACAAATGGGATAATAACATTCAAGACCCAACTACAACAGGTAAGAACCCAAATAATTCAAGTAAGGGGCTTTCCTAGAGCGTGAAGCTCAGATTTAAGAGACCGCACCACTGGGTCCAACAAAACACCTAACAGATAAGAACACCCCACAAAATTTGGGAAACATAGCAGTTTGATCTAATACATGGAAACAGAAACAAAGGGACAGCAAAAATGGGGAGACAAATAACCAACCCCCAAATGAAAAAAAAGGAGGAATTATCAGAAAACGAAATAGAAGTAAACAATTGGTCAGATAAAGAATTCATAGTAATGCTAATAAGGGTGCTCAAACAATTCATTGAGAACTATAAGCAACTTCATAAGTATTATAAGGGTCTTAATAATAGCTGCACCAACATGAAAAGAGCTTGAAACAATAAATAAGAATCAATTGGAAATGAGGAATGAAAGAGCTGAAATAAAGAATGCCCTGGAAGGATTCAATAGTAGACCAGAAGAAGCTAAGGACAGAATCAGTGAATTAGAAGGCAAAGTAGAAAAAAACACCCATTCAGAGCAGCAAATAGAAAAAAAAAATTAAAAGGCAGGAGGAGAGTCAAATGGAGCTTTCGGACAACTTGAAATGTAAAAACATTTGTATTATAGGGTGCCAGAAGGAACAGAATCTGAGAAAGGAATAGAGAACCAGTTTGAAGAAATAATGGCAGAAAATTTTCCTAACCTGGTAAAAAAAAAAAAAAAAAGCATTCAAGTTCAGGACACACAGAGAATCTCAATCAAAATGAACCCCAAAAGACCCACATCTAGGCACCTATTAATTAAAATGGAAAAAAATTAAAGACAAATAAAGAATCTTAAAGGATGCAAGAGATACAGGAAGTTACCTACAAGGGAGCTCCCATTAGACTGTCAGCTGATTTCTCAATGGAAAAACTTCAGGCCAGAAGCAAATGGCATGAAGTGTACAACGTATTGAAAACCAAGGGACTGAACTCAAGGCTATCATTCAAAATAGAAGGTTAAATAAAGAGCTTTGCAGACAAATAAAAGGCTAAAATGGTTTATTACCACCAAACCAGCATCCTATATAATAAAGAGGTAATATGCAAATTGACTGTCACATCCTCACATAAGATGGCCACCCCCATGTGGTCACAAGATGCCTGCCCCCATGTGGTCACAAGATGGCAGCCCCCATGTGGTCACAAGATGGCCACACCTATGTGGTCACAAGATGGCCACTCCCATGTCATCACAAGATGGCCACGCCCATGTCGTCACAAGATGGTAGCCCCCATGTCATCACAAGATGGCCACCACAAGATGGCTGGCAAGGGAGGGCAGTTGGGGACAACCAGGCCAGCATGGGAGGGTAGTGACTGTGTCTGCAGGGGAGGGCAGCTGGGGGGGACCAGGCTGGCAGGGGAGTGGTTAGGGGGCAATTAGGCTGGCAGGCAGAAGCATATAGGGGCAATCTGGCAGGCAGGAGAGCAGTTGGGAGCCAGCAGTTGCAGACTGTGAGAGGGATATCTGACTGCCAGCAGTCAGACATCCTCCGAGGGGTCCCAGATTGGAGAGGGTGTAGGCTGAGCTGAGGGACATCCCTCCCCCAGTGCACGAATTTCGTGCACTGGGCCTCTAGTAATAATATAAGAAGAACTAGAGAGAAAGAGAAG
Organism: Ia io; assembly: GCA_025583905.1. Taxonomy (NCBI): domain Eukaryota; kingdom Metazoa; phylum Chordata; class Mammalia; order Chiroptera; family Vespertilionidae; genus Ia; species Ia io. Next base: position 13,058,150 of record JAJQQW010000009.1, on the reverse strand, counting down.
AGCACAGTCATAAAGATTAAGAATGTCAATAAATAAGTACCTATCAATAATAACTTTGAATACAAATGTCTTAAATGCTCCAATAAAAAGACATAGGGTGATTGAATAGATACAAAAATGTGACCCAACTACATGCTGTCTACAAGAGACCCACCTCAGAACAAAAGACTCACACAGAATGAAAGTGAAGGGGTGGAAAATAATTTCCAGGCAAATGGAAGCGAAAAAAAGCTGGGGTCGCAATACTCATATCTGACAAAATAGACTTCAAAGTGAAGGCCATAACAAGAGATAATGAAGGCCATTTCATAATACTAAAGGGATCGATACAACAAGATGATAAAACTCTGGTCAATATATATGCACCCAATACAGGAGCATCCAAATATATTAAAAAAAAAAAAATTCTGGAGGATTTTAAGGGAGAGATCCACAGCAATACAATCATAATAGGGGACTTTACACACGACTGACATCACTGGATAGATCTTCTAGCCCCCCCAAAAAAAAAAATCAACAAGGAAACAGTGACCCTAAATGACACACTAGATCAGATGGAGTTAATTGATATTTTCAGAACATTCCATGCCAAAGGTACAGAATATACATTCTTTTAAAGTGCACTTGAAAAATTTTCAAAAATAGACTACGTGTTAGGACCAGATATCAAGTTATACTACAAAGCCACTGAGGTCAAAACAACCTGGTACTGGTACAAGAAGAGTCATATAAATCAATGGAATAAAGCAGAGACCCCAGAAATTAGGTCTCTATAAATTCAAGAAGACTGAAATCATATCAAGCATCTTCTCAGAACACAATGACTTGAAATTAGAAATCAACTACAATAAAAACATTCAAAAACATTCAAACACATGGAGGTTAAATAGCATGTTATTAAACAATGGATGGGTTACCAAAAAGATCAAAAAAGAAATAAAAACCATTCTGGAAACAAATGAAAATGAATACACAACAACACCAAATCTCTAGGACACAGCAAAAGAAGTCCTGAGAGAGAAGTTCATAGCACTACAGGCATATCTCAAAAAATAAGAAAAATTAATAATAAACTATGTAATCCTACAACTTAAAAAATTAGAAAGAGAAAACAAAAATCCCAGATTAAGTAGAAGGAAGGGAATAATAAAGATTAGAGCTGAAGTACATGACATAGAGACTAAAAAAACAATATAAAAGCAAAATGAAACCAAATGTAGGTTCTTTGAAAAAATAAGCAAGATTGATGAATCTTTAGCCAGACTCATCAAAAAACAAAGTTAGAGGACCCAAATAAAGAAAATCAGAAATGAAAGAGATTAAGTAACAATTGACCCCACAGAAATACAAATGAACATTAAAAAAAGAAAAAAAAATACTATGAACAATTATACTCCAACAAACTGGACAATTTGAATAAAATGGACATATTCCTAAAAAAATTCAGTCTTCCAAAACTCAATCAAGACGAATCAGAAAACCTGAATAGGCCAATAAATACTAATGAAACTAAAACAGTAATCAGAAATCTTCCAACAAACAAAAACAGCTTCACAAAGTACTTTTACCAAACAGTCAAATAAAAACTACACCTATCCTCCTCAAACTATTCCAAAAATTTCAAGAAGAAGGAATATTTCTAAGTTCTTTCTATGAGGCCAGCATTATCCTAATTCCAAAACAGATAAAGGCACTACAATGAAAGAAAATTATAGGCCAATATCCCTGATGAATACAGATGCTAAAATCCTCAACAAAATATTAGCAAATCAGACCCAGCAATACATTAAAAAGATCATGCACCATGACCAAGTATGATTTATTCCAGGGATGCAAGGCTGGTACCATATTCACAAATAAATAAATGTTATACATCACATAAACAAATTGAAAGACAAAAATCACATGATCATATCAACAGACAGAAAAAGCATTCAACAAAATCCAACACTATTTTTTCATAAAAATTCTCAGCAAAATGGGGTTAGAGGGGTCATACCTCTACATAATAAAAGCCATATATGACAAACCTACAGCCAACATCATACTCAATAGGCAAAAACAAAAATTATTTCCCCTAAGAACAGGAAGAAGACAGGGATGCCCACTGTCAACATTCTTGGTCAACATAGTACTGGAAGTCCTAGCTACAGCAATCAGACCAGAAGAAAAAATAAAAGGCATCCAAATTGGAAAGGAGGAAGTAAAACTCTCATTCCCTGGTGACATGATATTGTACATAGAAAACCCTAAAGACTCCACCAAAAAACTACTAGATTTAATAAATGAATGCAGCAATGTAGCAGGATACAAAATTAATACCCAGAAAATTATGGCTTTTTTATACACCAATAATGAACTCTCAGAAAGAGAAACTACTAATAAAAAAAATCCCATTTATCATTGCAGCAATAAAATTAAGATATTTGGGAATAAGCTTAACCAAGGAGGTAAAAGACCTGCACTCAGAAAATTATAGGACATTATAAAAGGAGATAGAGGATGATATAAACAAGTAGAAGAATATACCATGTTCATGGATTGGTAGAATCAACATTATTAAAATGTTCATACAGCCCAAAGCAATCTACAGATTCAATACAATCCATGTTAAATACCAATGGCATATTTCACAGATCTAGAACAAACACTCCAAAGATTGATATAGAACCAAAAAAAGAACGCAAGTAGCCACAGCAATCTTGAGAAAAATGAACAAAGTTGGAGGGATCACAATACCAGATATCAATTTATACTACAAAGCCACCACAGTCAAAACAACATGGTACTGGCACAAGAAGAGGCATATAGATCAATGGAAGAGAGCAGAGACCCTAGAAATTGACCCAAGGCATTATGCTCAATTAATATTGGACAAAGGATGCAAGAGCATACAATGGAGTAAAGACAGTCTCTTCAATAAATGGTGCTGGGAAATTTGGTCAGATACATGCAAAAAAATGAAACTACACCACACACAAGAATAAACTCAAAATGGATAAAAGACAAATGTATATCCTGAAACCATAAAAATCTTAGAAGAAAGCATAGGCAGCATAATCTTAGACATCTCTTATAACAATTTGTTTACTGATACATCTCCTAGAGCAAAGGAAACTAAGTAGAAAATAAACAAATGAGATTATACTATTTAATAAAAGAGTAATATGCAAATTGACTGTCACTCCAAGACACAAGATGGCTGCCCCCATGTTTTCAAAGATGGCTGCCCCCATGTGGACACAAGATGGCCACCACAAGAAGGCCTGCAGGGGAGGGCAGTTGTGGGCAGTTAGGGGTGACCAGGTCAGTTGAGGAGGGCAGTTGGGGGGTACCCAGGCCTGCAGGGGAGGGAAGTTGTGGGCGATCAGGCAAGCAGGGAGGGCAGTTAGGGGGGACCAGGCCCACAGAGGAGGGCAGTTAGAGGAGACCAGGTCAGCAGGGGAGGGCAGTTGGGGGGGCCAGGCCTGCAGGGGAGGGCAGTTGGGGGGACCAGGCCTGCAAGGGAGGGCAGTTGTGGGTGACCAGGCCTGCAGGGGAGGGAAGTTAGGGGGGCTAGGCCTGCAGGGGAGGGAAGTTAGGGGTGACTGGGCCAGCAGGGAGGGCAGTTGGGGGGGACCAGGCCTGCAGGGAAGGGCAGTTGGAGGTGACCGGGTCATCAGGGGAGGGAAGTTGGGGGTGACCAGGCCTGCATGGGAGGACAGTTAGGGGCAACCAGACTGGCAGGGGAGGGCAGTTAGGGGCAATCGGGCCGGCCAAGGAGCAGTTAGGCGTCAATCTGGCTGGCAGGGAAATGGTTAGGGGTGATCAGGCTGGCAGGCAGAAGCGGTTAGGGGCAGTCAGGCAGAGGCAGGTGACGGGTTGGGAGCCAGCAGTCCTGGATTGTGAGAAGGATGTCTGACCACCTGTTTAGGCCCGATCCCCGTGGGATCGGGCCTAAACGGGCAGTTGGACATCTCTCAAGAGGTCCCAGATTGGAGACGGTGCAGGCTGGGCTGAGGGACACCCCGCCCCCATGCACGAATTTCATGCACCGGGACTCTAGTGTCAAAATAAAAAGCTTCTGTGCACTAAAAGAAACCATCAACCAAATGAAAAGAGAGCCCACTGCATGGAAAAACATATTTGCCAATGATACACTTGATAAGGGGTTAATTTTCAAAATACATATCTGTTAAGCTGTATGTTAAGTCATACAACTTAGCAAAAGTAAGACAATCCAATTAAAAAATGGGCAAAGACCTAAATAGGCAATTCTCTAAAGGGGACATACAGAAGGTCAAGAGAAATATGGAAAAACGCCCAAAGTCACTAATCATCTGAGAGGGGAAAATTAAAATGATAATGTGATACTACCTCACATCTGTCAGAATGGCTATCATCAACAATTCAACAAAAAAAGTGCTGGCCAAGACGTGGGGAAAAGGGAACCCTAGTACACTGCTGGTGGGAATGCAGACTGGTGCAGCCACTGTGGAAAACAGTTTGGAGTTTCCTCAAAAAATTAAAATGGAACTCCCATTTTACCCAATGATTCCACTTCTAGGAAGATAGTCTAAGAAAGTGGAAACACCATTCAGAAAGAATATATTCAGTCCTATATTCATAACAGCACAATTTAATAGCTAAAGTTTTAAAACAGCCCAAGTGCTCATCAGCTGATGAGTGGATAAAAACACTGTGGTACATTTACACAATGGAATACTATACACTGCAAAAAAGAAAGAACTCCTACCATTTGCAACAGCATGGATATACCTGGAGAGTATTTTGCTAAGTGAAATAAGCCAGTCACAGAAAGATAAGTATCACATGATCTCACTCATATGTGGAATCTAATGAATCAAATAAACTGATGAATAAAATAGAACCAGAGACATAGGAGTATGCAACAGACTGATGAACTTCAGAGGGAAGGCAGGGTTCAAGGTTTGGGAGGAGAGTGATTAACTGGGGAACTCGTATGCATATATGCATAACCCATGGACACAGACAATAGAATGGTGAAGTCCTGGGAGGGGTCTGTACAGGGTGGAGGATGTCAATGTGAAAAAATACACAAACAAATATTGTTGCAATACTTTTGACAATAAAGATTTTTAAAAACCCAGTTGAAATTATAGTTTACAAAGAGGAAAAAAAAAAGATGATGATCATGACCTCTTGGGAAGCATATTGATCCTAGGACAAGAAGCCTTGGTCCTCGTCTTCATGGTACATTATCACTCATTGTAGATATCTATATTTTCTAACACACCTTGCCAGTGTGAATGGCTTTCTAGGAGCAGGCTAAAAAGCAGACACCTTGGGACCTTGGGCTTTCAAAGCTGATAAGTCTAAATCTCTAAAACAATGGCAATTATTATGACATATGGCCACAAAACATGAGTGTTCCACACAATCCTCCACCACCACCACTTCTACACGTACACAGACTACAAAGGATATATCATTTTCTAAGGTGGGAAGACAGGCTAGTCTACCCATAGGCCAAGGAACAGCTCTAAATGGTGTATTCTGAAGAAATTCTGAGGTCTTTTCCTCCAATGGATTATCTCTAAGTTGGATTTCCAGCTGCTTCACTGTTGAACCTACCCTAGCTGGTTTGGTTCAGTGGATAGAGCATTGGCCTGCAGACTGAAAGGTCCCAGGTTTGATTCTGGTCAAGGGCACATGCCCAGGTTGTGGGCTCGATCCCCACTTGGGGGTGTGCAGGAGGCAGCCGATCAATGATTCTCTCTCATCATTGATGTTTCTATCTCTCTCTCTCCCTTTCTCTTCCTCTTGGAAATAAATAAAAATTTTTTTTTTAAACTGTCTTTGGGATCAAAATCTATCTTCAGATGATCCCTGTGCTAATCACACAGCACATCCTCAGTAAATGTTTACTGAAAATATAAGCATTGTTTCCAAATAAGTGCCCTAAACAATCACAGATAGAGTTGTATTTCATGACAACTGCATAATGAAATTTGACTGCACAGTTTTCTTCCCTACTACTTTAAGCATGTGAAGAAGTTCAGAACTTTGTCACCATTCTCTCCACTTATCCTGCTCCATTGCCTCATAAAACTTGCTCCATCAATATTTCTACATTTATCTCATACTAGAAGCCCGGTGCACGAAATTCGTGCACGGAGGGGGGTTGTCCCTCAGCCCAGGCTGTACCCTCTCCAATCTGGGACTCCTGGAGGGATGTCCGACTGCCCGTTTAGGCCCGATCCTGGGGGATTGGGCCTAAACGGGCAGTCGGACATCCCTCTCACAATCCAGGACTGCTGGCTCCAAACTGCTTGCCTGCCTGCCTTCCTGATTACCCCTAACCGCTTCTGCCTGCCAGCCTGATCACCCCCTAACCACTCCCCTGCCAGCCTGGTTGATGCTTAACTGCTCCCCTGCCAGCCTGTTTGCCCCCAACTTCCCTCCTCTGCCGGCCTGGTCACCCCTAACTGCCGTCTCCTGCAGGGTTGATCACCTCCAACTGCCCTCCCTTGCAAGCCTGGTCCCTCTCAACTGCCCTCCCTTGCAGGCCGGGTGCCTCACAACTGCCCTCCCTTGCAGGCAGGGTGCCTCCCAACTGCCCTCTCCTGTTGGCCATCTTGTAGTGGCCATCTTGTGTCCACATGGGGGCAGACATATTGTGTGTTGGAGTGATGGTCAATCTGCATATTACTCTTTTATTAGATAGGATAGAGGCCTGGTGCAGGAGTGGGGGCCAGCTGGTTTGCCCTGAAGGGTGCCCCAGATCAGGGTGGGGGTTCCCTTGGGGCGTGGGGCGGCCTGGGCGAGGGGCCTGTGGTGGTTTGCAGGCCGGCCACACCCCCTGGTGACCCAAGCGGAGGCCCTGGTATCTGGAATTTATTTTCCTTCTACAATTGAAACTCTGTAGCCTGGAGCAGAGCCAAGCCTTCTGCTCCCTCCGGGGTGGCAGCCATTTCTGTGGCAGTTAATTCACCTTCTACAATTGAAACTTTGTAGCCTTAAGCGGGTGAGCCCGGTCAGGGTGTGCGAAAAGCTTTGCTTCCCCTGTTGCCGCCGGCAACCCTGGCTTGCTCTCTCAAACTCCGTTCTGCCGCCATTTGTTTGAATTTGTTTACCTTCTATAATTGAAACTTTGTAGCTTGAGTGGAAGCTTAGGCCTGCAATGGCTATGGAAAGCTTGGTTTGCTCTGTTACCTGGGAAACCTTGCTCTCTGTGGCTGTAGCCATCTTGGCTGAGGTTAATTTGCATACTCTCTCTGATTGGCTGGTGGGCGTGGCTTAGCTGGTGGGCATGGCTTATGTAGCAGAGTGATGGTTAATTTGCATATTACCATTTTATTAGAGAGGATTTACAATCACTTGTTCTCTACTGGCTTTTCCTCTCAGGCCATAATTATGGTCAAGTCTCTCACATAAATAATTGACATTGGGCCCTGCCTGATTTTTTAATAAATACCCTAACTTCATCCTTCAGGTCAGAGTATCCTTTAAACACAAGTCTGCACAAAGAATCCTCCTTTTCTTAACAGCTCTCTATTAACATATTTTAATCGGGCTTCTCCCTTGCAACTACAAAACAATTATGGCAGCAAAAATCACCACAAACTTCTTAGTTGCTAACTTTGGAAGGAACTATTCAAAACTCGTATTCTTTTATTTTATGCTTGTTGAATGATACCTTCCTGAAACTCACTTAGCTTCAGTTATAGAAAATCCTCCCAGTTTTCCTCTTTTCCTGATCTTCCTTTCCCAATCTGCTCCGCTAGTTCTGTTTTATCCATTCACCCCTAAATGTTGATGTTTCTCATGGTTTTTTGCTTGGCTACCTTCTCTTCTTAGTCTGCATACTTTCTTTGCTGTTCTCAACTATCTTTACAGTTTTGATTTCACCTATGTTCCAAAATTCCTCTTTCCAACATTGGCCACTCTTCTAACTACCTATAAAATATTTACAACTGCTTCTGGACAGGAGCTCCATAGACACTTCAAAGTCAACATACTCAATATGGAACATTTATCCAAATATTCCCCTCTTCCAGAAATTTTCATTATGTCCCTTACCAGACAGCTCCTAAGATCAGTCCATTTAAGTCATAAATATGACTTGAATAAGTCTCTTCCCCTCAAGCTCTACCATTCTCCTTCAGGTCTTGTCTTGGACAGTTATGATGCTCTAAAAATCATTCTTTTTTTCTCCTCAACTCATCCTCTTCTCTGACCATGCCTCTCTGTTACCAACAGGAAAATATCTAAGCGTCTTCTAGATGACTGACCCACAGAAACTGTGAAATATTAAATATGTGTTGTTTTAAGCCATTAAAATTTGGGGTAATGTATTGTATACTAGTATATAACTAATACATTATTTTTGTTTGTTTCATCTTTTACATTAGAAGTAATAAAAAATGTAATTGGGAACAATGTAATAATTACAGTGATATTAATAGGGCTTCTTCTGAATTTTGGTGGCATGAAAGAATAGGTCTTTAAACTTTTTGGCATATCTTTTCTTCTTTAACCATTGTGTGTGTGTGTGTGTGTGTGTGTGTGTGTGTGTTTTTCCATTCAAATTATTTTTAGCTTGTCACACACACACACACACACACACACACAAAATTACCTAAGTTCGTAGAGAGAAAGACTAGAGTAATCAACTTATTTGAGAGCATAAATAATAGATTGATTGTAGTCAACTAATGACAATGCAATATTGGCACAAAGACACACAATAAATAAAATTCAGAGCTATTCATTCTAACACTATATATTTTGGAAACCTTGTCCTTAAAGGCAAGTCAGGATCAGAAGAAAAATTTAGTATTAATCACCTCCTATCTCCAAGACTAAAATAAAAATATTTTTGCATAATGAGTAATCTACTATATTAAGATATTTTAAAGAAGATATGTACTTAATAAAAGGAAATCATATAGAAACCCACACACGAAAACTACTAGGTATATGTTCATGTTGACCAATGTCACCCCAATCAATTTAATGAATAAAATAAAATAAAGAAATCATACTAAACAACAAACTATTAAACAACAAACTCTGATCCTACAATTCTCAACTCAAATACATTTCCGTAAGGAAGGTATAATTCAGTGAAAAGCTCCATATTTTAGGTCCAAAAGCATGAGTTATAATTGAAGAGAACTTTTCTAATCCATCTGATATTGCCCTTCCATGTATTCCAGAATAACATTTCCCATATATATGCTGGAACAAGTAGTTTTGAGAGGTCAAGAATTAAAACAATGTAGTTGTTATATATGAAAGACATCAATTTGAATTGCAGCTTGAAATCAATTGGAAAACAGGCCAGTCTCTAGAGGGTAGTTGTAATGTGCTTTACAAAGCTAACCACTCAAGCATCAAAAACAACTAAAAATTCAGCACACTAAATGAAGCTTTTCCATTGCACAAGAGGATAATTTCACATGAATGGCAATTTCTGCAATTCAATGCATAGCTTAGCCTTGAAAAAACCTTTAACCTTAAATATAAAGCTAATCAAAACAATCCCAGGCAACACTGTTTATTATGATATTATCTGGTAACCACTGAGTAGTTTGTCAATACTCAGGTATTTGGGCTTTTATATAACTTAGAACTCGAGTCCTCAACTCTAGAAATCTGGAAGGTTTAGTAGTATAAAGCAGGGGGAAAGGTAAATCCCCAGCCTCAGTTTTCACATCTCTAAAATGGGAAGTCTGGAACAAATGATACTGTATCAATCTGTGATTGCTGCATAACAAAACACTCCAAACTTAGTGGCTAAAGACAATAACCTCTTATTCCTTTCTTTCAACCAATAGGTTGGTAGGTCTCAGGTTCACTCATACATCTGCTGTGAGCCAGCTGGTCAGCTGTGGTTAGCTAATCTTGATAGCATCACTGGGGAAACCCAGTTCTCCTGCACTGACTCCTCTTGTCTGTCCTGCAGGCTAGGCATGGCATGTTCTCATGGAAGTACCAGGGGTCCACAAAAGGAAGCAGAAATGTATAAGTGAGTTTCAAGCTTCTGCTTGCATTAAGTCAACTATAAGCCCATTAGCCAAAGCAAATCACACAACAAAGTTAAGATCAGTGTGGGAGCTCACTACTGAAGGGCATGTAACAATTTTCCATGGACAATTGGAAATATTAATTCAACCAATTTATTATCATCTTTACAGTATCTTTTCAATAATTGAGTGTAGGGTTGTTTGTCTGTTTTTAAGAGACCTCCCGCACTAACTACAGGGAAATACATTGAGAATAAAGAGGAAAGAAAAACTGGTACCTCTTCTTTAACAATAAGGCTCCATGTAATTGGATATGACTAGCCTATACCTGACAAAAGATTAGACATTTTAGATATTTTAATTAAAAGTTAGTGCCATACAACCGACTGATCTACCTTTCATTCTCTTTCCTCCTAATATTTTTCTGTCAGTTTTTTCAAATCAATATAGCAACTAGACAAGAACAATGCAAAGAATAACCATGTTCAATGAATGCATAATTACATACATTTTCACTTTTCATTCCCATTCACAGACCAAAAAAAAGAGCAGACAAAGAAATAAAAAGAAGCCCTAACCTGTTTGGCTCAGTAGAGGGCCTGAGGACTGCGGACTCAGGGGTCCCAGGTTCGATTCCGGTCAAGGGCATGTGCCTTGGTTGCGGGCACATCCCCAGTGGGGGGTGGGCAGGAGGCAGCTGGTTGATGTTTCTCACTCTCTCTCCCTCTCCCTTCCTCTCTGTAAAAAATCAATACAATATATTAAAAAAAAATCTGTGTGCATTTAACATTTTAAAAAAAGAAATAAAAAGAAGAGGAAAGGAATATAGTATTTTTTAAAAGAAAGGTTAGTGGGAAGTTTATTTTTGCACATTTACTTTAATGCTCATTGGAGGCTTCTTACAATATCAAAGAGCATCTTCTTCTTGGGATAGTAATTCAGGTAGATATTGAGGAGTAATTTGGATCAAGTAAGTTGCATTGTGATGTCATTCCCAGGAATTTACAAACAACAGCCAAATAAAGGAATTCTTTCTTTATTAACCTCTTCCTTTAGGAACAGAGAGGGAATCTATTAAATTTCAGGCTCAAGTCATGCCTATAGACAGTCTTAAAATCCAAGGCTATAAGTCATAATCTTAGTGACTGGTTAAATCATCCAGTAATAAAAATGCATTTCTTCCTTGTTTTGAAGGGTAATCCTGAGAACTAAGGTATGGTAGAGGACAAAGTTTTTCAAGCACATGTAAATCATAGTTATGTTTTAGTAATAGTTGTGATATCTGCTTCCAAGCTCTCTCTTATTTTCTCTCAGGTAGATCCCAAGACTTTGAAAAAACACACTTATAGTAGTGTTTACACCTTTACCTGTACAAATGGGTTAAGGCAATAAATATTCAACTCTATAATGCTAATTTTCTAATACTTCCTCAGTTGTGTTAAAAACTGTTATCAATTTTACATAGTAAAGTTAGCTGACATCAATCATTCACTATGGCAAGACAAGAAATCTAATATTTGGCTTCCAAAGCATTTAACTAATATACCTAAGGGTGGGTGGCATAAAAGTACAGGGTGGGGCAAAAGTAGGTTTATAGTTGTTTACATGGAAAATAATGCAATCTTACTAATAAAAGCCTAGGTGGTCCTCATGCCATCATACAGTGATGCCCTCACGCCTTCACAAGATGGCTGCATGCACAGCAGGTGTGCGCAACTGGGCGGAGTTGGGCTTGATGCTGCAGGCACAAGGGTGGTGGAGGGAAGTTGACCAGGAGGTGCATCAGGGTGCCGGCTTTGACGCTGAGTCCCCATAGGCACTGTCACAGACTCTGACAGGAGGGAGGAGGGAGTCGGATACCCGCACCTAGGACTTGGCAAATAGTGATATTAAAATATTTCTTCTAATTAATTCCCTTTCAATGTGCATGAATTAGTGCACCGGGCCACCAGTAATTAATAAGTAATAATAATACAAGAATAAATTGTTTTGTGTACTCACACCTGTAAACCTAATTATGCCACACCCTGTATTTAAACTGTTAAATTGCTTATCTTCTTTCATTACAAATCCCTGTGTAACTTGGCACAATAGGATGAAGCTGCAAGCTCATTCTGTTTTCAGTGACCCATGTCCCACTTCTAGGTGTCCCAGTTTGGGAAGCACAACTCTAGGTCAGTTTGGTCTGCAGTATCTGTAGTGTCCTGATGATTAAAGTTTCATTTTCTCTAAGTTAAACCAAATCCTAATATAAGGCTGTGTATTGGGTATCGAACCTGAAATTGCTGGCTTCAGTCATTACATACACCATGCTTAACGCCTCTGTCAGGATCCAATTCTTGTTTGAAAAATTACAGGAGGTTGATTCCAATTTCTCTGCAGATTTCACTTGGATAACACAAATTGCTACTTTCTGATTTACTATCTGATGAATTGTTCTGCCCTATCATTATAGTTATTGCACCTACGGTTATAAATTGAGCCCCCAAAAGGAGGTAGAATAGGTAAAACTCTATGCCAGTCAGAAAGTATCAGTGGGAGTTTGGAACTATATTCCAAAAAAAGGTCAGAATCCACCTACTAGTTCTGGAGGCCTCAAATTCCTGGAAAAACACAGGCTCTTTTAAAATGTCACATTACATGGTCAGAAATTACCTGTCACATTACTAGGCAAGCCCATCATTTCAGAAAGTCCTTCCCAAATGGTTCAAGGTAAAACCAAGTTTCCTCAACTACCATTTAGATCATCAAACCAGAATATACTTCTTTGCTTTTAATTTAATTTTAACTTGTGTCTGGTGGGAAGCCCATCAACCCAACCCCCCGCCCCAGGCAGTTTTCAAAGATAGATTTGAATTGGGGTGGGGCAGAGGTGGTAGTGTACAGCCCAGGTAGCAGGGGTCACATGTTACAGGTCTTGAGAAAGAATAATGGTAGGGAAATAGGAAAAGGAATAAACTGGAGAGAAGAAACATGTTTTGTTGAGATTTTATTTCTTATTTATAAAACTAAAGAGTGAAATATAGTTTCAGCCTATCTCTTAATTTAAGGGAGAAAGGGAAGAAACCTAAATGAAGCCCCCTGCTGGCCACTCTAATTTCTATCCTATTTGTTCCTGCAAAAATAAATAAATAAATAAAAATCTTTTTTTACCTATATTTAAGGCACAATTTAACCTTCTATCATTATTTTTATCTATTATATCTCTCTTTAATGAAATAAATGCACATATATCCACATAAATTTCTAAAGGCAATTTGGTAACTTGTCTTTTCATCATTATAAGAAAATAATTAGTGTTGTAGAAATATATATTTTATTTTAAAGTTGCATTTAAAAATGATATCACCAGTATATTTTTTCTTATTTATACCTTAGAGCAAAAATATTTATGTTGATTATTTCAAGCTTATGGAGATCTTTAAAAATAAAGTAATAATTCAGAATTTTATTCAAAATATTGATAATAACTTTTGTCTTATTCTAGAAAATTAACAGTGCTATGCATAGCAAAAATCCTGAAGCTGGAGAATAAAAATGGTGGCAGAGTAAGTGGATGCTACATAGATATGCTCCCAAACTGGAATTACAACTAAAATATAGAACAACCCTGAAAAATCAACTGAGGAATAGCTAGAGAGGATCCTGATAACTAAGGATGGAAAGTGGAGACTGCATAGAGACTGTTGGGAAGGGTGGAAGCATGAAAGAGCTGGCCAGGCTCCCACAGACAGCAGCTGAAGTTCCAGAGAGATATCTCAGGTGTGGGGGCTCCCACTAAGAACTCTTGGATCTAAATCCCAAGTTGGAACCCCCCCAACAGAGAGCACCAGAACTTAGAAAGGTGCCCACATAATATCTGAAAGGCAGCAGGGTTGCTGTCTGCCAGAAAGAGAGAGCTGAAAATGCAAGCACACTCTTAAAGGGCCAACACACAAAATTTTGTGTGCAGCTACTCACCTTGGGCAGCAGCAGAGAGAGGGCAAAATGGACTGGAGCTATGTGAACAGAAGTCAGGGTTGGGGCCTCAGGGTTTAGAGCTCAGAAGGCAGAAATCTTGGTTTCCTGTGCTGAGTCATTCCCTCACACTGTGGAGGTCATCTTTCCCAGACAAACCTTTACTATCCAGGCAGTATTTGCCTGGGGGGAAAGACAGTTGACCCACCCTATTGGAAAGCTCCTTGGCCTACCCTGTGGAGTTTCTAAGGACCATTAAGGGGCTGAAAATAACAATTAGCCTCCAGGAAAAGCAATTGCCCCATCCTCTCATCCCACCTGTGCACCATTGCCTGAGGCTACTCACAACTGAATCCAATCAGACTACAGGTAGACATGGGTCTCTGGAGGCTTTGAGTCTTTGTCTGATCTAATTAGTCAGAAACAGCATTTGGGTCCATGCCACAGATACTACCACAGACGGCACAGGGAGCAAACACCAGTGGAAACTTGCATGTACCACCCAGCTGCAGACACCACCCTCAACTTCACAGTGAGGCAAAAGCCAGCAGGACCCCAAGCACCTGAAGCTGACACCACCAGGACCAGCTCCCTGGGGGAAGAGAGTACACTTCAGAACTGGGACAATCAAGGCATGAGACTCAAGGCAGATCTAGCCTCTGGACTAAGGAATCTCTAACCAATGGATACTAGGGATTTCAAGCTCTCAGACCTCAATAAGATTGTCCAGGGCCAAAAAGTGACAGTGAATCACATTCAACTGCACTAGAGAAGCTCCCAAGAGACCCAGGGTGACACACGAAGGGACCAGACTCAACAACATCAGAGCAATATCCAGCAAGCCCCACAAAGAGCAGACCCAGAGCACCTGTGTATCAGCTGGCACAATGACATTAAGGTTGACACTGGCAGCAAGTCAGAGGGGAGACCCCTCCAATGAATGGGACATCAACAATCAAGTCCCAATTACAAAAGGAGAGCCAAATAATGATCACAAAGGGGCATTCCTAGAGCATTCAGCTCAGGTGAACAAAGAGAGTGCACCACTGGACCACTCAAGACACTTTCTACATAAGGCCATCCCACAAAGACTCGGAGACATAACAGTTCTACCTAATACATAGAAGCAAACACAGAGAGACAACTAAAATGGGGAGACAAAGAAATCATCCCCTAATGAAAGAAAAGAAGGAATCTCCAGAAAAAAAGAACTAAATGAAGTGGAGGCAAGCAACCTATCAGACATAGAGTTCAAATCAATGGCTATAAAGATTCTTAAGAAACTTAGTACAAATTACAACAGCATGAAAATGGAAATAGAGGCCATGAATAAGAATCAGACAGAAATGAAGAATGATATATCTGATATCAAGAACACACTGGAAGGTGTTAAACATAGAATGAATGAAGCAGAGGATCTAATCAGCAATTTGGAAGAAAAGGTAGAAATAAATACCCAGTTAGAGCAACAAATAGAAAAAAGAATTAAAATGCAGGAAGAAAGCTTAAGGGAGCTCTTGGGCAACATGAAATGTAACAACATCCTCATTACAGGAATACCAGAAGGGAAAGAGGGTAAGCAAGGAACAGAGAACCTATTTAAATAAATAATGATAGAAAAATTCCCCAACCTAGTGAAGGAAAATGTCACACAAGTTCAGGAGGCATAGAGAGTCCCAATAAAGATGGAAACAAAGAATCCCACACCCATACACATCATAAATAAATGGCAAATATTAAAGACAAAGAAAGAATCTTAAAGGCAGCAAGAGAGAGACAGAAAATTACCTACAAAGGAGTTCCCATTAGAATGTCAGCTGACTTCTGAATATAAACACTTTGGGCCAGAAGGCAGTGGCATGAAGTACTCAAAGTAATGAAAATCAAGGGCTTTAATCCAAGACTACTGTATCCAGCAAGGCTATCACTTAAAATTGAACATGAAGTAAAAACCTTTCAAGACCAAAAAAAAAAAAAAAAGTTAAAGAGTACATTATCACCAAACCAGCAATGCAAGAAAGGTTAAAGGGACTGCTTTAAGAAGAAAAAAGGAGAGAGGATCATAGTCATATAGAACAGAAAATTGGCAATAAATAAATACCTATCAATAATAACTTTAAATGTCAATGGATTAAATGTTCCAGTCAAAAGACATACAGTGACTGAATGGATAAGAAAACATAACCCATATACGTATATGCTGTCTACCAGAGACCCATCTCAGAACAAAAGATACACACAGACTGAGAGTGAAGGGATGGAAAAATATCTTCCATCCAAATGGAAAAGAAGAAAAATCTGGGATAGCAATATTCATATCTGACAAAATAGTCTTCAAAACAAAGGTCATAACAAGAGACAAAGAAGGCCACTACATAATACTAAAGGAAATGATCCAACAAGAAAATTTAACCCTTGTAAACATATATGCACCCAATATAGGTGCACTCAAGTACATAAAAAAAAAATCTCTTGATAGACTTCAAGGGAGAGATTGACAGCAATACATTCACAGTAGGGGACCTTGACACCCCACTGACATTATTGGATAGATCTTCCAGACAAGTAATTAACAAAGAAACAGAGGCCTTACATAACACAGTAGATCAGATGGATCTAACCAACATTTACATAACAGAATATACATTCTTCTCAAGCACACATGGAACAGTCTCAAAAAAAGACCACATGCTAGGGCATAAAACAATACTATACAGATTTAAGAAGATGGAAATCATACCAACCATCTTCTCTGATCACAATGGCATGAAGTTAGATATCAACTACAATAAAAAAGAACTCTAAAACACTCAAATACATGGAGGCTAAATAGCATGTTATTAAACAACTAGAGGCCTGGTGCATGAAATTCATGCATGGGGCGGGGGTTGCCTCAGCCCAGCCTGCACCCTCTCCAATCTGAGACCCCTTGGGGGATGTCCGACTGCTGGCAGTTGGCTATCCCTCTCACAATCCTGGACCACTGGCTCCTAATTGCTCACCTGCATGCTGGCTTGATCATCCCTAACTGCCCCCCCTGCCAGCCTGGTGACCCCCAACTGCCCCACCCCACTAGCTTAGTCGCCCCCAACTGCCCCCCCTGCCAGCCTGGTTGCCCCCAACTGTACCCCCCCACCGGCCTGGTTGCCCCTAACTGCCACCCCCTCTGGCCTAGTCTGGTTGCCTCTTACTGTGCCCTCTGCTGGCCTGGTCACCCCAACTGCCCCCCCAGCTGGCCTGGTCACCCCTAACTGCCCTCCCCCTATGGCCTGGTTGCCCCACGCAGCCTGCTTATTCAGTCATTTGGCCGTCCCTCACTAACCCCAGGTTGGCCTGTTCATAGGAAGCCATCTTGTGAGGGCATGATGGTCAATTTGCGTATTACCTCTTTATTATATAGGATGAATGGGTTGACAATGACATCAACCAAAAATTAAAAACTTCCTGGAAACAAATGAAAATGAACACAAAACCACCCAAAACCTATGGAACACAGCAAAAGCAGTCCTCAGAGGGAAGTTCATACCACTACAGGTTTATCTCAAGAAACAAGAAAAAGCACTAATATACTATCTTACCCTACAACTAAATTAATTAGAAAGACAAAAGCTAGAAAAACAAAGAAGTAGAAGGAAAGGAATAATAAAGATCAGAGCAGAAATAAATGACATAGAAACTTAAAAAAAAAAAAAATTGTATGAAATCACTAAATCCAAGAACTGGTTCTTTGAAAAGATAAACAAGATTGATGAACTCCTAGCCAGACTCATCAAGAAACAAAGAGAGAGGACCCAAATAAATAAAATCAGAAATGAAAGAGGCAATGTAACCATGGACACCACAGAAATACAAAGGATTGTAAGCAAATAATATGAACAACTATAAGCCAACAAACTGGACAACCTGGGTGAAATAGACAAATTCCTAGAAACATACAATCTTCTAAAACTCAATCAGAAAACCTGAGTAGGCCAATAACAACTGAAGAAATTGAAGTAGTAATTAATAAATTTCCAGCAAATGAAATTCGTGGATTGGATGGATTTACAGGATAATTTTATCAAACATTTAAAGAAGAATTAACACCTATCCTCCTCAAACAATTCCAAATAATTCAAGAAGAAAGACTTGCAAGCTCTTTTTACAAATTTGGCATTATCCTGATTTCAAAACCAGATAAAGACACTACAAAGAAAGAAAATTACAAGCCAATATCCCTGATGAACAGAGATGCTAAAATCCTCAACAAACTATTTGCAAATTGAATCTATAACTATATTAAAAAGATCAGATACCATGATCAAGTGGGATTTATTTCAGAGATGCAAGGCCACTACATTATTCGCAAGTCAATAAATGTGATACATCACATCAACAAATTAAAACCACATGACAATATCAATAGATGTAGAAAGCATTTCACAAAATCCAGCATCCTTTTTTGAAAAAATCTCTCAGTAAAGTGGGAATAGAGGCATCATACCTCAACATAATAAAGGCCATATATGACAAACCTACAGCGAACATATTACTCAATGGGCATTTCCCTTAAGAACAGGAACAAGACAAGGATATCTGTTTCACCACTGTTATTCAACACTAGGGCCCGGGTTCATGACATTCGTGCCCTGCGAGGGGTCCCTCAGCCTGGCCTGTGACTTCTCACAGTCTGGGACCCCTTGGGGGATGTCCAACTGCCAGATTAGGCCCACTCCCCATGGACATTGAAAAAATAAATAGAGGAAGATACAAACAAATGGAAGCATATACCAGGTTCATGAATTGGGAGAATTAACATCATTAAAATGTCTATACCACCCAAAGCAATCTATAGATTTAACAACATAATCCCTATTAAAATACCAATGGCATACTTCAAAGAGCTAGAACAAATACACTATATATATATAACCATAATAGATCCTGAATAACTGAAGCAATATTGAGAAAGAAGAATAAAGAAGGAGGAATCATAATACCAGATATTAAACTATATTACAAAGCCATTATAATCAAAACAGCCTGGCACTGGCACAAGAACAGGCATATGGATCAGAACAGAGACCCCAGAAATTGACCCACACCATTACAGTCAATTAATATTTGACAAAGGAGGCAAGAATGTACAATGAAGTAAAGACAGTCTCTCCAACAAATGCTGCTGGGAAAGATGGACACACACGTGCAAAAAGATAAAACTAGACCACCAACTTACACCATACACAAGTATAAACTCAAGATGGATAAATGACTTAAATGTAAGGCATGAAGCCATAAAAATCTTAGAGGAAAATATAGGCAGTAAATCTCAGACATCACACATATTTATAGATACATGTCCTAGAGCAAAGGAAACTAAGGAGAAAATAAATAAATGGGACTACATCAAAATAAAAAGCTTCTGCACAGCAAAAGAAACCACCATTAAGTTGAAAAGGGAACCCACTGAATGGGAGAACATATTTGCAAATGATACATCTGGTAAGGGGTTGATATCCAAAAAAATATAAAGTATGCATACAACTCTACAAAAGCAATCCAATTAAAAAATGGGCAGAAGACCTAAATAGACATTTCTCAAAAAAAAACATACAAATGACCAAGAGACATATGAAAAAAATGCTCAAAGTCACAAATCATCAGAGAAATGCAAATTAAAACCACAATGAGGTATCACCTCACACCTGTCAGAATGGCTATCACCAACAAATCAACAAACAACAAAGGTTGATGAGGATGTCGAGAAAAGGGAACACTAGTTCACTGCTGGTGGGAATGCAGATTGGTGCAGACACTATGGAAAACAGTATGAAGCTTTCTCAAAAAATTAAAAATAGAACTTCCATCTGACCCAGCAATCCCACTTCTGGGAATATATCCTAAAAAGCCCAAAACACCAATCAGAAAGTATACACTCACCCCTATGTTCATAGTAGCATTATTTGCAATAGCTAAGATTTGGAAACAGACCAAGTGCCCATCAGTAGATGAATGGATAAAAAAGCTGTGGGACATTTACACTATAGAATACTATCCTATCTAATAAAAGAGTAATATGCAAATTAACCCAACCAAGATGGCTGTGGCTACGGAGCGAGCAGGAGGCTTGGGCTTCCCTGGCAATGGAGGAAGCCAAGCTTTCCTCACACCCTGGCTGGCCCTGGACTCCACTCAAGGCTACAAAGTTTCAATTATAGAAGATAAATAAATCCCAACAAAAATGGCTGTGGCCATGGAGCAAGCAGGAGGCTTGGCTTCGCTCAAGGCTACAAAGTTTCAATTATAGAAGATAAATAAATCCCAGATCCAAGGGCCTCCCCTTGGATCACTGTGGGGCGTGGCCGGCCTGAAAATCACAACAGGCCCCTTGCCCAGGCCGCCCCACGCCCCAAGGGAACCCCCACCCTGATCTGGGACACCCTTCAGGGCAAACCAGCTTGCCCCCACCCATGCACCAGGCCTCTATTCTATCTAATAAAAGAGTAATATGCAAATTGACCATCACTCCAACACACAAGATGGCTGCCCCCATGTGGTCAAAGATGACTGCCCCCATGTGGACACAAGATGGCCACCACAAGATGGCCAGCAGGAGAGGGCAGTTGGGAGGGATCAGGCCTGGAAGGGAGGGCAGTTGGGGGCAATCAAGCCTGCAGGGGAGGGCAGTTAGGGGTGACCAGGCCAGCAGAGGAGGGAAGTTGGGAGCCACCAGGCTTGCAGGGAAGGGCAGTTGGGGGGGACCCAGGCCTACAGGGGAGAGTAGTTGGGGGGGACCAGGCCTGCAGGGGAGGGCAGTTAGGGGTGACCAGGCCTGCAGGGGAGGGCAGTTAGGGGTGACCAGGCCTGCAGGGGAGGGCAGTTAGGGGCAATCAGGCTGACAGGGGAGCAGTTCGGCATCAATCAGGCTGGCAGTGGAGTGGTTAGGGGGTGATCAGGCTGACAGGCAGAAGCAATTAGGGGCAATCAGGAAGGCAGGCAGGCAAGCAGTTGGGAGCCAGCAGTCCTGGATTGTGAGAGGGATGTCCGACTGCCCTTTTAGGTCCAATCCTACTGTGATTGGGCCTAAACAGGCAGTCGGACATCCCTCAAGGGATCCCATATTGGAGAGGGTGCAGGCTGGGCTAAGGGACACACACCCCTGTGCATGAATTTCATGCACCGGGCCTCTAGTGCAGTTATAAAACGAGGGATCTCTTATCCTTTGGGACAATATGGATGGACCTGAAAATATTATGCTAAGTGAAATAACCAATCTGAGAAAGACAAATATCACATGATCTCACTTATTTGTGGAATCTAATGTACAAAATGAATTGACCAACAAAATAAGACCTGAAGCATGGAAGCATGGAACAGACTGACATATGTTGATTTAAGGTTGGAGGAATGAGAAGAGATAAACCAAAGAACTTATATACTTACTAGTGGCCCGATGCATGAATGAAGATTCATGCAAGAATGGGCCTCCGTTCTCCTGGCTGCCAGCACCGCCTTCTCTCTGGCCAGAGCAGCCTTTCTGCTCCAGCCCAGAGCCACCTTTCTGCCTTCCCAAGCTGCCCATAGGCCTGGAGTGGTGCCATGGCGACAACGCAAGCGTCTCTCCCTGTTCTCGGCGCCTGCGTATGCAAATTAACCTGCCATCTTTGTTGGGTTAATTTGCATACTCACTCCTGATTGGCTGGTGGGTGTTGGGAAGGTATGGTCAATTAGCATGTTACTCTTTTATTAGGTAGACTAGGGCCCCAGTACATAAATTTGTGCGCCTTGAAAGAAACTGTGGGCCACAAAGCTGTGGTGGACACAGAGGTGGGTCTCCACCCATCCTCCATGCCCCTGCCCAGCCCCTCCTGCCTCAGCTCCCAGTCCCCTGTCTGCTTGCAGCCCCACTCCCACTGCCATTGCTCCCACACACAGAGTGATTGGGGCCGGCGCCAGCAGTGGGTATGAGCAGGGCCAGTGCTGTCAGTGGGTACTAATGGCAGCTGCTGCCCTGATCACCCCTCAGCAGCAGCGGGAGGTGGAGAAGCCCTCTGGGGTGATCGGGGCCAGCAACCACTGCTCACACCCACTGATTGTGCTGAGCCATCGGGACCAGTGCCGGGCGCCAGCAGTGGGTGTGAGTGGTGGCTCCAGCACTGGTTGCAGGTACGAGCGGGGTCATTGCTGTCAGCAGGTGTGAGAGGCGGCTGCCGGCCCTGATTGTCCCCTAGGAGCAGGGGTGGTGGAGAAGCCCTGAGATGCAATCAGGGCCAGCACCGGGCACCAGCAGCAGGTGCAAGCACCTGGCAGAACCATGGCACAAGGGAGCAAAAAATTTTCAGTAGCCACCAGAGGCTCACCCAGATGATAGCGACCGGCACCCCATCTTGGCCTGAAGCCCCCACTCACCTGCTTCATCATCCCACCACAGCCGATGCCCACCATGTTCTGTGCTTTGCCACCTGCTGCCGACACCCGCCCTGTTCCGCATGCGCCCCCTAGTGGCCAGCGCACATCACAGTGACCGATTGTTCAGTTGTTCCGCCATTCGATCTATTTGCATATCAGGGTTTTATATATACAGATTGGAGGCCGAGTGCATGAAAATTTATGCACAGGGGCGGGGGGGCCCCTCAGCCTGGCCTTCCCCCACTCACAGTCCGGGAGCCCTCACAGGATGTCCTACTAATGGCTTAGGCGACTGGGAGGCAACTGGTTGATCAGGTATATAGATACTTTATGGAGGCAGCACGGACTCCTTCCTTATTTCTTTCCTCTGTGATTGGAGAACAGGGGACTAAAAGGTGGAGACAGAACTGTGGCTGGGCCCAGGGCTTTTGTAGGCACCGGAAAGAGGGAGAGGGCTGGGGCGTGCCATGGGACCTAGAGTCAAGTCCCCGCCCACCACCCGCTTCGAAAACACAGGAGACCCAGACCAGGCTGGCCCCACCCCAGTCAAGCCCCTCCAAGTGGAGGGTGCAGCCTCAGGTCCCCTGACCCAGTGCCAGGTTGGGGGCACAGTCTCAGGTCCCCCTCAAGCTCCGCCAGGCATGGGGCACAGCCTGAGGTCCCCTGGCCTGGCACTGGGGTGGGAAGGGGTGCAGTCTGAGGTCCCCCATCAAGCCCCGCCAGGCAAGGGGCATGGCCTGAGGTCTCCCAGCCTGGCACTGAGGCAGGGGGCACAGCCGAGGTCTCACGGCCTGGCACTGAGGCGGGGGACACGGCCTGAGGTCTCCCAGCCCAGCGCCAGGGCGGGGGGCACGGCCTGAGGTCTCCCAGCCTGGCACTGAGGCGGGGGGCACGGCCGAGGTCTCACGGCCTGGCACTGAGGCGGGGGGCACGGCCTGAGTCTCCCAGCCCAGCGCCAGGGTGGGGGACGTGGCCTGAGATCTCCCGGCTCAGTACTGGGGCAGGGAGTGTGGCCTGAGGTCCCCATCAAGTCCTGTGGGGCTGGGGGCATGGCCTGAGGTCCCCCTACCTGGCACTGGGGCAGGGAGTGGGTGCAGCCTGAGGTCCCTGTCAAGCCCTGCCGGGCAGGGGGCATAGCCTGAGGTCCCATAGCCCGGTGCCAGGGCAGGGGGTGTGGCATGAGGTCCCCCATCAAGCCCTACTGAGTAGGGGGGTGCAGCCTGAGGTCCCCTGGCAAGCCCTGCTGGGCAAGGGGCGCAGCCTGAGGTCCCCCGACCCAGCACTGGGGCGGGGGGTTCAGCCTGAGGTCTCCTGGCCCAGCAGCAGGGTGGGGGGTGTAGCCTGAGGTCCCTTGCCCCGGCCAGGCGCCATGCAGCCTCAAGTCCCTGCTTTTTGGTCGTGACATTACAGCGTCCTGGCTAATTTGCATATTCCTCTATTGTATAGATAGATATGCATAGCCCATAGACATGGGCAATGGGGTAATGACAACTTGGAGGCTTTGGTAAGAGCTTAGCAGAGGGCCGTAAATGGGGAGAAAATGGAGATATCTGTAATACTATCAACAATAAAAAATATTTTTAAAATAAATAAATAATTTTTAAAATCCTGAGGCTGCTTAGCCCTGCTGGCATGGCTTGGTGGTTGAGCATCAACCTATGAACCAGGACATCATGGTTCTATTCCTGGTCATGGCACATGCCAGGGTTGTGAGCTTGATCCCCAGTGTGAGGCTTGCAGGAGCAGCCGATCAATGATTCTCTCTTATCATCAAAGTTTCTATCTCTCTCTCACTCTCCCTTCCTCTTTGAATTAAAAAAAAAAAAAAATCTGAGGCTGCATTTATTTCATGCAGTAACTTGAATCTCTGAAAGTAGAACTCCTAAGGGCAGCCTGACCCAAGATGCACAGAAATGTAAATAACAAAAGTATTTCTCTCTTAACATAAAACAAATATTCTACTACATTGCATACTACAATAACCTTTCTCGAGTCCAAAACAGAAATATTAACATCTATAAAATATGATTAAATAACTCAAAGCCTACTTATAAAGCAAAAGCAGCAGGGGCAATGACACCCCATAAATTTAGTTACAGTTTTGATAGAAAGTGTGATAATTGAAACAGAAGTGTTCTCATGAAGAATTTGTGCCCTGTGATAGTGATAATTATATCAAAACAAACTTCATATAACATTTTTCTTCATTTAGCTCTGGTATCTTCTGAATGAAACTCTTGGATATCTGTGAAAAGTGCACAGAGACTGACAACTTTTTTGGTATTAACTTGACCTTTGTCCAGGCTTTCTCTTACATAAATGATCCCTTCCTTATCCCTGCTGTCATTGGTTTTGAAGAAGTGCATGGTTGGGCCATTTGGCATCCTGTCTGTTAGACCAGGGATGAGTCAGTTACTCACAGCCAAGTTCATGAGTCAATTTTTATAACGTTACTATTCTACCTGATACCCTTGACCTCATCAGATTGGTGGTGTGAGCATAAAGGCTAAATTTTTTCTGAGACAGAGTCTAGTCAACAACTTTATGGCAGTCCTTTTGGACTAAGCTTTGCCTAATACCTACAAGTTGGTCACGAGGCAGTCAAGGGATTAGAAATGTATCATTTGACAAGGTTTTCAGGTTGGTAGCAAGAGAGTAAACAGCTGTGGCGGTTCCAAAGTCCAAGGTCCATTCAGGGCAACTGCAGTAGCTTCCCTTTCCTAAGTCTAGGAATTCTACCAACAAGAGTCCAGTAAGGAGCAACTTCCCAAAGCTAAACCTTGAAGACCGTAGCCTGCCCAGCTAACAGCCAAATGAAAAAGCAAGGTTGCCCATGAGTCATAAGACAGTTGGAAAAGTCCATGCAGCTGGCACATACCATAACAGAAAGTGTCTCATGGCCGTGTGGAAATGACATCCAGGAAGAATGTGGAGGTCAGGCCGGAATCTGCGCATTAAATCCGGGAGGCTTTGTTTGGGCCTCCTGTTTAGATAGAGAACAATGATTTCTCTATTGTTTCTGTTGTTTTGTTATTTTGTTTGCAAAAAATAAGAAATTCTCTCTCTGGCCTGACTGCATCCTGCTCTTGAAATTGCTGGATGGCCATTGAAACCTTCCATTGCAGAGATGCTCCTGATGGAGGTGCTATTAAAACTGGTTAGGGGATAGATTTCCTCTCTCTGGCTGTGACTTCCCTGTGCAAGACACTATGGCCTTCACAGACCGAAGAACGTCTTTGTCCTTAGAAGGAAAACTGAGAGTTGTACTGAGCACTGAAGCAGTCCCTGAGAAGAGCAAGGTAGTCTTTAACAATTCCTGTTTACTTCCCTGAAGAGAGATTAGGGGAAGGAAATAAGACTGCATTTTTACGTAGTTTTCATGTTGCAATTTATCAGCTGAAACCAAATATTATTCTGAATCAAACAACCCTAAAGTTATGCACAATTCTAATATCTGTTTTATTAATCGACATATTCATTAATAAATAATAAAAATTTTATTTGTTTTAGACTGTACATATAGACTATATATTCATAAATATTTGAATATAGGCAGTATGCTTGGCAGAGAAAAACAAACTTTTCAGAGGTCTTTGTTATTTGAAAGTTTGGAGGGGGAAATAAAATTTTAATAAACATCTTTTTACCTAATCATAGAAAAAGCAAATAAAATGAGTTTCTAAATTCTGAAGGAAAAAAGGATAGATTATAAACTGTAAATGTCTTTCTCATTTCAGACCTCCATTTTATGACAACATTGCCTGTGTAATATTGCTAATCTTGAAATAGTAAAAGGATGGGGAAATTGATATAGTTACATATACACTGAGTGGCCAGATTATTATGATCTCTGAATGCATAATAATCTGGCCACTCAGTGTGTGTGTGTGTGTGTGTGTGTGTGTGTGTGTGTGTGTGTGTGTGTGTGTGTATTAGAGGTCTGGTGCCTGAATTCGTGCATGGGTGGGGTCCGGCCAGCCAGCCAGGGGGAGAGGACATGGGCAGTTGGCCAGCCTGCCTGCTGGTCAAACTCCTGGTCGAGGGGAGTTAGCCTTTTATTATATAGGATATACACTGAGTGGCCAGATTATCATGTGTTCAGAGATCATAATAATCTGGCCACTCAATGTATATGTATAAATAGGCATTGGCAAAAGTAGGTTTATTGTATTATTATTTATTAGTTAATTATTATATTTGTTATTATTATTAACCTACTTTTGCCCACCTCTGTATGTAAAATTATATCTAGAAGTTAATAAGCCTATATCAGTATTTGTATATTAATACTGATTGGAATAACTTAGGAGCTTATATTAATAGAAAATATATTCTGATTTACTAAAATTTTAATAACTATACACATAAATATACATCCTATATAATAAAAGGGTAATATGCAAATAGACTGAATGGCAGAACAACCGAACAACCAATCATAGCATAATACGCTAATGATATGCTAAGACTGCTCAACCGCTTGCTATGAGGTGCACTGACCACCAGGGGGCAGACAGTCAACAGGTCAACTAGTCGCTATGACGTGTACTGACCACCAGGGGGCAGATGCTTCAACCAGTGGGTTAGCTTGCTGCTAGGGTCCAGCCAATTGTGACTGAGTGAGATGGGTCGGATATGCCCTAGAGCCCTCCTGCGGTCCCTCCCCAGCCCAATCATGCACCGGTGGGGTCCCTCAGCCTGGCCTGCACCCTCTCGAAATCCGGGACCCCTCAGGGGATATTGCAGAGCCAGTTTCAGCCTGATCCTGCAGGCCATTCCCCTTGAGAGGGCACCAGATGCAAGGCTCATGACTGGCAAGTGCTGCTGTGGCAGTGCGAGCCTCTCCCAATCGGGACTGATTGGGCACAAGCCTGGGGCAGGCATAGTGAGGCCAGGATGAGTGGGAGCAGCAGGTAGGAGCTGCAGACAGCATTGTACTGCAGGTTTCAGCTCGATCCCTGCAAGCCACCCAGAGGGATTCCACCCATGCACAAATTTGTGCACTGGGCCTCTAGTATACACATAAATAGGAGGAATGCCATGTGACAGCAAAGGCAGAGGTTGGAATGATACAGCTATAAGCCAATTAAAATCCAAAGATTGTTGGCAAACCACCAGAAGGAAGAGGCCAGGAAGGATTTGTTATAGGATGCAGAGGGAGCGTGTACCTGCCAACACCTTGATTTCAGGCTTCTGTCCTCCAGAACTGTGAACAAAAAGTTTCTGTTGTTTTAAGCCATCCAGTTTATGGTACTTTGTTATGGCAGCTCTAGGAATCTAATATAGATACTATTGACCAAATATTTAGTCTTTCCTTACAAAATTTGCTTAAAATACTCTTGGCCATAGACTTCTACTAGTATACACCATAGTATTCCAGAAGACCTGCTACACAATTCACAGGACTCCTCACTGCCCCTGACATTCTGATGTCCTTTGAGAGACCTCAACAATTCCATAGTATCAACTATCATTAATATGTTAGGGCCTTTCAAGTTCATATCTACAGTTTGAACTTCTCTAAAGCTCCATGAGCCAACCTCTAGCTATCTTTTCCCACAGCACACCAAACTCTAATATTCATTAGCTTTGCTCATCCTTTGAGGGTTACCATGTCACCTGGGAGTCTTTCAGCCATGTCACCTGGGAGTCCTGAGTGAGGCTGCCACTCCTCTAGTTTTATAATGTTAAGAACAAGAAATACATCTCCTTGAACCCTGTCCTAAAGGTAAGTTGGAAAAGTCTTAAACACTCTGTCTAATTTGCCATGTTTCCCTTCCCTTCTCTATTGCTCTCAATGCCTGGCAGTGAAATATGACATCTTCTACCCCCTAGGATTGCTTCCAAAAGGGCCTCAATATGGAAATAAGATTTGTCCCTCTCTCTTTGGCCCCAGGTAAAGGGCAGGAAAAAAACAGTCCAATGATACAGTTGCCTATGGAAAGGCTACTGATCAGACTAAGATGAGGAAACAGAGTGAAACCAGGAGTGTCTGCCCTTGAGACCACCAGGAAGGGGTCCTTTTTGAGCCATGCCAAAAACCCTTTTCCCTTTTTGGTGAATAATTTTTAAATCAGTGCTGTAATGTGTGTTCCAGTAATCAAGATGGCATCTGGGTTGCTTCCCCAACAAGAACCTATTGTTTTTGTCATGAGCCAGAATCCCAGCGTCTGCACTCTGGGTCTAGGAGGCAGAGTTCTCTCTGACTTCATCTGTCTCCTTTGACAAGGTGATAGATTTTAGCTTGTCCAGGAAAAGATAACCCCTGCTGCTCCTTATTGGGAAGGAAAAACACATCCTCCTTCCTAGGAGAGGTTGAAAGAAAAGCTAAGTACAAAAGAGTGTGTAAAGAGTCTCCATTGGCACATGGTCTCCCTTTAAATGTTATGCCCAGAGAAGGCATGTGTTGAGTGATTGTGGCAACAGGCTGAATTTCTCCTTCTTGCTTAGACAATCACTTATTTTGACAGGAGCCTCTTTTCCGTAATAAGCTATCAATTATAGTTTCCTCCATTTACATAACAAAAATATGGGCTGCTTGTTGTTGCAACTTTTACATATTTTTTGAGATCAAGAATGCTGAAGTTTGGAAAAAAGACAAAGAGCTTTTACTGCAAAACAAACAAACAAACAAACAAACAAAACATCTATAAGACAGCTACCCTAGTTTGAATGGAACAAAGCCAATCCTTGTACTTCCTGTTCCTTTTGACACATCTGAGTTCTCACAGTCCTGGAAAATCATTAGAGACAAGGAAACTTTGTGATTGTTTTAGAACGTCAAAACCACTGCACAGAAATGACTTTCTATCAGAAGGTCCTTGTGGAAGAGGATGTGAAGATATCTTGTTAAGCCAGCTACCAGCTGCCTAGTGAAACTTTTAAGGTGAAAGTTAAGAATGAAAACTTATTTTAGCTTTTCAAATGAAGGAAGAAAGAAAAGCACTTTTGCTCCTGTTTTGGAAAACGTTGTTTTAATGTAGATAGCTTAAATTTGTGAGTGAATAAGAAAACTCAATTATTAAGTCTTTATAATTTTATTAGATTGACAATTAAGAATATATTAAATATATGTATGAGCTTATAATAAATAAAAGTTTATAATTTAAAAATATATATGTATATCCATTAACTTGAAAAATAATTAAATAAATAAATAAAATGTAGGTATATATTTCTAAATAGAAGATCTCAACACCCTCTCTATATCTTTTTAAACTGAATATGACATAGCATACTTATTCAGATTATTTTCTCTTATTCAATATTCAGTGAAGAAAAATGCAGCTTTCTTCCTGGGAAGCAGAGATTTCACAGCAGGTTTAATAAAATCAATCAGTTTCACTACTAGATATAGAATATTTCCCTGAGGACCACAGAAAGCTGAAGTTGATTTGTCTTTGTCAACAGACAAATCATTAAATGAAAGAATCAGTATGAGAATACTTCTCACTACTGAACCAGGAGAGTGTAATGAATAAGATGAACTTCACATACAAACATACATATATTCCCGTTCTCTTCATCTATCTCTTGCTCTGCTTTCTCTCTAGTACTGAGAAGGCATTTCAACTCTTTTGACAGATACTAAAATTTCAAAGGAAAGGAAACTTAAAATGTGTAAACTACATTATATAGAGACAATATATTATTGTTCAATAACTTTGCAAATTACTTTGTTACCTTAAGATTACGTGGTTTCTTGTCTCCCCTCTGTGTCACATTCTCTGCCACTAGGTATGGGCCTGCCTCTCTCTCACACATACTCACCCAGAGGGTTGATATACAGATACCTGGCGGGGATTTCTTACTTAAATCCATTTCCTCTCCAAACTGAGAAGAGTTGACGACCTGGTTCCTTTAAATGAATGATCATTTCCTGACCTATAAAATAAACAATCTAGGAAAGCAATTTAAATGAATATAAGGAATTTATCAAAACTCAATAATAAGTGAACATGAGGAAGGTGTGAAAGTAAGAAGCTTTCTTTTATCACTTCCTCATGCCAAAAACAGAAATAGGAAGTATGCACACCTGAAAAACTTATAAAATGTTAATAGTTCCAGTTTCAAACTCCATCCTAATAAACATAGACATAATTACTTTAATAGAGTTCTCTATTCTGGATACCAAATTCAAACTTTCTGTGATAGATAAATCTTATAATAATTTTTTTCTCTCTCTCCCTTAAGGCTAAGCCCTATGAGTAAGTAGAGAACTTGTAAGACTGGTTCTACTAGCAAACTCTAAAGGCTTCATGCCCTATTTACTACATTGGAAGAAAGCAATGTTCTCCATTTACCTCATTTTTGGTTTAGCCTGAACACATGGATTTTTCTGAAGCTCTGCCAGGTTCAGACCAGATACTATTAGGGCCACAATGTCTGTCGATTACTACACACACTACCCCCACGGTTTACCTGTGAGATCACTTTAAAGTTTTTATCTGAACCTGTTTTCATGTATGTGTAAGTAGCTCTGGAGGATATTAAGCACTTGTATTATGAATAAATTGTGCTTATCTCTATATTTCTCTGGATTCCAGCATGCAAGATTTTTGAGATGACCAACTAAGATAAAGATCTAAGTGACATGTGTTAAAGAGAAAAGACACTATGAATGGAAAAGACAGAAGAAGAATATGTGGAGGTTACTTTCTGCAATATGTATCCAGGGTGGTTGTTCTCCAGTGGTTTTTTTTAGAACCCTTGCTGAATTCCTTTTTTGCTTCCCTGTAATGAATAGCAAATCAATACTTAGAATTTCTTAGCTGGTGATATCAAATGAGTTCAGAATACTCAATAAAGGTTTTATGTAATAAAAAGATAAAGGGGAGGTCTGTTTTTATTCCACTCTCATTTCTGAAGAACTGTAAATATCTCTGTAGCGCAACTCTTGCTTCCACACTGTGTCCTCTATCCTCAACCTACCCCTCTTTTATTCTTTTCTCCTAACAAATATTTAATAGCGAGAGAGGGAATAAAAGCAGGGCTTCATAATTTTTAGTCTCATCACCAACCCTGGCTTGAAGTTTTTTCTAGTAAAATGAGGTAGTCATCCATTTTAGTTAGGTAGGCTAAACGATTGAAGTAAATATCTATGAAAATGTAATGGTTGAAACAAAACAGAAGTGGATTTATCTCTCAAGTGACAAAGAAGGCTAGAAGTTTAGGTCATTGGGTCGTAGAGGGTAGAGGGTTGCTGTGCTACCCAACCCAGTGGGAAGGTAATGCTTCCTTTATTAATATGTGATTTCTAAGTTCTGCCTTATCATCACTATTTCAGCTTGTGGGAAGGAAGAAAGAGCTGTAGGAGTGGGCATGCAAATTTTCAAGACAAGACTTGAATGGCACCATCATTTTTGCTCACACTTGACTGGAGAGAACTTAGTTCTCTGGTCACAACTAGTTGCAGAAGGAGCAGAAAAATACAGTCCTTAACTGGGTGATTTTGTCCCAGTTATAATTCTACTGTGGGAGCAGTGGAGCACAGGTTTTTGTAGAAAACTTGTAATCTCCACCACACCCTCCAAGCCTTTTCATAATCTCAAAAGAACATGAGGATAAGATGTAGGTCCAAGGCCCAGCCGGTATGGCTCAGTGGTTGAGCATTGACACATGAACCAGGATATCAATGTTTGATCCCTGGTCAGGGCACATGCCCTGTTTGCAGGCTCGGTCCCCTATAGGGAGTGTACTGGGGGCAACCCTTTGATGATGCTCTTTCATCATTGATGTTTCTATCTCTCTCTCCTCTCCCTTCCTCTCTCTGAAATCAATAAAAAATAAAAAATTAAAAAAAAGAGAAAGAATTAAGAAAAAAAAAGATGTTGGTCCAAGAATCAATTGTTCTGAGTCCTTTACAGAAAACTATTCCTCTGGCTTACATAAATCATCTGCAACAGAAATGCATTTACCTGATGAAGTGTTAAGGTCTTCTTGTGAATTATTATGTACTCCTATTTCATAGAAGTATTGAGGATAATATGAGAAAATATATATGAAATCCATTTGGAAAAGCTAAAATTATTATATAGCTATACAGTGTTAGAATTAAATTGAATTATCGCTTCATTGTTCAAATCTAAGAATTATAATTAGTTTGGGCTAATGAAGCTAATGTTCAACATTTCCATAACTAAATAAAATGTTGCCTGGTCAGGTGGCTCAGTTGGTTGGAGCAATTCCCCGTATGCCCAAAGGTTCAATTCCTGGTCAGGGCACACACCTAGGAAGAATGTGGAGGTCAGGCAAGGGCGTGACACCACCTAGGCTTTTATTATATAGGATTGTTATTATTATTATTCCTAATGTATGTTTATATCTATCTTTTCATGTTCAAGAAATAACTTTTATCACTGGAATTCTTATAAATAATGTACTATAGATTGTCCATATTGGCTAGACCCAGGCTTTTAGAACATCAAAATAAGGATATAGAACTCTATGCCCAATCCCACATAATAATTCTGATCAATACTCTGATATGTCATGTAAAGAGGCTAGCTAAATTTAGGTAGTGGAGGTCCCCTGGCCCCCTGACTTTTCTATAGTGTTAGAGAGTCAACATTTTGCCATTAAATGTCAGATCAATTCCCAATGATTTAAACATTACCCAGAAGTCTCTGGCTTCCTGGAATCTTTAATAATAATAAATAAAAAACTTAAAACACTACTATTTTCATGAGTATAAGGAATTACTATTTACTACATTACTTTCATCCATCTTACTTGCTCAATTTTTAACATTTTGGTCTCAATTCATTTCCAAAGTTTATAAAGCAGTGCCTGTGTTTTAAAAAGATCTATATTATTATTATTATTATTACCAGAGGCCCAGTGCACAAATTCAGGCACAGGTAGGGTCCTGAGTGTGGGGGGTGGGCGGTTGGTCAGGACATGATCAACCCTCCAGGCAGGCGGTGGGATGCCCTTGCCAGCCCGGGATCCAGATCCGTCCTGCTGACATTCATGCTGGTTGTTGGGAGCCACCTGGCGGCTGCTTTTATATTGTTTCTTCCTTGCAGAGCATCTAGGGAGGGGAAGTGGCTGTGGTGCCTGAGGTCGACTTTCAGGAGGCCTGCAGTGCTGGCTGGTCCATCAGTGCCTGGCCCATTCTCCGGAGATTGGACCTGCAGGACAACTGAGAGTGAATAGCTGCCACCAGGCTGGTGGGCCGCTGGGATGGGTCAGTCAGCTGAGCGGCCTCCCACTGTGGGAGCACACTGATCACCAGGGGGCAGCTCCTGCATTGAACACCTGGCCCTGGCCCCTGGTGGTCAGTGAACATCATAGCAACTGGTCGACTGGTCATTCTGGTCGTTCCGGTCTTCTGGTTGTTCAGTCACTTAGGCTTTTATATATATAGACTAGCGGCCCGGTGCACAAAATTTGTGCAAGGGGAGGTGTCCCTCAGCCCATCCTGCACCCTCTCCAATCTGGGACCCCTCAGGGACGTCCAACTGCCGGTTTAGGCCCAATCCTTCAGGACATCCCTCTCACAATCTGGGACCGCTCGCTCCTAACTGCTCACCTGCCTGCCTGCCTGATTGCCCCTAATTGCTTCTGCCTGCCAGCCTGATCGCTCCCTAACCACTCCGCTGCCGGTCTGATTGATCCCTAACCACTCCCCTGCCAGCCTGATCACCCCCAACTGCCCTTCCCTGCTGGCCTGATCACCCACAACTGCCCTCCCCTGCTGGCCTGATCACCCACACCTGCCCTCCCCTGCCGCAACCCGCCTCCTTCACCAGGACCGGCCTCCTCTGCACTGCGCAGAGCCACAGGACCCCCAGGCCTCACTGTGCAGAGCGGCCACCAGGCCCTGCCTCTGCTGTGCACATGGCTATCTCGTAGCAGCCATCTTGTGGTGGCCGTCTTGTGAGGACATCACGCGAGGGCATGACACCACCTAGGCTTTTATTATATAGGATTGTTATTATTATTATTCCTAATGTATGTTTATATCTATCTTTTCATGTTCAAGAAACAACTTTTATCTCTGGAATTCTTATAAATAATGTACTATAGATTGTCCATTTTCTTATAGTCCTTACCAAAACTATTCTTAAATTACAACTACCTATGGAAATTTTTCCTCCATTTAGGTTAAGGATGGCCTATATTTAATTTATCTTTTATCTTATATGATATCTTGCATTTAGTAGACATTCTATGCATAAATTAGTAAAATATTGGCTCAACTATATCTCCCTCAACTTGAGGAAGTAGGAGGTAAAAAGGAGGTCCATCCATATAGCTACCACAAATTTTCAGGGGAACTTTTTAATTTTCCTCTCAGGAGTAAAGTGGGCCATTCTCTCTAACAAGGAGAAGCAAATCTGGTTTTCAATAATCCACAAAATGTCAGAACCTCTGTTCGTAGCCCTGATGAACAGGCATTTAGCAATAATAATTCCTAACTTGTTCTTTTATATCTTAGGGGTAACCAAGAGATTCCTGTGTTCAGTGACTGACATATCTCTTTGATGGGCATGGTACATGTTATTTGAATGACCAATTGAAAGAATAAATGAGCCAACAATTGCCGTTTCTAGGTACCTAGAAATTTCCATTGCCATCTGGCTGCTTGATAGTGTCACTTCCATTAGGTGTGACAAGTTATAATCTAAAATAGCACCTAATTTACAGACTAGTTCACTTTCAGATCTTCAACGTAAAGAAGGGAGAAGATTATAGCTCCTTGTACCCCAGCCTCCCACTTCCATTGTACCTGCTCTACAATTACTGCTGACTTGCCTGCCAGAGTTCCATTAAGGGCTCTAGAGCTCCTGGCACTTGCCTAAATATTCTACTAAATTTAATCACCAAAGATGACTTATTCTTGCCAGCTGGGTGCATCAAACCAAAGGAATAATATCAGACCAATATATGGGAATCTATTTTATCTAAATGCATGAAGGAAGGAAACAAAGAAGAGGGGCTTTTTGCTGGTGTGATTTTCCAGTTTTTTGTGGGTGGTTTTTTTAATCAGTTTTATTGTAAATTTAAATATTCATGCCAAAAGAGGTAATATTACCGAGAGAATTCTGGAGGCAAGGAACTGACTTCTTGGCTGAGTTGAGTTGTGGGTAATTAGAGTCAGCAAAGGCTACTTATTGCACACTGCTCTTCCACTTACCTTGGGTGGGGCTGGGACAGCCCCCAAGTTAGGTGAGGGGTATGGCTGCCCTTTGCAGCACTCAGATTCTCCCACCTTCAGGGGCGTTATTGGGCCCAGGTTGAGGAGAGTCCTCACTGTGGATAATTCACATACTGAATTATTTGGCACTGGCACTCTGGAATGTGTTTAACTCTGTTCTTCCATTGCCTTAAGGTTCAAATACTTAAAAAATAAGTAAATTTAAAAAAAATAGAACTATCATCATTGCCTTGAGTTGAGCCACCTGGAATTTGCTTTAGCCCATCACTAAGAATAATGGCATAAACTTTTTTTATTATTATTATTTCTCAGGTGCAACATATATTACTTGCATTGTGATACTTTCCATTTAGGGATAGCTGGCAGACAAAACCCAGTCCTAAACGTAAGTGTCAATGACTGGTTTCATGATAACAGTCTGCTCTGCCTGGTGACTTGTGAGCTCCCTCCTTGGGGGATTTTAAGATTAACATGACTGTATACCAGACATCTACAATGAAAGGAATGTATTCAAAACTAGAAAATGTGAGAGGAATGAAGCAAATGGATAGGGCTTATGGAGCAGAAAAAAAATGGTAATTTGCCCACCAAAACCCCCAATTAACAGTTATTTGCAGCCCACTGGTCTGTAACTTCGTAGCCTGATCAGATATATTTACATTAGTGCAGTTCTTTGATCAAATAGTAATCACCTGCTGTGGCTGGCCCTCGGAGGAGGAAGAAGGAAGGAAGGAGAGTAAATCAGTTCAAAGCAGCTGAGAGTGGCTGAGGACATAGGTGGGGAAACATCTGTGATGTGATGGGAGTTGAAAACAATTGCTGGCACTTTGACCCTCCACTTCCAGGCCAAGCAGATAGGCCTCCAGCCAGCCACATTGCCTTCACCCTCCCCTCCAGCTGTTGCTTCATGAGGACCCCAGACAGGATCATATAGTCCCATCTCCCTCACTTCTTGTGATCAGAAAAGGAGAAAAATCATTGCTCACCCTGATCCAAACTTGCCTCATCTCAGAGCTCAGTACCAGTTCCATGCTTGAGTCACACTGGGAGGGTCTCTTTTGTATAAGAAAAGGACAGAATGTTGGAAGGAAACTCTCCTTGACAGATGGGCATGACAGTGGGGTGAGTAACTAACTGGAGGCAATAAAGGTGTTAGCAAATAGCAGGAGGGAAGAGTGGGCTCCGCCCATTACTAGCTCTCCTACTTGCTGTGCCTTGTACAGGAGCCAGGGAGAGCTGCCTATCTAAGCTTCAGATTTAACAGCATGTGGCTCTGGCAGATTCACAACGTACTTGTTGGCTTTCTCAGTGTCACAAGTATTGGCTGGGTTCCCGTGCAACTACCATTTCTTTGTCACTCTCCTCTCCAATGCCTTTTCTCCTGGTCATCCTTCCTTTCTTTGTGATTATTTTGTTCTTCTCCTCCCTGGTCCTTATGTGATCCTCCATTCTTTCTTTGGGATTCCTGTATTTCTTAAAGAGAGCCTCATTATCAGTGTCAAGCCCAGTGTGATATTACCAGTTACCCTAAAATAACAGTCACCTCGCTCCATCCTCCATGTTAAGCAAAACAACTGTTGCTGAGTCCTATATCTATACAGTGTTTAAACACGAATCACAAAACTCCTTAAGGCAAGAATACCACTGGACCAAAAAATGCTATAACAGAAAGGACTTGTAGATGCTATTACCTCTTCCCAACTACATTCCATTTTGCAATCAAGCAAATCATTACTTGGGAAAGTTAAATCAGTTCCTAAGGTTATAAAACCAATAGTGTGAAGGCGTCACTTGGGACCCAAACTCTTGACACCATAGCCAGTGATTTTTTTGCACCTCCTAAATTTTAATGTAAAATAAAAACCACAGGTCCTCTAGACCCCTATGCTACACAAGAAACTATTTCTTGCCCCCAATCATGTTTGAATCCCTCTACTACTAAGACAAATGCAGGTAATGAATCAGAGAGTCTCTTTTGTTCTACTAATTGTTTGACTTTAAGGAAGTCACTCAGCTCCCTGGTTTTCAGTATCCTCTTTCAAAACTGGGGAGGCTTCATCTGGGGTTACTTCTAGCTTCAAAATTCAATAAACGTTTAAGCTTTACTTCTTTCACCAGAATATCTGTCATTTCTAGGTAAATAGTGTTTTTAGTCCTTTCTGCTAAAAATGGTTAAATAAATAAAAAGGAAAGATTGGGCTATGCTTTTGGCCTAAATTATATCTTTGTGACCAGGGATGAAAGAAGTTAATAATAATAAGAAAGCTTCCAGGGTCTACCATTTATAATTTAAATACTTTACTTGAGAGGTTAAAAGTTCAAAGTTGAGTCATAGTCTGAGGTGGCTCTGCTCTTTCTTTTTAATTATCTGAGGTCAGGAAGTTAATAATACCAGAAATCCCCAGTGGAGACCTCTTGTGCACTGTGTGAACTTTAAACTTGCTCTTTTTTTTTTTTTTTTTAAGGGTAAAAAGTTCAGTAGAAACACAGTGGACTTTTCCTCTTAGCTTCTACCCATTTATGCCCCAAGGTCAAAAGTTGAACTGTAAAACAGGAACCCTTGTTCTCTGATCCACATTTAAACAGATCACTTATTAAAAGGTAAACATTCCAAAAGCAAGCCAAGATCCAAAGTCAATCTGTTCAATAAAAGTGAAAATATTGCAGTAAAATGAGTCTTTGATCTTTATCACTTGCCTTGGAATTGAACATCAGAACTTATTTTCTTATTTTTTTAATCTCAGAGAAAGAGCAGTCACAAAAACTCTTTCCTCACCTAGCTTTGCCCTGAGATTTGCAAATCTGGAAAAGATAAACTTAAGAAGTTTTTAACTGGCCGGTGTGGCTCAGCATCGACCCAGGAACCATGAGGCCACCAGGTTCCACTCCCCATCAGGGAACATGCCTGGGTTGTGGGCTCGGTCCCCTGTGGGGAGCATTCAGGAGGCAGCTGATTGATGATGTTTCTCTCTTATGAATGTTTCTATCTCACTATCCTTCTCCCTTCCTCTCTCTCTCAAAAATCAATAAAAACATATTTTTTTAAGAAGAAGTTTTTAAATACTTTTTTTTACAGTCTTATCTTGAGACAATTTCTATAATTAATTCTACACCATCTATGGTTTAGATGTTTTTTATTTGTTTGCTCTAACAGGAGTTGAAGAACCATAAAATGTGGTTTAAATAAAAGATATTTAAAGGACTATGGAATTAAGAGGTGTCTGCTGAAAATGGTGTGTGATGAGGGGGAGAGGGAAATGGAAGAGTGAACCCAATGAAGCTCATGAGAATAAGGAATAAATGTCATCTGAGATCTTCAAAATGTTAAAGCCAAACATGAAGTCAGGAGGACAGCTATAAAAAGTCTAAATATCTTATATAATAAAGAGGTAATATGCAAATTGACCATCACTCCAACACACAAGATGGCCGCCCCCATGTGGTCAAAGATGACTGCCCCTATGTGGACACAAGATA
The DNA here is from genome assembly GCA_025583905.1 of Ia io. Lineage (NCBI taxonomy): Eukaryota > Metazoa > Chordata > Mammalia > Chiroptera > Vespertilionidae > Ia > Ia io. The sequence continues at coordinate 13,019,174 of JAJQQW010000009.1, read as the reverse complement.
GCCACCACAAGATGGACAGCAGGGGAGGGCAGTTGTGGGTGATCAGGGCAGCAGGGGAGGGCAGTTGGGAGGGACCAGGCCTGCAGGGGAGGGTAGTTGTGGGGGGACCAGGCCTGCAGGGGAGGGAGGGCAGTTGGGGGGGACCAGGCCTGCAGGGGAGGGCAGTTGGGGGCAACCAGGCCTGCAGGGGAGGGCAGTTGGGGGTGACCAGGCCTGCAGGGGAGGGAAGTTAGGGGCAATCAGGTCAGCAGGGAAGCAGTTAGGTGTCGATCAGGCTGTCAGGGGAGTGGTTAGGGGTTGATCAGGCTGGCAGGCAGAAGCAGTTAGGGGCAATCAGGCAGGCAAGCAGGCAAGGGGTTAGGAGCCAGCAGTCCTGGATTGTAAGAGGTATGTCCCAGATTGGAGAGGGTGCAGGCTGGGCTGAGGGACACCCCCACCCTCATGCACGAATTTCAGGCACTGGGCCTCTAGTGTATTTAATAAGAATAAGACTAGCTTTCTTAAAGTGGCAGTGGTAAATTTAAGAAGTATGGAAGAGCTATCAACTGAACATTAACTTAATCCAATCAGCCTGCTTAGAAAAAGTCTCTGGGCCAGCATCATATAAAGCTGTTACTACATGCAACCCCTAAGCATGCTTTCTTAATAAAGTAAAAAATATACATATGTATATTTTATATATATTTATATAAAGTAAAATATATATATATGTACATATATATATATATATATTCTCAATGCATACCTATTGAGAATGCTTCTACTTGCTAAGAAAGAGGACCTATGAATCAACATTTTCCAAAAATTTTTAAAGAAAGCACATTTATCACACTTTATCTGTCCAAAAGATGATAATATCAACTGCTTTCTTACCTTAATAATTTTATACAAATTAATAAGAATACTACAGAAAACAGAAAATAAACATATGTGATAAACACACTCATAATAAATGCTTTCCATTTATGTCAATTTTGACAATGTCAATTAAGTTTTTGGACTTTTTGATTAGTTTTAATATAAATCAAAGCTAGGAGATATGGCTCTGAAGAATTTGTGACCTAAACCCATTTATACTGTAAGTAATTTTGCAGGATATCCTCTGGGACTCCTGGATGCAGCTGGATGACCCAGACCCAAGAGGGACACAGCCATAAAGGAAGTGAAGAAATCACACAGGGTACTTCCTCTTGCTGGGACTCTCCCCTCAACAGCTGTAAGGAAGTGTGGAAATTCCTTATGAATCAAAGTGTGACTCCAAAGTAAGGAATGAAATTTGAGAGACATGATCATATTGATTAGGATACTGAATGAAAGGAAGTCCCTGCATTCAGGACAGTGTTTAGGGAAGATTAGGTATTAAATCAGATTATTAGGAGAAGAAGGGGATTTAGACACACATTTAGGCAGGTATTACATTCATGAGAATAACTTCTGGTTTCAATTCATCTTGTGAATATATTCCCATGAATATTTATGCTTCATTTTATTTTTAAACTAGAGGCCCGGTCCATGAATTTGTGCATGGGTGGGATCCCTCAGGGTGGCCTGTAGGGATCCGGCCCCAGCTCACACCCCCAGTCTTGCAACCCCACAGCCCCACCTGGCACCCCACCTTGGCCTAGCACCACCCCCTACCTGCTCCACCATCCTGCTTGGGATGGCAATCAATCAGGACCAGGATCCCGCCTGGCTCCCTCAGCGCCTGAGAGCTGGGTGGCGGCCCCACCCCCTTCCACTTCCACTGGTCTGGTCGCTGTCTGTGGGGCTATTGGCAGGGCGATTGGGGCCCCGCTCGAACCCGCGTTGGCCTGGCACCACCTGCTCACTGGCTCCACCATTCCATTGCGGTCCCACTCTTGTCAGGGCCCATCAGGACCAACAGCACCTCCACTGCCGCCTGCTGCCAGCACCATGTCGCCAACACTCGCCATGTTCTGCACCGCCCCCTGGTGGTCAGGGCACATCATAGTGAGCAGTCGAACTCCTGGTTGAAATCCCTGTCAAACTCCTAATTTGCATATTAGGCTTTTATTATATAGGATTACCTCATTATGTGTGTGCTAGTTGTTTTTTAACCTCTGTCTGACTGAATTCTCAACCAAAAACATTATTTTTCCCTGCAAATCACTTCAGTTTATAAGAGGCTATTATTCAGTAAGACTGTGTTGTCTTCTAGGCAACATTCTCAAATCCTCATAGGATAGAAATAGGACTAGATCCATATAAAATCAACCACACACAACAATCTGAGGAATGTACTACAAGAGGCATGAGAACCCTGGGTCTTTGCCATATTTTTTTCATTCCCCTTTGCCTTACACAATCATATCCTTCTTCCTGGAATAACCCTCTTGTCCTTGATACCTGGGAGCTATACTCTGCCTCAGTACTGCTCTTGTTGTTATTTTATTTTATTTTTTAAATATTCTTGTTGAGAGTATTACAGATGTCCCCATTTTTCCCTTCATTGCCCTCTTCCACCTGGTTCCTGCCCAGCCCCAGGCCTTCACCACCCTATTGTCTGTGTCCATATGTAATGCATATATGTATATAAGATCTTTGGTTAATATCTTCTTACCCCCACCCCCTTCCCTCTGCGATTTGTCAGTCTGTTCCATGTTTCCATGGCTCCGATTCTATTTTATTCATCCGTTTATTTTATTCATTGGATTTCTTGTTTGTTTATTTTGATTTTTAAATTCAATTGTTGATAGATATAAATTTTTTGCCATTTTGTTGTTGTTCATATTTTTTATCTTTGCATCCTCCACTCTACTGTTGAATCCCTGCAAATTATTCTTCATTTCAGTTAGTGTATGCTTAATTTCTGACTGGTCCTTTTTAATATCTTTGAAATTCTAAGATCCTTGAAAGTCTCACTAAGTCCCTTGAAACTCTCATTAGTCATCCTTGAGCAACCTTAAAACCATTGTTTTGAATTCTGCATCCAGGAGTTTTCTTGTTTCCATTTCTTTCATTTGTGACATGTTTCTTTGTCTCACGTTTTGGCTGCTTCCCTGTGTTTGTTTCTATGTATTAGGTAGAGCTGCTATATCTCCTGGAATTGGTAGAGTGGCCTTGTGTAGTGGGTGTCATAAAGGGCCCAGTGGCTCAGCCTCCCCAGTCACCTAAGCTGGGCACGCTAGGTGCACCCCTGTGTGGGCTGTGTGCACAGTCTTGTAGTTGAGCCTTAATTGCTGTTTGTGTCACTAGGAGGAAATGACCCCCAGGCCAATTGGCTGTGAGGACCAGCTATGACTACAATGGAAGATTTGTTGTGCAGGAGACGCTCCTATGGAGCAGGACTTGCTTCAGAAGGGCTTTAGTGCTCACTGAGTCTTCCCCATAAGAGTGTTGCTTGTGGATGTGTGGAATTGTAATCTGGGATGGTCTGAAGCTGTCCACTTGGTGCACTAGTCTGGATCCTCTTGGGAGGTGCAAAATAAGCCACTGATGGGGCCACCCAGCAGGAGCTACAGAGAGATCTGCAGATGGATGCTACTTATGTTGGACTTAGATGTGCCTATGCAAGGCCAAACTGTGAAGCTAGGCAAGCTGGTGCTAGTGCCAGGTCTTGGGTCTCTTATTAATAGGTTTGGGGCATGCTGATGCCAGCTGCTGCTTGTTTAAGAGATTTTAGGGAAGTCTGAAGCTTGACCCAGGACAAGATATTCATATGGAAAAGCTGCTGCAAATACTTGAGTGGGGCTGTAAATTGGATGGGGTGGGGTTTTAGGGAATCACCAGGGTGGAGTGAAAAGTGTAGGCCAGACTGATGGAAACAGATATGGCTGCCTGTCAGCTCTATGACTGAGAGGTTCCAGCACAAGAACAATGACCCCTGGGAGCACCTCTGCCTGGGAGGAAGTAGCCCCCAAGTGCCTGCCCTGATGCCAGACAATCTAGTTCTTCCCCATATGTGTCTGGATCCCCCAAAGCTAACACCTGGTGCTGAAGCTCAGAGGAAGTCGGACCATGTAAATTCATGCACTAGCCCTTTAAGAGGAACTGCCTAGGTCTCCAGCAACCTCCATGTCACTCAGCCACAATCACCGTTTGTTTTACAGCCTGAAGTTACAGGGACTTCTCTTTCCATCCCTGGAACCCTGGGCTGGGGGCTCCCCTTGCTTCTCATGGGAGTCCTCTGCAGCCAAAATATCCCTCCTGACTATTGGGAGGTGTCGTAACAGCCAGTTCCATGCCTCCACACCTCCTACCAGTCTCAATGTGTATGTTTTTTTTAATTTATTTATTGATTAAGGTATTACATATGTGTCCTTATCCCCACATTGCCCCCCACCCCAATACCTCCGGCTCATGCCCTCACCCCCCTAGTGTCTGTGTCCATTGGTTATGCTTATATGCATGCATACAAGTCCTTTGGTTGATCTCTCCCCCTCCCCCCCACCCTCCCCTGCCTTCCCTCTGAAGTTTAACAGTCTGATTGATGCTTCTCTGTCTCTGAACCTGCTTTTGTTCATCAGTTTATGTTGTTCATTATATTCCACAAATGAATGGGATCATGTGATATTTGTCTTTCTTTGACTGACTTATTTCACTTAGCATAATGCTGTTGCAAATGGTAGGAGTTCCTTCCTTTTTACAGCAGCGTAGTATTCCATTGTGTAGATGTACAATAGTTTTCTAATCCACTCCTCTGCTCATGGGCACTTATACTGCTTCCAAATCTTAGCTATTGTAAATTGTGCTGCTATGAACATAGGGGTGCATATATCCTTTCTGATGGGTGTTTCTAGTTTCTTGGGATATATTCCTAGAAGTGGGATCGCTGGGTCACATGGGAGTTCCATTTTTAGTTTTTTGAGGAAACTCCAACTGTTCTCCACAGTGGCTGCACCAGTCTGAATTCCCATCAGCAGTGCACGAGAGTTCCTTTTTCTCTGCATCCTCGCCAGCACTTGCCATTTGATGATTTGTTGATGATAGCCCTCAATGTGTTTTCTTCTTTACTTTTGTAGTTGTAGACGTCCATTCAGCCAGTTTTCAGGTGGTTCTGAATGATTGTTGTTCTGTACTTTAGTTGTAATTTTAATGTAGTTATGGGAGGCAGAGAGTACCAATGTTTACCTATGTTACCAACTTGGTTTTGTTTCCTCAGTATTGCTCTTACTTCACACCTCACCTCACTTTCCATCTCTGAAGTAAGTATCCTTCCATAGCAATGTGTGCAAGGAGTAAATCAGAGTAACTTTCTCATCGTATTATAATGTTCAGTCAATTTTTCTGCCTCCAACAATAAAACATGGTCAAATTGAAAGAGAGAACTCTTATACAATTCCATGGGAGGTCCTTCTTCAAAAATACAGAATGAAACCTGACAAAAATAAGATTCAGTGTACTCCTTAACAAATGGAAAAGGTGGGCTAAGACTCAACAGGGTATACAATAGTGAACTCCTACAGTCCTGCCAGCTTTTCGGAATATCACCAGCACAGCAGGTCTCAACTCTGACTGTGCTTTGATATTACATTGGAACTTTAAAACATCCTTGGTGTCTGGGTCCCAGCTGTAGAAAATTTTAATTAATTGGACTGAGGTAGTTCAGGGTCATTAGGGTTTTTAAATGCTCCCAGACAATGATAACTTAAGGATAAGGACCACTGCACAGGAAGATGTTGCTAAATGGGAATAGCTTCTACAAGTCAGTGCTGAGATTGGGAGTCACAAATAGACTGTCAATGTAAGGACTCCTTATTTTTCATAATTTTCTTGAGAAATAAGTTACTCTCCCTTCTGAACTGATTGAGTGACTCTCTGTCATCCTCATGGTAAAATCAAACATCTTGGCCAGTCAACTATTACACCAACCTCTCCATGAAATGGTCCAGTGTTTTTCTCCTTCCTTATCCTCTGTGCTTGAGTCAGACAAAACTGCTTGCTATGGCCTGAGTATACCATGAAAATCCTTCACACATCTTCCTAGGTATCTGCTTCTAGGAACGCCTTTCTTCTCATTCCTCCAGGTAATTCATACTCATACTTTCAGACCCAACTCAGGCTTGTCCTTCTCTGAGTGCCTTCTCTAGTGCCAGTAATTTTGTAAAGTGCTCCTATTCTGTGATCAGTTAACTGCTCAATTGTAGCTGTTAACACAGTGGCTGTCTGCCACTGACATTGGGTTATTTTAAATTTCATGGGGCAGAAAATGTGTCTTTTTTGGTGCTAGATTTCCCCCAAAGCAGCTCTTCGCCTCTTCAGTAATAGAGTTCTAACTAGACACATGTTTGCCTAGAAAAGAGTATTTCCTACCTTCAATTGCAGATGAGAATAATACCCTGGAAGTGAGCAGAGTAAGAAGCTGGAACAAATCTGAGACCCTGAATGACTTTGTGTTTATCTACCCAGTAATTCTGATATGTGTGGACTGTTTGAACCAATGCATTTATTTCTGCTTTCCTTATAAACTGACATACCAAATAGTGTAGTTTTTAAACAGTGCAAAATAATGACTACTGCCATTACGTCAAACATCAATGCAAGCCAAAGATACAAAGTTTAATTGAAATATTAATACTGGTTATATGCCCACAAAGTGGTTGGAGAAGCAAACATTTTTCCATTCCCAATTTAAAGATTCAAAGTTGGTATTGCAAAAGATTTCAAGGTCTCTGACCCAGCCAAGCATTAAACATTCATGGTCACCCTCTTGTTATTAACTGAAGGAAGGAAAACATAGTCAAGTCAGGGAAACAATGTGCTTTATATAGATAATTTTCCTGAGAAATCATTCATTACCTTTTTTATTTTTTGAGAGAGAGAGAGAGGAAGGGAGAGGAGGGGAGAGAGAGAGAGAAAGAGAGAGAAATATTGATCAGTTGCCTCCCGTACACACATCCCAACCAGGAATTAAACCCCCAACCAGGGATTGAATCCGAAACCCAGGCATGTGCCTGCCTGGGAATGAAACCTACGACCTTTCAGTGTAAGGGACGACGCTCCAACCAACTGAACTACACTAGTCAGGGCTCAGATTATTTTTTATTTTTTTAAATTATTTTTATTGACTTCAGAGAGGTAGGGAGAGGGAGAGAAAGATAGAAACATCAATGATAAGAGAGAATCATTGATTGGCTGTCTCCTTCATGCCCTCTGCTGGGGATTGAGCCTGCAACCCGGGCATGTGTCCTTGACCAGAGTCAAACCCGGAACCCTTCAGTCCACAGACCGGCGCCCTATCCACTGAGCCAAACCAGATAGGGTTCAAGTTAGCTTTTAACTGCAAATACATAGTCTATTTGCCCTTCAAACAAATTAAGGGTCCTTACTAGTATATCAGACAAGAAAGCTCTATATTAAAATAACTGGGGAGATTGCCCCAAAAGTTATTTTCCTTACTAGAGGCCTGGTGCACGAAATTTGTGCACAGGGTGGTGTCCCTCAGCCCAGCCTGCACCCTCTCCAATATGGGACCCCTTGAGGGATGTCCGACTGCCTGTTTAGGCCCGATCCCAGGCAGTTGGACATCCTTCTCACAATCCAGGACTGCTGGCTCCCAACTGCTCACCTGCCTCTGCCTGATTGCCCCTAAGCACTTCTGCCTGCCAGCCTGATCACCCCCTAACCACTCCCCTGCCAGCCTGATCAATGCCTAACTGCTCCACGGCTGGCCTGATGGCCCCTAACTGCCCTCCCCTGCTGGCCCGGCCACCCCTAACTGCCCTCCCTGCTGGCCTGATTGCCCCCAATTGCCCTCCCCTGCTGGCCTGGTCTCCCCCAACTGTGCTCCTCTGTCAGCCCAGTCACCCCTAACTGCCCTCCCCTGCAGGCCTGGTCCCCCCCAACTGCCCTCCCCTGCAGGCCTGGGTCCTCCCCAACTGTCCTTCTCTGCAGGCCTGGTTCTCACCCCCAGCTTCCCTCCCCTGTTGGCCTGGTCCCCCCCAACTGCCCTCCCCTGCAGGCCTGGGTCCCCCCCAACTGTCCTCCCCTGCATGCCTGATCCCCACCCTCAGCAGCCCTCCCCTGCTAGCCTGGTCCCCCCAACTGCCCTCCCTGCAGGCCTGGGTCTCCCCAAAAAACCCTCTCTTGCTGGCCTGGTCTCCCCCAACTGCCCTCCTCTGCTCGTCTGGTCATGCCCAACTGCTCTCCTCTGCTGGCCTGGTCACTCCTAACTGCCCGCAACTGCCCTCCCCTGCAGGCCATCTTGTGGCAGCCATATTGTGTCCACATGGGGGCAGCCATCTTTGACCACATGGGGGTGGCCATCTTGTGTCTTGGAGTGATGGTCAATTTGCACATTACTCTTTTATTAGATAGGATAGTCCCAACCAAAGGGTAAGAGAGTTTACTATCTCAGCTTTGGGGCAATACTGGGCAATCCCAGCAATTTAGACATCTAAACCAATTGTGGGATTACCCTAGACCCATGGTCGGCAAACTGCGGCTCGCGAGCCACATGCAGCTCTTTGGCCCCTTGAGTGTGGCTCTTCCACAAAATACCACGGCCTGGGTGAGTCTATTTTGAAGAAGTGGTGTTAGAAGAAGTTAAGTTTAAAAATTTGGCTCTCAAAAGAAATTTCAGTCATTGTACTGTTGATATTTGGCTCTGTTGACTAATGAGTTTGCCGACCACTGCCCTAGACCTACAGACCAGACTAACAGTCTTGATTTTAAACATTTTCATTACATTTTTTATCTTACATATATTTGATTATATAAAACTTATAAATCAGTCCATGAACTATCCTCATAATGACTGAACCATTCAGAAAATAAGTTTTGAACTCAAATGAACCCATTTAAGGCAGCTACAAATCTCAAAATCATTCTCTCACCTACCCAAGCTGGAATGAGATCAGCCTTTAAGAGTGAGGACACCAGAGATCCTGTGCCAAGGCAGAATAGGTTAAAAAATAGACACAGGCCCTAGCCAGTTTTTCTCATTGGTTAGTGTCAGCCTGCAGACTAAGGGTCTCCGGTTTGATTCTGGTCAAGGGCATGTATCTCAGTTGCAGGCTTGGTTGGTGCATGCGGGAGGCAACCAATCGATGTGTCTCTCTCATGTCTCTCACCTCTCTCTCTCTCTCTCTCTCTTTATCCTCCCTTCCATTCTCTCTAAAAAATCAACAGAAAAAATATCCTCAGACGAGCATTAACCAAATAAAATAAATAGACACAGGTTGTAATATATGACTCCTTTTTGTGAGCTACCAGGCATACAAGGGCCAAATTCCTGATTTAATGCCAAAAAGCTGTATTTGTCATATCAGAAAGAACTACTAAGAACAATGAGTTGCCCAGGAATACATGAGAGGGCAGAAAAGAACTGTCCTTATGCCATCAAAATAATTATTTAAGCCTATATCATTTCATTCATTATTTTAATGATGAAATTATTAAGATGTGAGATAAGATGACTTAGAAAAACTTACTGCCTATAAGTACTTCAATGTCTTTTCTATGCATTATTTTTTTCTATGCATTTTTTTCACATTTTCTAAGTTTAAAAACTTCTCCCAAATTTTCTTGATCATGGCCTGTATTTGATAATATTGTGAGATATATCTGATTTCTTATTCACATTTTTGTAAAGTGACTTTCTTTTGTTACCATGACATTGTTCTATCCTTCATCTAAGACATCAATTTCGTGACAGGTGGTATTTGATATTGTGACTAATCTAACATCCACTGACTCAAGGGCCATAATAACACACTATTAACAGTTGTTACATACTTATAATATGTCAGGCACCTTCAAGGCATATTTTTTATTAACCCATAGTGCATAATGTGTATTAATTATCATGACAACCTTGGGGAATAGATAACTTTATTATTCCCACTCTATAAGTAAGAAAACTGAAGTTAAACAATACAGCCAGCAGCATACCACTAAGAAGGAGCAGGGCCAAAATCCAAAATCAGATGACCCAGCATGTGACATAAAACCTGGTGGTGCTTTTCCCATTTAATCAAAACTATTTGGGAAGAAGTCATAAAAGTACATGAATTGAAAAGTTATAGAGTCAGAAACTGTGGG